>BSWB01000005.1:102725993-103375993 GCA_033239125.1 Fagopyrum homotropicum
TGGCATGCATCACAAGAGACAACAAACGATTGCACATCCTTAAATAATGTAGGCAAAAAGAAACCGGAACGTAATACCTTGGCGCACGTCTTGTGGGCGCTAGCATGCCCTCCACAAGGAAGTGAGTGACAATGCCGTATGACACTATTAACTTCATCTTCCAGAATGCATCTTCGAAGCATCCCATCCGGACCTCTCTTGAATAGCAGCGGTTCATCCTAGTAGTAATGGCGTACATCCTTGAAGAATTTCTTCCTTTGAGCGTACGTCAATCCGGGTGGTATTTCCTGGCAAACAAGATAATTAACAATATCAGCATACCAAGGTCTTTTATTATCAGAAATTTGGTGGAGAGAATGTTCCACCAACTGAGGATAAATGTCAGAAAAGGGAGTAAGAGATTTGTTATTCTCAGTTGACATCATCTCACTTTCGACCTCGGTCGAGGTCCAGAGAGGGTGACCGAGATGTTCTTCAGTCAAGAACACCTCGCTTGGTCCAGGGAGTGCCTCGGTCGAGGTACTGCAACTGGGACCAAAACTGGAGATCTTCTTCTCCTAGATTAGTTTCTCAGTTATAGCTCCTGGATCTTCTTCCAGCGCCTTTAAGCTCCGTATATCTGCATCACAAGAAGCATCTATACCTTCCTCCATTAAGCTAAAACTAATAACTTTTTCAAGTGGATCTTTAATAAGGATAGAGCTCACCAATTCTCTTGATTCTTCTTCATCATAGATGTTGAAGATATCATCTCCTAGCTGCTCTCCCTTCATTTCCGCAAGTAATGCAAACTCCACTTCATCTCTGCCAATGTTGAACTTTAGCTTGGCGTTCTTACAATCCACATTGCAACCCGAAGTTTCTAGAAATGGTCTCCCGAGAATGATAGGAACAGGATAATCTGCGGGATTGTCAAGTACAACAAAGTCTATAGGTAAATAGAAGTTACCTAACTTGACCGAAACGCCTTCCAAAATGCCCATGGGATGGGTAATGGAGCGGTCCGCCATGTATAGCCGTATCTTCACCGGCTTGGGCTCTCCAAGTCCGATCTTCACACATACCTCCAGCGGAATGATGCTTACGCTGGCTCCTAGATCACACAAGGCTTCACAAGTGGCATCCCCAACTTGAATGGGAATGCAAAACGAGCCGGGATCTCTCAACTTGGGTGGCATCTTCTCCTTCATGATTTGAATAAGCTCCGAGGATTTAGATGTCATCCTTACTTCACCAAAGTCTTCCAACTTCCTCTTCCCTGATAGAATCTCTTTCAAGAACTTCCCATAGGCGAGCATCCCTAGAATAGCATCAAGGAAAGGGATATTAAGGTGTAGTTTATTCATCAAGTCAAGGAACTTACCAAAGTGCTTGTCTAGATGTGCTCTGGCCCTTGAATGGGGGAATGGAAGTGGTGGTTTATATGCAGGAGGTGGAACATAAACTTCAGATTTCTCCTCCGCTTTCTGTGGCTCCACCTCGGTTGGCACCTCGGCCGAAGTGTTCTTCGACTGTGCCTGGACCAAGGTGGTCTTCGTCTGTACTGGCATCAACCGAGGCACTGGATCTGCAGTCTTCAGTCCACTCCTCGTCGTTATTGCCATAATTTGTCCCTTGGGGTTGCTTTCTGTCCTTGCTGGAAGCTTCCCTGGATCTCTTGGCGCTTCATTCGCCTTGTTAAAGAATTGTTGCTCTAAGGCTTTTTGTGCCTTTGAAAATGAAGTCATGGACGTCTCCATAGAGTTGAGCTTGATCAAGATGGCCTCCAACACTGCATCCTTCTTTTCCTACTGGACAAACTCGATCCTTTCTCCTGGCTCTTCAATGGAGTAGAAGAAGAAGAAGAAGAGAGGAAAGGATTAGAGGAGTCATTCGAATTGGAGTTAGAGTAAGGGTTACCCGAATTTTGGTTGTTTGCCCTCCAGTTATTGCTCTTGGATCCCCTATTGTTGTTGTAGTTGTTGTTCCGGGAACCGTTGTTGTTGTTGTTGTTGTTCCGGTAACTATTGTTTTTCCTTGATCCTTGATCTTCCTTCTTGGTTTGAGCAACCAAAAGATCTTTCAATTGCTTCACATCATTCTTCAAAGAAGTGAGTTGATCATTGTTTGGAGCATCTTGAAAGTTAACTCTTTTAACTCCACCTTCAGCTCCTTGGTGGGAGTACTTCTCCATGTGTAAAGCTTGCTTTTCTATGAACTCCCAAGCTTCGTCAATAGGCATGTCCATGAACGTGCCTGCGGATAGTAGTTGAAGGTTGAACTGGGTGTTGCCGTCCAGTCCCTTGAAGTATATTTCCAACAACTCTATCTTTGGAATCCCATTATGTGGGCAATCCAAAAGAATGTCTTTAAATCTCTCCCATGACTTGGACAAGCTCTCCTTGTCCTTCATTATGAATGCATTGATCTTCCCTCTCATTTCAGCGTTTTAGAGGGGGGAAAGAATTTAGTCAAGAACTCCGTAGTCATCTCCTCCCAAGTATTGATTTTTCCTGGAGGGAGAGATTGATACCAAGTAAGCACTCTATCTTTCAAAGAGAAGTAGAAAGGCCTTAGCTTGTAATTGTTGTTTTCCAGCCGTGAAGGTCTCAAGGTCTCCATCAAGATCTCATAGTTTTGTAGATGTTGATGCGAAGATTCCCTCTCTAGCCCTCCAAACTGGCAATGGCGAATCATGGAAAGAACTTGCGGTCGAAGTTCATAATCATGCTCCGCTGGATCTCCTAGGTTGACTCCTGGACGCCTCAGTTGCTGATTGGGGTCCATCCTTTGCCCTAGGGTCTATGGAATACTTGCAAAAAGAGCGTCTCGGACTGGCATCCGAGGTGGAAGTATCTCGGCCGGGGCAGCAGGTATTGGATTTTGCCTCGGTCGAGGATCTGGAACTAGGTCTTGCCTTGGTCGAGGATCTGGGTTCGGTCGAGGTAGATACTGGTCCCGTAAGGCTGGCATATCTGCTTCGGTCGCCTCAGTCCTTGCGCGAGTTTCTTCCTTTTCCAGTCGTAATTCTTCCTTGCTGAGGCGTAGTTGTTCCAACATCTCCTTCAATTCGGCCTCAAGATCGCGATCGTCTTGGTTGGCCATCTTTGCTTCTTTCAAGCGTCTTTTGTATGTCTTTTCTGGTTCAGGATCGTAAGGAACGATTTCCCTCCCAGCGCGGGTTCTTCGCATAAACCTAAGAAAAAGAACCTGCGAAAGTCACTCAAGTAGAGTGGTTAGTAGAAACAGGGGCAAACGCCCCGAAAGCCAACCGCAACCGGCTCGGTCTAGACCAAGTCCCCGGCAACGGCGCCAAAAACTTGTTCGCTCCAAATGGTGTGTGCAAGCTTTAAATTTATAACCCTAGATGTAAGCTTAAAACAAGGATACGAACACGTAGTGTACGGGTCAATCGTAGTAAAAAGCAAGAAATTCCGGGGTGTCGATCTCAGGGACTTGGTGAAACAAAGCAAGTATAGGTAGTCTATGTAATTACTAACCACAAAAGCGATTAAAGCAATCAAAAATGATAAAAAGTCAATTAAGGAAATATGCAATTCTAGGGATTAAAGCATCTAGTTGTGGTTCCAACTCAAGATCTAAAGATAAGTGAACAAAGCTGAGATTTTGCGAAGGGAAGGTGTTACTAAAGTGGAATAGATCACCGGGTAAGTCTCACTACTCACTAATCCCAAACCGTAACTCCTATTACCGGGTAAGTCTCAAGGAATTAAGGAAAAGAACTATAACCTCAAACTAACACACCACCTAAGGGAATAGAATCAACCTTTACCGGGTAAGTCTCAAGCTAACTCACAAAGATGGGATGAAAGCACACTCAAACCCCAATAAAGGATAAACCTTTATTACCTACACTTATGATCTTGGGTAAACAAACGAAGGAATTACCGGGTAAGTCTCATCCTAAGCTTGCATTGAACCAGGAAAGGTGTAATAAGAATAGGATTTGGCAAACTCTAACACTTAACTCTCAGTTTCGGATCAGAAAAGGTCACCTCGGTCAGACAAATTACACCCCGGCCGAGATGTTCATCGACTGAGCGAGATGTTCTAGCGTTAAGGATAAAGACTCGAGCTTTCAGGGTCCTACTGGAATTTAAGATTATTCTATCATTGTTTTTCCCACAACCTTCAGCCAATCACCCTAGAATCACAGAAAGAAATTAGCCACTCATCATCATGAAAGCAATAATCAAATATAAGGGAAGAAGGTTAATAATTGAACACAAAAACCTTAAGAACAAGGCTTCAATAACTGAATCAATTATCACAAATAAGCGTTCCTTGGATCACAATCCAATAAGACAATCAACAAAGAAGGGAATCTAAGGAAGTCTTACAAAACCCTTCACAAATGCTATAAAAGCTATCAACTTCCTTCCTTCAATCTTCCTTCAACCTCCCAAAAGTCCTTCCTAACTACTGTATGCGGCCTCTTGCCGTTAGTGGATGTAGCGGGTTGTTGAATTTGTGGGAAATCCAACCCTTTATATAGGAAAACTACCCTCCAAAGATAAGAAATCTTTAAAAGATATTTTCCTAATAAAATATATCTATCTCTCATAAATAAATCTCCAAAATATATGATCTTCCTTCCAGAAATCCAGCCTAAAAATATAAGATCTCTCCTTCCAAAAATTAAAGATCTCAGCCAAGAATAAAATATATCTCTCGCCGCGTCCAAGGTGTTCGCCTCGGTCGGGACGCTCCTCAAGATCACCTCGGTCGAGGTGACACTGTAGCTGACCGAGGTGAACCCCAGCTGAATGTGAAATCTCTTAAATCTGGTCCAAAGTAAATCATTAATCCATTTCCATGCTTCCTGGAGCTCCTGAATGTAGCTCCAATGACTCCTTCGCTCCTTTAGCTCCATTTTGATGCAAAACGTGCCATTTTACCTAAGATTACAACGAAACTTGGTGTAGACATCGATTCCCGCAAAGGTAGATGAAACGACAATATAATCACATAATATACATCCAAACATGCAGATTATTGAAGATAAAACGTCTAAACAGGTCCCAAAATATAGACTATAATTCATGCTATCACCGAGATGTTCTTTTTGTTGGAGTTCCACAAACCCTAGGACAGATGATGGACCCTAATCAACAAGTGAGGCGTCCAGGAGTCAACCTAGGTGATCCAGCTGAGCATGATTACGAACTTCGACCGCAAGTTCTATCCATGATCCGCCAATGCCAATTTGGAGGTTTAGAGAGGGAGTCTCCGTATCAGCATTTGCAATTCTACGAGATTCTGATGGAGACCTTGAGACCTTCAAGGCTGGAAAACAACAACTACAAGCTAAGGCCTTTCTACTTCTCTTTGAAAGACAGGGCGCTTACTTGGTATCAATCTCTTCCACCCGGAAAGATCAACACGTGGGAAGAGATGACACAGAGTTTCTAACAAAGTTCTTTCCTCCCTCCAAGACCGCTGAAATGAGAGGGAATATCAATCCATTCATGATGAAGGACTAGGAGAGTTTGTCCAAGTCATGGGAGAGATTCAAAGATTTTCTACTAGATTGCCCACATCATGGGATTCCAAAGATAGAGTTGCTAGAGATATACTTCAAGGGATTGGATGGAGCTACTCAATTCAATCTTCAACTACTTTCTGCCGGCACATTCATTGATGTGCCGATAGACGAAGCTTGGGAGTTCATTGAAAAGCCAGCTTTGCATATGGAGAAATACTCCCATCAAGGTGCTAGTGTAGACGAAGAACACCTCGGTCCAAGACCAGACGAGGAACACTTCGGTCGAGGTGCCATCCGAGGTGGAGTCCCAAAAAGCGAAAGACAAATCTGAAGTTTATGTCCCACCTCGTGCTTATAAACCACCACTTCCATTCCTCTAGTCAAGGGCCAGAGCACATCTAGACAAGCATTTTGGTAAGTTCCTTGACTTGATGAATAAACTACACATTAATATCCCTTTCATTGATGCTATTCTAGGGATGCCCGCTTATGGGAAGTCCTTAAAAGAGATTCTATCAAGGAAGAGGAAGCTAGAAGACTTTGGAGAAGTAAGGATGACATCTAAGTCCGCGGAGCTCATTCAAATCATGAAGGAGAAGATGCCACCCAAATTGAGAGATCCCTGCTCATTTTGCATTCCAATTCAAGTTGGGGATGTAACTTGTGAGGCGTTGTGTGATCTAGGAGCCAGCGTGAGTATCATCCCGCTGGAGCTATGTGAGAGAATCGGACTTGGAGAGCCCAAGCCGGTGAAGATAAGGTTGTACATGGCGGATCGCTCCATTACCTATGCCGTGGGAATCTTGGAAGACGTTCCTGTCAAGTTAGGTAACTTCTATTTACCTATAGACTTTGTTGTACTTGATATACCAGTAGATTATCCCGTTCCTATCATTCTTGGGAGACCATTTCTAGCAACTTCGGGTTGCAATGTGGATTGTAAGAACGCCAAGTTGAAATTCAACATTGGTGGAGATCAAGTGGAGTTTGCATTGCTTGCTGCAATGAAAGGAGAGCCGCTGGAGGATGATATTTTCAACATCTATGATGAAGAAGAATCAAGAGAATTGGTGAGCTCTATCCTTATTAATGACCCTCTTAAAAGATTTCTTAGTTTTTAGCTTAATGAAGAAAGGTATAGATGTTTCTTGTGATGCAGATATACGGAGCTTAAAGGCACTGGAAGCAGATCCAGGAGCTAAAATTGAGAAACTAATCCAGGAGAGGAGCAATTCAAGTTTCGGTCCTAGTTCAAGTACCTCGACCGAGGCACTTTCTGGACCAAGCGAGGTGTTCTTATCTGAAGAACATCTCGGTCACCTACCTCGGACCTCAAACGAGATTGCAAACGAGATGATGTCAACTGAGACTTCTGAAAGTCTAATTCTTTGATCTAAGTCTACTCTACTGGAAGAAGGAAGCAAGTATCCACCTCAGAAAGCACCCCAAGTTGTGGAGCTTAAACTGCTTCCAAGCCACTTGAGGTATGTTTTCCTTGGACCGGATTCTGCATATCCCGTTATCGTAAGTGCTTCCCTTTCCGAAACTGAATTATCTAAACTGATGCATGTCCTGAGAAAACATCAAAAGGCTTTGGGATATACTATTGATGATCTTATTGGTATTAAGCCTTCTTTCTGCATGCATAGAATACTAATGGAAGACGATCATAAGACTTCACGGGAACCTCAAAGACGGTTAAATCCGATCATGAAAGAGGTTGTGAAAAAGGAGATTCTTAAGTTGTTGGATGCAGGTATCATATTTTCTATCTCGGATAACAAGTGGGTGAGCCCAGTACATGTAGTTCCGAAGAAAGGAGGGATGACCGTTGTGACGAATAAGAAAAACAAGTTGATTCCAACTAGGACCGTTACGGGCTGGAGGATGTGCATCGATTACAAGAAGCTGAACGTGGCCACTCGGAAGGACCATTTTCCACTTCCCTTCATCGACCAAATGCTCGAACGGTTAGCTCAGCATTCCCATTTTTGCTATTTAGATGGTAATAGTGGCTTCTTTCAGATTCCTATCTATCCGGATGATCAAGAGAAGACCACTTTCACTTGTCCATGGGGGACATTCGCTTATAGGAGGATGCCATTTGGATTATGTAATGCACCCGCTACCTTTCGGCACTGTATGATGGCTATCTTTTCCGAGTACATAGAGGAGATCATGGATGACTTTTCGGTATATGGTTCCTCTTTTGATAATTGCTTATCTAACCTTTCTCCAGTGTTACAACGTTGTGAAGACACTAATCTCGTTTTAAATAGGGAGAAGTGTCACTTTATGGTTAGTGAATGTATTGTGCTAGGCCACCTCGTCTCCAACCAAGGCATTGAGGTCGATCGAGCTAAGATCGAGACTATTGAGAAACTTCCTCCCCCTTGTTCTGTTAAGGGTGTGCGGAGTTTTCTCGGGCATGCAGATTTCTACTAGGAGGTTCATCAAGGATTTTTCGAAGATTTCTAAACCACTCACTAAACTCTTGAATAAGGATGTTGTTTTTGAGTTTTCGTAGGAATGCCTTGATGCATTTTACAGGATAAAGAAAGCGTTGATTTCCGCTCCCATCATTCAACCTCCCGACTGGACATTGCCCTTTGAGATCATGTGTGATGCGAGTGCCGTAGGAGCTGTACTTGGACAAAAGAAGGATGACCGAACCAATACCATTTACTATGCTAGCAAGACGCTAGATGAAGCTCAACTAAACTACACTACCACCGAAAAGGAGCTTTTTGCGGTTGTATATGCTTTTGAGAAGTTTCGCTCTTACTTAGTAGGAGCGAAAGTTATTGTTTACACTGACCATGCAGCTATTCGTTACTTGCTTGCTAAGAAGGATACGAAGCCGCGTCTTATTCGATGGATTTTCTTGCTTCAAGAGTTTGACCTAGAGATTCATGATAAGAAGGGGTTCGAGAATTCCATTGCGGATCACCTCAGCCGGCTACCTCCCTTTTCACGCGAGAAGGACGACCTACCCATAGATAACTCATTCCCCGACGAGCACTTGCATTTGCTGGAACATTTGATAGACTTCTTTATCTTACCCCATGATGAAGGTGAAGTATGGGGTGATGACACCTTCCAGCATGTGTTAGGGATGCCGTACGGTCCAACTAGCGACCTTAAATCAAGCACTTCTTGGGAGGCAACCCAAGGTATTGCTTTCTTTTCCCCTTTCTAGTTTAGTTTTAGATAGTTTGATTTTGCTTTGCTTTGCTTTGTTTTTGGTGTCCTAGACAGAAACCAGGTACTCTCTAAGGAAGGATTACAACTCAGGAGCTACACTAGAAGGACAGAACTTCGAGAAATTGAGAAGACGGAGTTTGACTGAGACATATCTCAGTTGCTGTCACAACACCTCGACCGAGATATCTTTGGGCAACTGACGCGACTAGGTCTGACAATCCAGTCAGCTACCTCGGTCCGGTCGGGACCACCTCGACCGAGGTGATACCAGATTCAACGAGGGGTATAAAAGGCGAAACGGATTTCTCACTTTTCCCTCTCACCCTCTTCTCGACCGCGGCGCACCATTCACCTCGTTTCTTCGTTTTTCACTCGTTTTCCATGATTTTTGCTCCGATTTCACCAAGAAAAGTAAGTGGATCGGATTGCAAGCAACAAACTGCAAGATAAACGCCTCGAATCTGCATAATTTGGGGTAAATTATCAAAAACCCTAACTTCCCTCTCTATTGATTTAGGAGAATTTTGGCTTTGGTTGCCATCTATTATTGCTAAAAAGAGTATAAGTACCCCATAGGAAGCAATTGGTAGTGATTTTGGGGGAAACGAACTGAAAAATAAAAGAGTGGAATCGCACAACACTTCGCCTCGGTCCAATCGAGCTGTGTTTCGGCCGAGGTGTACTTCAGCTTGTCAGACCGACCGAGGTGACCTTCTTTCAGCAATCATGAGTACCAAATCTGATCTTCAACTTGCTCTTAGAGATGGTCCCAGTGGTTCTTCTCCTTCCTCTGCTTCTCGTCCTTCCATACCAATGATTCATGAGCGTCACCAGGTGGACTTCGATCGTATTTGCGGGAGTCTCATAGTTGCCCCGCGTTTCTTTGACGTCTCAGCCTTCGAGTGCCTCCACGTGGCGGAGGACTTGAGGAAGATGATATCTATGGTAGGGCTGGAGGATTTTATGGAGATCCGCACTCCAGCCTACTTAGAGCCGACTATGGAGTTTGTGAGTTCCGTCACTCACATGCTAGAGAGGAACAACATCAAGTACCGATTTTTGAACCGGAACTACATTATGCCGATGGATCAATTCTGAGAGGTGTTTGGCTTCCCGACTCCCACTGTGACTGACTTTCCATCCCGAGCAGTGGCTCGAGAGTTCTGGGGGCAGATAGCCCATGTGGTGGAGCACAGTGACAGATGGAGACATGGAGACTCTAGGGAGCGCATTATTTTTCACTTTGCTTTCCGTCTTGCCCACCGTATTTTCAGTGAGACTCTTTTGGCGCGTATTGAGACGCCCCGGAAGATCAGACAGGGAGAGCTTCTGAGCTTGTTTTGCATGGTGACTAGTGGAGTGCTTGACTTTGGAGGCATGCTGGTTGAGGACTTGTACCGTATCAAGGGCAAGTCCAAGGGAGACATCTGCTGTGGAGGGCTGGTGACCCATATTGTTACGGCCATGGGTCTGGATTTGAGCGCTTGTATATTGGTAGCGGCTGCGAAGCCGTTGGGACTTCAGGATATGATCACAAGGCGGATTCTAGTTCCTCGTGGCCTTACTACACCATACGTAAATATGCCCTGGGAGCAGACTACTCCTCAGGGTATCCTATGGTTAGCTCAGTTCACAGTTTTTGATTCGCAATACTGGTCTTCTGCTTGACTTCCCTACTTACAGGATGCTAGAGATGCTGCACCAGCCGAGGAGGAGGAGTATGATGATGGCGGAGCTGCCATGGAGACCGCAACTGATACCACCGGTCCGAGTGTTCCGGTTGTCGACCTGGATGATGAGGCGACAGAGGAGGAGGCAGCGGCACCAGCATGACCAGCCCGACACAGAGTCCGCAGACAGAGAGATCCAATAGCTCACCGACGGATAGATGAGCTGACAGACCAGATGGTCGACTCTTACGCAGCCCTGATAGTGGAGGTTATGGAGCTTAGAGAGAGCCATCACTACCAACAGAGGATGATGAAGATCCAGTTTCAACACACGATGGGTTATCCATTTGATCCATCTCAGCATCCCTTCATCCCATATCCACCACCACCACCAGTGAATCAGGACTAGATCAGCATGGATTTTCTATATTATTTATTTTTACAGCTCAGCTATGTTCGGTGAGTTTCCTGATTTTAGACTTATTTTGACCCATTGGGATAATGTGTCCCAAGTATGGGGTATGTGGATGTACTTATTTGACTACGTGTGTATGATTGTATGACTCTATTTTGATATTTATGATCTTATTTATGCTTCATGTGTTTATTTGCCATTACATGCATGCATACAGGTTTTTGTTTGAGAAAAACGTCGAAAACTGGTTTAAGAAATTTTTTTTATGACCTCGACCGGGATGGTTCTGGCCAAACGAGGTTGAACACCTCGGATGACCTAGAACACCTCGACCGAGGTGGCTTAACTGAGAGATTTTTCGAATCGTTTTGTGCTTCTTTTCTGGATATGACCTCAGTGATGATTCTGTTTGCAGATTGGTTTTGAAATCTTTATATGCTCGAAAGGTTTTATGATATGTTTAAGTTGCAAAATGCTTTGTTTAAAGTTTTAGCATGTTTAATACTTTGTTTTTATCAAAATTATGTTGGATTTGAAGGTTGACGCCACATGATGAGTTATATCACATTCTTCTTGGGATGATTAAGGCAATTCATTCTCTTCTCTTCTTCTTCTTGATCATGCTTTAGCCCCTCATATACATATTTGCCTCCCTATACCTATCCTGGAATTTGGAAGCAAACAAGAAAAGCAAGTGAAAGTGAAGTTGAGATGTTGGCTGAAAGTGTTAGAAAGAAACAATTAGGTTTGGGGAAGTCAATCATGATGATGAGAAACTCGGCACCATTCACATAGCCGGGTGTTTGTGTCTTGCCAAAGTCGGATTGAGCGACATTCCTAACGGGTCATGGTATGTGCATCAAGGGTTTGAGGCATCTCGAGAAATTGATGATTGTTGATATCCTAGGCTTCGATTATTGTGCACCTCTGTCCATGCATCCCAAATAGTAAAGTAAAATAAGCAAAGCTTATTGGTGGAAGATGTTGTGGTTCAAAGAAAGTGAAGTAAGATCCTTTTCCTGGATTCTAGCACCACATTCCCTATATACATTCCACCTTGACACGTTTCTTGACCTCTTTTGGAAGCCCTTGAGACCTCGAGCTTGTTGATTGACTTGGTGGTTTAAACTGGATTATACATGATTGTTTTCGATAAATATGATTTATTATGCATTCTATGATTATATGCAAAGATGAACAACTTTCTTATATTTATAAAATGTTTTGATCATGTATTGATTTTACTTGCCATGAAGCATTCTCTTAGAGTGAACTATGAGTGGAGTACACCACCAAAAATGTTTTGAAATTGCTTTTCATTGATTTTTATAACTTATAATCCATTCTATCTTGTGCTTAAGATTTGGAACTTGCTTGGGGACAAGCAAGGGACAAGTATTGGGTATTTTGATAACATGTATTATAGTCTATATTTTGGGGCTAGTTTAGACGTTTTATCTTCAATAATCTGTATGTATGGATGTATATTATGTGATTATATTGTTGTTTCATCTACCTTTATGGGAATCGAGGTCTACACCAAGTTCCGTTGTAATCGTAGGTAAAATGGCACGTTTTACATCGAAATGGAGCTAAGGAAGGAAGGAGTCATTAAAGTTACATTCTGGAGCTTAAGGAAGAAGTCAGGAGGCATGGAAATGATTAAGGAGATTGACTTTGAACCAAATTCGAGAGATTTCATATTCAGTTGAGATTCACCTCGGTCAGCTACAGTGTCACCTCGACCGAGGTGATCTTGAGGAGCGTCCCGACCGAGGCGAACACCCTGCCGCCGGCGAGATCTTATTTTTGGCTGAGATCTTTTATTTTTGGAAAGAAGATATCTTATACTTTTGGGCTGAATTTCTGGAAGGAAGATATTATTTTTGGAAGATCTATTTTACAGATATTGATATATTTTATAGGAAATTATCTTTTTAAGATATTATTATCTTTGGAAGATAATTCTCCTATATAAAGGGTTGAATTTTCCACAATTCAGCCATCTTCTACACATCTTTGGATCCAGCAATTAAGAGGATTTTCTAGAAGCTTGAAGGAAGGATTGAAGATCAAGGAAGGAAAGATTCATAGTTTGGAGTTAGCTTTTGAGGGAGTTTGTAAGACTTTCTTAGATTCCCTTTTGGTTTGTTGTCTTAGCTTATTTGTGATTTAAGGAACACTGATTTGTTATTATTTGATTCAGTTATTGAGACCTTTCTCTTAAGATTTTCTTGTTCGAATATTGATTCCCTTTCCATATATTTGATTATTGTTATCATGATGATTGTTGGCTAAGTTTCTTATGCGATTCTGGGGTGATTGGCTGTAAGTTGTGGAAAAGACGATGATAGAATGATCTTAATCCCAACAGAATCCTGAAAGCTCGAGTCTTTAACCTTAACCCTAGAACACCTCGCTCAGTCGATGAACATCTCGGCCGGAGTGGAACTTGACTGAACGAGGTGAACCTTTTCTGATGAACTGAGAGTTAAGTGTTCTATTTTGCCAAATCCTATTCTTATTACACCTTTCCTGGTTCAATGCAAGCCTAGGACGAGACTTACCCGGTGATTCCTTTGTTTGTGTACCCATGATCATGAGTGTAGGTAATAAAGGTTTATCCTTTATTGGGGTTTGAGTGTGCCTTTATCCCATCTTTTTGAGCCCGAGACTTACCCGGTAAAGATTGATTCTATTCCCTTGGGTGGTGTGTTGGTTTGAGATTATAGTTCCTTTCCTTAGTACCTTGAGACTTACCCGGTAATAGGAACTTTGGTTTGGAATAGTGAGTAGTGAGACTTATCCGGTGATCTATTCCCACCTTAGAAACACCTTCCCTTTGCAAACCTCAACTTTGTCCGCGTTATCTTTTGAGATCTTGAGTTGGAACTACAACTAGATCCTTTAATCCCTAGAATCCACATTTTCCTTAATTGACTTTTATATCATCTTTGATTAATTTAATTGCTCTTGGTTAATTGCAATACTTGACAACCTATTATGTGCTTTGTTTCACCTAAGTCCCTGTGATCGACCCCTGTAATTCTTGCTTTTTATTACAATTGACCCGTACACTGCGGGTTCGCATATTTGTTCAAGCATACTTCTTGGGTTATAAATTTAAAGCTTGCACACACCGTTTGGAGCGAACACCATGCAGTTGTGGTGCGACAATCAAGCAACACTTCACATCGCCTCCAATCCACTATTTCATGAGCGCACCAAACATGTAGAGGTGGATTGTCATGTCATCCGCAATGAAATCACAAATGGCAACATTCTGACGTTTCACATTCGTTCATCAAATCAACTGTCGGATATATTCACAAAAGCTCTTGGCCAACACCAATTTCAATATCTACTCCGCAAGTTGGGCATTCGCGATATCCATGCGCCAACTTGAGGGGAGTATTGGGAAGAAGACAAATTAGGGATATCTTTCCTCATTTATGTATATATATATATATATATATATATATATATATATATATATATATATATATATTATTTCCATATAATATATATTTTCTGCTTAGTTATAGGCTCTATAATCTCTGAATATCTTGTATATAAACCAACAGCGGTTTCAATAACAACACCCATTTCACAGCCTATCTCACATTCTCTTCTCACAAGTTTGTCTCCTCTGGAAGAAAGAGAATGTCAACCTTGATATCGTCTCAACCAACAAACACTTCATCCATGCGAGAAATTTTAGTGGGACACAACTTTATGGTCCTTTTCATCTCATTATAGTCTATGCACCACGTAAGGCTAACAAAAAAGAGCCTTTTGGGAGGATCTAGACAAAGAACATGATATGATTACTGAACCCACCCTATATCATCAGTGGAGATTTTAATTGCATTATCTACTCTTATGAAAGAATTGGTGGCTCGGATAGACTACACACAAACACATACGTCTTCCATAATTTCATGCGAAAGTACGTGCTAACTGATATAAGGTTTACTGGACTGAACTCTACATAGGATAATGGTAGAGATAATCGGCTTAAGGTGAAAAAACGTCTGGACCGAGTTATTATGAGCAGATGTTTTAGAATACTCTAGGAAATTGTCTTCGTCCTTCATTTAGCTCGATTCTCCTCGGACTATTTCCCTCTTTTACTCGATCTTAACCCACCTATTACACAAAAGAAAGAAAGGATACCCTTCCGAATGGAAGCAACATGGATGACTCATGAAGACTTCATTCCAATGGTTGAAACATGATGGCGTAATCATCAAGAGATTAGTGAAGCTCTTTGGAATCTTAAACTATCTCTTATTCAATGAAACCTCTTTGTGTTTGGTAGTGTGAATCGTAGGAAACAACCCCTGAATTATAAGCTGATTGTGGTGCAAAGCCATCCGAATATGGGGTCATCCATCCGTCTTTAAAGGAGGGAACTGAAGTTGAAGCAAGACTTGGACAAGGTCTTTGAACAAGAAGAATTGATGTGGTTTCAAAAATCCTAAGAAAATTGGCTCGTTGGAAGCGATATAAATTCTACATACTATCACACATCTACAATGATTAGAGGGAAAAGAAGCCGAATAACAAGTGTGAAAGTGGACAACAAAATTTGGTGTGAAGATCCACAAGTGTTGAAGAAGTATATTGTTTGGGTTTATACTCAACTCTATAGCCTTATTGACTCCCTCCGACTTTATTCATGTAGTCTAGAGACGTTGGAATTTCCATTAGTTGCCGAGGATAACTAGAATGTCTTGAAGAAGCCGATTAGTATGGAGGAAATTAGGGGGAACCAAAAGCTTGGGAGCCTTTAAATCCCCTGGGATAGACAATTTCCAACTAGTTTTTTTATCAAAAATAATGGAGCTCTAATACTGCAAATGTGGAGAAATTCTTTGGTTCGTTTGTTCTACCACAAAGAAGTAATGAAACTCTTATTACTTTGATTTCGAAAGTAGGTAACTTGGAGTTCATTAGTCAATTTTGATCTATAACATTGTGTAATGTTAACTACATGATCATTTCTAAGGTTATGGTCCAACGTATGCAACATGTTATTGGTAAACTTGTGGGGACAATGCAAGGAAGTTTCATTCCGGTGAGATTCATACATGACAACTATTTTAGTGCTTATGCAAGAGATTGTCCATTTATTAAGAAGAAAGTCAAGAAAGAAGTGGATGCTACTCAAGTTAGATTTGGAGAAAGCTTACTGCCACATTCATTTGAACTTTATAGTAGACACTATTAGAAATGCGGGGTTCCTATGGAGTGTGTGAGATGATTAAGCAATGTGTGTGTACTACCAGGATGCAATTGATTTGGAATAGGGAAGTTACAGATCCGTTTCTTCCCAAAAGGGGTATCAGACAAGGAGATCCTATCTCCCCGTATATGTACGTTCTTGCGGTTGAGAGGTTGATCCATCTTATGCTTGAATCAATGGAGAACAATGAGGGGAAGCTGATCCAGCTTTCTCTAGGAGGTCCCACACTTTCTCTCATGTTCTTTGCATATAACATTACCTTGTTTGTAGAAAGTTCTTCGACTTAATTAGAAGTGGTGATGAGATGTGTTGAGAGTTTTTGCATGGCTTCGTGATGCGGGGTTGATGCCACAGTTTCCTAATCTAGACTGAAGTCCACGAAATCAACGACAAAAGGAAACACGGTATGTGTCAAATCTCGGGCGAGATTTGTAATGGTAAGACCGAGATTCTTGAAAACTCATAGAACGAAAACGTGAATGTTATGGATGATAATGAAAAGATTATAAAAGATGATATTGAACTGAAATTGATGAAACTATAGGAAGATAAAACCAAGATATAAAATTGCAAAGAACCTTGACCAATTGGATCAAAACCCTCAACAAATAATTACCTTTACCCTTCCTTCTTCAACCTTACACAAGCCTTCTAATTAAGACAAGCACAAGGAAAGACTATTTTGACTAGTAACACCAATCTTTAAGAAGATTAACACACACAAAAACAACCTATCAAAGACTCACAACTATTCAATATAATACTCTCTTTTCGATTAAATTGGAATGAATAAAACACACACCTCGTAAATGAAGCAACGAGTATCTCACAATAATGTGAAAAATATCAATTAACAACTAACTTGTAAATCTCGGCCTTATAGGGTATATATAAACGAGATTTCCCTAAAAGATAAAAAAACTAAAATAATCCTACAAAATATAGGATAGAAAAAATAAAACCTTTAGAATTTTTAGAGCTTAAATGTATAAAAATAACTAATTATAATCTTATCTAAATCTCGACAAGATTCATGATAATCTCGGCTGGATGTATGTGGGGCCGAGATATCCATTTGCTAGCTTCCTTGGTCATGCTCACTCATATATGACTCCTCCATAATAGATATCAATGTAACTAAAGAAGACTTATACATAAGTAGAGACAACATTGGCAAACTTGGCTAGAAATTGGAGGTGCTGAATAGAGACACCATTGGCAAGCTTGCCTAGAAATTTTTAAAAGATGAAGACATCCTCTAGGTGAAGACTTTACGCATTAAATAGATTCGACCTTTGGATGTGGATCACTCAGCCCTGTCCCATGTTTGGTTAGATATCTAGATTGACTTGAGGAATGTGGTCAAACATAGGGCTAAGTGGGTACTAGTTCATGATAGAGACAACCTATTCTGGGATGATGTTTGGCACTATGAGTAACCTCTCAATGTTGTTGCAACAAAAGATATAGATAACAACCTCCAAAGGTTAAATGTGAGAGACTTCTAGGTTGAGAACTCCAGGGTGGAATTGGGAATTAGTTGGAAATTGTTTCCCATCGCCATGGTTGATGAAACTTGTAGCCAAATGCCCTATGTCTGGTGGTATGAGCAACAATACCGTAGAGGCAAATCAGAGGGATATTAGATATGAGATTGGTTGGCATTTTACTAATATTGGAGGGTTTACCGCTGCTTTTTCTTATGGCCATCTCTAGGGAGAGCAACTCATGATGCAACCAGATGATATAGTGTTCAAGAATATCTGGAATTTACATGTGCATGAATGCTTATATGGAAGACGTTGCATGTCGGAGTGATGACGAATGAAGAACGAAGAAGAAGACATGTGACGCTTGATAATAGTTGTTGTTATTGTTCAGGACACATATAAACAAACGATCATCTGTTTAGGGATTGTTTGGAAGCTAGAAAGATGTGGAAGAAATTACACACGGATGTCTTCCACGAGGGATTCTTTCACGACTCCTTTCGCAATATGGATAAGAGGTAATCTTCTCTCCAACCGTATTTTCAATAACAATTTCTTTTGGAATGAGATTTTTGCAATTGATCTTTGGTGATAGTAGAAGTAGCGTAATTAGAAGGTCTTCCGTAGTAGCTCTAACAAACATGATCGGGCCCGTTTTGTGCAATAGAGGGTGGTGGAGTACATGACAACTTGAGAGAAGAGCAAGACCATTCACCATTGAAGTGAAATAGGATCCACCACCTGATGGTATAATAAAATCAATACTAATGGCGCTCGACGAATTGATGCCACGTTATGGCCGATGGTGTTCTTAGAAACGAGTTAGGTGATTGGTGTGGTGGGTTTGTTGCCAATCTTGGTCTTTGCATGGTCCCTATAACTGAACTATGGGGGTGGTGTATGCACTAAAAGCGGCATGGGAGAGTGGTTACACAATGTGATTCTAGAAACTGAATCACAATATGTTACAACTCTTATGAGTAAAACACTCCCTGTCATTATCCCCTCTATAGTCTGGTATCTAGATACCAAGACTTTTTATGTAGAGATTGAATATCCAGTTTTGACATGTCTTCCGTGAGGCAAACAAAGTCACATACTCTCTAGTTAGTTTTGCTTACAACTTTTCGTTTGGTCTTAATGTATTGATTGACCCAATTGAGAGAGTTAAAGATATTATTGTAGATGATGTTAGGGGCTGGACTATCCCCCACTTGAGGAATACCTTGTCCATTTTTATTAATAATAAAGCGTGGCTAGATGCACGGTGACATTGACTATCCTTCACCTAAAAAAAGAAGATAAATCACGATATGTTGTTCTGGCTTCGACTCTCATTTATCGCTTCAAATACTAATTTCAGGTCTCTCAACAGATAGTTGCAATTAGGACGTGGAAAAAATGCTCAAGAACCAACCCCTCAATAATCCTTTGTATTTGTCTTTCTTCACTATCATTTGGATGCCATCTTTTATTGAGACATTGATGAATCTATCGTACCCACATATACCCTACATGTAAAATGTCTGATTAGCATAATACATATCCAATCACCATGAATGCATAATGCAAGTTCTATTTGATAGACCTATTTGCTAGTTTTTATGCACAATCTAGAAGGAAATCCATTCTTATGTAAATAGTAAATTGAATCTTATATATGGTTATGAAGCCATTTAATCATATCTATCGTGAAGAACCGGTAGGTGATATAGGTAAGGTAAATGATACTCTAGAAGGGGGATTGAATAGAGTATGAGAACTTTTCGCAAACCAAATCTCAAGGCCTTAAAAATTCTTTCAAAGGCCTTGATGTCAATCTATGCTTCTCGTGAAACTTTGATTTCAAGGCTTTGAAACTCTTTTCAAGGGCCTTGACTTCTTGCTCCTGCAAAACAAAGTTAGTCACAGTATAGTATATATGGTGCGGAATTGAAAAGATTGACACGAGGATATGTTTACGAAGTTCGGCTCTAAATAGCCTACTCTCCGTCCTAGGGTATATCCGTAGGATCTAACTATCTATTATCAGCTTTAAAGATTCCTAGATACAAACTAGAAGAAATCCCCTTCTTCTCTCACTGTAGCCAATGCTAAGATCTAGCTCCAACTCTTAACCTAGCTATAATAGCCTAGTTACTTCGGAGAGTAACACACACTCTAGTATAACAATATTTAGATCTTCCAATGGAGCTCTAGTGTTTTCTCTCTTTAAGGGGATAAAGCTTTTGCGTGAAATGAGAGAAAGAAAAACAATGAATGAAGATGATTAGGTTGCTTGAGGATGCAAAGATGTTTTCATGTGTAAGCTTGTGTATCTTCCTTCTTTGACCATCATCTTTATTTATACTCTTCTACGGAAAGGTCTTCTAGCCGTTGTAGAGATGACCGTTTGAAGATAAATCTTCTTTTCCATGAAGATTGTTTTCTTTTTTGGAGAAAAGGTGGATGTTGCAAGTCTTCAGGCCCTACGAACACGTCGAGTCCTTTACTCCTTGATCTTCTCGTCTTCTGTTGAATAGAGAGAGAAGATAATTTTGCCGTTTGTTGTTTAGAACATCTTCTAGAAAAGATTCTCTATTCTTCGGTTGAGATCTTCGTTCGGTTGATAAGATCTTTTGTTTGATGAGATCTTTTTGTTACAGAATCTTCAAAGAAGATCTTCAATTTATTTTGAATCCTTGTTCCGTGCACCTTAGATTCCAAGGCCCTTGATTTCGTCCTTTTGAACTTGTTATCTTCCTTTGTTCTTGAATCCAACTTCAAGGCCCTTGACATTTAGATATAAAGCCTGCACTAAATTCAAACCAACCAAATATCTAGAAATATAATCAATACATTGTTAGTATATCCAACTGCTATATTTGTGTGAACTCTTCCATCATCAATACCTGTAAAACCAACCAAATATCTAGAAATATAATCAATACATTGTTAGTATATCCAACTACTATATTTGTGTGAACTCTTCCATCATCAACACCTGTAAACCATTTCAATCAAGGTGGAGTTTTCAATCTCCCCCTTGATGGAAGACAACACAAATTCTCGTACCTACATTTGTTAGTTTAGCAATGCATATAAAAATCTCAAAACTAAAAATGCAGGATGCAGTATATCGAAATGTCGGATCATATTTCTCCCCCTTTGTATTTCAACAAGGGAGAAAAAGAAGTCAAACTAGGAAGTCTTAAAATACGATTACAGACCCAAAACCAAATGTATTTCCAAACCAAAAAAATGTTTTTCAAAAACTCATGACATGCCGAGAGCTTCAGTTTTCCTTGTACCACTTGGAGAAACTTCCTTTTCCATAATAGTCTCGTAGGCACATATCTCTCCACCGATCCTTTGCATCAGCAAGATCATGTTCTTTGAGAGATAAGTCCGTTCCTCTTTGTGTAGAATCCTTGACATACTTCTTGACCACCCCAAATTCTTCAATTGTCAAGATATCTGGATCTTCTGGAAATGGCTGACGAATGGGTTTTATCTTGGATAATCTTATGACATTGATCCATAACCTTCTCAGCATCCTTATGAGTCTCTTGTCCATCCTCCTCTGATATGGGCTTAATACTACTAGCAGTTGTTAAAGACATAACACTTACATGGAACAACTGATTAATTTTCTAATTGAGAATGCCCAGTAAGTCTTGAGTTTGGTCCATCTTATCAGTCATTGAAACTCTAAAATTCGCAAAATCAGATCTTAGTGAGGTTAATGACTCTTCCACAAATTCCAGCCGCTGATGTGTAGTAAAATTCCATTCAGGCTGCGCCATTAACACCCACACAATACGAAACCCCTTCTGAGTCTTCTTAATTCCTATGGTCTCAAAGAATGCTTCATCTAATCCTCCATTGTAAAGATGCAACCCATCACCAGAAAAATCAACTGAAAAATGTCTGAATATTAAGGGAAGCAAATTCCCATAAGGTAGGTGACTGGTACTTGGAGAATTAATTACATTCACCATATGAGATAAGAGAATTTCAGGCAGATTTACCTTCAATCCATTCAACGCATTGTAAGTCAAGATCAGCAAAGAGTTGGTTATAATCTCTTTGTTGGCAACTCTAGGGACTATGCATATGTCTATAATAGCATAAACTATTCTAGCCTCCAAAGTTAAATAGGTGATGGTTGGTGGTGATAAGGCATTAGGAAGGAGAAGTTGTTCTTTAGCTAGCCTTAAAGTTCTAGCAGGGTTTGATTTTTCTGAAGCATCATATAGAGGAATTCCAAAGATATCTGCTAAAATTTCAGAAGTGAGGGTAATTTTCTTACCTTTGATAACCGAATCTAGAATCCACTCCCCTCTTTCACGCCTTGCCGTCAAGTTGGCGCAGAACAGTCTGGTTAGTCGAGGATATGACGATTCTCCTGGATTCAACATAATCCATATAGAACTTGCTTGGAGCGCTTCAAGACCCGGCATAGATGCGCAAGTAAACAGTTCACAGTGTACTCCCTCACACATGCATTGATAGCGGTCATCATACTCCATGACCCACTTTTTAGCTGCTGTTGGGTTGATGAACCGGCTTGATGGAAACCCTGTTCTAGAAAAAATATGCGCGTCACTAGAGAACCCTGATAAACTCGAACTCGATCCAGAGTCAGAACTTGAGTCAGAGTCGGACGACACTTGAACGACCCTCTGTCGTTTTGGAACTGAAGATGTTGCTTCGTTGATTGAAGATCTCTTGGGAGCCATTGAGAAAATTTTGAGAAGAAGATGAAGACGGTTTTGGAAAATCAGAAGAGTAAAGCACCATTCTTTCAAAGGAAAAGGGAAGCGGAAGAAATAAAGAGGGAAGAGAAGAGGTTTTTATGGGAAGAAGTCTAATCAACGTAAGATCAAAAGATTTTTAAGATCTTGAGTGATAAAAATTCCTTCCACAAATTTTGGTAACCACTTTTCAAAATCCTTTGAATCTGAAAACAAACCTTTTGAAATCCCTTTTAAAGAATAAAAATTAGATAATTCGATATCTAAAAGATATGAATTTCTAATTGATCCGTTTTATTTATGTACCCTTTGAAATATGTTTCAAGGCCCCTTGATTTTTATTTCAAGACCCTTGAAAACATCAATTGGGTTGCATGCGTAGGAACGATTCAAACTCGTTTACTCCCCCTACGTTAATGCTTCCTTGTTCAACATACCAAGCTCCAATCTAATAAAATTAAATTGTTCCTCAGGTAGAGGCTTGGTAAAGATATCTCCAAGCTGCAAGTTAGTTGAGATAAAAGAAATCGAAACATCACCTTTCTCAACATGATCACGTATGAAGTGATGCCTTACATCAATATGCTTAGTCCTTGAATGTTGCACATGATTTTTGGTTATAGAAATAGCACTAGTATTATCACCTTTTATAGGAATACTTCTCAAGTCAAAGCCAAGGTCACGAAGTTGTTGAGCAATCCAGAGAATTTGAGCACAACAAGCTCCTGCAGCTATGTATTCATCTTCAACTGTGGATAGGGCAACATAATTTTGCTTCTTGGAGTGCCAACTGATTAGGGATGACCCTAAGAATTGGCAACATCCAGAAGTACTTTTTCTATCGACCTTATAACCTGCAAAGTCTACTTCAGAATAGCCAACAAGATGAAACGAGCTTTGACGTGAGTACCATAATCCTAGATCCTTAGTGCCATTGAGATACCGAAAAATTCTGTTCACAGCTATCAAGTGTGACTCTTTAGGATCAGCTTGAAATCTTGCACACATGCACACGCTAAACATAATGTCAAGATGACTAGTAGTTAGATACAACAATAAACCGATCATACCTCGATACTCCTTTTGTACTACACTTTTGCCATTCTTGTCATGATCTAGCGAAAGTGTTGAACTCATAAGAGTCTTTGCAACCTTAGATTGATCCATTTTGTACTTTTTAATCAAGTCTTTAGTATACTTGCTTTGATTGAGGAAAATTCCTTTCTTTTTTTGTGTAACTTGAAGTCCAAGAAAGAAATTTAGCTCTCCCATTAAGCTCATCTCAAATTCCCTGCACATAATATCTGAAAATTCCTTGCAAAGGGAATTATTAGTAGCACCGAACAATATATCATCAACATAGATTTGTACTACTAGAATGTCGTTGCCTCTAGTTTTGATAAACAATGTTTTATCAATCAAACCTCTTTTGAAATTGTTTTCAAGAAGATATTTAGACAATCTTTCAAACCAAGCTCGAGGAGCTTGCTTAAGACCGTAAAGAGCTTTGTCTAATTTAAAAACATGATCTGGAAATTCATCATTTTCAAAACTAGGAGGTTGAGCAACGTAGACTTCTTCTTCTAATAAGCCGTTTAGAAAAGCACATTTTACATCCATTTGAAAAAGTTTTATGCTCTTGAAAGATGCAAATGCAAGTAGCATACATATGGCTTCTAACCTGGCATCTGGAGCAAAAGTCTCCTCATAATCAATACCTTCTTCTTGGTTATAACCTTGTGATACAAGTCGTGCTTTGTTTCGTATAACTTTTCCGTTTTCATCCAATTTGTTTCGAAAGAACCATTTCGTGCCAATAACTGATTGATGCTTTGGTCTTGAAGTAAGAGTCCATACCTTGTTCCTCTCAAATTCATTTAGTTCATTTTGCATGACAATGATCCAGTCTGGTTCTTGAAGAGCTTGAATGTAGTTCTTTGGCTCTACAAGTGATACAAAAGCGGAGAAGGCACATAGATTATTCATTTTAGATCTAGTTTGAACTCCAGCATTTGGATCTAAGATCACATTCTCTTGTGGATGATACGAAGAGTGTTGAACTTTTCTTCTTTTCTTCATTTGGATCTGAGATCAACTTTCTCTTTTTTCATCTTCTGATTCATTTGTTGATTCTGAATCACTCCATGAAGCAACCATAGCTTTCTTCTTTCGATCATTTTTCTTGAAGTTGGTCCTCTTCTTTTGTGGACAATCCTTCACCAAATGATCTGTTTCACCACATTCAAAACAAGTCAGTACTCTCGTTTACTTATTAGAGTTAAAAAACTTACCTTGGGGTTTTGATGCTCGTGGAAATTCTCGGTTTGCAAATTGTTTCTTTAACTTGAGAATTCTTGCGAGACCTTTGGAGATCATGGCGTGAGCATCTTCTTCATCATCATCATCATCAATATCTTCTTCATCAGATGGTAACTCATCTCTTCTGGATTTTAATGCCAAATTCTTGGAGTTGGATGGGAGTTCTCCATCTTCTTCACCAAGAACCATTTCATGTGTAATGAGTTTTCCAAGTAGATCATCAAGAGGAAGAGTAGTGAGATTTTGAGCTTCTTCAATAGCAGTCATCTTTGGTCCCAATTTGGCTTTAGGTAAGCTCCATAGAACCTTCCTCACTTTCTCTTCATTTGTGAAGATCTTTTCGAGTCCAGATTGTTCACGATCTCAGTGAATCTAGTGAACATTTCTTTGACTGTTTCATTTGGATTCATCTTGAATAACTCATATTGTCTGAGAAAGATGCTAATCTTTGTTTCCTTGACTTGACTTGTTTCTTCGTAAGTGACAACAAGCTTGTCCCATATTTCTTTAGCACTCTTGCATGATGA
Organism: Fagopyrum homotropicum; assembly: GCA_033239125.1. Classification (NCBI taxonomy): domain Eukaryota; kingdom Viridiplantae; phylum Streptophyta; class Magnoliopsida; order Caryophyllales; family Polygonaceae; genus Fagopyrum; species Fagopyrum homotropicum. The sequence continues at coordinate 102,751,088 of BSWB01000005.1, forward strand.
GATGCGGTTGAATTCATTTGCATCTAATCCACAGTAAAGTATATTCATTGCCTTGTAATTCTTTGACACACTGCTAGGTCAGCCTGTGTGAAGTCTGATTCCTTCTTTGGGACTTGGACGCCTTCAACCATTGTCATTGGAACTTTAGGTCCATTTTGAGTAATGCTCCAAAGCTCCATATCCTGGTCAATAATGAACATACGCATGAGTGCTCTCCAATGAGCGAAGTTGTTGCCACAGAAGAGTGGTGGTCGAGATGAGGATCTTCCTTGAGCAAATCCACCATCACCTACAAGATTCATGATTAGTCTCACTAATGGTTAAATTAATAAACCTGAGTCTAGCTCTGATACCAATTGAAGAACCGGTAGATATTATAGATAAGATAATTGATACTCTAGAAGGGGGGTTGAATAGAGTATGGGAGCTTTTCGCAAACCAAATCTCAAGGCCTTAAAACTTCTTTCAAGGGCCTTGATGTCAATTTGTGCTTCTCGTGAAACTTTGATTTCAAGGCTCTGAAACTCTTTTCAAGGGCCTTGACTTTTTACTCCTGCAAAACAAAGTTAGTCACAGTAAAGTATATATGATGCGGAATTAAAAAGAGTGACACGAGGATATGTTTACGAAGTTCGGCTCTAAATAGCCTACTCTCTATCCCAGGGTATATCCATAGGATCTAACTATCTATTATCAGCTTCAAAGAGTCCTAGATACAAACTAGAAGAAATCCCCTTCTTCTCTCACTGTAGCCAATGCTACGATCTAGCTTCAACTCTTAACCTAGCTATAATAGCCTAGTTACTTCGCAGAGTAACACACACTCTAGTATAACACTATTTAGATCTTCCAATGGACCTCTAGTGTTTTCTCTCTCTAAGGGGATAAAGCTTTTGCGTGAAATGAGAGAAAGAAAAACAACGAATGAAGATGATTAGGTTGCTTGAGGAGGCAAATATGTTTTCTTGTGTAAGCTTGTGTATCTTCCTTCTTCGACCATCATCTTCATTTATACTCTTCTATGGAAAGGTCTTCTAGCCGTTGTAGAGATGACCGTTTAAAGATAAATCTTCTTTTCCATGAAGATCATTTTCTTGTTTCGAGAAAAGGTAGACGTTGCAAGTCTTCAGCCCCTACGAACACGTCGAGTCCTTTACTCCTTGATCTTCTCGTCTTCTGTTGAATAGAGAGAGAATATATTTTTGCCGTTTGTTGTTTAGAAAATCTTCTAAAAAAGATTCTCTATTCTTCGGTTGAGATCTTCGTTCGGTTGATAAGATCTTTTGTTTGATGAGATCTTTTTGTTACAGAATCTTCAAAGAAGATCTTCAATTTATTTTGAATCCTTGTTCCGTGCACCTTAGATTCCAAGGCCCTTGATTTCGTCCTTTTGAACTTGTTATCTTCCTTTGTTCTTGAATCCAACTTCAAGGCCCTTGACATTTAGATATAAAGCCTGCACTAAATTCAAACCAGCCAAATATCTAGAAATATAATCAATACATTGTTAGTATATCCAACTGTTATATTTGTGTGAACTCTTCCATCATCAACACCTGTAAAACCAACCAAATATCTAAAAATATAATCAATACATTGTTAGTATATCCAACTACTATATTTATGTGAACTCTTCCATCATCAACACCTGTAAACCATTTCAATCAAGGTGGAGTTTTCATATCGTAAATTAATAACAAGTAGAAGAATCTTTAACTTTATAGTCACTCTCAAACTTTGACAATTCTACTATTTTAGTTAAAATTTGTGTATGGACAATATAAGCTCATCCCTTACTTTTGCATCTTTCGCAACCTCATACCCTACTTTAGGTCTTCCATGAATCATCAACCTCTAGACTTGAACAAGTGAAATAGATAGTAAGCAACAACTTTAATGGACTAATAAAAGTCTTCTAAAAAGAATCATACCCTACTTTCAAACTCCAATGCTAAGAACAATAAGCTAAAATTATGGAAGAGTTGGACATCAATACATAAGTTATGACTATTAATCCATCAAATTTTTTTGCTTACTATCTATATATGATGTGGCTGCTTGCCATTAGGTTAAGGCCAAGTAGATAATCTTTTGGTGATCTTAGTGCTAATAATAATAAGCTAGAGGTACGTTAGAGTAAAATTAATTAATCGTCGTGAAAAGTCATAAAATCGTCATCAATTATACATATTTTAAGTGTATCATCACAATGCAACCACACATTATATATTGCCGTGAAACAATGCATTTACATTGGGTCTTGTCATGGAAACACTAGTTTCACGTTGATTCATAATGTTGGGACACTAGTTCCACAATGGGTTCCGGAACTGAAACATTTTTTTTAGGTAAAGGTAAATTAATAGAAAAGTGAACTAGTATAACGGGGCCTGTTAAGACCTAATTATACTAAACGAACAAAGTATATGTACAAGCTTGCGACATGTGGTATGTGGCCCAAAATAACACACACACACACACACAAAGTACTACAGAGAGGCATGCAATCCTTTTGAATGTACCTATTATCTTGAGACTGAAATCCAAAACTGACACAAATCAGGCGCTCGTCCATCTTCGGCATAAACATCAACAGACATGTAGACTCACAAGCCAAACAAGTGCCCAAACCTCGGGACAATGGTCAGTCAACCTTCGGCAGAGCCATCAACAGAATAAAACCAAGCCCGATACACATATAGAAAAAAACATCAAAACATGGAGCATATTACAATTCCGGAAAAAAACCAACTACTAATAAGCAATCCTCTCTCTAGCTCTAGCTAGGAATGCCTCTTGCAACAAAATTTAGACGTGGGCCCCGATCAGTCTCACGGGGATATCTATTAGAATTTTGTTTTGGTCAAACCCCTAGGCATTCCTGGAACACCAAAGGTAGTACACCGTCACAGAAAATGCATATACCTTGGATCTACTCGTCGAGCTCCTACTTTGTACAATGTGATTCAACCAAGCCAATACCTTTGATCTGGTGGTGATATCTCCAAAAATCCAAAAATCTGCACCAACATGCCTCCAAACCTCACGTGCATATTTGCATCCAAAGATCAAGTGGTCACGAGACAAACTCTCACTCGTGCACCTACTACAAGTAGGATCAATACCGAGGGAAATGTAACCTATCTTTGGTAGATAGCCGTCCAATGATTGCCATCCAAAGGATAAACCCATGCTTGGGCGTATTGTCCGGATCCCAAACTACTCTAAATCAGTGTACCTCTTCACCTTGTGGTATAAGTATCTCATATGCATCGCCCACGCAAAATCTCTCCCCCTGACAACAAGACTCAAGTATCTCCCTTAGTAGTGTCATTTGGTAAAGGTAATAATCTCATCTTTGATGCCGAGGATTGTCTTCACCAATGGCGAGTCCTAACGAGTGACAATCCACTACTTTGGCTCAATGGTATCTGAGTACTTGTGGTGAATCCATTTGACTAAAAGAATAGCATGCTAAGCATGAATGTACCAGCAGTACTTGAACATAAATGCTACATGCAAGACCTGAGGTCCGACAACCCTAGACTTCCCTTTGTCTTCGGCAGACAGACTTTCAACCATGCAACACGTGACCAACTCCAAAGGAACTATCTGCAGAGGATAGTAAGTATGTCAAGTACCAAATCCGGGACTAGAATAAGCGATATCTAGAAGCTCTCAATGCCTTGCAAAACTTCCGTGACCAAATCTAGGCGGCCAACAAAGGACAACGTCTCTTGTTGATCGTGGAAGTTTTAACCAAATAGTTCACAAGGAGTGTGTCTTCTTCAGGTGTAATTAATAGACAATCATGCTATACAAAAGTGGGAATAGAGAAAACAATGTCTTTTGGTGAAAAACAATGATAAAAGGGGAAAAAAATAAGGGAAATCAATGATTGTTGTAGATAAATAATGGAGGGAGGTGATCTACAGAATAAGAAATCCCCACTATAATGAGTAAAATAATATTACGTATTTGAGATTCATGAACATCGATATATGAATATCATAGGTAACTATCTAAAATAGCCTTTGTCATAGACAAACAAAGACAGTGCTTTCCAACTCAGTAACCCTCAATCCAGCGGTTCGACAAGTATAGGAAAATCCTGTAAAAACTTAGAAATCCAAAAAATACCAAGAGAAACTTTTTCTTGTGGCCATTCAGTTAGAAAAAGACACAAAAATCAGAACTTTGTATGATAGTTAGAAATCCTTAAAGTAAAAGGTAAGATCCAATACCTTAATCCAAGTGCTTTTCAATAAATCCAATAAAACGCCCTTCTATTTTGGATCTTTAGTTTTTTTTTTATTGAAACCAATTTTAAACACCGCTTCTTTCGAAGTTAAGTAAAAGGTGGAAACATAGTAATTTGAAAAGAAGCAATATCACAATCTCAATTCACAAACATATATGCAATAGTATATCAAGCCATTATAAGGATCATCCAATCCTTAGATCAAGAGATAGATTAGCTGGCCATGATTGAATGCAAAACAATATTGATTGAATATAAAAACTACACAAACAAACTCACAATGTTCATTTCCAACACAATGAAGCGAACCTTCAAGCGGGGAATTGAAATCTATTCAACTACTTGGCGGTTGCGGGATAAGATGATGATGGATCGGTGGTAGAAGCCTTCAAAAACTAGGGTTGATACATGCGTTTATATAGGGTCTAAAACGGATAAGAAAAAGATATAAAATAATAACTTTACAAAGGTGAGATCAAAAGATATGATTCGGATCATCAACGCAGGTGAAACGACCTCAAAATGGCCTAGAAGCCGTTTGGTCATCCCGTATGGGAATTAAATTAGCAAAATTCGTACCTCAAACGATCTTGAAACGGCCTCAAATGGCCTAGGAGGCCGTTTGGCAACGCTGCTTGACAACTTTTTTGACAGTTCAATAAAACTGACTTTCCCGCTATTCTGGTTGGAACTATGTGACCAATGAGTACTACTTTTGAAGATTTTTAGATGATCTAAAACTTTGGAGTTTACATAATTATCTAAAACCAAAGGGAAGATGGTCGAAATCGTGAATCTATCAAAGGTCGTCATAAACTAGCATCCGACTCCAATGGTTTCCACTTGACTTCTTTAAATTTCTAGTCGATCTTGATGTTTCAATATATTCTCCGAGTCCAGGGAAGATTGAATCATCTTTCTTTGCTATGTTTATACCATTATGCTCCATAAATGGCCTTGAATGCTTGAAACATGAAATAAACCAAAATAGACACCGAAATATGGAAAGGGGAGCTTTCTAGACTAAAATAAAACATAGACAAGCTATATGGATATGAAAATGCATGATTATAAAGGATATATGATATTACATTTGACACTCATCAAAATACCTCATACTTGAACCTTGCTCGTCCTCAAGTAAGATCGTGTCGCATGCATACTATGTGTAAGAACAATAATCATTGTAAGAGGATAAATAATGAATCATAGCCATCCAAACCGCTCAAAGGTAATGTTTTTTCTCTCAATCTCACAAGATGTATGTTAGGCATATATATTAATAATAACACAAACTCAACAATCATAAATAAATCTTACCATAGGCTTGTCAAGACATTTTGAACCTCCTCCATCTGTCAAATGAAACTAAAATACAATTTGTGAATCACAAGGTCTTTTCATAGAGTGTAATAGGGTTATAGGACAAAGGAAGAACATCGTTGGTAGCGAAAATTTGGTAATGTGGTGCAATAATTTTATCCAAGGTACCGAATCTAGCCAAACTCGAAACCTCTTCAAGGAAACAGCACACCGGCCAAATGCAAAAACTTACATAAAATCCTGCATATTCCAGGGCTCATAAAACTTAACTTTTAATCTCTTTAAAACTACTCTCCAGAAACACTATTTAAATGCACTCTCAATCCAATGTTTTCTTATTTGTAGCAACGAAGTTAGTGGGCAAATTTTTTCCTTTCCACCAACCGATAAAAGATCTTCCATAAGGACAATACATTTCAAATTCGCACATTAATTCTTACGGACATTCACACTTCTGTAGGGGATTACCCCATACTTGATTTCTTCATTCATTGCTTCCATCAAAACCCCGGATAGGGTCCTACAAGGCTATCACGATTGCGAAGCATTTTTGAGGGTCACCTTAGAAGGGAGAATAAAGACAAGAAGTGGATAATAGAAGGAAGACATATATAAAGGGTAGGAAATGTCACATAGGCTTAACAAAGAGGGTCAATCATCTTCACAAACAAGTATATACAATCGAATGAACGAGTAGTCTCAAAAAAAGAGTCAATCACAAGTTCTAGAAGAAACTAAACATGTTGGAGATCACACAATAGTAAGAAAGAAAGGACACATGAAAGTGCATGTCCAAACGCTAGAGCTCTCACAAGGATTATGTTTGGTGAAGATATCATCATGATTTATCCAAAAACTCATGTGCATAAACAATAGCAAGAAGTAGTAATTCAAAATATTGTTGGCAAGTCGAGTGAAATAACATTGAATGTTCCAATTTTTGGAGGTGAGAATGATAAGAGTTGACTCGATCTACACTAAATGCAATATTTTGAAAATTTTGTTTTTATGAATGCATACGGAAAATGGAAGACTCAAGTTAAAAGAAAAAAAAAGCATAATAGTAAACGTGTGACATGAAAGGAAAATATGATATGCGAATGTGAGTATAACACCCCATACTTAAGCTACACATCATCCTCGATGTGAAAAGTAAAGAGAAGATAATACTCACAAAGCAATGGAATGCAATGCATGTGGTGAGAGGGAAGAAAATGTTAGAAGAAGGGTGGAAGGAGTTTATGTAAATCCTACGACTCATATTTTCTAGATCATCATTATTGGTTATATAACACACAAAAAAAAAGCAAATCATCTATTCTAGGAAAAGGGAAAGAACAAAAAAGGAAAAGAAAAGGGAAAATAACTATTAAACTCATGGGTTGTCTCCCCTGCAATGCTTGTTTACAGTCATTAGCTTGACCCAATTCAACTCAAGGTAGATGTTCAACATATGATCTAGTGGATGTGCATTGTGGAAGTTCATCCTTCGATCTTGGAAAATATGGTGGTAGATAGTTTAATCTCCTTTGTTTATGGGGGAGATAAGAATAAGAAGTCTCGGTGTGCACCGCATACTTGTCTTTTAGCTTCAAAGGAGAAGTATTAACTAGTATATGGACAACAAACTCAAATTCCTCCATGGGAGGGGTTAGTAATCTCTTAAGATTTTGAGGTTTAGGAATATGAGAGGTGTACTGACCTCCACCGGCATAGAATAATTTTGATCAGTAGAGACATACCCGGGAGGATTAGAAGGGTGATAAGTAGATTCAATTATAAGAGGGGATGAAGAGGGGGGATGTACTATGGTTGTTGGACTGTACCAAAGAGTGATCAACAAAATTTCAGCTTTTAGATTTTAGGGTGGTAAAAATGCCTAGAAAACGGGTTGGGGACGGCATGGTTGGCTGTTTGAGATAAAGTTTTCGGAAGTACCACAACTAAGGCCTTTGAAACGGCTTGGTTGGCCGCATGAGAAAACATTTGGAGGTCATGGCTTGACACTCTGATAGCCGTTTCTGCTTAAGACTTTTTCCAATTAAAGTAGCTTAATAGTTAATTGGAAAATTGGTTTAGTGCTTATATTCTTTGATGCCAAAAAACTTATTCGCTCCTATGCTCTATTTCCACCCAAAACGTGCCATATTCCCTACAATTACAACAAAACGTGGTGTAGGCCTCAATTCTTGTAATGTAATTGAATAATGAAATAAACACTATAAATACATATACATGCATTACGTTCCGGTTTCTTTTGGCCTACATTATTCAAGGATGTGCAAACGTTTGTTGCTTCTTGTGATGCATGTCAAAGAACAGGTAACTTGTCTAGACGGAACGAAATGCCACTCAATAATATTCAGGATGTCGAGATCTTCGACATTTGGGGAGTGGACCTTATAAGACCATTCCCATCTTCAGGAGGGAATCTATACATCCTGTTGTCCGTTGACTACGTGTCTAGATGGGTTGAGGCCATCGCTTCCCCCACCAATGACGCCATCGTGGTCGTGAAGTTTTTCAACCGGACGATATTCCCACGCTTTGGGACACCTAGAGTAATCATAAGTTACGGGAGGGGAAGTCGGTAGTTGTGCATCAAAGAAACAAAATATAGCTCCAAATGTCTACATTGAATACTTGTAAGTTTTTTTCATCAGGCAGAACTTCACATAGTCCTCCTCCGGCACATAGATGATGGAACTTAAGAATTCATATGTCGGCTTCACATAATCCGGTGTTCGTAATGAAACAATCGTCTCAAGTCCTACATCTGAGATCATCTTCCGTAAATCATCAACAAGGTGCAAGCAAGCAAAGTAATCGATGTTGATATAGCGAGGTGCAATGATCGGGCGGGAGCAAATGCGGTTATATTTTGATAGCATGTATTATAGTCTATATTTTGGGATTGATTTAGACGTTTTATCTTCATAAATCTGCATGTATGGATGTATATTCTGCGATTATCTTGTTGTTTTGTCTACCTTTGCGGAATTCGAGGTCTACACCTAGTTTTGTTGTAATTGTAGGGAAAATGGCACGTTTTGGACCAATGGAGCTAAGGAAGCTAAGGAGTCATTGAAGCTACATTCTGGAGCATTGAAAATCTATAAGAAGATCTCAAGAAGCATGGAAATGATTTAGAGGATTGATTTTGGACCGGATTCGAGATGATTTACACTCAGTTGAGATTTACCTCGGTCAGCTACAGTGCCACCTCGACCGAGGTGATCTTGAGGAGCATCCCGACCGAGGTGAACACCTTGCCGCCGGCGAGATCTTTATTTTTGGCTGAGATCTTCTATTTTTTGAAGGAGAATATCATATATTTTTGGCTGGATTTCTGGAAGGAAGATATTATATTTGGCTGATTTATTTTGAGAGATATGAATATATTTTCTAGGAAATTATCTTTTTTAAGATATCTTATCTATAACATCCCGAATCCGCGGGACTCGGAGTGCCACATTGGGCTAGGATCTCACAATGGATCCTGGCCCTAGCTTGACAACAAGTTCATCGGACCTTACAACATGGCACTGACAAATATAAAAACAAATACATAAAATTGTATAAAACTGTACAACCAAAAGTTACAACAACGTAGCCGAGTATATAAACCAACACCCTCACACAGGAGGTAACAAAAGATCATCCTCACGTAGGAGGGAAAGGTAACAAACCCAAAAGCCCACAACAACCTATGTACGAGACGTCCTCAGCCTGTCACTCTGCTAGATCACCTAGCAACATGCCTATCCTCTGGGGCATCTACAACATGGTAATAAACCATTAGCTATCCATACACATATATAGAGTAATGCATAAGCACAATCACAAGTAAGGAAAGATAATCACATCAGCATGCTTTCACACATTTACCCATTTTATCATCTCAATAATAATGGTCATTCACTCAAATCGTATATATAAATATATATGAAACTATGTGACACGAGGACTAATACATCCTCGCCTCTGAGCCTGCTAGCCAGCTGCACAAGTATCGGTCACATAATCCGTGTACCCTGTGGGAGTGGATTGTACCCTTCCTGTAAAGTCAGTCCGGCCTGACATCAGAGAACCTCCCAGACTCCACGGCGGGATGAAAGGGAAAGGTTATCACAGCCACGCATACCGGGCAATCAATAAAACATAGGTCGGTATAAACGACATCTCATGCTATCATAACAAACATACAAATCACACACCACTCATGAAAACATTCAATATAAGGATGGCAGCTAAGTAAGTCCTACGGACTTACCTCAACCTCGATCACAACTCAACCACGATCACCTCTACACTGGAGGGACAACACAGTCTATAAACAGGCATAAAAAGATATATCAATCTCCTAACAATATAAGGGTCACACCTAGACCCAAAGGGATCCATAGGATCATCCTCAACCTAACTCATAACCTAATGAGCCTCAAAAGTCATACAAGGCATATACCGATCATAACCTCAACCAAACACATCCTCACACCTCTAGCATGATCCTATACTCTCACATTAGGAAAGGAGGGAACAAAGGCATCCTAAGGAAAGCCTAGAAGCAACACACACCGGCAGAACCAAGTGCAACACCAAGCTGATGCAGGTGGCGCAGGGCGGCTCACTGGTGGCGCAGGGGCGGACCACTGGCCGGCGCAAGGGAGGCTGGTTTGCAGAAGATACCACTTCAGCTCCTTCTTCACTCCTTCCTTCAATTCCTTCACTTGTTCTTCATCCAACACACATATATACAGAAACATACATATATACACATCAACATAAGCCAATTAAGGCTGGGACAAGATCCAAACCTAAGGAAATCTAAGCTAACTAAAGAAAGATAGGAAAAGAGATGAAAATATGAAAGAATAAAGAAGGAAGAGAAGGAAGCCAAGAAAGCTCACCAAGCTGAAGATCCAGAAGCTCAACACAACACCAAACATCCTCAAGCTGGCTCACAAGGCTCAACAACCACAAACATGATCAAAGTTAAGCATAAAGCTCACAAACTCACAAAAGCTCAAAGAAGATCAAAGATGATCCAAGGGAGAAGAGAGGAGAAGAAATGTACGCAAGAGAGAGAGATGGAGCTAAGAAATATAAACCCTCATCAGGAGGTAAGAGATGAAGTATATAAAGGAGGTAAAAGGGTAAAGTACGGGTCAAAGGGTCAAAGAAGACTGCTGCAGCACACAGAGCTGTGGGGGTGGACTCTGTGAGCCGTAGGGGCGGTTCCAGGGTCACGCAGGGGCGGTCCAGGCATACTCCTGGCCCTCTGCACACTCTCTCAGCAACTCAGCAACAAAGGCATCCTAAGGAAAGCCTAGAAGCAACACACACCTGCAGAACCAAGTGCAACACCAAGTTGATGCAGGTGGCGCAGGGCGGCTCACTGGTGGCGCAGGGGCGGGCCACTGGCCGGCGCAAGGGAGGCTGGTTTGCAGAAGACAACACTTCAGCTCCTTTTTCACTCCTTCCTTCAATTCCTTCACTTGTTCTTCATCCAACACACATATATACAGAAACATACATATATACACATCAACATAAGCCAATTAAGGCTGGGACAAGATCCAAACCCAAGGAAATCTAAGCTAACTAAAGAAAGATAGGAAAAGAGATGAAAATATGAAAGAATAAAGAAGGAAGAGAAGGAAGCCAAGAAAGCTCACCAAGCTGAAGATCCAGAAGCTCAACACAACACCAAACATCCTCAAGCTGGCTCACAAGGCTCAACAACCACAAACATCATCAAAGTTAAGCATAAAGCTCACAAACTCACAAAAGCTCAAAGAAGATCAAAGATGATCCAAGGGAGAAGAGAGGAGAAGAAATGTACGCAAGAGAGAGAGATGGAGCTAAGAAATATAAACCCTCATCATGAGGTAAGAGATGAAGTATATAAAGGAGGTAAAAGGGTAAAGCACGGGTCAAAGGGTCAAAGAAGACTGTTGCAGCACACTGAGCTGTGGGGGTGGACTCTGTGAGCCGTAGGGGCGGTTCCAGGGTCACGCAGGGGCGGTCCAGGCATACTCCTGGCCCTCTGCACACTCTCTCAGCAACTCAGCAACAAAGGCATCCTAAGGAAAGCCTAGAAGCAACACACACCTGCAGAACCAACTGCAACACCAAGTTGATGCAGGTGGCGCAGGGCGGCTCACTGGTGGCGCAGGGGCGGGCCACTGGCCGGCGCAAGGGAGGCTGGTTTGTAGAAGACACCACTTTAGCTCCTTCTTCACTCCTTCCTTCAATTCCTTCACTTGTTCTTCATCCAACACACATATATACAGAAACATATATATATACACATCAACATAAGCCAATTAAGGCTGGGACAAGATCCAAACCCAAGGAAATCTAAGCTAACTAAAGAAAGATAGGAAAAGAGATGAAAATATGAAAGAATAAAGAAGGAAGAGAAGGAAGCCAAGAAAGCTCACCAAGCTGAAGATCCAGAAGCTCAACACAACACCAAACATCCTCAAGCTGGCTCACAAGGCTCAATAACCACAAACATCATCAAAGTTAAGCATAAAGCTCACAAACTCACAAAAGCTCAAAGAAGATCAAAGATGATCCAAGGGAGAAGAGAGGAGAAGAAATGTACGCAAGAGAGAGAGATGGAGCTAAGAAATATAAACCCTCATCAGGAGGTAAGAGATGAAGTATATAAAGGAGGTAAAAGGGTAAAGCACGGGTCAAAGGGTCAAAGAAGACTACTGCAGCACACAGAGCTGTGGGGGTGGACTCTGTGAGCCGTAGGGGCGGTTCCAGGGTCACGCAGGGGCGGTCCAGGCATACTCCTGGCCCTCTGCACACTCTCTCAGCAACTCAGCAACAAAGGCATCCTAAGGAAAGCCTAGAAGCAACACACACCTGCAGAACCAACTGCAACACCAAGTTGATGCAGGTGGCGCAGGGCGGCTCACTGGTGGCGCAGGGGCGGGCCACTGGCCGGCGCAAGGGAGGCTGGTTTGCAGAAGACACCACTTCAGCTCCTTCTTCACTCCTTCCTTCAATTCCTTCACTTGTTCTTCATCCAACACACATATATACAGAAACATACATATATACACATCAACATAAGCCAATTAAGGCTGGGACAAGATCCAAACCCAAGGAAATCTAAGCTAACTAAAGAAAGATAGGAAAAGAGATGAAAATATGAAAGAATAAAGAAGGAAGAGAAGGAAGCCAAGAAAGCTCACCAAGCTGAAGATCCAAAAGCTCAACACAACACCAAACATCCTCAAGCTGGCTCACAAGGCTCAACAACCACAAACATCATCAAAGTTAAGCATAAAGCTCACAAACTCACAAAAGCTCAAAGAAGATCAAAGAAGATCCAAGGGAGAAGAGAGGAGAAGAAATGTACGCAAGAGAGAGAGATGGAGCTAAGAAATATAAACCCTCATCTGGAGGTAAGAGATGAAGTATATAAAGGAGGTAAAAGGGTAAAGTACGGGTCAAAGGGTCAAAGAAGACTGTTGCAGCACACAGAGCTGTGGGGGTGGACTCTGTGAGCCGTAGGGGCGGTTCCAGGGTCACGCAGGGGCGGTCCAGGCATACTCCTGGCCCTCTGCACACTCTCTCAGCAACTCAGCAACAAAGGCATCCTAAGGAAAGCCTAGAAGCAACACACACCTGCAGAACCAAGTGCAACACCAAGTTGATGCAGGTGGCGCAGGGCGGCTCACTGGTGGCGCAGGGGCGGGCCACTGGCCGGCGCAAGGGAGGCTGGTTTGCAGAAGACACCACTTCAGCTCCTTCTTCACTCCTTCCTTCAATTCCTTCACTTGTTCTTCATCCAACACACATATATACAGAAACATACATATATACACATCAACATAAGCCAATTAAGGCTGGGACAAGATCCAAACCCAAGGAAATCTAAGCTAACTAAAGAAAGATAGGAAAAGAGATGAAAATATGAAAGAATAAAGAAGGAAGAGAAGGAAGCCAAGAAAGCTCACCAAGCTGAAGATCCAGAAGCTCAACACAACACCAAACATCCTCAAGCTGGCTCACAAGGCTCAACAACCACAAACATCATCAAAGTTAAGCATAAAGCTCACAAACTCACAAAAGCTCAAAGAAGATCAAAGATGATCCAAGGGAGAAGAGAGGAGAAGAAATGTACGCAAGAGAGAGAGATGGAGCTAAGAAATATAAACCCTCATCATGAGGTAAGAGATGAAGTATATAAAGGAGGTAAAAGGGTAAAGCACGGGTCAAAGGGTCAAAGAAGACTGTTGCAGCACACTGAGCTGTGGGGGTGGACTCTGTGAGCCGTAGGGGCGGTTCCAGGGTCACGCAGGGGCGGTCCAGCCATACTCCTGGCCCTCTGCACACTCTCTCAGCAACTCAGCAACAAAGGCATCCTAAGGAAAGCCTAGAAGCAACACACACCTGCAGAACCAACTGCAACACCAAGTTGATGCAGGTGGCGCAGGGCGGCTCACTGGTGGCGCAGGGGCGGGCCACTGGCCGGCGCAAGGGAGGCTGGTTTGTAGAAGACACCACTTTAGCTCCTTCTTCACTCCTTCCTTCAATTCCTTCACTTGTTCTTCATCCAACACACATATATACAGAAACATATATATATACACATCAACATAAGCCAATTAAGGCTGGGACAAGATCCAAACCCAAGGAAATCTAAGCTAACTAAAGAAAGATAGGAAAAGAGATGAAAATATGAAAGAATAAAGAAGGAAGAGAAGGAAGCCAAGAAAGCTCACCAAGCTGAAGATCCAGAAGCTCAACACAACACCAAACATCCTCAAGCTGGCTCACAAGGCTCAATAACCACAAACATCATCAAAGTTAAGCATAAAGCTCACAAACTCACAAAAGCTCAAAGAAGATCAAAGATGATCCAAGGGAGAAGAGAGGAGAAGAAATGTACGCAAGAGAGAGAGATGGAGCTAAGAAATATAAACCCTCATCAGGAGGTAAGAGATGAAGTATATAAAGGAGGTAAAAGGGTAAAGCACGGGTCAAAGGGTCAAAGAAGACTACTGCAGCACACAGAGCTGTGGGGGTGGACTCTGTGAGCCGTAGGGGCGGTTCCAGGGTCACGCAGGGGCGGTCCAGGCATACTCCTGGCCCTCTGCACACTCTCTCAGCAACTCAGCAACAAAGGCATCCTAAGGAAAGCCTAGAAGCAACACACACCTGCAGAACCAACTGCAACACCAAGTTGATGCAGGTGGCGCAGGGCGGCTCACTGGTGGCGCAGGGGCGGGCCACTGGCCGGCGCAAGGGAGGCTGGTTTGCAGAAGACACCACTTCAGCTCCTTCTTCACTCCTTCCTTCAATTCCTTCACTTGTTCTTCATCCAACACACATATATACAGAAACATACATATATACACATCAACATAAGCCAATTAAGGCTGGGACAAGATCCAAACCCAAGGAAATCTAAGCTAACTAAAGAAAGATAGGAAAAGAGATGAAAATATGAAAGAATAAAGAAGGAAGAGAAGGAAGCCAAGAAAGCTCACCAAGCTGAAGATCCAAAAGCTCAACACAACACCAAACATCCTCAAGCTGGCTCACAAGGCTCAACAACCACAAACATCATCAAAGTTAAGCATAAAGCTCACAAACTCACAAAAGCTCAAAGAAGATCAAAGAAGATCCAAGGGAGAAGAGAGGAGAAGAAATGTACGCAAGAGAGAGAGATGGAGCTAAGAAATATAAACCCTCATCTGGAGGTAAGAGATGAAGTATATAAAGGAGGTAAAAGGGTAAAGTACGGGTCAAAGGGTCAAAGAAGACTGTTGCAGCACACAGAGCTGTGGGGGTGGACTCTGTGAGCCGTAGGGGCGGTTCCAGGGTCACGCAAGGGCGGTCCAGGCATACTCCTGGCCCTCTGCACACTCTCTCAGCAACTCAGCAACAAAGGCATCTTAAGGAAAGCCTAGAAGCAACACACACCTGCAGAACCAAGTGCAACACCAAGTTGATGCAGGTGGCGCAGGGCGGCTCACTGGTGGCGCAGGGGCGGGCCACTGGCCGGCGCAAGGGAGGCTGGTTTGCAGAAGACACCACTTCAGCTCCTTCTTCACTCCTTCCTTCAATTCCTTCACTTGTTCTTCATCCAACACACATATATACAGAAACATACATATATACACATCAACATAAGCCAATTAAGGCTGGGACAAGATCCAAACCCAAGGAAATCTAAGCTAACTAAAGAAAGATAGGAAAAGAGATGAAAATATGAAAGAATAAAGAAGGAAGAGAAGGAAGCCAAGAAAGCTCACCAAGCTGAAGATCCAGAAGCTCAACACAACACCAAACATCCTCAAGCTGGCTCACAAGGCTCAACAACCACAAACATCATCAAAGTTAAGCATAAAGCTCACAAACTCACAAAAGCTCAAAGAAGATCAAAGATGATCCAAGGGAGAAGAGAGGAGAAGAAATGTACGCAAGAGAGAGAGATGGAGCTAAGAAATATAAACCCTCATCATGAGGTAAGAGATGAAGTATATAAAGGAGGTAAAAGGGTAAAGCACGGGTCAAAGGGTCAAAGAAGACTGTTGCAGCACACAGAGCTGTGGGGGTGGACTCTGTGAGCCGTAGGGGCGGTTCCAGGGTCACGCAGGGGCGGTCCAGGCATACTCCTGGCCCTCTGCACACTCTCTCAGCAACTCAGCAACAAAGGCATCCTAAGGAAAGCCTAGAAGCAACACACACCTGCAGAACCAACTGCAACACCAAGTTGATGCAGGTGGCGCAGGGCGGCTCACTGGTGGCGCAGGGGCGGGCCACTGACCGGCGCAAGGGAGGCTGGTTTGTAGAAGACACCACTTTAGCTCCTTCTTCACTCCTTCCTTCAATTCCTTCACTTGTTCTTCATCCAACACACATATATACAGAAACATATATATATACACATCAACATAAGCCAATTAAGGCTGGGACAAGATCCAAACCCAAGGAAATCTAAGCTAACTAAAGAAAGATAGGAAAAGCGATGAAAATATGAAAGAATAAAGAAGGAAGAGAAGGAAGCCAAGAAAGCTCACCAAGCTGAAGATCCAGAAGCTCAACACAACACCAAACATCCTCAAGCTGGCTCACAAGGCTCAATAACCACAAACATCATCAAAGTTAAGCATAAAGCTCACAAACTCACAAAAGCTCAAAGAAGATCAAAGATGATCCAAGGGAGAAGAGAGGAGAAGAAATGTACGCAAGAGAGAGAGATGGAGCTAAGAAATATAAACCCTCATCAGGAGGTAAGAGATGAAGTATATAAAGAAGGTAAAAGGGTAAAGCACGGGTCAAAGGGTCAAAGAAGACTGCTGCAGCACACAGAGCTGTGGGGGTGGACTCTGTGAGCCGTAGGGGCGGTTCCAGGGTCACGCAGGGGCGGTCCAGGCATACTCCTGGCCCTCTGCACACTCTCTCAGCAACTCAGCAACAAAGGCATCCTAAGGAAAGCCTAGAAGCAACACACACCTGCAGAACCAACTGCAACACCAAGTTGATGCAGGTGGCGCAGGGCGGCTCACTGGTGGCGCAGGGGCGGGCCACTGACCGGCGCAAGGGAGGCTGGTTTGTAGAAGACACCACTTTAGCTCCTTCTTCACTCCTTCCTTCAATTCCTTCACTTGTTCTTCATCCAACACACATATATACAGAAACATATATATATACACATCAACATAAGCCTATTAAGGCTGGGACAAGATCCAAACCCAAGGAAATCTAAGCTAACTAAAGAAAGATAGGAAAAGAGATGAAAATATGAAAGAATAAAGAAGGAGGAGAAGGAAGCCAAGAAAGCTCACCAAGCTGAAGATCCAGAAGCTCAACACAACACCAAACATCCTCAAGCTGGCTCACAAGGCTCAATAACCACAAACATCATCAAAGTTAAGCATAAAGCTCACAAACTCACAAAAGCTCAAAGAAGATCAAAGATGATCCAAGGGAGAAGAGAGGAGAAGAAATGTACGCAAGAGAGAGAGATGGAGCTAAGAAATATAAACCCTCATCATGAGGTAAGAGATGAAGTATATAAAGGAGGTAAAAGGGTAAAACATGGGTCAAAGGGTCAAAGAAGACTGCTGCAGCACACAGAGTTGTGGGGGTGGACTTTGTGAGCCGTAGGGGCAGTTCCAGGGTCACGCAGGGGCGGTCCAGGCATACTCCTGGCCCTCTGCACACTCTCTCAGCAACTCAGCAACAAGTCTCTTATATTATCTTTGGAAGATAATTCTCCTATATAAAGGGTTGGATTTTCTACAATCCAACCATGCTTGGAGCATCTGGAATTTTTGCAGTTTTGAAGGCAAGTTGAAGGAAGAGTTGAAGGAAGTTTGAAGGATTGAAGTTCAAGGAAGGAAGGAATCATAGTTGGAGTTGACTTTTGAAGGAGTTTTGAAGATCTTCTTAGATTGCTTTTGGTTTGTTATCTTTTCTGATTGTCATTGAGAAACACTGATTTGTTGTTTGATTCATTCAGTCATTGAGACCTTTGTGTCAAGGTTTTCTTGGTTGAATATTGATTCCTTTCTCATAAAATTGATTATTGTTATCATGATGATTGTTGGCTAAGTTTCTTATGCGATTCTAGGGTGATTGGCTGAAAGTTGTGGGAAAGACGATGATAGAATGATCTTAATCCCAGCAGGACCCTGAGAGCTCGAGTCTTTACCTTAACCGTAGAACACATCGTTCAGTCATTGAACATCTCGGCCGGGATGGAATATTACTGAGCGAGGTGAACCTTTCCTGAACCTTATCTGTGTTAAGAGTTTCTGTTTGCCAAATCCTATTCTTATTACACCTTTCCTGGTTCAACGGAAGCCTAGGATTAGACTTACCCGGTGATTCCTTTGCTTGTTTACCCAAGATCATGAGTGTAGGTAATAAAGGTTTATCCTTTATTGGGGTTTGAGTGTGCCTTCATCCCATCTTTGTGAGTTAGTCTGAGACTTACCCGGTAAAGGTTGATTCTATTTCCTTGGGCGGTGTGTTGGTTTTAGATTATAGTTTCTTTCCTTGGTACCTTGAGACTTACCCGGTAAAAGGATCTTTGGTTTGGGATAGTGAGTAGCGAGACTTACCCGGTGATCTATTCCCACCTTAGAAACACCTTCCCTTTGCAAATCTCAGCTTTGTCCGCATTATCCTTTGAGATCTTGAGTTGGAACCACAACTGGATGCTTTAATCCCTAGAATCCGCATTCCCTTTATCTGACTTTATATCATCCTTGATAGCTTTAATTCGTGGTCATTAGTTATTTGACAACCTGATTTCCTTGCTTTGTTTCACCATAGTCCTTGTGATCAACCCCTGGAATATTTGCTTTTATTACAATTGATCCGTACACTGCGGGTTCGCATATTGTTCAAGCATACTTGTTGGGTTATAAATTTTAAAGCTTGCACACACCTTTTGGAGCAAACAAGTTTTTGGCGCCGTTGCTGGGGACTTGGTCTAGACCAAGTTCGGTTTCGGTTGTCTTTTGGGGCTATTTCTCTTGTTGCTTTTGACTACTTTACTTGAGTGTTTTCGCAGGATCTTTCCTTAGGTTTATGCGAAGAACTCGTGCTGGAAAGGAAATCGTTCCCTACGATCCCAAACCAGAAAAGACCTACAAAAGAAGATTGAAAGAAGTTAAGATGGCCAATCAAGACAATCGCGATCTTGAAACCGAATTGAAGGAGGCATTGGAACAGCTACGCCTTAGTAAGGAAGAACAAAAGTGAGAAAAAGGATGAGACGCGCGCAAGAACAAAAGGAATTGAAGCAGATATGGCCGCTCTAAGGGCCCAGTTTCTGCCACAACCGATCCCAGATCCTCGACCGAGGCAAGACCCAGTTCATGTTGCCCCGGCCGAGGTACACTTACCACCTCGGATGCCTATCCGAGATGTTCTTTTTGTTGGAGTTCCACAAACCCTAGGACAGAGGATGAACCCCAATCACCAAGTCAGGCGTTCAGGAGTCAACCTAGGTGATCCAGCTGAGCATGATTACGAACTTAGACCACAAGTTCTAACTATGATCCGATAATGTCAATTTGGAGGTTTGGAGAGAGAGAGTCTCCGCATCAGCATTTGCAAAACTATGAGATTCTGATGGAGACCTTGAGACCTTCCAGAGTGGATAATAACAACTACAAGTTGAGGCCTTTCTATTTCTCTTTAAAAGACAAGGCACTTGCTTGGTATCAATCTCTTCCGGCCGGAAAAATCAACACTTGGGAAGAGATGACAACGGAGTTTCTTACTAAGTTCTTTCCTCCCTCTAAGACCGCTGAATTGAGGGGAAAGATCAATGTTTTTATTATGAAGGACAAGGAGAGTTTGTCCAAGTCATGGGAAAGATTCAAGGATCTTCTGTTGGATTGCCCACATCATGGGATTCCAAAGATCAAGTTGCTGGAAATTTATTTCAAAGGTTTGGATGGAGCTATGACCGAAGGTATTTCTATGGTCATCTATACCCAATCAAAAGTAAATCCCGACTTAACACTAAGAACAAGTATAGTGATTAAGTAAGGGTCGAACCCAAGAGAGTTAAGGTGTTTTAGATGCAATTATCGATTATAATGACAAGTGACACAAAAGGGGGGGGGTTTGGTTGAATTGATGCACAAAAACTTATGAAAACGATTAATGCGACAAGTAAGACGATAATGGATGAATCTACACTAGGTTGATTCTAAGCATGCAATTGCTACTTTGGTGAGTTCCTTTTACAAGTTTCCAAGTAATCTCCCGTCTCGATCGTATATATGTGTTGAGCCCACCGACATCAACACAACTTAACCTATTAAAGTTCCGTAAACCTACAAGAACAAATAACAGGTTAGCTTTCAAACAAAGCTAAGGGATATAAAGAGAAGATTAAAACCGTTAAACTTATCGTTATATTTGTGTTCCTTTTCTTTATGTAATCACAACCCGTTATTACTTAAAGTTGCTACTTGATTAAAGACCCGAACCCGGAACCTATTAATCCTAGTTGTTTTCATGCACTTTAGAACTTAAGGTGATCAATCTCAAGCAATAGTAAACATGCAATTAGACAATGGAGATCAAGGAAACACAAAGTATTACTGAATGAAAACTTATATTGTAAAGTACTTACAACCAAAGTAACAAAGCAGCTTCAAACCAACCCAATGTAGGAAGGGAGTTAGCAACTCATTAGAATGGAAAACTCAAGTCTAAAATGGATTTTGTGAGGAAAAGCATGGATCATTCTAGCAATCAGCCATGGACTATTTATACTACAAAAGACACTTAATTAAGAGTAAATAGCCGGCCTAAAACAACCACCTTAAAGGCCATAAAGGTGGTGTAAACAGCCGGAGTAAAGATTTTGGCGTTAAACCGCAGGGGCGGCCTTCAGGAACCGCAGGGGCGGTTTAGGTAGAATCGGTTGATCTTTTTCAGAGCCGCTGGGGCGGCTACACAATTCCGTTGGGGCGGATCTTTAATGCACTTCAACGTCTGATCTTTCGCCTTCCTGACTTTTCTGATGTCAAGCCGCCGGGGTGTCCCTATGTCGACGCCCCTGTATCGACATAGCCTCTTCGTCTTCCAGCTCCCAGGTTGGGGCGCAGGCAGGGGCGCAGTGGGAGACGCAGGGTAGCTGGTCTTCATATCTTCAGGGCAGGTCACCGTAGGGGCGCCAAGGAGTGGCGCAGGGGCGGTGACATACTTCATGGCCGGCGCTGGTGAAGGCGCAGGGAGCGTTCCAGTGAAAACGTCATCCGTAGGGGCGGCTGCAAGGACCCACAGGGGCGGTGAGGCAACAAAAGCTTTGCTTCGTGATCGATCTTCACTCCTAAGTGCTTATGACTCCTTCTTTAGCTTCTTTTGATCTTCTTCTTTTGGACCAAGGAGTTAGTAGCATAAACCGACACTAATGCAATAAAAAGACTCTAAAAACTACCCTAATTGATAGTGATTCCATCACCTATCAAGCTACTCAATTCAATCTCCAACTACTTTCAGCCGGCACATTCATGGATATGCAAATAAATGAAGCTTAGGATTTCATTGAAAAGCAAGCTTTACACATGGAGAAGTACTCCCATCAAGGAACTGAAAATGGAGCAAGGAGAGTTAGCTTCCAAGACACATCATCAAATGGAGCTCAACTCACCTAGCTTAGCAATGAGGTAAAAGCATTGAAGGAGCTTTTAGTAGCTCAAACAAAGAAGGAGCAAGATGGAGGATATCAAGGAAGAAACAACTATCAAGGGCCGTGGAACAACAATTACAACAACAATAGAAACTCCAACAACAACAATTGGAGATCTAATCAACAAAATCCCGGTAACCCTTATTCTCATGCTAATAATGCTTTTAACGCCCCCTCTTCTTCTTCTTCTTCTTCTTTTTCTTCTTCTTCTTCTTCTTCTTCTTCTTCTTCTTCTTCTTCTTCTTCTTCTTCTTCTTCTTCTTCTTCTACTCCATTAAGAAGCCAGGAGCCTGGATCGAGTTCGTCCCTGCCAAAAAAGAAGGATGTTGTGCTGGAGGTAATTTTGATCAAGCTCAACGCTATGGAGACATCGATGAATTCATTCTTAAAGGCACAAAAAGCTTTAGAGCATCAATTCTTCAACAAGGCGAATGAAGCGCCAAGAGATCCAAGGAAGCTCCCAGTAAGGACAGAGAGCAGCCCTAAGTGACAGATCATGGCAATAACAACACGCAGTGGATTGAAAACTGCAGATCCAGTACCTCAGTCGAGCCACGACCAGACGAACACTTCATTCGAGGTGCCAACCAAGGCGAAGCCCCAAAAAGCGAAAGATAAATCTGAAGTTTATGTTCCACCTCCTGCTTATAAACCACCACTTCCATTCCCTCAGTCAAGGGCGAAGGCACATCTAGACAAGCATTTCGGTAAGTTTCTAAACCTAATGAATAAACTACACATTAACATCCCTTTCCTTGATGTCATTCTAGGGATGCCCGCCTATGGAAAGTTTCTGAAAAAGCTGGTGGATTTTGGGGAAGTAAGGATGACATCTAACTCTTTGGAGCTCATTCAAATCATTAAGGAGAAGATGCCACCCAAATTAAGAGATCCCGGTTCATTTTGCATTCCCATTCAAGTTGGGGATGTAACTTATGATGCAATGTGTGATCTAGGAGCCAGCGTGAGTATCATCCCGTTGGAGCTATGTGAGAAAGTCGTCCTTGGAGAGCCCAAGCCGGTGAAGATGACGCTATACATGGCGGATCGCTCCATTACCCATCCTGTGGGCATTTTGGAAGACGTTCCCATCAAGTTAGGTAATTTCTACTTACCTATAGACTTTGTTGTACTTGATATTCCCGTAGATTATCCCGTTCCTATCATTCTCGGGAGACCATTTCTAGCAACTTCGGGTTGCAATGTGGATTGTAAGAACGCTAAGTTGAAATTCAACATTGGCGGTGACCATGTGGAGTTTGCATTTCTTGCTGCAATAAAGGGAGAGCCGCTAGAGGATGATATCTTCAACATCTATGATGAAGAAGAATCAAGAGAATTGGTGAGTTCTATCCTTATTAACGATCCTCTTGAAAAAGTTCTTAGTTTTAGTTTAATGGAGGAAGGTATAGATGTCTCTTGTGATGCAAATATACGGAGCATAAAAACATTGGAAGCAAATCCAGGAGCTAAGATTGAGAAACTAATCCAGGAGAAGAAAAGCAATTTAGGTTTCGGTCCCAGTTCTAGTACCTCGCCCGAGGCACTTCCTGGACCAAGCGAGGTGTTCTTATCTGAAGAACATCTCGGTCACCCACCTTGGGCCTCGACCAAGGTCGCAAGCGAGATGATGGCAACTGAGACTTCTGAAAGTCCAGTTCTTCAATCTAAGTCCACTTCACTGGAAGGAGAAGGCACATATCCACCTCAGAAAGCACCCCCAATCGTGGAGCTTAAACCACTTCCGAGTCACTTAAGGTATGCTTTCCTTGGTCCGGATCCTACTTATCCCGTTATCGTTAGTGCTTCCCTTTCTGAAACTGAATTGTCTAAACTGATGCATAATCTGAGAAAACATCGAAAGGCTTTGGGCTATACTATTGATGATCTTTTTGGTATTAAGCTTTCTTTTTTCATGCATAAGATACTAATGGAGGACGATCATAAGACTTCATGGGAACCTCAAAGACGGTTAAATCCGATCATGAAAGAGGTCGTGTAGAAGGAAATTCTTAAGTTGTTGGATGCAGGTATCATATTTCCCATATCAGATAGCAAGTGGGTGAGCCCAATACATGTAGTTCCGAAGAAAGGAGGGATGACCGTTGTGACGAATAAGAACAACGAGTTGATTCCAACTAGGACCGTTACGAGCTGGAGGATGTGCATTGATTATCAGAAGTTGAATGTGGCCACTCGGAAGGACCACTTCCCGCTTCCCTTCATCAACCAAATGCTTGAACTGTTAGCTCAACACTCCCATAGGGGACATTCGCTTGTCCATGGGGGACATTCGCTTATAGGAGGATGCCATTCGGATTGTGTAACGCACCTGCTACTTTCCAGCGTTGTATGATGGCTATCTTTTCCGAGTACATTGAGGAAATCATGGAGGTATTCATAGATGACTTTTCGGTATATGGTTCCTCTTTTGATGATTGTTTGGCTAACCTTTCTCTAGTGCTACAACGTTGTGAAGACACTAATCTTGTTCTGAATTGGAAGAAATATCACTTTATGGTTAGCGAAGGAATTGTTCTAGGACACCTCGTTTCCAACCGAGGTATTGAGGTTGATCGAGCTAAGATCAAGACTATTGAGAAACTTCCTCCCCCTTGTTCTGTTAAGGGTGTGCGGAGTTTTCTCGGGCATGTAGGTTTCTACAGGAGGTTCATCAAGGATTTCTCTAAAATCTCTAAACCACTCACTAATCTCTTAAATAAGGATGTTGTTTTTGAGTTTTCGCAGGAATGCCTTGATGCTTTTTACAGGATAAAGGAAGCATTGATCACCACTCCCATCATTCAACCTCCCGATTGGACCTTGCCCTTTGAGATCATGTGTGATGCTAGTGATGTGGCCGTAGGAGCGGTTCTTGGACAATTGAAGGATGGCCGGACCAACGCCATTTACTATGCTAGCAAGACACTAGATGAAGCTCAACTAAACTACGCCACCACCGAAAAAGAGTTCTTGGCGGTTGCATATGCTTTTGAGAATTTTCGCTCTTACTTAGTGGGAGCGAAAATTATTGTTTACACTGACCATGCAGCTATTCGTTACTTGCTCGCTAAGAAAGATGCGAAGCCGCGTCTTATTCGTTGGATTCTCTTGCTTCAAGAGTTTGACCTAGAGATTCGCGATAAGAAGGGATCCGAGAATTCTGTTGCGGATCACCTCAGCCGGCTGCCTCCCTCCTCGCTCGAGAAGGATGACCTACCCATAGATGATTTGTTTCCCGATGAGCACTTGCATTTGTTGGAACGTTGGATAGATTTCTTTGTCTCACCCCATGACGAAGGTGAAGTATGGGGTGAGGACAACTTCCAGCTTATTTAAGGATGATGTACGGTCCAGCTAGCGACCTTAAACCAAGAGCTTCTTGGGAGATAACCCAAGGTATTGTTTTCTTTTCCCTTTTCTAGCTTAGTATAAGATAGTTTGCTTCACTTTGTTTTTGCATCCTCTAGACAAGAACCAAGTACTTTCTAAGGGAGGATTACAACTCAGGAGCTACACTGGAAGGACAGAAGTTCGAGAAATTGAGAAGACGAAGATTGACTGAGACACATCTCAGTTGCTGTCACAGCACCTCGACCGAGATGTTCTTGGGGAAACCGAGGCGACTAGGTCTGACATCCAGTCAGATACCTCGGTCAGGTCGGGACCACCTCGACCGAGGTGAAATCAAAATTAGCGAGGGGTATAAAAGGCGAGACGGTTTTCTCTCTCTTCACTTTTTCCCTCCAAACAGCGCACCTCGACCGCGACGGTTCCAAATCCTCAAATCTTCATTTCTTGCTAGTTTTCCACGATTCTTGGCTCGATTACACCGGAGGAAGCAAGAGGATCAATTTCCAAGCATCAAACAGCAAGGAAAACGCTCCAAATCTGCAAAATTTGGGTATTTCGTTCCAAAACCCTAACCTCTTCTTCTTTTCCTTATTTCACACAAATCTGGCTTTGGTTGCCACTGTTTGTTGTTGAAAAGGATATAAGTACCCCTTAGGAAGTCTTTGGTAGTGATTTGGGGGAAAAGAACTTACAAATTCAGAGAGTGAATACGAACAGTTCTTTGTCTCGGTCCAGTCGGTTGTGTCTCGGCCGAGGTGTTCTTGAGGCAACCCAGGTGACCTTGTCAGAAATCATGAGTAGCAGATCTGATCGCCAGTTGGTTTTGAGAGACAGACCTAGTAGTTCCCACCAGGCCTCTCCTTCTTCTGTTTCACAAGTATTCGATTCCGGTGATCCACGAGCAACACGAGACTGACTATGACCGTATTTGCGGGTGTCCTATCATTGCCCCGCGTTTTCTTGACATTTTTGCCTTCGAGTGCCTCCATGTGGCGGAGGACTTGAGGAAGATGATCTCCATGGTAGGGTTGGAGGAGTTGTTCATGGAGATTAGAGCGCCGACTTATCTGGAGCCGACTATGGAGTTTGTGAGTTCCGTCACTTACGTGCCCGAGCGTAGTGGGATCAAGTATCGGTTGCTGAACCGGAATTATGTAGTGCCCATGGATCATTTCAAGGAGATTTTCGGTTTCTCTACCCCCATAATTTTTGACTTTCCCTCCCGACCTGTAGCTCGAGATTTCTGGGGCGAGATAACCCATGTGACTGAGCATAGTGATAGGTGGAGACCCGGAGATTCCCGGGAGCGCATCATATTCCACCTTGCCTTCGCCTAGCTCACAGGATATTCAGTGAGACTCTTCTGGCGCGTACTGAGACACCCCAGAAGGTCCGACAGGGGGAGCTTTTGAGTTTGTTTTGTATGGTGATGGGAGGAGTTCCCGATTTTGCTGGTATGCTAGCTGAGGACTTGCACAGGATCAAGGGCACATCGAAGGGCGACATCTGTTGTGGAGGGCTGGTGGCCCATATTGATACTGCTATGGGTCTGGATCTTTCTGCGTGTACACTAGTTACGGCTGCAATGCCGCTAGGATTGCAGGAGATGATCACCAGATGTATCCTCGTTCCTCGTGGTCTTGGCACGCATTACGTTGCCATGCCATGGGAGACGACGGCTCCACAAGGCATTTTGTGGTCATATCAGTTCTCTATCTTTGACCGTCAGTATTGGTCTGCTGCCTGGTTTCCTTACATGCAGGATGCCAAAGACGTTGCTGATGATGAGGAGGAGTATGATGGAGGAGCTTCCATGGAGACCGGTACTGATATCGGCGGCCCTAGTGTTCCCGTTGTCGATATAGATGATGAGGCGACGGAGGAAGAGACAATAGCAGCAACACCACCACCACCACCTTAGCGCAGATCCCGCCGTAGGTTTAGAGATCCCGAGGCACACCGGAGGATTGATGATCTCACTGATCAGATGATCGACGCTTACGCAGCCCTGACCGTTGACATTCATGGGCGTTTCGAGGATCAGCGCCGAGGTATTGAGGGTTGGACGCATCAGATGTTGGAGAGCCAGCATTATTAGTGTCGGATGATCGAGATCCAACATCATCAGATCATGGGTTATCCTTTTGACCCGACCCAACACCGCTACATTCCACATCCACCCCCACCAGTTGACGAGGACTAGAGCTTTATGGATTTCTTTCTTTATTTATTATGTAGTTCAGCTAGGTGCGGTGAGTATTATGTTTCTTAAACTTATATTTGACCCATTGGGACAATGTGTCCCAAGTATGGGGTATTTGGATGTACTTTATGTGACTTATGTGTATGACTCCCTCGGATATTTATGATCTTATTTTGTTTACTTGGCTCTATGTGTTTATCTGCCATTACATGCATACATACAGGTTTTTGTTTGAAAAAAACGTCGAAAATTGGTTGAAAAAAAAAATTTATGACCTCGACCGGGACTTTCATGGCCAATCGAGGATGAACACCTTGGATGACGCTAGAACACCTCGACCGAGGTGGGGTTTTAACTGAAAGTTTTCGAAATATTTTGTGCTTCTTCTCTGGACATGACCTCGATGATGACATTGTTTGCAGATTGGTTTTGAAATCTTTAAATGATCAAAAGGTTTTATGATATGTTTTGCAAAATGTTTTGTTTGAAGTTTTGGCATGTTTATTACTTTGTTTTTATCAAAATTATGTTGGATTTGAAGGTTGACACCACATGACGAGTTCCATTACATTCTTCCTGGGATGATTAAGGCAATTCATTTTCTTCTCTTCTTCTTCTTCTTGATCATGCTTTAGCCCCTCATATACATATTTGCCTCCCTTTATCTAACCGAGAATTTGGAAGCAAGCAAAGAAAAGCAAGTGAAAGTGAAGTTGAGATATTGGCTGAAAGTGTTAGAAAGAAACAATTAGGTTTGGGGAAGTCAATCATGATGATGAGTAAATCGGCACCATTCACATAGCCTGGTGTTTGTGTCTTGCCAAAGTCGGATTAAGCGATATTCCTAACGAGTCATGGTATGTGCATCAAGGGTTTGAGGTATCTCGAGAAATTGATGATTGCTGATTTCCTAGGCTTCAGTTATTGTGCACCTCTATCCATGTATCCCAAAAATTAAAGTAAATAAGCATAGCTTATTGGTGGAAGATGTTGAGTTTCAAAGAAAGTGAAGTAAGATCCTATTCCCGGATTCTAGCACCACATACCCTATATACATCCCACTCTGACACATTTCTTGACCTCTTTTTGAAGCCCTTGAGACCTCGAGCTTGTTGATTGACTTGGTGGTTTAAACAAAATTATACATGATTAATTTTGATAAATTTGATTTATTATGCATTCTATGATTTTATGCAAAGATGAACAACTTTCTTATATTTATAAAATGTTTTGACTATGTCTTGATTTCATATGCCATGAAGCATTCTCTTAGAGTGATCTATGAGTGGAGCACACCACAAAAGGTTTTGAAATGTTTTTCATTGATCTTTCTGACTTATAATCCATTCTATCTTGTATTTAAGATTTGGAACTTGCTTGGGGACAAGCAAGGGACAAGTATGGGGTATTTTGATAGCATGTATTATAGTCTATATTGTGGGATTGGTTTAGACGTTTTATCTTCATAAATCAGCATGTATGGATGTATATTCCGTGATTATATTGTTTTTTGTCTACCTTTGCGGGAATCAAGGTCTACACCTAGTTTTGTTGTAATTGTAGGGAAAACGACACGTTTTGGACCAAAATGGAGCTAAGGAAGCTAAGGAGTCATTGGAGCTACATTCTGAAGCATTAAAGAGCTATAAGAAGATCTCAGAAAGCATGGAAATGATTTAGAGGATTGATTTTGGACCGGATTCGAGATTATTTACATTCAGCTGAGATTCACTTCGGTCAGCTACAATGCCACCTCGACCGAGGTGATCTTGAGGAGCATCCCGACCGAGGCGAACACCCTGCCGCCGGCGAGATCTTTATTTTTGGCTGAGATCTTCTATTTTTGGAAGGAGAAAATCATATATTTTTGGTTGGATTTATGGAAGGAAGATATTATATTTGGCTGATTTATTTTGAGAGATATGGATATATTTTGTAGGAAATTATCATTTTAAGATATCTTATCTTTGGAAGATAATTCTCCTATATAAAGGGTTTGATTTTCTACAATCCAACCATGCTTGGAGCACTTGGAATTTTTGGAGTTTTGAAGGCAAGTTGAAGGAACAGTTGAAGGAAGTTTGAAGGATTGAAGTTCAAGGAAGGAAGGAATCATAGTTGGAGTTGACTTTTGAAGGAGTTTGTAAGATCTTCTTAGATTGCTTTTGGTTTGTTGTCTTTTCTGATTGTGATTGAGAAACGCTGATTTGTTGTTTGATTCATTCAGTTATTGACACCTTTGTGTTAAGGTTTTCTTAGTTGAATATTGATTCCTTTCTCATAAATTTGATTATTGTTATCATGATGATTGTTGGCTAAGTTTCTTATGCGATTCTAGGGTGATTGGCTAAAAGTTGTGGGAAAGACGATGATAGAATAATCTTAATCCCAGCAGGACCCTGAAAGCTTGAGTCTTTACCTTAACCGCAGAACACCTCTGTCAGTCATTGAACATCTCGGCCGGGATGGAATATTACTGAGCGAGGTGAACCTTCCTTGAAGCTTATCTGAGTTTAGAGTTTCTGTTTGCCAAATCCTATTCTTATTACACCTTTCCTGGTTCAACGCAAGCCTAGGATGAGACTTACATAGTGATTCCTTTGCTTGTTTACCCAAGATCATGAGTGTAGGTAATAAAGGTTTATCCTTTATTGGGGTTTGCGTGTGCCTTCATCCCTTCTTTGTGAGTTAGCCTGAGACTTACCCGGTAAAGGTTAATTCTATTCCCTTGGATGGTGTGTTGGTTTAAGTGAATGAATTGGTATAAACCCGGGTTTCATTTTATATACATTTAAAAAGAACTCAAATTGTGGGAATAACCAAGGTATCGGCTTCGATACAGGACGATTTAGTCTTTCTTCATTCATTCCCATCCAATCAAAAGGGTTTCTTTTCTTTTTTACCTGGTAAAAGGATCTTTGGTTTGGGATAGTGAGTAGTGAGACTTACCCGGTGATCTATTCCCACCTTAGAAACACCTTCCCTTTGCAAACCTCAGTTTTGTCCGCATTATCCTTTGAGATATTAAGTTGGAACCACAACTGGATGCTTTAATCCCAAGAATCCGCATTCCCTTTATCTGACTTTATATCATCCTTTATTTCTTTAATTCGTGGTCATTAGTTATTTTACAACTTGATTTCCGTGCTTCGTTTCACCATAGTCCCTGTGATCGACCCCTGGAATATTTGCTTTTATTACAATTGATCCGTACACTACGGGTTCGCATATTGTTCAAGCATACTTCTTGGGTTATAAATTTTAAAGCTTGCACACACCTTTTGGAGCGAACATATTTCTCCTTGAGGTTTGGGAGGATGATAGGTACTTGTGAAGGTGGTGGGGAAGGTTGCCTAGCCGCAGCGCAATCACGGAGAAGTAGTTGCTGACTGGAACGACGTAAACCATCCATATCATCAAGCCATCTCGGGCAGTTCTAAGGGGATCTCGGCCGAGATGACTGGGTTTCAATCGAGGCGAACAGTGCTTCGTACAATGAATGGAACGACGTAAATCATCCATGAATACCTCCATGATCTCTTCAATATACTCGGAGAAAATAGCCATCTTAAATCGTTGGAAAGTGGCTGGAGTGTTACATAATCCAAATGGCATCCTTCGATAGGCGAATGCACCCCATAGGCATGTGAAGGTGGTTTTCTCTTGATCGTCCGGGTGAATGGGGATCTGAAAGAAACCACTATAACCATCCAAATAACACAAATGGGAGTGTTGTGCTAACCTTTCAAGCATTTGATCAATGAATGGAAGGGGGAAGTGATCTTTCCTTGTTGCCACATTCAGCTTCCGATAAACAATGCACATCCTCCAGCCAATCACGGTCCTTGTTGGAATCAACTCATTGTTCTTGTTGGTACCAACGGTCATTCCGCCCTTCTTTGGTACGGCATGTATTGGACTCACCTATTTGCTATCCGAGATAGGGAAACTAATTCCTGCATCAAGTAACTTAAGCACTTCCTTCTTCACTACCTCTATCATGATCGGATTCAACCGTCTTTGAGGTTCCCGTGAAGGTTTATGATTCTGTTTCATCAAGATTTTATGCATACAAAAGAATGATTTAATACCAACCAAATTATCAATGGTATAGCCAATAGCTTTCTTATGTTTTCTCAACACATCCATCAGTTTGGATAACTCAATCTCAGTAAGGTTAGCACTAACAATGACAGTGTAGTTTGAATTTGGACCAAGAAATACGTACCTTAAGTGTTGTAGAAGATGCTTTAGCTCCAAACTCGGGGGTTCCTTAGGTGGTGTTTCCATGTCCTTAGTAGTATCTTGTGAAGTTTTAGAGGATTCAAGGCTAGTGTTCGCATCAGTTGAAGTTTCGACGACTTCGTTTGCTCCAGATGCACCTCGACCGAGGTCAGGTCCGAGGTGATCCCCTGTTGCCTTCACCTCGGTTGCTTCAGATGTATTTTGACCAAGGTGATTCCTTCTTGCCTTCACCTTGACCACTCCAATAGTTGCTTCGGTCCAAATGGTTTGCCCTTTCTCGAGGCAGTTTGTTGTCTCTTCTTCAAACTTTTCAAACACAGCTGATGAATCCTCCTCCAAGATTTCCAAGTTATGTATATTTGCATCACATGAAACATCTACACCTTTCCCTATCGTACTAAAACTTAGAACTCTTTCAAGAGGATCTTTAATAAGGATAAAGCTAACCAGTTCACGAGATTCCTCTTCATGATAGATGTTGTAAATGTCTTCTTCCAGTCCATGGCCTTCCATTAAAGCTGATAGTATGAATTCAACATGTTCTTCTCCAATATTGAAAGACAACTTGACATTTTTGCAATCCACGTAGCAACCAGATGCTGCAAGAAATGGTCTCCCAAGGATCATAGGAACCGGATAATCTACAAGAATATCTAAAACCAAAAAGTCTATTGGAATATAAAATTTACCTAGCCTTACAAGAATGTCTTCCAACACGCCTATGGATCGAATGATGGATCGATCCGCCATGTAAAGTGTCATCTTAACTGGTTTAGGTTCCCCTAAGCCAGCCTTCTCACATAATGCAAGTGGAATGATGCTCACACTTGCTCCTAAATCACATAATGCATCATATGTGACGTTTCCAACTCCAATGGGGAGGCACAATGATCGCGGGTCTCGTAGTTTGGGTGGCATCTTCTTTCTCTTGATCTTGATGAGTTCTGATGATCTTGAGGACATCTTCACTTCACCAAAGCCTTCCAGCTTCCTCCTGTTAGAGAGGATTTCTTTTAAGAACTTCCCGTATGCGAGCATACCTAGAATAGAATCAATGAAAGGTATGTTAATATGAAGCTTACTCATGAGGTCTAGAAACTTACCGAAGTGCTTGTCTAGACGTGCTCTCACTCTAGATTGTGAGAATGGTAGTGGCGGCTTGTACGCAGGAGGCGGTACGTAAATTTCTTCTTTCTCTTTCGTTTCGGTTGACCCAGAAGCATTTCGGTCAAGGTCCTTTCCGAGGTGACTCCCTGTTGTGGTCTCCTCGGTTGGACCAGATTTCACCTCGGTCGAGGTGTTCTGCATCATATCTCCTTTCGATCGAGGTTGTGGGTCAGCGGTCTTCACGTCACTCCTTGTTATAATTGACATTATTTGGCCTTTTGGGTTGTTCTCTGTACGTCCTAGGAGTTTCCCTTGATCTCTAGCAACTTCTCTAGCCTTGCTAAACACTTGATTCTCCAAGGCTTTTTGAGCCTTAGAAATCGAAGTAATTGCGCTCTCTATTCCACTCATCTTTCCCGCCAGCGCCTCGATCATAGCTTCCAACTTAGAACTTGGTGGTTGGCTTGATCTTAATGACGGTTCCTGGCTCTTCAATTGAGTAGAAGAAGAAGAAGGTGGTGCTAGAGCATTTTCGACATGGGAATAAGGATTACCGGCATTGTTTTGATTGGATCTCCAATTGTTGTAGTTCTGGTTGTTGTTGTTGTTGTTCCTGTTCCCTTGGTAGTTTCCTCTTCCAACATACCCAACATCTTGCTCTTTTCTTTGTTGGGTTTTCGCCTTTATAAGCTCCTTCAAAGCCTTCATCTCATTGTTGAGGGCGTTGATTTGTTCCATACTAGAAGATGTGAGATTCAGCTCATGAGGTCTAGAATTTTGACCTCCTGCCTCGGTACTCCGGTGGAAGTATTTCTCCATAGTGAGAGTTTGCTTCTCAACAAAATCCCACGCTTCATCAATTGGCTTGTCCATGAACGTCCCAACTGAGAGCGATTGTAGTATGAATTGCGCTTCAGCATCCAGACCCTTGAAATAGATCACTAACAAATCATTCTTTGGAATCCCATGATGTGGGCAATCCAACAAAAGGTCTTTGAATCTTTCCCATGACTTGAAGAGGCTTTCACCATTCCTCATCACAAAAACATGTATTTTGGCCCTCAACTCCGCCGTCTTTGATGGCGGGAAGAATTTGGTGAGAAACTCTACGGTCATCTCCTCACATGTATTCACACTTCTAGTTGGAACCGAATGATACTATGCAAGTGTTTTATCCTTCAAAGAGAAAAAGAAAACAAGCAGTTTATAGTTATTATTATCACATCCAGAAGGTCTCAAAGTTTCCATCAAAATGTCATAGTTTTGCAAGTGTTGGTGTAGCGATTCTCTCTACAATCCTCCAAAACGATTCTGCTGAATCATTTTGATAACTTGAAGTCTGAACTCATAATCCATGTTAGCTGGATCACCTAGGTTGACGCCGGGACGGCGTGTTTGCTTAACGGGATCCATACGGTGACCAAGTGTTTGTGGAATGCCCACAAATGGGTCAACTGGCTCCACCCTTGGTGGAGGTGGTGGTGGTACATAAGCGGGTGTTGGTGGAGGTGGGTTAATCACAACCCTAGCACCTCTTTCCGCTTCCAGATGCACTAGTCGCATCTGTTCTCTCATTACGGCCAAGTCGGCCTGAACTTGCTCCTGTTGAGTAAGTTGGTCAACTCTCTCTTTCTTTAGAGCTTCTTCTTGTAGCCTTATTTGATCTTGAGCTGCAGCTAACTCAGCTCTAAGATCCTCTACTTCCTTATCATTGGCAGCGGCCATTTTCTTAGCTTCCTTCAACCTTTTCTTGTAAGTCTTTTCTGCTTCAGGATCGTAAGGAACGATTTCTTTGTCAATTCTACTTCTTCGCATAAACCTAAGGAAAGTTCTTGCAAGAACACTCATGCAGAAAGATCAATAGTAAAGCAATAAGCTTCCAATTTGGACAACCGTACACTGGATTGGTCTTGACAAATTCCCGGCAACGGCACCAAAAACTTGTTCGCTCCAAAAGGTGTGTGTAGACAAAGCTTTAAATTTATAATCCGAATAGTAAACCTAATGATAAGTGAGCCCGTAGTGTACGGATCAATCGTAGTAAGGGCTTATATACCGGAGTCGATCTCAGGGAATCCGTGAGAATAATCACAGCAAAGCAATCTAACTTCAGAAGCATGCAATAATATTGATAAAAAAACTAAAGAAAAGATGTATAGCAAGATGGGGAAATGCAGATCCTAAAGATCATAGTATCCAGTTGTGGCTTCGACTCAAGATTTCTACAAATAAGGTGGATAAAACTGAGGTTTGTTAAGGGAAGGTGTTGCTACTATGGGATAGATCACCGGGTAAGTCTCACTACCCACTTTCCCAAACCAAAGCTCCTATCACCGTGTAAGTCTCAAGGAACTAAGGAAAGGTAAAGGGACTCAAAAACCAACATCACTCACCTAAGGGTACAGAACTAACCATCACCGGGTAAGTCTCAGGTTAACTCTCAAAGGTAGGATGAAGGTACACTCAAACCCTAATAAACGATAAACCTTTATTACCTAACACTCATCATCATCGGTATACAAGCAAAGGAATCACCGGGTAAGTCTCATCCTAGGCTTGCGTATAAACCAAGAAATGTGCAACAAGGATAGGATTCGGCAAACTATAGCCTAAACTCGGAATCTGCAGAGTAGTGGCCGATCTCGTTTTGTTCTATATCGATCTCGGTCGAGATGCTCAACGAACAACCCAATACGGGTTTCGGATTATGGTAAACTCAATCTTTCAGGGTCCACTTGGATAAAGGTATATTCCTTCATCATCTATACTACAACCTTCAACTAATCACCCTAGAATCGCAGGAGTGTTTAGCCAACAATCATCATTATTAATGCAATATCATTTATGTAATCAAGAATATCAAGAAAAGGGAATAAAGCAACCAACAAAGATGTCTCAATTATCAAAGAAAACAAACCAACAAGAGTATCAATAATGTGTTTCAAAAAGGGATGATAACAACTCACTAGCAATCCCCAAAGAAATCCTCACAATATAGGGTTCCTTAAACACTAAGCAATCCTTCCTTCAAATCTTCTTTCCTTCCTTCAATCCTTCAAATCAACCGTTGCAAAAGCCCTTGACTTCTCAGCCGTCGAGAGTGTCTAACTCAATGTTCACCTTCTATTTTTATAGAAGAAATTTAGGTTAAAAAATATATCTTGTCTCCTTTGGGCTGTGCGCCGTCGACCTCGATCCAGGCCCATTGGGCCATCTCGGTCAAGATGTATCACTGTGTCCATCCGAGATGAGCAATGATCTACGTGCATGAAATTGTATCTTCATCTGGATCTTTCTTCCTTCTTTATAACATGGTTCTTGTCTTTCTCCTTGTCCTTCCTAATGCTCCTAAATGTAGCTTCATAGCATCCTTAGCTCATTATGCTCCATTTACACCGAAAACGTGTCATATTCCCTATAATTACAACAAAAAATGGTGTAGACCTCGATTCTTGCAAAGTAACCGAATAATAACATAAACACTATAAATACATATACATGCATGCGGAATTATGATGAGAAAATATCGAAAACACGTACGAAATATAGACAATAATTCATGCTATCAAAATACCCCATACTAGCCTCTTTCTTGTCCCCAAGCAAGGTTCAAATCTTAGATACAAGATAGAATGCATCATAGCTAATAGGAACCATATATGGTCACATCATTTATAACCATTGTATAAACCTTCCAATAAAATGCCTTTTACGAAACCGTGATGTGGACAAGTATCTATCAATCCTGTAAATCTTTCTCAACCTTGGTGGATATCTTGATTATCTTCCATTCTAAAGGTAAGAAGGTTTTGTCGGAGTTCTAGAGTCTTCCTTGGAGAAAAGAAAACACTTAGAAATTTAGCAATGAATTGTTCCCATTTAGTGTACTTGCATGTTGGTTCTCTATCAAATCAGCTGCGAGCTTTGCAATCCAAAGAGAATATGAATGATCGCATCCTTATGACATCATCTAAAACATTTCGAAATTTGACGGTATTCATGATATTTTCGAAATTCCTCAAGTGTCGGTGAGGACTTTCATTTGTCTCACCGGTGTACATGCCTTTCCGAATCAACTCTATAAATTCAACACTTAGAGCAAATTCTTTTGCTTCTTAGTTTCGAAGCATCCAAGCATGAGTGGGAATGAATTATTTAGGGTTCATCCTTGCTTCTAGTGTGTGCGGTTGATCAACCTTGTCCATTTTTTTAATGTGAAACATATGGAGAAAAAACCAAAAAAAAACTAAAGATCAGAAGTAACAAGAAACCTAGAATAACCGAATATTGAAAACAACCAAAACTATCAGCAGTCCCCAACAACGGCGCCATAAACTTGATCGTGAAATAGTGAAGAGTTTTATTTGGTTATGTGGTACAAAAAGATATGGGAATCGGGACATCTCGAGTTTCACGGTTGTTTATCTTCATGCAAGGTGGATGTCTCCACTCTTACTCAAAACACGTTACATTTCTTCATTTAAGCAATTTGTACTCTATAAGGCTTCATTCCTTCATTTCTTCTTTTTCAGCTAGATCCAAGTGGTGCACACTTTTATTTCTTGATTTTGACTTTTGTTCTTCTTCACTTTATGCACTTACACCACAAGGACCTTTAAACATTGATGTTATTCACTACACACGACCCCATACTTGTATCTTGCTTTCTTCCTCCATTGCATGATATCACCTCCTAATTCCCGGATGAGTCAAATGAGGGTAAACGTGACTAGGTTTATTTTTGTCTAGTGACAAATAAACAAGCATGTAGTTTCGATAGAGAGCCAATCGTGAGTTCTAGATAGTCAAAGCATATAGAAAACAATCATAAAAAAGAATATACAAACAATATGTGTATAAGGCTACAAGAAACCTCTCAAGGCTATGTCATGAAACGAAATCGTTTATCATTATTATCAAAACTCAATGACATAGATAAGGTGAATGAGCGAGATGTCGAGCATCTTCGATCGGTATTAGAATCGGAAAGAGAGAAATCATATTTATGAAAAATAAGATAGCACTAAAACAGAATATTTATACTCACAAAATAGGGCGAGATCGGATGAAGTTGAGTAGAGAGGTCATATGACCTACCTACACACCGTGGGCCAACATGCCCCATATAGACAACAGAGAAGATATAGAAACAAAAACGTCAATGTTGGAGAAATTTTTTGTGCACAAGTCGGATAACCACTAGGGTAGTCGAAGAACCTGAGTCTAAAAAGATGAGGAAAAGCTTTTGAAAACATAAATAGAAGTTATAAAAAAAGGGAATATTTTAAAAACGTTTGAAAATATAATGTTCACCACCCCATACTTGAAATCTTCCATTATTCTTAATGTATGCAAAAAATAAGATAAAAGTATAAAAATAGTATAAAGTTGGCTCCCTATCAGTGCTTATTTATGGTCTTTTAGCATGACTCATTTCCTTCTTGTACAGTGGTGTGTCCCTGATAGTCATCGTATCAATTAGCGCTTTGTCACATGTCCTACATGCTCTTTTTAGTGCCTTGAAAATCTTTCGGAAGGTAGTGTCACATACAGAAGGGTGTCCTTTGAAAGAGTCGTCGGTATCGTCAATCAATTCAATAAGGTTTTCCACCATTCTCCTTTGGGCATCTACATCAACACTATATGTTTCTCTTCCTCTCATTTAGGTGTTGGGGATCTCTTCATTTAAGGCTTGCACTCTCTTTTTCATTTCATCTCTGGTCTACTTGACCTTGGTTACCCTAGCTCGTATATGGGATAAGAACCTCTCGTTTGTTCTATTCTTCCCAATGTTTGACCAGCCTTGTTGTATATCTCGTTTAAGGCCAACCTTGTTCTTTCCTAAGCAACTATCTCAGCCTGAAGTTTTTCCAGTTGTTGATAAATTTGAATAAGGACTTGTCCCTTGTCATTTGGCTGAAAATTAAAATTGATCTTCAGTGCGGGTCTCGCTGGAGAAGACAGGTTAAGAGTAGTGTTCTTGTTTAGGTGTAGGTGGTTGGACCTGATAGCTTGTTGTAGTGGCGCTATCATCAAAATGTCACCAGAAAGTTTTTTTAGAGGAGTCAGAAACCTATTTAGGACTTTGAACTGAGACTTCCAAGTCATTAGTTGTCAAAAATTCCTTGGAAAGAGTTATAAACTTATCAGGCCTAGAACGGAGTAGAAGGGCTTGACTTCCTTGCGGTCAATGTGGTTCTAACCACTGCTAAATAAATTATCTTAAAATTAGATAAACCTAAAAAACAAAAACAAAAAAGGGGGGAAATTTAAAGCAAAAGACATGTTTCAAACCTTATCATCATAGCACAAATCATGGTAAAGAATATAAATCAAAGCTCATCATTTTCATGATACCTCAGGGGATGTGTAATACTCTCTCACTTGTGTTTAGGGGATATGAAAGACAATGCTCAACCTCAACTAATATGCAAAGATCATTAACCATAAGCTTACAAATGCATTCTCAATCTCCACTAAGTAGTTTTTCCAACAAGTACACTTATGAATCAAGAGATCTTTTAAGGTCTTTTAGCATGACCCATTTCACTCGGTATACGGTGGTAGGTTCATGAATGTCACCCTATTGGGTAGCGCTTTATCACATCTCCTCCATGATTTTTTTTAGTGCCTTGAAAATCTTTGGGAAGGTACTCCCACATATGGAAGGGTCGCCTGTAAGAGATTCATTGGTGTCGTCAATCAGTTCAATAAGGTTTTCTACCATTCTCCTTTGGGCATCTAAATCAACATTATAGCCTTCTCATCCTCCCATTTCAGTGATGAGGATCTCTTCTTTGATGGTTTGTATTCTCTTTTGCATTTCATCTTCGATCTCCTTGACCTTGGTTACCTTGGCTCGTCCATGTGGATAAGAACATTTCGTTTGTTATATTCTTCCCCTTGGTTGATTAACCTTGTTCTATATCTTGTTTAAGGCAAACCTTCTTCTTTTCTGATCAACTATCTCAATCTGACTTTTTTGCCAATTGTTGATAAAGTTGATTTAGGACTTGTCCCTCATCATTTGGATGGAAATTGAAATTGACCTTCAGTTGTGTCATCAAGGATTACAAGTTGAGAGCAGTGTTCTTGTTTAGGTATAGGGGGTTGGACCGTCATACTTGGTGTCGTGGCGCTATCTTCAACAATGTCTACCGGGAAGCTTTTGGAGTACTCAAAAACATGTGTAGGACTTTGAAATGAGATTTCCAATTCATTAGTTACCAAATCTTCCTTGGAAAGACTCATAAACTCATCGGCCTAGGACGGAGACCAATATGGTTCTAATCATGGCTAAATAAAATACCTTGAAATCAGATAAACCTCAAAAATAAAGAAAAAGGGTAAAGAGATTAAAATAAAAAGAAATGTTTGAAATAAGTCAAAGTGATTCAAATCCTTCCCTGCCAACGACGCTAATTTGATGACGTTGAAGTGTTTCACACCTCGCAAATACATAAAAGATCCGCTATAGTATAAAGAGTCATGATCAAAGTCAAGGAAGGCGATGTCTCACTTTGACAAATTAATTAAGATACCGAATCCAAATAGTAAAGTAAACAAACTATATATAGATGTAAATGATCACAAAAAGAAACTAGATAGTGAAGACAAAGGGAGGAGGTTGTCCGACAAGGTAGGTCGACCGGGTTCAATCTCAGTCAAAACACTAGAGAACGGTAGGGGGATAACCAGAGAGAGAATCAGAGCAAACCCATAGACATATGTATGGTAGGTCGTGCAACACCCTAAATTCGTGGAACTCGGGATGCCACATTGGGCTAGGATCTCGCAGTGGATCCTGACCCAAGTTTGACAACAAGTTCACTGGACCTTACAAC
Organism: Fagopyrum homotropicum; assembly: GCA_033239125.1. Classification (NCBI taxonomy): domain Eukaryota; kingdom Viridiplantae; phylum Streptophyta; class Magnoliopsida; order Caryophyllales; family Polygonaceae; genus Fagopyrum; species Fagopyrum homotropicum. The sequence continues at coordinate 102,791,623 of BSWB01000005.1, forward strand.
ACGGCATTGACAAATATAAAACAAATACATAAAACTGTATAAACTGTACAACCAAAAGATATACAAGATCACAGCCGAGTATCAAGCACATCCTCACACAGGAGGTATACTGTTAGCATGAAATATTGTGATATTTTAGGCACGTTTTCTAAATGCGTTTCATCCATTTTTGTGTTCATTGATTAAGCATTGAAGCAATAGTGAGCTAGTTTGTCTATATTGTCGATATAGAGGTCTACATAAGCTTTGTGTTGATTATAGGCAATTAAGAGCTATTTCCGAACGAATTGAGAGAGAATAGAGGTAGATTGAGCATGTCCAAGGTTGAGGACACCACATAGGAGCTAAGGATGATGCTAGGATGAAGGATGACACAAAAACAAAGGAAATTACGAGCAACGTGTGTTCCACGCTCTAAATTACGACCGTACCAAGGTCCACGCTCTAAACCACGGCCGTGGAACTTTGGCAACACAAGCGTGGTGCATTCCAGCAACTTACACGGCCGTGGAGGATTGAAGAGAACCGTGATCAACTTTCACGCTCTAAATTACGGGCGTGGAACCCTTCCACGACCGTGATCTTGACGATCTTTTACGCAATATTTTAAGCCACGATCTTCTACACACATGGGCCGAAGACACATTTTATTTGGGCCTATAAAAAGGATGGAAGAAAGGAGATTCCGTCACCTTCGCACCTCGCTTACGACGTCACCCTTGCTTACACCTACGCTTAGGGTTTACGACTTTCGCTACCGCTTGCACCTTGCGCTCATTGCACGTGCTTAGGGTTTCAGGAAGGACGTACGGAGATTTGCCATTTTGCAACGGAGTTTTGCAAAGGCTTGGAGATTTGGAAGATTGTTCGTGGCGGAAGTTACGCCTTTGATTTCTAGGTTTGATTAGAAGACGGATTGACATCCCGTTCTTCGTTCTTATCTAGATAGTTACTTGTTTGTGTTTATTCCGAATCTGAGTTGCATTATCATTGATATTTGTGGATTCGAGATTGACTTAAGGTCTATTAGAGGTTTTCGAAGGTTTTCATCTTTTAATCTTTTAAATCTTGAATTTGATATCAATATGACTGTTGTTGGCTAAAACCCTTTAGCAATTCTAAGGTGAAGGGTTGATAGTTGTGGCTTAGATGATGATAGATCGTTCGTAAACAGATTGGACCCTGAGAGTTAGAGAGAATCGCCGACAAACCTAAACCACGGTCTGTTCTTGAGCTTCCACGGCCGTGGAACTCAAGAACTACCCGTAATTTTGTGTTAGTTACGAACCTTGCTTTTACTTTAATCCCAAGTTAAAGATTTGCTTTAACTTAGTCTTGGCTTGCCTTTTCTAGGTGGTAGTGAAGCCTCAACAACCTCTACCTCGATTCTGAGTGTCACAACCTAAATTGGTTTAGTTAGTCTTGATCCTTGGATTACAAGTTTGGGTATTTGACATTAATTCTTACCTTTAGAACCTTTCTATACTGAAGTCTCAACAACCTTTATAGAGAGTGTCTTTTAGGTGAGTCATATAAGGTCTTGGAACTTCACCGTACATTGCCTTACATTCGTATACCTTTGCATACCTCAACTCTGTCCTTATATCTTTAGTATATCTTGAATCGATTGCCACGACTGGATTCCTGGATCTTTAGGATTGTTGTTTTCCCAATAATTACAAAGCTTCATACACTTTACTTGCTTGACAATTCTATAATTGGATTTAACCCCCCAAATCCCTGTGTTCGATACTCTGGAATTCTTGCTTAACTATATTGATCCGTACACTGCGGGTTCGCTTGCTTGATTTCTAGTTTTATAAATTAAGACTTATTTGCACGCACGCTAAGTGGCGAACATATACAAAACATCATCCTCACGCAAGAGGGAAACATAAACATCCCCAAAACCATAACTACCTAATGTACGAGAGCCCTCGGCCTGTCACCCTGCCAGATCACTCTACAACTCTCCTATCCTGCAAGGCATCTACAACATGGTATGAAACCATTAACTAACCATACGTATATAAGGTAATTCAGAAGCAGAAGCACAAGTCATGAAAGATAAACACATAATCATGTTGTCACACATTTACCCATTTAAACATCTTTATATAATAGTCATTCACTCAAATCATATATATATATATATATAGATAAATGAAACTATGTGACACGAGGACCGTATCATCCCCGCCTCTAGGCCTGCTAGCCAGCTGTAAGTAGTATCAGTCACACAACCTGTGTACCCTATGGGAGTGGATTGCGCCCTTCCTTTAAACCAGCCTGGCCTGACGTGATAGAACCTCCCAGACTCCTTACAGGATGAAAGGGAAAGGTTATCATTGTCACGCAATGGGGCTATCGATAAAACATAGGTCGGTAATAATCAACATCATATGCTATCATATTAATCATATAGTACTCACACCACTCATGCAAACACCCAATATAAGGATGGTAGTTAAGTAAGTCCTATGGACTTAACTCAACCTTGTACAATCACAACCACGATCAACCTCCAATCCTGAGAGGGACACTGCCTAATAACAAGGCATATAGATGTATAAATCTCCTATCAATCAAAAAGGTCACACCTAGACCCAAGGGATTCATAGGATCATCCTCAACCTAAGCCTCAAACCTACTAATCCTCAAAGCCATAACCGGCATAACATGATCATAATATCAACACACTCACATCTACACCTAGCATGGTACTACACACTTACACTAGGAAAGAAAGGGACAATGTCATCCTAAGGCAAGCCTGGAATCAAGACACACCTGCAAACCCAAGAGCAAAGCAAGGGCTGGTGCAAGGAGGCGCAGGGGAGGCCCTGAGGTGGCGCAGGGGCGGCGACTTGCCGGCGCTGGGGCGGTCCCATGGTGGCGCAAGGGCGGCTGGTGTGCAGAATGCAGACTTCCAGCTTCTCTTTGCTTCTTCACTCGATTCTCTTCGCACCTTTTTCAGCCAGCAGCCCCATGTATACATATACATACATATATACATGAAACAAAATCTATGAAGGCTGCCACAAGATCAATCTTGTGGAATCCTAAGCTAGGAAGGAAGAAAAGAAGAAAGAATGAAGAAGAAAGGAAGATAGGAAGATATGAAAGAAGAAGTCACCGAGCTGTAACCTAACAGAGGAAGAAACCTCACCACAACTTCAAGGCTTGCTCAACACAAGCACATCAACATCCTCAATCAACATCATCAACATACCAACATCAAACACTCTTCAAAACTCTCAAACAAGAGCAAGGAAAACAAGATGAAGATCCAAAGAAGGAAGAAGAAGAGAAGAGAAGAAGAGTGTAAGGTAGAAGATGGAGTTGGAGAGAGATGAGAAACCCTCCATATGAAGCAAGGAAGAAGCTTATATAGGAAGCCTTTCAAAAGCACGGGTCAAGGTCAACAAAACCGGCTGCAGCACACCACAAACCGTTGGGGCGGATGATGGTGGTGACCGCAGGGGCGGATCAGGCAGCTGCAGGGGCGGCCTCTACAAACCGCAGGGGCGGTTTAGGCTAGTCCTGCAAACTCAGCACTCTCTTACAGCACCTCAAGACTAAGGCTCTTACATCTCACCCCCCTAAAAACAAGTTTCGTCCCGAAACATGCAAAATCCCAAATCTTCTCGGACCCATATGCCGAGGTATAACACTCTATATCGGAAGCATCACATCTCTGTTCAACAGGTTACAACCTATATGAATCTATAACCTCAAAACATAAACATGGAGGAATCATCAACTCCAAAAATCAGGGCCATAACGCTACCCAGAGGCGTAGAGGGATCACATCTCTCGCTATATCCACATCACAAGGCATAGAGGAAGCACATCTCTAGCCAGATCATACACATAGAAAACGCATGGAGGAAAAACATCTCCAACGAGACTATGTCCATCAATAATAGCATGGAGGAAAGAACCATCTCCAGCTAAATCCTAACCACACTCAGATAACATGGAGGAAAGAACTATCTCCAGCTATAGTCATAAATCGCGCTAGCACATCAAGATCTAATAAGATCGCATATCACATCATAGCTAGCACGAAAATAAGCACATCAAGGCATATAAGAACATAAGCACATAATAATATACTCACCAAGATAGCACTAAGATCTACTCATCGACCCTAGGTGCATCTACCTCAGCATAAAACTCTGGATAATTCCTTTGGATACTATCCTCAGTCTCCCATGTAGCCTCCTCAGGTCCTCGTCTCGATCATTGTATCCTCAGCATGGGAATGTCCTTGGAATGCAGGCATCCCATGCCTCGCTCTAGGACTACAATCGGGTGCTCAGCAAAGGTGTGGTCCGGCTCAACCACCAAATCATCATAACTCACAAAGTGTCTCGGATCTGGTATATACTCCCTTAGCTGAGACACATGAAACACAAGGTGAACACCCTCTAACCTCGGAGGCAATGCTAATCTGTAGGTTGCCCTCCCAACTCTTTCTAGTATCTCAAAAGGACTGACATATCGGGGACTCTGCTTCCCCTTTATGCCAAAACGTCTGACGCCTCGCGTCGGAGATACTCTCAGTCAGACATGAGCTCCCTCTCTAAACTCTAGAGGTCGACGCCTCCTATTTGCATATGACTTCTAGCGACTCTGTCCAGCCAACATCCTCTCTTTGATCAGCGCTACTCGAGCCATATCATCCTAGATCTACTCTGGCGCTATACCACTGATATTGCTAGGCTTATCCCAACATAAAGGTGTACGGCATCTACGTCCATACAGTGCCTCATATGGTGTCATCCCAATCGATGCATGCCAGTTGTTGTATGAGAACTCAATTAATGGGAGGTAATCAGACCATCCTTGTCCTCAATCCAACAAACAAGCTCGTAGCATATCCTCAAGGGTTTGGATGGTCCTCTTTGACTGGCCATCTGTCTAGGGGTGAAACATAGTCGTAAAGTGTAGAATCGTCCCCAAAACAGTCTGAATCTGCTGCCAAAACCTCGAGGTAAATCTCCCATCTCGATTAGAGACAATCGTCCTCGGTACACCATGGAGTCTCACTATCTGCCTAGTGTACTCCTCAACTAATCGGCTCACTGGCAACGTCTCTCTGATAGGGATGAAACGTGTTGTCTTTGTCAGTCTATCAACAACAACCCATATAGCATTAGAACTCCTACTGGGCCTCAACCCAACTACAAATTCCATGGAGACGTCTTCCCACTTCCATTGCGGAATTGGCAGTGGATGAAGCTCACCTCTAGGTCTGCAATGCTCTATCTTGACCTGTTGATAGGTCGCACACTATGCCACAAATCTAGCTACATCGGGTGTCAACCCTCCCCACCAATAGGATCGTCTCACAAAATGGTACATCTTACTCGTACCTGGATGTACCGAGTATGGTGTACATTGAGCCTCCTATAAAATCCTCTGTCTCAACTCTACATCAACAGGTATATAGACGCGGTTATGGCGTCTCATTACTCCATCTGCTCCTATGGAGAACTGTGGTTCCTCACCACGAGACATCCTCTCTCTAATCCTCATCAGGGTCGGGCAGGTCCCCTGCTTCTGTTGTATCTCATCCAACAAACCAGGTAGAACCTCTAAAGTGTACAACTGGGCATCCTCATTAGAGAACTGGATGTCCATCTCTAGCCAAGCTAGATCCCTCTAAAGTTGAGGTTGATCTGTCAGTCTCGCAATCGCCTTCTCTCGAGGTGTCTTCCTGCTCAGGGCATCGGAGACAACGTTCGCCTTCCCTGGATGATACCGAATCTCAAGGTCAAAGTCCTTGATCAACTCGAGCCATCGACACTGGCGGTTATTCAACTCCCATTGCGTGAAAATATACTCCAGACTCTTATGGTCTGCGAAGATCTGACGTGTAGCACCATACAGGTAATGTTTCTAGATTTCCAAAGCATGAACTACCGCTGCCAACTCCAGTTCATGAGTCGGGTAGTTCTCCTCATATGTCTTCAACTGTCGAGACGCATATGCAATCACTCTTCCCCTCTGCATCAACACACATCCCAAGCCTAGCTTAGATGCATCACTGTATACCACAGAATCCTCAGAACCCTCTGGTTGTGCCAAGATAGGAGCAGAAGTCAAACGCCTCTTCAGCTCCTCAAAGCTTTGGGCACACTACTCAGACCATACAAATCTAGTACTCTTCCTCAGCAAACTCGTAAGTGGACGGGCAATCACAGAAAATCCCTCCACAAAGCGTCGGTAATAACCGGCTAGGCCAAGAAAGTTACGCACTTCCTTGACGTTCGTCAGTGTCGTTTATGCTGCAACACACTCAATCTTCTCCGGGTCAACCATGATCCCATCGGCGGAGACAATATGGCCTAGGAAGGCTACCTCTAACATCCAGAACCCGCACTTAGAGAGCTTGGCATACAGCTCTCTATCCCTCAAAATCTGTAAAACTTTCCTCAGATGACCGGCATGCTCCTCTCTGCAACGAGAGTACACCAGAATGTCAGCAATGAAGACCACCACAAACTGATCAAGGAAGTCGATGAAAATACTGTTCATCAACTCCATGAAGACAGTTGGGGCATTCGTAAGCCCAAATGGCATCACTACAAACTCGTAGTGTCCATAACGGGTACGAAATTTCGTCATGTGCACATCCTGCTCCCTCACCCTCAACTGGTGATATCTTGAACGTAAGTCGATCTGAGAGAACATTGTCGCTCCCTGAAGCTGATCAAGCAGATCATCAATGCAAGGCAATGGATACTTGTTCTTGATGGTCACCTTATTCAGCTCTTTGTAGTCGATGCACAGTCTCAATGATATGTCCTTCTTCCGCACAAAGAGGAAAGGTGTTTCCCAAGGGAATACACTGGGCAGATGAAGCCCTTCTCAGCCAACTCCTCGAGTTGCTTCTTCAGTTTCAACATCCCGGCAGGCGCCATATGATATGGGGCCTTCGAGATCGGTCTCGTGCTAGGCTCCAACTCGATACTAAATTCCACACTCCTCTGAGGCAGCAAGCTAGACGGCTCAGTAAACACGTCTGCAAACTCACAGACCACTGGAATATCCTCCAATGTTGGACTCTCCTCATCCTTCATGGCATAACACCAGAAGGCGTCACATCCCTGTGCTATCAGCCTCGCCGCTCGTACAGCACTGATGACAAATTTCGTCTTCCCAAGGTCCCAACCTTGGAAGACCTCTATCTGACCTACATCGGTAGAGATTGTCACAGTCCTCCTACCTACGTCTAATACCACACGGTGTCTACGCATCCAATCCATACCTCAAATGACTTCCTCATGCATCAATGGCATGACAAAGAAGTCCACAAGCAACACACGAGGCCCTAAACAAAGTGGACAACTACGTATCTTGCGGGTACCTCTGACCCTACTACCATCAAGTAACCCTATAGTAAAGGGTATCCCCTCTATAGTAGCTAAACCTAGACGCTCAACACATACATAAAAAATAAAGGAATGCGTAGTACCCGTATCAAATAAGACTCTAACAGGTGAACCATGAAGTAGAATGGTACCTGTAGCAGCCGGTGCAGGTGGCTCCTCTGCACTCCTCAGCTCAAAGACTCTACCCTGAGCTCCTCTGGTGTCAGTGGTACTCCCACCATGACCCCTACCTCTACTCGGCCCGGGAGCAAATCCTTGAGTAGAAGGACGATATGGGACTCTCTGTTGTTCTTGTGTCTACTATTGAGGTGTCCTCTGACCACCTCCCGTCACACTAGTAGGGGAAGAACCTTGATGTGATGCAACTCCACCCAACCTACAGAAGGCAGCTCTATGACCTGGTCTACCACAAGTGAAGCAAGTCACTAGTGGCCTCGTACACTTTGGTTGCATATGTCTAGGATCATCACAGTTGAAGCACTATCGTACCTTCTCTGCAATCAATGCAGATGAGGGGTAACCGTGACGTCTCTCGCTCCGCCCAGAACCAAAAGCTCCTCCAATGCCACTGGTCTACCTAGTATGCTGACTCTTCTCAGACCGTCCCGTCTGAGAAGCCCTCCTCTAACCGGCTCTCTCACGCTCATAAGTTGAGGCCCGGTCCTGGTAATCTGTCAAGGACTAACAATGGAATCCCACCATATAAGAGCGTATACTCTCCCTCAGCCGACGGGAGAACAGGTACACATGTTGGTCCTCAAAAGGTGCAGCTGGACCCAGCAATGCTAACTCTCACTGGAAGCGGCTTATGGCATCTACAATCGGCACATCCTAAAAGCCTACCTCCACGAAGTCCTGTAGTTTCTCCCTCCTCAGTGAGGTAGGGCAGAACTGCTCTCTAATTATACTCCTCATCTGATCGTAACTAATGGCTCGAGCTCGTACGGTCCTCCACCACTGATAAGCAAGGTCACGAAATAGAGTCTGGACTAACTCTATCCATCTGTCCTCTGGACATTTGATGGACTCTAAGGCAGAATCCACATGTCCAATCCAGACCTCTGTCTCTAGCCTCATCTTCCCAGAGAAAGGTGGTACTCCCAACAGATGGAATGCCTTCAACTAGTTATCTGGTCGAAGCCCTCTATACTCCTTTGGAGCTCTAACAGTCTCAACAGCTCGTGCCAGCATAGCTAGCACCTGAGTGGCTCCCTGGGACATCTCAGAAGATCCCTCATGTACTGGCAGATCTAGGGCCCGTCTGCCTGCTCTAGCAGTGTTCGCCCAAAAGTGTGCGTGCAAATAAGTTTTAATTATAAAACTAGAATAAAAGCAAACGAACCCGCAGTGTACGGATCGGCGTAGATTAGCAAGTATTCCAGAGTATCGAACTCAGGGATTTGGTGAAACAAAATCAGTTTCAAGTAATCGAGCAATCAAAAATGTAGAAGCTTTGCAAATATTGGGAAAACATCAACCCTAAAGATCTAGGTGTCTAATTGTGGCAATCGATTCAAGATATACTATATATATAAGGACAAAGTTGAGAATTGCAAAGGTATACTAAAGCAAGGTAATGTACGGTGAAGTTCCAAAACCTTATATGTCTAACCCAAGGACTCTCTCTATAAAAGTTGTTGAGGCGGCAGTATAGAAAGGATCTAAAGGTAAGAATTAATCTCAAATACCCATGCCCAAACCCAAGGAATCAAAGATAAGCCAAAACGGTTAAGGTTGTGACACTCGAAACCGAAATAGAGGATGTTGAGTCTCACTACTACCTAGGAAAGGCAAGCCAAGGCTAGGTTAAAGAAAATCTTTAACTTTGGATTAAAGCAAAAGCAAGTTTCGTAAACCAGGGGAAATCACGGCTAAATCTTGAAAATCACGGCCGTGGAAACCAAGAACAAACCGTGATTTAGGGTGTCGACGATATTTCTCACACTCTCAAGGTCCAATCAAGTTACGATCGATCTATCATCATCTAAGCCACAACTATCAACCCTTCACCTTAGAATTGCTAAAGGGTTTTAGCCAATAATCATCATTACGATATCAATAATCAAATTAAGAAGAATGAAAGATGAAAACCCTCGAAAAGTCAATAATAACTCAAAGTCAATCTCGAATTCGAATAACAAAAGTATGTTTATGAATTCAGAAAAGTAGGAATAGAAATCCTCACAATGATCTAGGGAAACCACAAAGAACGGGATGTCAATCCGTCCTTCAATAAAAACCCTAGAATATTCCGAAAGTACACAATCTCCGAAAACACGTCCTTCACGAATCTCCAATCCTTAAGGTTAAAATGAAACCCTAAGGCCGTCTCCAAACTCTAAGCGGGGCTAAGCAGCGGTCTAGCGGAGATCCCGAAAACTCCTTTCTCAAGCCTTTTTATAGGGCGAGATAGGGTTACGAGAAAGCCCAATGACGTGGCTGACGTGGCAATAATGACACGTTACAAAATCACCAAAATCACGGTCATGAACAACTTTCCACGACCGTGATTTAGAGCGTGGGACTTAATTACGGTGCCAATAAGACTTCCACGGCCGTGGTTTTAGGCGTGTAACTCTATGGTGTGCTCCAAACTCACATCCACGATCATGTTGCCAAATCCACGGCCGTGGTTTAGAGTGTGGTTCTTCAAATCACTTCTCCACGAATGTAATTTAGGGCATGGTTCCTCAAATCCTTGGTTGTTGCCTTTGTTTCGTGACATCCTTCATCCATGCTCCTTCCTTAGCTTTTCCAATGCATCTCCTTGCCATCAAGCATGATCAAATACTTCTTTCCTTCCACATTTTGCTCCAATCCAAGTCGTTATTCACCTAAAAACAAAACAAAGCTAGTGCAGATCTCTATATCGACAAAGTGGGTGAACTAGCTCACTATTGCTTCAAACTCATATCTAAGAACACACTAAAGAGGGAAAAACAACTAAAACAAGTGTCTAAAATATAGTCATATTTCATGCTAACAAAATACCCCATACTTGTCACTTGCTTGTCCCCAAGCAAGGTTTTCAAAAGCTTAGAACATAAGGTAGAATGAAATATGAATGCAAAAACAAAACAAAACAATCTTTTTGGTTAATGTGCTTCTAGTCAATAGATCATCCTTAAACCTCGCCTCATTCATCCTTGAAAACGTTTATATACACAAACCAAAGTATGCAAAGCAAAGAAACTTCATAAATTGCAATTACTTCAAGACAAACATCATAACCTTCAAGTACTGTCAAAATCAAGCATGTGAAACTTCAATTTAGATCACCAAGTCGAATAACACTCTTATGATCTCAAGGACTTTCAAATAAGGCCAAGAATGCGGAAAAGGTGGGAAACTTGTAAAGGAATGTGGTGTATGAATCCGGGAAGAAGGGAAAACACAAACTCTTTTCTTTTTACCATTTGAACTAACCACCAACTTAGAGCTTTGCTCTAGACTTTTGCACATAATTTTTCGACTTTACTTTTGGAGTTATGGACAGCGGTGCACAATAACCGAAGCCTAGGAGATTGGCGTTTCTCAATTTCGAGATGCCTCAAACCCTTGATGCACATACCATAATCCGTTAGGAATATCGCTCAATCCAACTTTGGTAAGACACAAACACCCGGCTATGTGAATGGTGCCGAGTTACTCATCGTCATGATTGACTTCCCCAAACCTATATTTTCCTACACTTTGAAAACAATTGCTTTCATGGCCCTCCCACATCAAACATGCCAAAATCAACTCTTCCTAAATCCCAAATAGGTAAAGGAGGCAATTATTTTCATTGAGGGGCTAAATGATCAAAGAAAGAAGTAAGAAAATCGAGGTGCCTTAATCATTTCATAAAGAAGTATAAGAACTTATATTGTGATTTCAACCTTTGTTTTTCAATATGATTTAGATAAAAACCTTCACATTATGAAACTTGCAAGAAAGGATAGACAACATAATCAATCTCTTCACAGCTCATAATTCAATTTAAGCATACAATTGTCATCAAAAACTCATTCCACAAGTGGTTTCCATCATAGAAATCATCTCTAATCTTAGAAGCACAAATTCTTTTCAAATTTTTCAAATTTTTATGGGTTTTTCAAAGACTTTTTCATACAATGCAATAATGAAACGTGTGACAATGAAAGGAAACATGCAAGTGTTCATAGTCATGCAAAGCAAAGTGAGTAGAGTTATTACAAACGATAGTCACACCCCAACCAATACTTGAAACATACATTGTCCTCAATGTTCAAAAGAAATAAAGAAAAGAAAAGAAAAGAAAAGAAAAGGGAACTCACTAATGGCGGTGTGGTGGCTCAAACTGGCGGTCAATCAACATCATCACTGTGGAGGAGGCGGTGGTAGATATGGAAAGAAATCCGGGCTAAAAGGCCGCCCAAACTGCTGGCGGTAGACGCCCCTCAAGATGCGGTCATTCTCTTGGCTCCGTGCGTCATGAGTCTCCTATCGGATCTCTAGATCTCCTACTCTCCTGGAAAGATCGGTGGCCCATCCCGGAAGCTGCGAGTACCACTCCGGCGGCTGTCCATACCATGCTGGAGCGTCCTGAGGAGGAGGAGGAGGAGGAGGAGTCGGTGCTACCGGTGCCTGCTCATACCATGGAGGAGGAGCTCTCATCCATGACGGCTACTCTCCTTACCAAGTGGGTGGAGTCGCCATCCAAGTCGGCCTCTTACTCACACTAGCCCTGCGTGAAGAAGAGGAACCGGAAGGTCTAGAGGGGTGGGGAGAACGTCTAGGCTCCGGGAAATCGGCCGGCTGATCTGGGAATGTGCCAAAGGTATGCTCATCACTTCCTACATCATGCTCATCACCACCTCCCATCTCCTCATCATCATTCCCAGCTGGGATATCATCCGGCACATACGGAGGAGCTACAAGTCTATTTGCATGCATGGCCGCAAAGGTTGCATTCCAATTGTGGCGGCCTAGCATAATGGAATACTCGGGAAGCCAAGGGATACCTCTACCACCTCTCTCCTCGCGTGGCATGGCTGCGGTAGGTGGAGCTTGGTGGCGGGGAAAGATAATGCCTCTAGTCATGAGCCCCTTGAGACCCAAAGGTCTCGCCGCTATCCTAGTACAAGTGGAGTAGTCTATCCCCAATTGGTTGGCTATATGAGTCACAATACCCCCATAACCAATGTTCCTGGCTTTCTTGTTCTTCTATTTACTCATGGTGGAGGCGAGGGTGGCACAATCGGCGGGTCTACCGTTAAGCATGCAATAAAGGAGGAAGAGCTCATCGGTCTTAATCTTTTGGGGGGTCTCGGTCCTAGGGAAAAGACACTCGGAAAGGACCCTATGAGCTATCTTCAAGGCTAAGTGGTAGATGAGCTTAGCCTTGGTGTCGGCCGGTTGCCAACGATCCTCACTAGCATATATCATAGCAATCTCCTCCCAAAATCCTTAGCATACACCCCACTAGGAAACCTACCATTGAAGCTCTCATGGAACCCGAAGAAGGTTCCAAACTGAACAATGGAGAACTCATAGTCTTGCTCCATTAGCCTAAAGGAGACCGTTCGGTTCATATGGCTATGCTCAAAGGAAGTCACAAACTCCCTTGTCATCTCGTCATAGGCGTTCTCTCTAATAGCGGAGAAGATGATCAATCCAGCTCTATCCAAGAGCCATGTCAAGTCATTCACAACATTGAGCGGCTCAAGCTCCTCAAGGACTAGGTATCGAGGTCCTATGACCGGCCTCTTCTCGATCCTTTCTAAGGCTCCTAGGTAGTCTTCATGGATAGTTGGGATTCTAGGAGGTGGTGGTGATGGTGGTTCACTAGAGGGAGGTTGGGAAGAGGAGGAACTATCATCCTTTCTCTTCTTGTTCCTGCTAGACTTTCTCCTAAACATTTTTCTCAGCAACAGCGAAAATTACGGCCTGTTCTTGGTAAACCACGGCCGTGGAACGTACAGGGACCGTGGTTTTGGTCTGTTTTTCTCAAATCACAGCAAATCAACACCAAACTCAGCATTCACTGTCCTAGACTAATTCCAATTCCAATTCCATTCAGTTCTCCTAAATTCTTGCAAAGAAATTGAACCAATTTGACAAAGTAGAGAAAAGGGAGAAAAACCTAGGGTTTGGATCTTTCAAATCCAAATTCCTTCTCCAACGTGGAATGTTCGCTCATTTTGTTGCTTGGATCGTGCAGATGATCGAAAATGCTCCACATAAGGCTCAAGAACCGATCAAATCGGACTCCGAACGAAGAACCACGGGTTGAGGAAGGTAGTCGGCGATTCTGGGCGTGGTTTGGGGTGTGGATTTGGGTTTTGGATGTGTTTCTGTGAAGGAAGGTGGTTTATATAGTGGCCGTAAAATTTTTGAAAATCATGGTCACTCGGGGCATTCCACGGCCATGGAAATGTACGGAACCCATTGTTTTGATGAATTTTGCTTGATTTTGGGGAATTACGGTCACCTGTTACTTCCACGACCGTGGTTTAGGGCGTGGAAGTTTCTGTTGTGTGCCAACATCCAAGTTTCGTCAATTCCTTCCAACTTTTGCTTCTTTCCTTTGCCCAATCCTTATTCCTACATCCAAAAACATAACATACCAGGAGGTATCGAAGGAAAAACAAAGCAAAAACAACTAAACTGAACTAATCTAAGAATGAAAACAAAAACATAAGTGCAATACCTTGGGTTGCCTCCCAAGAAGCGCTTGTTTTGGGTCCATAGCTAGACCGTTCCTGAGTTTAGTCGAGGACAATCAGAGCGATTTCCTCAACCGGGAGTTCCGGTGAATACTTCTTAAGACGTTGGCCATTCACCTTGAAACTTCCGCTCTTTTCACCCCATACTTCAACTGCGCCATGGGGAAAAACACGTTTGATTAGATAAGGTCCAGTCCAACGAGATTTAAGCTTACTTGGAAAGAGACGAAGTCTCGAATTGAAGAGGAGAACTTGATCTCCTTCTTTGAGATCCTTTGGAATGATATGCTTATCATGCCAACGCTTCGTCCTTTCTTTGTAAATCTTGGCGTTTTCATAGGCGTTTAATCGGAGTTCTTCAAGCTCATTAAGGTCCAAGAGGCGCTTCTCGCCTGCTTCCTTCATGCCGAAGTTCAACCACTTCACAGCCCAGTACGCCTTGTGTTCTAGCTCAACCGGGAGATGACAAGATTTCCCATACACAAAGTTGTATGGTGTTGTACCTATGGGAGTCTTGTATGCAGTCCTATAAGCCCATAATGCATCATCCAATTTCAAAGACCAATGCTTCCTCGTCTTTGAGACCGTCTTCTCAAGGATGCCCTTGATCTCTCTATTCAAAATCTCCACTTGTCCACTTATTTGTGGATGGTAGGGGGTGGCGATCTTGTGAGTCACCCCATACTTATCTAGTAGAGCTTCGAATCGTCGGGCAATGAGTGTGAACCTCCGTCACTAATGATGGTCCGTGGTGTCCCAAACCTTGGGAAAATAGTTCTATTAAAGAACTTGACAACAACCATGGCATCATCAATTAGAGAGGCAATGGCTTCAACCCATCTCGAAACATAATCTACAGCTAGAAGTATGTATTGGTTTCCACAAGTTGATGGGAAAGGTCCCATGAAGTCTACTCCCCAAACGTCAAAGATTTCCACCTCCTGAATGTTATTGAGAGGCATCTCGTTTCTCCTAGAAATATTTCATGTTCTTTGACAAGCATCGCAACAAGAAACAAAGGTTTGCACATCCTTAAATAAAGTAGTCCAAAAGAATCCAGATTGCAATACCTTAGCTCTAGTTTTATTGGAACTAGCGTGTCCTCCACAAGATAGTGAATGACAATGACGAATGACACTTTGCGTTTCGTCTTCCGGCACACATCTCCTAATGATGCCGTCTGGACCTCTCTTGAAGAGTAGAGGTTCATTCCAAAAGTATTGCCGGACATCCCTAAAGAACTTCTTCTTTTGTGCGTAGGATAATCCGGGAGGTATTTCCTGACAAACCAAGTAATTTACAAAATCAGCAAACCAAGGTTCGTTACCTCTAGATATCTTGTTGATGCACTCCTCTATGATGTGCAAGTGATCATCCGGGAAGGAGTCATCTATAGGTAAATCGTCGTCTTCAATGTGTGGTAGACGACTCAAATGATCCACAACAGAATTTTCCGAGCCTTTCTTGTCGCGGATCTCTAGATCGAATTCTTGTAAGAGAAGAATCCATCTAATCAGCCTCGGTTTCGCATCCTTCTTGGCAAGTAAATACCGGATCGCCGAATGGTCCGTGTATACAATCACCTTTGCACCTACAAGATAAGAACAAAACTTTTCAAAGGCATAAACAATAGCTAAAAATTCTTTCTCAGTTGTGGCGTAGTTGAGCTGCGCTTTATCTAGCGTCTTGTTAGCATAATAGATAGCATGGGTTCGGCCTTCCTTCTTTTGTCCTAGCACAGCCCCAACAGCTACGTCACTTGCATCACACATAACCTCGAATGGGAGATCCCAGTCCGGAGGTTGGATAATCGGGGCTGAGATGAGAGCCTCCCGAATCTTGTAGAAAGCATCTAAACAATCCTGTGAGAAATCAAAGACTGCATCCTTCATCAATAGATTAGTAAGCGGTTTCGATATCTTAGAAAAGTCTTTGATAAAACATCTATCAAATCCAGCATGTCCTAGAAAACTTCTTATCCCCTTCACCGAAGATGGAGGAGGAAGTTTCTCTATGGTCTCTATCTTAGCCTTGTCTACCTCAATCCCTCTACTAGAGATTAAGTGTCCTAGCACAATGCCTTCCTTTACCATGAATTGACACTTCTCCCAATTAAGAACTAGGTTAGTGTCTTCACACCTTTGCAACACAAGAGAGAGGTTAGAAAGACAATTATCAAATGAAGATCTATAAACAGAAAAATCATCCATAAAAACCTCCATTATCTCCTCAATGTACTCCGAGAAGATGGCCATCATGCACCTTTGAAAGGTGGTTGGGGCGTTGCAAAGCCCGAATGGCATCCTTCTATATGCAAACGCCCCCCATGGGCACGTGAATGTGGTCTTCTCTTGATCGTCCGGATGGATCGGAATTTGGAAGAAACCACTATAACCGTCAAGATAGCAAAAATAGGAGTGTTGTGCTAACCTCTCAAGCATTTGATCAATGAATGGTAGCGGGAAGTGATCCTTCCTAGTTGCATTGTTCAGCTTGCGGTAATCAATGCACATCCTTCATCCCGTCACGGTTCTTGTAGGAATGAGCTCATTGGTCTTGTTAGTGATAACCGTCATTCCTCCTTTCTTCGGGACAACTTGAACGGGGCTCACCCACTTGTTATCCGAGATAGGATAGATAAAACCTGCGTCAAGTAACTTAAGAATTTCCTTCTTAACAACCTCCTTCATGATCGGATTAAACCGTCTTTGAGGTTGTCTCGAAGGCTTAAAATCTTCCTCCATTAGAATCTTCTGCATGCATAATGATGGTTTAATTCCTACAAGATCCTCTATGGTATAACCTAAGGCTTTCCTATGTTTCCTTAGAACAGCCATTAGTTTCTCATGTTCATCTTCACTTAATTCGGAACTAATAATTACGGGAAAAGTAGAATTAGTTCCAAGAAATGCATACCGAAGATGTGTGGGAAGTGGCTTTAATTCCATAGCTATTGATGCCTTTGATGAGCTTTGAGATGTGTCCGACGCTTCCTTAGAAGTCTCTAAGGGTGTAGGAGTGATGGAAGAAGACTCAAGAGTATTTGTGGAAAGAACGGAATTATTCTCAAAAATACCCAAAATTACGGAACCACTGTTACTTCCACGACCGTGGTTTAGGGCGTGAATCTCAATTATGGCACCACTGGTGGTTCCACGGACGTGATTTTGGCCGTGTAACTTACGGGTGCTCTCAGAATAGCTGGTTACGGTCATCATGGGGGAAACCACGGCCGTGGAATAGCACGACTGGCCGTGATACCTCACGTTTTCTGACCCATCGTAGAGTTTTTCAAACTCTTCCTCTTGCACTTCTTTTAGCTCCTCCAAGGCTTCAATCTCCTCATTGCAATCCTCTTCCTCTCCTTTTTCCATGATGCTCATCGTAATGACCTTTTGCAATGGGTCTTTGAATAGAATCGAGCTCACTTCTTCTCTAGACGCTTCCTCATCATAGATATTAAACATGTCCTCTCCAAGAGTTGGCTCTTTCACCAAAGTTGAGAGAACAAACTCAGCCTTCTCTTCTCCTATGTCAAAAGCTAGTCTAGCATTCTTGCAATCCACTATACAACCGGATGTTGCAAGAAACGGTCTTCCGAGTATGATCGGAACCGGACAATTTGCAGGAATGTCAAGCACAACAAAATCAATTGGAATATAAACCTTACCGAGCTTGACTAGGACGTCTTCAATGATGCCGACGGGACGAGTTATGGATCGATCCGCCATGTATAACGTCATCTTCACCGGTTTAGGTTCACCTAAACCGATCTTCCTACACAAAGCAAGCGGAATGATGCTTACGCTTGCTCCCAAGTCACAAAGGGCGTCACATGTGACTTCTCCTACTCCAATTGGAATGCAAAATGACCCTGGATCTCTCAGCTTGGGGGGCATTTTTTCAGTCATCGTTTTGATGAGCTCCGAAGATTCCGAACTCATCTTGACTTGTCCAAAGTCTTCTAGCTTCCTCTTGTTAGAGAGGAGCTCTTTCAAGAACTTCTCATAAGCGGGCATACCTACAATTACATCAATGAAAGGTATATTAATATGCAGTTTGCTCATTAGTTCATTGAACTAACCGAATTGCTTGTTTAGATGCGCTCTTGCTCTAGACTGCGGGAATGGTAGAGGAGGTTTATAAGCTGGAGGAGGAACGTAGATGTCTTCCTTCTCCTTCTCCTTATCTTTTCCTTTCTCAGTTGGGACTTACACAAACTTGGGTTGCGGGTCGGTGGTTGTCACACTACTCCTAGTAGTGATAGCCATCACCCTTCCCTTTGGGTTGTCCTCCGTCTTCCCGGGAAGTTTCCCTTGATCTCTAGGAATTTATCCGGCCTTGCTGAACATATGGTTTTCTAAAGCTTTGTGAGCTTTATCAACCGAAGTTATGTAACTCTACAACCCTTGGACATTTCCTAAGATTGTCTCCAACATAGGATCGGGCTTCTCCTTCTCCTTATTGTTCGAACCATTTAACGTTTTCCCCTGGCTTTTCAAAGGGGTAGAAGAAAGAGGGAGATGTTAGTGAATTTCCAAAATTTAGATAGGAATTACCGGAATTTTGTTGTTGCTTGGAACGCCAATTGTTGTTGGAATTTCGGTTGTTATTATTATTCCAATTGTTGTTCCAATTGTTGTTCCGGTTGTTGTTCCTATTCCCTTGGTGGTTGTTTTTGTTGCTGTTGTTGCCTAAGTAGCCAACATCTTGCTCCTTTGGCTTTTGAAGGCCAGCTCTAATGATTTCCTCCAACTCCTTGATTTTGGTGTTGAGGGAGAATATTTGAGTTTGTGCAGCTTGTGTTAGCTTGACTCCCGGCTCTACCTTCCGGTGGGAATACTTCTCAATCACTTGGGCTTGCTTCTCAATGAAGTCCCAAGCGTCATCCTCTCTCATGTCCATGAAAGTACCACAAGAGAGAGATTAGAGGTTGAATTGTGTGTCCACATCCAAGCCCTTGTAGTAAATCTCCAATAACTCCAGCTTTGAAATGCCATGGTGTGGGCAATCCAATAAGAGGTCCTGAAATATTTCTCATGATTGAAACAAACTTTCGTTAGCTTTCATAGAAAATGCATTAATTTTACCTCGCAACACCGCCGTTTTGGATGGCGGAAAGAACTTGGTGAGGAACTCCGAAGATAGATCCTCCCGTGTGGTAAGCTTTCCACGTGGAAGAGCTTGATACCAAGATAGAGCCTTGTCCTTCAAAGAGAAGAAGAATGGCTTGATCTTGTAGTTGTTGTTGGTAGCCCTCTTCGGCTTCAATGTCTCCATGAGAATCTCAAAATTCTGCAAATGTTGGTGTGGAGATTCAGCACTAGTTCCACCAAATTGACTTTGGCGAACCATGGTGATAACTTGTGGGCTAGAACTGAATTCCTGGATGTCCTCAACTCTGAAATTCACACCTACACGGCATGGTTGCTGAATTGGATCCATCCTTTGCCCAAGAGTTCGTGGTTTATCCCCTCCATTAGCAACTCTCACATCTCCAGCGGGAATGCGAGGAACAACCGGTGGTCTTTGGTTGTTACGAACGAGATGAATCACCGGATCAATATCCTCAAATGGTGGCATATCATCATCCTCATCATCGGATGATTCAACTCTAACGGACTTAGTTGGTTTCTTGACCTTCTTCTTCTTAGCATCATTCAACTCCAACTTCATGTCCAGCAACTTTGAGTTCATCAATTTGGAATTGATGACTCGTTAACTCGTCCAAACGAGCTTTCTCACTCAACTTAAATTGAAGTTGAGCTTCATCCAACTCAGCTTGGATGTTTCTCTCGTTGTTTTCAGCCATCTTTTTCTCTTTCAACTTTCTTCTTAAAGTTTTCTCAAGTTCTGGATCGAAAGGAACTAGATCTTTGGTAGATCTAGTCTTTCGCATATACATAAAGAATCTGCAAAAAGTCACTCACAAAGAGATATCAAATAACAAGAGCAAAAGCTCCCAAGCTCGACAACAAAAAACCGGAATTGGTCTAGACCAAATCCCCGACAACGGCGCCAAAAACTTGTTCGCCCAAAAGCGTGCGTGCAAATAAGTTTTAATTATAAAACTCTAATAAAAGCAAGCAAACCCGCAGTGTACGGATCGGCGTAGATTAGCAAGTATTCCAGAGTATCGAACTCAGGGATTTGGTGAAACAAAATCAGTTTCAAGTAATCAAGCAATCAAAAATGTAGAAGCTTTGCAAATATTGGGAAAACAACAACCCTAAAGATCCAGGTGTCTAATTGTGGCAATCGATTCAAGATATACTATATATGTAACACCCCGAATTCTCAGAACTCGGAGTATTACTGGTTAGGACCTCACAATGGGTCCCGACCTCAATTTGACAACAACAATACTAGGATCTTGCAACAAGACACAAATAAAGAAACCGAAATTCATAAACTCATGTTTTTATAGTAATGAATGCAACACTGTCTAGCAGCCTACGGTACTTAAACAAAAGAAAAGAACAACTGTCTTAACCAAAAGAAAGGAAAGACAAACAACCCCAACCCCACTCTAAGGAGTACGGAGACCCGGCTGACCACTACTTCCGGATCACTCAGCTGCTGATCTAACCTGCGGTAAATCTAAAACAACAACGAGAAGAACCGTTAGCTAGTTATCTAAATATTAGCAGAATAATAGCAGCACAAACACACTCAGATAAACATAAACACTCAACATGCTTTCAAACAAGTCCGTTTTATTATCTTTCTTTAATTTACTCGTTCACTCTAGTGATACTTATTTTGTGACACGAGGGATTCCCAAACCTCGCCTCCGCCCCCGTGTAACCATCAGGAATGGATCCGATGCATCTCACCTTGTACCTGTATGGTCTGGGTATAGAGAACCTCCCAGTCTCCTGTCAGAGCTGGGCAGTGATGTCACGGCCCGTTATACATACACTTGGGCCTTACGTAAATAATAACAGTCGTCCTAGCAAGTTATATTTATTAAATCAATCAATAGCACACACCACTACTATCACTCAACTAACACTCAGAAACCGGCTAAGTAAGTCGCAAGGACTTACCTGAGTCAAGATACACTCTAACACGTCTCAAACAGTCCGTACTCGTGGTAACTCAAACGCCTGTCAAATAAGGTATGTGTATCAAAATCACATCTCGCTGTCCAACCTCTTGCGAAGGAATTACGGAAAACAACTCTCTTATGGTAAAAGACCATTTTACCCCTGGTACCGAAAGTTCTCAAAGTTCACTCTTGAGTCCTACTAAATTCCTTTTAGGATTTATTCTCTATGATTAGTCTCTCTCTCTGATAGTTTTTCTTATAATTTATAAGTTATAGCTCGGCCACTTTACTCTTACCTAGGTATATATATATTTACGTACATACTCTAACTTTTCCTTCAACTCGTAAAATTATGTAGCTACTCGGTACTTGCATATATATCTCCAAATATTTATATTTCTCATTTCACTGTTATATATATATATATATATATATATATATATATATATATATATATATATGTATACCTACATATACACTATATATATCCTTATAAAAATATATATACCTATGTAGATATATGTCTAAAGCTCCAATCTATGATTTATTATATGTATTCCATTAAATCTTATATGTTTTCCAACTCGAGTATATATATACGTATACACTCTCAATATATACGTAACCTAACTCGTATACATGCATGTATTATGACTTGGTTTCGTTCATGTTCCAATCACAGTTTTATTCATATCTATTCACTGTTGGTATTCAGGTTCCTTCACAAGTTTATTAATGTTCATTCACGGTTCAATCACATTCATTCACGGTTCATTCACGTTCATTCGCACAGGAACAGGAGGAGAAGGACGGAGGAGTCGACTTACCGGAACTGCGGTCCAGCGGGATGAGTCCAGGCGTGCACTGGCGTCCGGCGGCTGCAGCGATTGGCGGTGGTGAGCTCCGGAGATCTGGCTGCGCAGGAAGGGAGGTTACATCCTCTGAAACGAACCAGAAGGCGGAACGCAAGGGAGACGGAAGAAGAGGGAGTCGGGATCTTACCGGCCGGGCTGGAGGCGTGCAGGACTCGGCGGCGGTGGATCCGGCGGGGAGCGGCGCGGTCGGTGTTACTGCAGGCCAGGAGCAGGGCGGTCAGCGGTCCGGAACGGAGAAAAGAAGGGCGAAGAGAGGGAGGCATGTACTTACCAACCCACTGCGGCGGTCGGCGGGGAGCGGCGCGGTCGGTGGCGACTCGGTGGCGGCTCGGTGGCTGCTCGGTGGCTGCGGCCTGCTTCCAACGTGCAGAAGGTGTGGTAGAGAGGGGGAGATGCGGCAGGATTAGTCGGGAGAGGTGTGGCAGGATTAGGGAGAGGGTTAGGTTAATTGTGGGATTAGCTTAGGATTAAAATTTGGGCTAGGGAGGTGGGCTGACTGAGTTGTACAGTCCAACTCTTCTTTCACCACTTGGGCTGGCCGAAGACTGGGCCCGAATTGCTCATGATTTGAATCAAACAAGCTGAAAAAGTATTCGTTATTCGCCCGGCCCGGAACCGTTAAAATATGGAAAAATTACGGGATTATTTAAGTTATCATTTTATGTGAATTTATTTTAGTTATCATTTAAATCTTTTAAAGGTACGGAATTATTTTTGATTACATAGTTTATCATTTTATGTGAAAGGTCACATAAAATGATTATACTAATCTCGTTTTATCTTATGTAAGAAGGATAACAATTTTGGCGGATCGGAATCCGTTTGAACTCCGAATTAAACGGAGTTTAAATTTTCGGTTATTACATCAGTGCCCCCTTAAAAGAAGTTTCGTCCCGAAACTTAGAATCGTTGTTTCACTCTCACGTTTCCTTTGGTATATTTTAGTTTTCTAAACATTTTCGTTTGCTATCATGCAACTACTCAATCATCGAAAGTAGTCAGGTATCTCATAAAACGTAATCACCCAAATCAATAAAACCGGAAAGGTCAAACAACACAACATCCGAGTACTAACTCGTCAAACAGAAGTAACCTCTAACCCCGCTAAGAACTCGGGATAGTTACGTCTAATACTCTCCTCAGTCTCCCAAGTGGCCTCATCCGCTCCTCTCCTAGACCACTGGATCCTCAGCATAGGTATCTCCTTGGATCGCAGACGTCTGGTACTGCGCTCCAAGACAGCCACTGGGTACTCTATAAATGTATGGTCAGGCTCAACTGTCAAATCCTCATGGCTGATGACGTGTCTCGGATCCGGAATGTACTCTCTCAACTGAGATACATGAAAGACCGGATGGATACTCTCTAGTCTCGGTGGTAGTGCTAGTCGGTAGGCCACCTCTCCAACTCTCTCCAGGATCTCAAAAGGTCCGACATATCGGGGACTCAGCTTTCCCTTAATGCCGAAACGCCTGACTCCTCTCGTAGGTGATACTCTCAACCACACCTGAGCACCCACTCTAAACTCCAAGGGTCGACGCCTCTTGTCGGCGTAGGACTTCTGACGACTCTGAGCTGCTAACATCCGCTCTCGGACTAGGGCAATCCGAGCGATGTCATCCTGTACCTGATCTGGAGCTACTCCATCAACTCTGCTAGGCTCATCCCAACATAAAGGTGTACGACATCTCCGCCCGTACAAAGCCTCATAAGGAGCCATCCCAATAGATGCGTGCCAGCTATTGTTATACGAAAACTCTACCAGTGGAAGATGATCTGGCCATACCTGTCCCCAATCAAGTACACACGCCCGAAGCATGTCCTCTAAGGTCTGAATGGTCCTCTCAGACTGCCCGTCTGTCTGTGGATGATAGGCGGTAGTGAAGTGGAGACTCGTCCCCAAGGCAGTATGTACCTGCTGCCAAAATCTCGAGGTAAAACGTCCATCTCTGTCAGAGACGATAGTCCTCGGTACCCCATGGAGTCTCACAATGTGCCTGGTGAACTCCTCAGCCAGACGACTCACCGGCCACGTTTCCTTAATCGGAATGAAACGTGCGGTCTTCGTCAGGCGGTCTACCACTACCCAAATAGCATCAAATCCTCTGCTGAGTCTCAAACCAGTGACAAAATCCATAGATATATCCTCCCACTTCCACTGTGGTACTGGAAGTGGGTGGAGCTCTCCTCCGGACCTACGGTGCTCAATCTTGACCTGCTGGCAGGTCGCGCACTGAGCTACATATCGAGTCACATCGGGCTTCAAACCACCCCACCAGAAGGACCGTCTCACATCCTTGTACATCTTACTCGCTCCAGGATGTACTGAGTAGGGGGTAGCATGAGCCTCACCTAGTATCTTCTGTCTCAACTCACTGTCTGACGGTACACAAACGCGATCCTGACGTCTCATCACTCCATCTGCACCAATAGTAAACTGTGGGGCCTCATCTCGAGACATCCTGTCTCGGATCCTGATCAAAGTAGGGCAGGTCTCCTGCTTCTGTCGGATCTCATCCAACAGATCAGGAAGTAACTCCATAGTAGACAACTGGCCATCCGTATCGGGGAACTGGACCTCTATCTCCAACCAAGCCAAGTCCCTCTGCAACTGTGGCTGTACTGTCAACCGAGCTATCGCTCTCTCTCTAGGCGTCTTCCGGCTCAAAGCATCAGCTACCACATTCGCCTTTCCGGGGTGGTAGAGGATCTCAAGGTCGAAGTCCTTGATCAACTCTAGCCACCGCCTCTGGCGGTTATTCAACTCTCTCTGAGTGAATATGTACTTCAGACTCTTGTGGTCTGTAAAGATCTGACATGTCGCCCCATAGAGATAGTGACGCCAGATCTTAAGAGCATGGACTACTGCAGCCAACTCTAGATCATGTGTGGGGTAGTTCTCCTCATACGTCTTCAGCTGTCGAGACGCATAGGCTATGACCTTACCCCTCTGCATCAAGACACACCCCAAGCCCAGCTTGGATGCATCACTGTATACCACAAAGTCATCAATACCCTCAGGCTGTGCTAAAATCGGAGCGGACGTCAATCTCCTCTTCAGCTCCTCAAAACTCTGCTGACACGGCTCAGACCAGACAAACCGAGTGGTTTTCCTCAGAAGACAAGTAAGTGGTCGGGCAATCAAAGAGAACCCTTCCACAAACCGGCGGTAGTAACCTGCTAGACCTAAAAAGCTGCGAACCTCCTTAACATTCTTAGGAGGTTGCCAAGAAGATACTGACTCGATCTTCGCCGGATCGACCTTAATGCCCTCAGCAGTCACCACGTGTCCTAAGAAAGCCACCTCTGACATCCAAAACTCACACTTGGATAGCTTAGCATACAGCTGGCTATCCTGTAGAATCTGCAGTACTGTCCTCAAGTGTCCGGCATGCTCCTCCCGACTCCTAGAGTAGACTAGGATGTCGTCAATGAAGACCACTACAAACTGGTCTAAGAAGTCAATGAATATTCCATTCATCAACTCCATGAACACTGCTGGTGCATTAGTGAGCCCGAATGGCATCACTACGAACTCATAATGACCATACCTAGTCCGGAATGCCGTCTTAGGTATGTCCTGATCTCTCACCCTCAACTGGTGATAACCTGACCTCAAGTCTATCCTCGAGAACACGGACGCTCCATGCAACTGGTCCAACAGATCATCTATGCGTGGCAGTGGATACTTGTTCTTGATGGTTACTTTGTTCAGCTCTCTGTAGTCTATGCACAACCTCATCGATCCGTCCTTCTTCTTCACAAACAACACTGGCGCACCCCAAGGAGACACACTGGGGCGTATAAAACCCTTCTCTGTCAGCTCCTCTAACTGCTTCTTCAGCTCAAGCAGCTCTATAGGTGCCATACGGTAGGGGGCCTTCGAGATAGGTCTCGTGCCCTGCTCCAAGTCAATGCTGAAATCAACGCTCCTCTGTGGGGGTAGTCCTGGCAGGTCGTCACTGAATACCTCTGCAAACTCGCATGCAACAGGTATCTCCTCTATAGTCAGGCTCTTGCTTTCCTTCATGGCATAACACCAGAAGGCTTCGCAACCCTGGGCTATCAGTCTCGCTGCTCTCACTGCACTGATAACTGTACCTGACTTTCCGAGGTCCCAACCTCGGAATATTACCCTATGACCCTCCTCCGTGGCAACTGTCACTGTCCTCCTACCAATGTCTAAGACTGCTCCGTGTTTCCTCATCCAGTCTATCCCTAAAATGACATCCTCATGAGCTAAGGGCATGACTAGAAAATTAACTAGCCAGTCTCGATCTCCCATGCGAACAGGACATCCAAAGATCTCTCTAGTCCCTCTTACCTTACTCCCATCAGGTAAGCCTATCGTAAAAGGTATCCCCTCTACAGTAGCTAAGGACAACCTATCTACGCATGCATCAGATATGAAGGAATGTGTAGCACCCGTATCAAATAAAACTCGTACAGGTAAGTCATGAATCTGGATCGTACCTGTGGCAGTAGGTGCATCTGGCTGATCAGCATCTCTCAACTCAAACACTCGTGCCTGAGCTCCTCTAGTATCAGCCACACTACCACGTCCTCTACCCCGACCTGATCCCTGCATAGAACTCTATGGTGGTGTGTGTCCTGGAGCTCTGTAAGACTGCTGCTGACTAGGAGCTCTGTACTGCTGCTGCTGACTCGGAGTCCGGTACTGTGGCGGTCTCTGTACACTCCCTGATAAGCCTGCAGGAGAAGAACCCTGCTGAGATGGAGCCTTGCCCTGACGGCAGAATGCAGCTCTATGTCCAACCTTGCCACACTGGAAGCAAGTCACTGCTGGCTTCGTGCAGTTCGATCGGATATGTCCATAACTATTGCAATTGTGGCACTGCAAGCTACCAGCTGAAGTCTGACCAGTAGCTGTATGGCTCTGTCGCCCCTGAGTCTGTCCCCGTCCAAAAGCAGCTACTCCTGAACTACCACTGGCATAACCTGTCCTCTGCCGCTTATCCGGCCTGTCAGACTGAGCAGCTCTCCTAGACCCTGGTCGGTCTCTCTCATACGCAGATGCTCTATCCTGATAGTCTGATAGAGTCTCACAGCGAAATCCTGCTAGATAAGACCGAGTACTCTCTCTCAATCTCCGGGAAAAGAGATAGACATGCTGCTCCTCAGGAGGTGCAGCTGGTCCAAGCAGTGTCAGTTCCTTCTGGAACTTCTTGATGGCAGCAGCGATCGGAACGTCCTCAAATCCAGCCTCAATGAAGTCCTGGAATCTCTCCCTCCTCAACGAAACAGGGCAGTATCTGTCTCTAACAATGCTCCTCATCTGCTCCCAACTGGTGACTCGACTACGCATGGTCCGCCACCAGGAATGAGCATCTCCAGTGAAGCAAGTCTGCACCAAGTCTACCTGCCGATCCTCTGGGCAGCGTATTGCCTCTAACGCTGTCTCTACCTGCCCAATCCAGTGCTCCACCTCCAATCCTATCTCTCCATTATATGAGAGGACCTTCTGAGAGTTGAAAGCCTTCAACCACTCATCTGGCCTGGGTGCTCTAGTCCCAGTAGGCGCTCTATCAGCCACAACTCTCCTCTCATGTACCGCTGGCACCTGAGGCGCTTCCTGTGTCACCTGGACAGATCTAGCCGGTACTGGTGGTACCTGGGTAAGTCTCTCTGTCCTAGCAGCCTCCTCCCTACGCTCAACGTAGGCTCGGTACTCCCTGTACTCAGTCGCTCCAATGGAAACACGCCCTGACTCTGTCGAACGTGCTCTCTGTGCTCCAGACCTAGCAACGGTCTCATTCCTGACCTCAGGACCAACACTCTCAGCTACTTCCTCCACTCCAGCCTCTGGCATGATCACTGCTGGGGGATCCTCTCGTGGAGCTCGACCTCGGCCCCGGGCTAGTGGGGGTCTACCTCCACGGCCGCGTCCTCTAACTGTAGGGGCCCTATCTCCCCTACCTGGTCCAGCTGGAGGGAGAGGTGGACGACCTCTGCCTCGACCAGTAGCTAGCGTAGGTCTAGCACGTGCCATCTGTACAAGAATAAAAACTATAATTACTACTAGCTGAAAGTCCAAAAGTCCAACTACAGTAACCTAAAGTCCAACTAAGCATACTGAGATCCGCGGTAGTAGTGGTGGTCAGCCGTACTTTTCTATTCCCAACCAGACTATGCATGCATTTAAAACCAAAAATTTTCTTTTTAAAACTCAGATCCCTTTTCGGGTTCTGCTTAAAACTTATTCGGTCTTTCAGAAGATTTCAAGTGCCATTGTTGCCAACCTAGAGCTCTGATACCATGTTGTAACACCCCGAATTCTCAAAACTCGGAGTATTACTGGTTAGGACCTCACAATGGGTCCCGACCTCAATTTGACAACAACAATACTAGGATCTTGCAACAAGACACAAATAAAGAAACCGAAATTCATAAACTCATGTTTTTATAGTAATGAATGCAACACTGTCTAGCAGCCTACGGTACTTAAACAAAAGAAAAGAACAACTGTCTTAACCAAAAGAAAGGAAAGACAAACAACCCCAACCCCACTCTAAGGAGTACGGAGACCCGGCTGACCACTACTTCCGGATCACTCAGCTGCTGATCTAACCTGCGGTAAATCTAAAACAACAACGAGAAGAACCGTTAGCTAGTTATCTAAATATTAGCAGAATAATAGCAGCACAAACACACTCAGATAAACATAAACACTCAACATGCTTTCAAACAAGTCCGTTTTATTATCTTTCTTTAATTTACTCGTTCACTCTAGTGATACTTATTTTGTGACACGAGGGATTCCCAAACCTCGCCTCCGCCCCCGTGTAACCATCAGGAATGGATCCGATGCATCTCACCTTGTACCTGTATGGTCTGGGTATAGAGAACCTCCCAGTCTCCTGTCAGAGCTGGGCAGTGATGTCACGGCCCGTTATACATACACTTGGGCCTTACGTAAATAATAACAGTCGTCCTAGCAAGTTATATTTATTAAATCAATCAATAGCACACACCACTACTATCACTCAACTAACACTCAGAAACCGGCTAAGTAAGTCGCAAGGACTTACCTGAGTCAAGATACACTCTAACACGTCTCAAACAGTCCGTACTCGTGGTAACTCAAACGCCTGTCAAATAAGGTATGTGTATCAAAATCACATCTCGCTGTCCAACCTCTTGCGAAGGAATTACGGAAAACAACTCTCTTATGGTAAAAGACCATTTTACCCCTGGTACCGAAAGTTCTCAAAGTTCACTCTTGAGTCCTACTAAATTCCTTTTAGGATTTATTCTCTATGATTAGTCTCTCTCTCTGATAGTTTTTCTTATAATTTATAAGTTATAGCTCGGCCACTTTACTCTTACCTAGGTATATATATATTTACGTACATACTCTAACTTTTCCTTCAACTCGTAAAATTATGTAGCTACTCGGTACTTGCATATATATCTCCAAATATTTATATTTCTCATTTCACTGTTATATATATATATATATATATATATATATATATATATATATATATATATATATGTATACCTACATATACACTATATATATCCTTATAAAAATATATATACCTATGTAGATATATGTCTAAAGCTCCAATCTATGATTTATTATATGTATTCCATTAAATCTTATATGTTTTCCAACTCGAGTATATATATACGTATACACTCTCAATATATACGTAACCTAACTCGTATACATGCATGTATTATGACTTGGTTTCGTTCATGTTCCAATCACAGTTTTATTCATATCTATTCACTGTTGGTATTCAGGTTCCTTCACAAGTTTATTAATGTTCATTCACGGTTCAATCACATTCATTCACGGTTCATTCACGTTCATTCGCACAGGAACAGGAGGAGAAGGACGGAGGAGTCGACTTACCGGAACTGCGGTCCAGCGGGATGAGTCCAGGCGTGCACTGGCGTCCGGCGGCTGCAGCGATTGGCGGT
The DNA here is from genome assembly GCA_033239125.1 of Fagopyrum homotropicum. Taxonomy (NCBI): domain Eukaryota; kingdom Viridiplantae; phylum Streptophyta; class Magnoliopsida; order Caryophyllales; family Polygonaceae; genus Fagopyrum; species Fagopyrum homotropicum. Next base: position 102,821,591 of record BSWB01000005.1, read on the forward strand.
GGTGAGCTCCGGAGATCTGGCTGCGCAGGAAGGGAGGTTACATCCTCTGAAACGAACCAGAAGGCGGAACGCAAGGGAGACGGAAGAAGAGGGAGTCGGGATCTTACCGGCCGGGCTGGAGGCGTGCAGGACTCGGCGGCGGTGGATCCGGCGGGGAGCGGCGCGGTCGGTGTTACTGCAGGCCAGGAGCAGGGCGGTCAGCGGTCCGGAACGGAGAAAAGAAGGGCGAAGAGAGGGAGGCATGTACTTACCAACCCACTGCGGCGGTCGGCGGGGAGCGGCGCGGTCGGTGGCGACTCGGTGGCGGCTCGGTGGCTGCTCGGTGGCTGCGGCCTGCTTCCAACGTGCAGAAGGTGTGGTAGAGAGGGGGAGATGCGGCAGGATTAGTCGGGAGAGGTGTGGCAGGATTAGGGAGAGGGTTAGGTTAATTGTGGGATTAGCTTAGGATTAAAATTTGGGCTAGGGAGGTGGGCTGACTGAGTTGTACAGTCCAACTCTTCTTTCACCACTTGGGCTGGCCGAAGACTGGGCCCGAATTGCTCATGATTTGAATCAAACAAGCTGAAAAAGTATTCGTTATTCGCCCGGCCCGGAACCGTTAAAATATGGAAAAATTACGGGATTATTTAAGTTATCATTTTATGTGAATTTATTTTAGTTATCATTTAAATCTTTTAAAGGTACGGAATTATTTTTGATTACATAGTTTATCATTTTATGTGAAAGGTCACATAAAATGATTATACTAATCTCGTTTTATCTTATGTAAGAAGGATAACAATTTTGGCGGATCGGAATCCGTTTGAACTCCGAATTAAACGGAGTTTAAATTTTCGGTTATTACAATATATATAAGGACAGAGTTGAGAATTGCAAAGGTATACTAAAGCAAGGTAATGTACGGTGTAATGTACGGTGAAGTTCCAAAACCTTATATGTCTAACCCAAGGACTCTCTCTATAAAGGTTGTTGAGGCTGCAGTATAGAAAGGATCTAAAGGTAAGAATTAATCTGAAATACCCATGCCCAAACCCAAGGAATCAAAGATAAGCCAAAACGGTTAAGGTTGTGACACTCGAAACAAATAGAGGATGTTGAGTATCACTACTACCTAGGAAAGGCAAGCCAAGGCTAGGTTAAAGAAAATCTTTAACTTTGTATTAAAGCAAAAGCAAGGTTCGTAAACCAGGGGAAATCACGACTAGATCTTGAGAATCACGGCCGTGGAAACCAAGAACAGACCGTGATTTAGGGTGTCGACGATATTTCTCACACTCTCAAGGTCCAATCAAGTTATGATCGATCTATCATCATCTAAGCCACAACTATCAACCCTTCACCTTATAATTGCTAAAGGGTTTTAGCCAATAATCATCATTATGATATCAATAATCAAATTAAGAAGAATGAAAGATGAAAACCCTCGAAAACTCAATAATAACTCAAAGTCAATCTCGAATCCGAATAACAAAAGTATGTTTATGAATACAGAAAAGTATGAATGGAAATCCTCACAATGATCTAGAGAAAGCACAAAGAACGAGATGCCAATCCGTCCTTCAATGAAAACCCTAGAATATTCCGAAAGTACACAATCTCCGAACACACGTCCTTCACGAATCTCAAATCCTTAAGGTTGAAATGAAACCCTAAGGCCGTCTCTAAACTCTAAGCGGAACTCCAAGCGGGGCTAAGCAGCGGTCTAGCGGAGATCCCGAAAACTCCTTTCTCAAGCCTTTTTATAGGGCGAGATAGGGTTATGAGAAAGCCCAATGACGTGGCTGACGTGGCAATAATGACACGTCACAGAATCACCAAAATCACGGTCATGAATAACTTTCCACGAGCTCGTACGGTCCTCGACCACTGATGAGCAAGGTTCTCCACCACTAACGCTATCCGTCTGTCCTCTGGACATTTGATGGACTCTAAGGCAGAATCCACATTTCCAATCCAGACCTCTGTCTTTAGCCCCACCTTCCCAAAGAAAGGTGGTACTCCCAACAGATGGAATGTCTTCAACAAGTTATCTGGTCGAGGCCCTCTATACTCCTCTGGAGCTCTAACAGTCTCAACAGCTCATGCCAGCATAACTAGCACCTGAGTGGCTCCCTGGGACATCTCATAAGATCCCTCATGTACTGGCAGATCTAGGGCCCGTCTGCCTGCTCTGGCAGTGTTCGCCCAAAAGCGTGCGTGCAAATAAGTTTTAATTATAAAACTAGAATAAAAGCAAGCGAACCCGCAGTGTACGGATCGGCGTAGATTAGCAAGTATTTCAGAGTATCGAACTCAGGTATTTGGTGAAACAAAATCAATTTCAAGTAATCGAGCAATCAAAAATGTAGAAGCTTTGCAAATATTGGGAAAACAGCAACCCTAAAGATTCAGGTGTCTAATTTTGGCAATTGATTCAAGATATACTATATATATAAGGACAGAGTTGAGAATTGCAAAGGTATACTAAAGCAAGGTAATGTACGGTGAATTTCCAAAACCTTATATGTCTAACCCAAGGACTCTCTCTATAAAGGTTGTTGAGGCTGGAGTATAGAAAGGATCTAAAGGTAAGAATTAATCTCAAATACCCATGCCCAAACCCAAGGAATCAAAGATAAGCCAAAACGGTTAAGGTTGTGACACTCGAAACCGAAATAGAGGATGTTGAGTCTCACTACTACCTAGGAAAGGCAAGCCAAGGCTAGGTTAAAGAAAATCTTTAACTTTGTATTAAAGCAAAAGCAAGGTTCGTAAACCAGGGGAAATCACGACTAGATCTTGAGAATCACGGCCGTGGAAACCAAGAACAGACCGTGATTTAGGGTGTCGACGATATTTCTCACACTCTCAAGGTCCAATCAAGTTATGATCGATCTATCATCATCTAAGCCACAACTATCAACCCTTCACCTTATAATTGCTAAAGGGTTTTAGCCAATAATCATCATTATGATATCAATAATCAAATTAAGAAGAATGAAAGATGAAAACCCTCGAAAACTCAATAATAACTCAAAGTCAATCTCGAATCCGAATAACAAAAGTATGTTTATGAATACAGAAAAGTATGAATGGAAATCCTCACAATGATCTAGAGAAAGCACAAAGAACGAGATGCCAATCCGTCCTTCAATGAAAACCCTAGAATATTCCGAAAGTACACAATCTCCGAACACACGTCCTTCACGAATCTCAAATCCTTAAGGTTGAAATGAAACCCTAAGGCCGTCTCTAAACTCTAAGCGGAACTCCAAGCGGGGCTAAGCAGCGGTCTAGCGGAGATCCCGAAAACTCCTTTCTCAAGCCTTTTTATAGGGCGAGATAGGGTTATGAGAAAGCCCAATGACGTGGCTGACGTGGCAATAATGACACGTCACAGAATCACCAAAATCACGGTCATGAATAACTTTCCACGAGCTCGTACGGTCCTCGACCACTGATGAGCAAGGTTCTCCACCACTAACGCTATCCGTCTGTCCTCTGGACATTTGATGGACTCTAAGGCAGAATCCACATTTCCAATCCAGACCTCTGTCTTTAGCCCCACCTTCCCAAAGAAAGGTGGTACTCCCAACAGATGGAATGTCTTCAACAAGTTATCTGGTCGAGGCCCTCTATACTCCTCTGGAGCTCTAACAGTCTCAACAGCTCATGCCAGCATAACTAGCACCTGAGTGGCTCCCTGGGACATCTCATAAGATCCCTCATGTACTGGCAGATCTAGGGCCCGTCTGCCTGCTCTGGCAGTGTTCGCCCAAAAGCGTGCGTGCAAATAAGTTTTAATTATAAAACTAGAATAAAAGCAAGCGAACCCGCAGTGTACGGATCGGCGTAGATTAGCAAGTATTTCAGAGTATCGAACTCAGGTATTTGGTGAAACAAAATCAATTTCAAGTAATCGAGCAATCAAAAATGTAGAAGCTTTGCAAATATTGGGAAAACAGCAACCCTAAAGATTCAGGTGTCTAATTTTGGCAATTGATTCAAGATATACTATATATATAAGGACAGAGTTGAGAATTGCAAAGGTATACTAAAGCAAGGTAATGTACGGTGAATTTCCAAAACCTTATATGTCTAACCCAAGGACTCTCTCTATAAAGGTTGTTGAGGCTGGAGTATAGAAAGGATCTAAAGGTAAGAATTAATCTCAAATACCCATGCCCAAACCCAAGGAATCAAAGATAAGCCAAAACGGTTAAGGTTGTGACACTCGAAACCGAAATAGAGGATGTTGAGTCTCACTACTACCTAGGAAAGGCAAGCCAAGGCTAGGTTAAAGAAAATCTTTTACTTTGGATTAAAGCAAAAGCAAGGTTCGTAAACCAGGGGAAATCACCGCTAGATCTTGAGAATCACGGCCGTGGAAACCAAGAACAGACCATGATTTAGGGTGTCGACAATATTTCTCACACTCTCAAGGTCCAATCAAGTTACGATCGATCTATCATCATCTAAGCCACAACTATCAACCCTTCACCTTAGAATTGCTAAAGGGTTTTAGCCAATAATCATCATTATGATATCAATAATCAAATTAAGATGAATGAAAGATGAAAACCCTCGAAAACTCAATAATAACTCAAAGTAAATCTCAAATCCTAATAACAAAAGTATGTTTATGAATTTAGAAAAGTAGGAATAAAAATCCTCACAATGATCTAGGGAAACCACAAAGAACGGGATGTCAATCTGTCCTTCAATGAAAATCCTAGAATATTCCGAAAGTTCACAATCTCCGAAAACACGTCCTTCAAGAATCTCCAATCCTTAAGGTTGAAATGAAACCCTAAGGCCGTCTCTAAACTCTAAGCGGAACTCCAAGCGGGGCTAAGCAGCGGTCTAGCGGAGATCCCGAAAACTCCTTTCTCAAGCCTTTTTATAGGGCGAGATAGGGTTACGAGAAAGCCCAATGGCGTGGCTGACGTGGCAATAATGACACGTCACAGAATCACTAAAGTCACGGTCATGAACAACTTTCCACGAGCTCGTACGGTCCTCCACCACTGATGAGCAAGGTCCTCCACCACTGATGAGCAAGGTCATGGAATAGAGTGTGGACTAACTCTATCCGTATGTCCTCTGGACATTTGATGGACTCTAAGGCAGAATCCATGTGATGGGAGGTGCCCTCACCCCATACTTCACCTCCATCGTGGGGTGAAGTAAGTAAGTCTATCCAACGCTCCAACAAGTGTAAGTGCTCATCGGGGAATGAATCGTCTATGGGTGGATTATCCGTCTCGCGTGAAGATTCCGGTAGCGGCTGAGGTGATCCGCAACGGAGTTTTCGGATCCCTTCTTATTGCGGATCTCTAAGTCAAACTCTTGAAGTAAGAGAATCCATCGAATAAGGCATGGCTTGGCATCTTTCTTAGCGAGCAAGTAACGGATGGCTGCATGGTCGGTGTAGACAATGACTTTCGCCCCTACTAAATAGGAACAAAACTTCTCGAAAGCATATACAACCACCAACAACTCCTTCTCGGTGGTAGCGTAGTTGCGCTGGGCTACATCTAGCGTCTTGCTAGCATAATAAATGGCGGTGGTCCGGCCATCCTTCTTCTGTCCAAGCACCGCTCCTACGGCTACATCACTAGCATCACACATGACCTCAAAGGGCAAGGTCCAATCCGGAGGTTGGATAATGGGAGCGGAGATCAACGCTTCCTTAATCCTGTAAAAAGCATCAAGACACTCCTGCGAAAACTCAAAAACAACATCTTTATTCAAGAGGTTAGTTAGAGGTTTAGAAATCTTAGAGAAGTCTTTGATGAATCTCCTGTAGAAATCTGCATGCCCGAAAAAACTCCTCACACCTTTAACAGAACAAGGAGGAGGGAGTTTCTCAATAGTCTCGATCTTAGCTCGATCGACCTCAATACCTCGATTAGAAACGAGGTGTCCTAGTACGATGCCTTCATTAACCATAAAATGACACTTCTCCCAATACAGAACAAGGTTAGTGTCCTCACATCTTTTCAGCACTAAAGAAAGGTTAGATAGGCAATCATCAAAAGAGGAACCATATACAGAAAAATCATCCATAAATACCTCCATGATCTCCTCTATATACTCGGAAAAGATAGCCATCATGCATCGCTGGAAGGTAGCTGGTGCATTGCACAATCCAAATGGCATCCTCCTATAAGCAAATGTCCCCCATGGACAAGTAAAAGTGGTCTTCTCCTGATCATCCGGATGGATAGGAATCTAGAAGAATCCATTATAGCCGTCCAGGTAGCAAAAGTGTGAATGTTGGGCTAACCGTTCGAGCATTTGATCGATGAAAGGAAGTGGAAAATGGTCCTTCCGAGTCGCCGTTTTCAGCTTCCTATAATCAATGCAAACCCTCCAGCCCGTAATGGTCCTAGTTGGGATCAACTCGTTGTTCTTATTTGTCACAACGGTCATCCCTCCTTTCTTCGGAACTACGTGTACCGGGCTAACCCACTTGCTGTCCGAGATAGGATATATGATACCTGCATCCAACAACTTAAGAATTTCCTTCTTCACAACCTCTTTCATGATCGGATTTAACCGTCTTTGAGGTTCCCGTGAAGTCTTATGATTTTCCTCCATTAGAATTCTATGCATGCAGAAAGAAGGCTTAATGCCAATAAGATCATCCGTAGTATAACCTATAGCCTTTTGATGCTTTCTCAGGACATGCATTAACTTAAACAATTCAGATTCGGAAAGGGAAGCACTAACAATAACGGGATAAGTAGAATCCGGTCCAAGAAAGACATACCTCAAGTGACTAGGTAGTTGTTTAAGCTCCACAACTGGGGGTGCTTTCTGAGGGGGATCCTTGCTTCCTCCTTCCAGTGGAGTAGATTCAGAAACTGGACTTTCGGAAGTCTCAGTTGACATCATCTCGCCTTCGACCTCGGTCGAGGCGCAGAGGCGTTGACCGAGATGTTCTTCGGTCGCCTCGCTCAGTCCAGAAAGTGCCTCGGTCGAGGTACTGCAACTGGAACCGAAACTGGAGATCTTCGTCTCCTGGATTAATTTCTCAGTTTTAGCTCCTGGATCTTCTTCCAGTGCCTTCAAGCTCCGTATATCTGCATCACAAGAAGCATCTATACCTTCCTCCATTAAACTAAAACTTATAACTCTTTCGAGTGGATCGTTAATAAGGATAGAGCTCACCAATTCCCTTGATTCTTCTTCATCATAGATGTTGAAGATATCATCGCTGAGTTGCTCTCCCTTCATTGCAGCAAGCAATGCAAACTCCACTTCATCTCTACCAATGTTGAACTTCAACTTGGCGTTCTTACAATCCACGTTGCAACCCGAAGTTGCTAGAAATGGCCTCCCGAGAATGATAGGAACAGGATAATCTGCGGGAATGTCAAGTACAACAAAATCTATAGGTAAATAGAAGTTACCTAACTTGACCGGAACGTCTTCCAAAATGCCCACGGGATGGGTGATGGAGCGATCCGCCATGTATAACCGAATCTTGACCGGCTTGGGCTCTCCAAGTCCGATCTTCACACATAGCTCCAGCGGGATGATGCTCACGCTGGCTCCTAGATCACATAAGGCTTCACAAGTGACATCCCCAACTTGAATGGGAATGCTAAATGAGCCGGGATCTCTCAACTTAGGTGGCATCTTCTCCTTCATGATCTTAATAAGCTCCGAGGATTTAGATGTCATCCTAACTTCACCAAAGTCTTCCAATTTCCTTTTCCTTGATAGAATCTCCTTCAAGAACTTCCCATAAGCGGGCATACCTAGAATAGCATCAAGGAAAGAAATGTTAATATGTAGTTTATTCATCAAGTCAAGGAACTTACCAAAGTGCTTGTCTAGATGTGCTCTGGCTCTTGACTAGGGGAATGGAAGTGGTGGTTTATATGCAGGAGGTGGAACATAAGCTTCAGTTGTCCCTCCCGCTTTCTGTTGCTCTGCCTCGGGTGGCATCTCGGTCGAAGTGTTCTTCGACTGGATCTGGACCGAGATGGTCTGCGTCGACCGAGGCACTGGATCTGCAGTCTTGAGTCCACTCCTCGTCGTTATGGCCATGATCTGGCCCTTAGGGTTGCTTTCCGTCCTTGCTGGAAGCTTCCTTGGATCTCTTGGCGCTTCATTCGCCCTACTTGCAAGTTGTTGTTCAAAGGCCTTTTTTGCCTTCGAAAATGAAGTCATAGAAGTCTCCATAGCATTGAGCTTGATCAAGATAGCCTTCAGCACTGCGTCTTTCTTGTCCGGCTGGGACGAACTTGATCCTTGCCCCTGGCTCTTTAATGGAGTAGAGGAAGAAGAAGAGGAAGAAAGGAAAGGATTAGAGGAATCATTAGAGTTGGAGTTAGAATAATTGTTACTAGAATTTTGGTTGTTTTGATTGTTCGTCCTCCAATTGTTGCTGTTGGATCCTCTATTGTTGTTGTTGTTGTAGTTGTTGTTCCGGGAACCGTTGTTGTTGTTACGGTATCCATTATTGTTGTTCCTTGGTCCTTGCTCTTCCTTCTTGGTTTGAGCAACCAAGAGTTCCTTCAATTGCTTCACGTCATTCTTCAAAGACGTGAGTTCATTGTTGTTGGATTGAGTCTCTTGAAAGTTGACTCTTTTAACTCCACCTTCAGCTCCTTGGTGGGTATATTTCTCCATATGCAAAGCTTGCTTCTCAATGAAGTCCCAAGCTTCGTCAATCGCCATGTCCATAAAGGTACCGGCGGAGAGTAGTTGGAGGTTGAACTGGGTGTTTCCGTCCAGTCCCTTGAAGTATATCTCCAATAACTCTATCTTTGGAATCCCATGATGTGGGCAATCCAAAAGGATGTCCTTGAACCGCTCTCATGACTTGGACAAACTCTCCTTGTCCTTCATAATGAAAGCATTGATCTTCCCTCTCATTTCAGCGGTCTTTGAGGGGGGAAATATTTTGGTCAAGAATTCCGTAGTCATCTCCTCCCATGTGCTAATTTTTCCTGGAGAAAGAGATTGATACCAAGTAAGAGCTCTATCTTTTAAAGAAAAGTAAAAAGGTCTTAGCTTGTAGTTATTGTTTTCAATTCTGGAGGGTCGCAAGGTCTCCATCAAGATCTCATAGTTTTGAAGATGTTGATGTGGTGATTCCTTCTCTAGCCCTCCGAATTGGCATTGGCGAATCATAGAAAGAACTTGCGGTCGAAGTTCATAGTCATGGTCCGCTGGATCTTCTAGGTTCACTTCTGGACGCCTCAGCTGTTGATTAGGGTCCATCCTTTGACCTAGGGTTTGCGGGATTCCTACAAAAAGAGCACCTCGGACTGGCATCCGAGGTGGAAGTATCTCGGCCGGGGCAACAGGTACTGGAACCTGCCTCGGTCGAGGGTCAGCGACTGGGACCTGGATCGGTCGAGGATCTAGAACAGGATCTTCCCTCGGTCGAGGTAGAAACTGGTCTCTTAAAGCTGCCATATCAGCTTTGATCGCTTCAGTCCTGATGCAAGTTTCTTCTCTTTTCTGCCTCAATTCTTCCTGGCTGAGGCGGAGCTGTTCCAGCGCTTCTTTCAATTCGGCCTCAAGATCGCGATCGTCTTGGTTGGCCATCTTCGCTTCTTTCAAGCGTCGTTTATATGTCTTTTCGGGTTCGGGATCGTAAGGAACGATTTCCTTCCCAGCACGGGTTCTTCGCATAAACCTAAGAAAGAACCTGCAAAAGTCACTCAAGTAGAGTGGTAAGTAGACACGGGGGCAAGTGCCCCAAAAGCAAACCGCAACCGGCTCGGTCTAGACCAAGTCCCCGGCAACGGCGCCAAAAACTTGTTCGCTCCAAACGGTGTGTGCAAGCTTTAAATTTATAACCCTAGATAAAAGCTTAAAACAAGGATGCGAACCCGCAGTGTACGGGTCAATCGTAGTAAAAAGCAAGGAATTCCAGGGGTCGATCATAAGGACTTAGTGAAACAAAGTCCAATTACGGTATGCTTATGTAAATACTAACCACAAGAGGTGATCAAAACAATCAAAGATGATATAGAAGTCAATAAAGCAAGTATGCAATTCTAGGGATTAAAGCATCTAGTTGTGGTTCCAACTCAAGATCTAAAGATAAGCGGACAAAGTTGAGATTTTTGCAAGGGAAGGTGTTTCTAAAGTGTGAATAGATCACCGGGTAAGTCTCACTACACACTAGTCCTAAACCGTAACTCCTATCACCGGGTAAGTCTCAAGGAATCAAGATAAAGAACTTTAATCTCAAACTAACACTCCAACTAAGGGAATAGAATCAACCTTTACCGGGTAAGTCTCAGGCTAAATCACAAAGGTGGGATGAAAGCACACTCAAACCCCAATAAAGGATAAACCTTTATTACCTACACTTATGATCTTAGATACACAAACAAAGGAATTACCGGGTAAGTCTCATCCTAAGCTTGCATTGAACCAGGAAAGGTGTAATAAGGATAGGATTTGGCAAACTCTAACACTTAACTCTCAGTTTCGGATCAGATAAGTCACCTCGGTCAACAGAATTCCACCCCGGCCGAGGTGTTCATCGACTGAGCGAGATACTTAGGGTTAAGGTTAAAGACTCGAACTTTCAGGATCCTACTGGAATCTAAGATTATTCTATCATTGTTTTTCCCACAACCTTCAGCCAATCACCCTAGAATCACACAAAGAGATTAGCCACTCATCATCATGAAAGTATTAATCAAATATATGGGAAGAAGGTGAATATTTGAACAAGAAGAATTCAAAGAAAAGACTTCAATAACTGACTCAAATATCACAACAAAAGCGTTCCTTGGATAGAAATCCAAACAAGAGAAGACAACAAGGAAGGGAATCTAAGAAGATCTTACTAAAACCCTTCAAAAGCTATAAAAGCTATAAGCTATCTTCCTTCAACCTTCAAAAAGGTTCTTCAAATCTCCCAAATGTGGAGAATAGCCGCAGCGATGTATGCTGGATGTAGGCGTGATCAGTGGTATAGCATGATCTTGGATTTGTGGAAATCCGGCCCTTTTTATAGGAAAATAACCCTCCAAAGATAATATATCTTAGAAAGATCTTTTCCCATAAATAAGGATAAAATATATAATCTGAATATCTTCTTCCTTCCAGGAGCTAAGCCCAAAAATATAAGATCTCTTTCCAAAACTAAAAGATCTCAGCCAAGAATAAAATATTCTCGCCGCGTCCCAAGTGCTCGCCTCGGTCGAGTCGACTTCTCTGGATCACCTCGGTCGAGGTGAATCTGTAGTCAACCGAGGTGATTCTCGACTGAGTGTGAAATCTCTCAAAACTGGTCCAAAGTGAATCTTTAATCTATGGCTATGCTTCCTGGATGGTTCCTTATGTTCCTGAATGTAGCTCCAACGACTCCATTGCTCCTTTTTGATGCAAAACGTGCCATTTTACCTACGATTACAACAAAACTAGGTGTAGACCTCGATTCCCGCAAAGGTAGATGAAATGGTAATATAATCACACAATGTACATACAAACATGCAGATTATTGAAGATAAAACGTCTAAACAAACCCCAAAATATAGACTATAATACATGCTATCATAGAAGCTTTGCAAATATTGGAAAAACAACAACCCTAAAGATCCAGGTGTCTAATTTTGGCAATCGATTCAATATATACTATATATATAAGGACAGAGTTGAGAATTGCAAAGATATACTAAAGCAAGGTAATGTACGGTGAAGTTCCAAAACCTTATATGTCTAACCCAAGGACTCTTTCTATAAAGGTTGTTGAGGTTGCAGTATAGAAAGGATCTAAAGGTAAGAATTAATCTCAAATACACATGCCCAAACCCAAGGAATCAAAGATAAGCCAAAACGGTTAAGGTTGTGACACTCGAAACCGAAATGGAGGATGTTGAGTCTCACTACTACCTAGGAAAGGCAAGCCAAGGCTAGGTTAAAGCAAATCTTTAACTTTGGATTAAAGCAAAAGCAAGGTTCGTAAACCAGGGGAAATCACGGCTAGATCTTGAGAATCACGGCCGTGGAAACTAAGAACAGACCGTGATTTAGGGTGTCGACGATATTTCTCACACTCTCAAGGTCCAATCAAGCTACGATCGATCTATCATCATCTAAGCCACAACTATCAACCCTTCACCTTAGAATTGCAAAAGGGTTTTAGCCAATAATCATCATTATGATATCAATAATCAAATTAAGAAGAATGAAAGATGAAAACCCTCGAAAACTCAATAATAACTCAAAGTCAATCTCAAATCTGAATAACAAAATTATGTTTATGAATTCAGAAAAGTAGGAATAGAAATCCTCACAATGATCTAGGGAAACCACAAAGAACGGGATGTCAATCCATCCTTCAATAAAAACCCTAGAATATTCCGAAAGTACACAATCTCCGAAAACACGTCCTTCACGAATCTCAAATCCTTAAGGTTGAAATGAAACCCTAAGGCCGTCTCCAAACTCTAAGCGGAACTCCAAGCGGGGCTAAGCAGCGGTCTAGTAGAGATCCCGAGAACTCCTTTCTCAATCCTTTTTATAGGGCGATATAGGGTTAAGAGAAAGCCCAATGACGTGGCTGACGTGGCAATAATGAAACGTCACAGAATCACCAAAATTACGGTCATGAACAACTTTCCACGACCGTGATTTAGAGCGTGGAACTTAATTACGGTGCCAATAAGACTTCCACGGCCGTGATTTTAGCCATGTAACTCTATGGTATGCTCCAAACTCACGTCCACGATCATGTTGCCAAATCCACGGCCGTGGTTTAGAGCGTGGTTCTTCAAATCACTTCTCCACGACCGTAATTCAGGGCGTGGTTCCTCAAATCCTTGGTTGTTGCCTTTGTTTCGTGACATCCTTCATCCATGCTCCTTCCTTAGCTTTTCCATTGCATCTCCTTGCCATCAAGCATGATCAAATACTTCTTTCCTTCCCCATTTTGCTCCAATCCAAGTCTTTATTCACCTAAAAACAAAACAAAGCTAGTGTAGATCTCTATATTGACAAAGTGGGTGAACTAGCTCACTATTGCTTCAAACTCATATCTAAGAACACACTAAAGAGGGAAAAACAACTAACACAAGTGCCTAAAATATAGTCATATTTCATGCTAAAAGGCAGCCTCTTCTACACGTCGGATGTAATCACGAAACTCTGGGCCCCTCATGGAGACACGATCCGAGTCATCTGACTGGACTTGGTGTGAACGTTGTCTCCCAGATCCACCACTCCTCGTCTCTGGGACGACACTCTCAACAATCTCCTAATGAACCTCCTCCACCACTGGTGGATCAGCAGCGGGAACTGGTCCCTGTTCTATCACGCCCGGAGGAAGAGGTGGTCTACCTCTACCCCGGCCTACAATAGAAGCAACTCTAGTCCGAGCCATCTGCGGGGTATGCACACCTAACTTATAAGGCTCTATACAGGCCATATGGATATATAGGGCGTGGTTCCCATGAGAACACCCCTAACGTGAGAACGTGAGAACAATCGTACACCGTTGGATGTGAGTATTAAGGGTTGAGATTTAGAGTAGATATCAAAAATAATAATAACTACGAATAATAATAATTAGGAATCCAACAATAACTACGAATAATTCACTCAACAAACAATAACTACGAATAATACATTAAACGATATGGCACATTCGTAACAAAACTGATAATAATTACGAATTTGTTCTCATGTTCTCACGTTAGGGGGTGTTCTCATAGGATCTATACTATATATATATATATATATATATATATATATATATATATATATATATATATAACACATACACATAGTCCACAATACATATATAGATACATATCTATACTGCAGAGACTTCTCGTACATTCTATCCAAAAACAACACTTTCAAAACCAAAATCCTTTGAAAACGTCAGACCCCGTTCGGGTTCCGTTTATTTTATCTATCCGACCTCATTGCAGGTAGCAAGTGTCATTGCTGTCAACCTAAGGCTTTGATACCAACTCTGTAACACCCCAAATTCGCGGAACTCGGGATGCCACATTGGGCTAGGATCTCGCAGTGGATCATGACTCTAGCCTGACAACAGGTTCACTAGACCTTACAACATGGCACTGACATATATAAAACAAATACATAAATCTGTATAAACTGTACAACCAAAAGATATACAAGATCATAGTCGAGTATCAAACATTCAATCCTCACACTAGAGGTATACAAAACATCATCCTCACGCAGGAGGGAAACATAAACATCCCCAAAACCATAACCACCGAATGTACGAGAGCTCTCGGCCTGTCACCCTGCCAGATCACTCCGCAGCTCTCCTATCCTACAAGGTATCTACAACATGGTATGAAACCATAAGTTAACCATACGTATATAAGGTAATGCATAAGCACAAGCACAAGTCATGAAAGATAAACACATAATCATGTTGTCACACATTTACCCATTTAAACATCTTTATATAATAGTCATTCACTCAAATCGTATATATATAGATAGATGAAACTATGTGACACGAGGATCGTATCATCCCCGCCTCTAGGCCTACTAGCCACTTGTAAGTAGTATCGGTCACACAACCCGTGTACCCTATGGGAATGGATTGCGCCCTTCCTTTAAACCAGTCTAACATGGCATCAGAGAACCTCCCATACTCCTTAAAGGATGAAAGGGAAAGGTTATCACTCCCACGTAATGGGGCTATCGATAAAACATAGGTCGGTAATAATCAACATCACATGCTATCATATCAATCATATAGTACTCACACTACTCATGCAAACACCCAATATAAGGATGGTAGCTAAGTAAGTCCAATGGACTTACCTCAACCTTGTACAATCACAATCACGATCAACCTCCAATCTTGAGAGGGACACTACCTAATAACAAGGCATATAGATGTATCAATCTCCTATCAATCAAAGGGGTCACACCTAGACCCAAGGGATCCATAGGATCATCCTCAACCTAAGCCTCACAACCTACTAATCCTCAAAGCCATAACCGGCATAACATGATCATAATATCAACACACTCACATCTACACCTAGCATGATACTACACACTCACTCTAGGAAAGGAAGGGACAATGCCATCCTAAGGCAAGCCCGGAATCAACACACACCTGCAAACCCAAGAGCAAAGCAAGGGCTGGTGCAGGGAAGCGCAGGGGCGGCCCTGAGGTGGCATAGGGGTGGCGACTGGCCGGCGCTAGGGCAGTCCCAAGGTGGCGCAGGGGCGGCTGGTGTGCAGAATTCACACTTCCAGCTTCTCTTTTCTTCTTCACTCGATCCTCTTCACACCTTCTTCAGCCAGCAGTCCCATGTATATATATACATACATATATACATCAAACAAAGCCTATGAAGGCTGCCACAAGATCAATCTTGTGGAATCCTAAGCTAAGAAGGAAGAAAAGAAGAAATAATGAAGAAGAAAGAAAGATAGGAAGAGATGATAGAAGAACTCACCGAGTTTTAACCTAACAGAGGGAGAAACCTCACCACAACTTCAAGGTTAGCTCCACACAAGCACAGCAACGTCCTCAATCAACATCATCAACAAATCAACATCAAACACTCTTCAAAACTCTCAAACAAGAGCAAGGAAAACAAGATGAAGATCCAAAGAAGAAAGAAGAAGAGAAGAAGAGAAGAAGGTTGAAGATGGAGCTGGAGAGAGATGAGAAACCCTCCACATGAAGCAAGGAAGAAGCTTATATAGGAAGCCTTCGAAAAGCACGGGTCAAGGTCAACAAAACCGGTTGCAGCACACCACAAACCGCAGGGGTGGATGGTGGTGGCCGCAAGGGCGGATGATGGTGGCCGTAAGGGTGGATCAGGCAGCCACAAGGGCGGCCTCTGCAAACCGCAGGGGTGGTTTAGGCTATTCCTGCACACTCAATACTCTCTTACAACACCTCAAGACTAAGGCTCTTACAGGTTGTCCGAAGGCTCTTTGGGAAATTACCCTACTGACTTGTAAAACAATATATAAGTTAGAACAAAAAGGGAGAAAAAAGAGTTGAGCTTTAGAACGTTCGAAAATACGTATTGAAGGGAGAATAACTAAGCATCATACGATCAATAGAGATAAAGCACTTCAAAATCGGATTACCACAACATGCATATAATAGATCTCAATTGACAATTCCACAATATCAAAAGTAATACAAAGTTATGTAAAGACAACTTCGCTGATTGTCACATTTGGTTACGTCATTACTTGCGGTACATTGATATTATCACCGTGATTGTCACATCGTACTCAAGACGTTTGTCGATTCATAACATTGAATGGAGAATTGAGGTGTGAGGACTCTATTGTTAGTTAAAGTCAAGGTCACTCTTTGTGGAACATAAAATATAAATAATATTACCATAACTTAGACATACAAACAATACATAAAATCAATCCAATATCAAAAATCAATGCAAGTCGGGCTCACCAAATATAACAGAGAAGGGGTTACCCACAATACCTTAGAGTAACAAAATGATGGAAAAGGAGATCTCTAACCTAGTATTGATGGAAGACAAGGCGTGTTGTCCGACAGGGTAGGGGTCGTACGGCCTACAAAGGTATAATCAAGCGAAAGCTTCGTAAAATGATGGAAAAGGAGATCTCTAACCTAAAAATTGAAGAGCCTTATTTATAGGGTCTGAAAAGACTCAAGAAACCTTATATCTCCTCTCGATCCTATCTTCTCTTAAGATAGAATCGAATCTACTCGATCTCATATTCTTTTAAGATAAGATTGGACTAAAGGTAAGATAGAAAAAAAAGAAATACAAATACGACATTGATGCAAACAGGTCGAGCATAGGGTCGTCGTCCGACCTCTTGGGCCAAAAGTGTGGGCCTTGTCCAGAATTTCTTGGATTTTTCCTCAAACACGCATATCGATTCTCTTTTGTTTCTTAGTAGGGATTTGATCCGATTTGAGAGTGATGATTTAGTTTTCAATTTTTGAGTGTGTGCTCGGTCTTCCGTGGAAGAAAAAAACTTATAAAAAATAAGGAAAATGTTTACATCAAGAAAGATGGTTGAAACATATATAAAGCCTAAGAAAGGGAGAAAATGTTTTCCTCAGAGTAAAGAAGTGAATGTGAATAAGATAAAAGGTCATCCTCAAAATGTTTATCTCAAGAAAGATGGTTGACACAACCGTCAGATTGAGGACACAATCAAGTTGGAAGACACGGTCTTTGTTTGTTTGTGTCAAAGGCAATATTAGATAGTTACCTGCAATGTTCACATATCAATGTTCACGAGTCTCATATATGCAATATTACTTTAATTCATTATAGTGAAGATTCATAATTCTTTAGATCAACTTTCCTCTATATATTTACCCACAATCAATCATTGTTTTCTCTTGTTCTCCTTGTTCTCATCAAAAGATAATATTCCTCTTCTCTTTTTCTTCTCTTCTCCCTTTTTTACTTAGAATAATTAATTATTAGTATTTTTCAAATCATATGTAGTCCTTGTGAACTCAACACTCGATTTACTACAACCGACCCCGTCATGCTTGTGGGTAGGTTTTAGGACCATCAATATTTTAAAGAGTATGATGTCGTTAAAGCTGAACTAGAAAACCAAACTAGAATACCAATCATTATTTGTATGAAAATAAATCAAAATACAATATAATTCTTTCAAAATATGGCTATCAATAACCAAGGTAGTAACATTGAATCCCTACCATCCGACCTTTTCATATGGTTTATATGAAGATAGTTTTTTGGAATTGTCAATGAATCCGGTAAAAAAAAATTGAATGGATGTTAAAATAACGACTCAAATGAGCATATTGATATGATTATGCGATTAGAATTAAAAACCAACATTGAACCTACCAAAACATGTTGGCGAGGTACAAGTTTTGATAACATCTGTTTTATCCCATCCGAAGGATTATCAGGTGGATTATGCTTACTATGAAAAATAACATACTCACCAATGAAAAAGTTGAACTACATCATAAGGATAAGAGAATCATTATAGTGGACCATACCAATCTAGAATCTAATTTCTCTATGAGCATTTTCCTACTTTATGTGCCTCAAAATGAGAGACTTAAAGAAGAATAATGGACTAATATCACATACTCTATAATTTAACAAAACAAACTCATACCCTTAATGGGAGACTTCAATGACATTTTCAGCCCTTCCGAAAAGTTGGATGAAGCAGCCCTAAGGAATAACCGATTTCAATCACTACAACAAATTCATACAAAAATGTAACCTTGTGGATCTTTTGAAAAGGGAAAGTTTACTTGGCGCAAGAGAAAGGATGGAGTAAACAAATTTTTTGAAAAACTAGATAGAGCTATGACACATTTTGAAGTTCTAAATGCCTATAATCAAATTCATGTATGGAGTCATGCGTTCACATCATCAAATTATTGTCTAACCTCAGTTGATCTAAAAAATAAAAAGACAAATACTTTAAAATAAATATTTTTGATTTGAACTAAAGTGGACCGATAGAGAAGATTGCGAGCAAATTCTTAAGCAATCTTGGAGAACACAATTCCCCGGGACACATATGTTTAACCTCGTTAACAAATTCAATCTCGTTAAAACCAAACTTAAAGTTTGACGCAAACTTAAATTTGGTAATATAAATAAACAAATATGAGAAATTGATGCCTCTATTGAGAAGTTACAAAAGTTAAACTTTCAAAATTTCTCTAACGAATAAAATGAAAGTCTAAGTATACTAAACGAAAAAAGGGAATGCATAATAGAGTTCCAACAAAATACTTGATACAAAGAGAAAATTTAAAATTGCTAGAGTGGAGCGATAAGATTACAAAATTCCATCATAGAAAAGCAACAGGGAGAAGAAATAGGAAATCAATAATCTTAATTCAAAGATTAAACTGCCCAAATCAAAATACGGAAGACGAAATATGCAATAAATTTTCCAAAGACTACAAAGATCATTATGGATCAAATCATACTAATGAAATCACTTTACAACAATATCTTAAAGTGATCACGAACTAATTGAGATAGAAAATAAAGAACTCACTAAACCTTTATCCAATGAGGATATCAAAAACGTTGTATTTGATATACGTAGTGATAAATCTCTAGGTCCCGATGGAATGCATGTCGGCTTCTTCCAAAACTTTTGAATATATTAGGGCCAATTGTTATCAACGCGGTAAAAAGCTTCTATCGTACGGGTAAAATCTTAAAACAAATCAATCATACCTTCATCACCCTAATACCAAATACGGAAAACCCAACTTTGACCAACCACTACACATCTATTAGTCTATGTTCAACAACATGCAAACTTATTGCACAAATTTTGGCATCTAGGTTGAATACAATTTTGCCTAAATTGATCCATCCTCTTCAAAGTGCCTTTACGCAGAATAGATTGATCCATGGTAATATGCTTAGTGTTCATGATGTATTTCATAGGTTTAAATCTAAAAAAGAAAAAGAGGGTTATATGGCCATTACACTTGACATGGAGAAAGCCTGTGATAGGGTGAAATGACCAATTATTCTAGTGGTATAGCAAAATTTGTCTTTGAGAAGACATTTGTTAACTTGATTAGAGAATGTATGTCTACGGTCTATTGTTCCATTCTAATTAATAATAAACCTATAGAGTTGATGTCCCCAAAAGGGGTCAACGCCAAGGTGACCTAAGTTTACTTATGCTTTTCAACTTAGTAGCGGAAGTTCTTGCGCGAATATTAAAAAAGAATGTAATAAAAATATAAGAAAATAATTGGGTTTCCAAGTATCAGAGGGGGATATATTGTCCCTTTTCTAGCCTTCTTCATTGATACAATAATTATGCGGGGTTGTGGACGCAATTGACGGATCTAAAATGAAATTTCACGAAAGCTTCACACTTGAATAATCTCGGTGATGAAATCTCGGTTGAGATCAATATGGTGAGTAGCGACATATTCACAAAACAAAGGAAATAAGAATGGCGAGATATGGTGACGGTGATGGCGAGATTTAAGAAGATGGGATGGATGGATTTGATGGAACCAAGATATACTTGCAAGAACCTTGATCAATTGGATCAAAACCCGAACAATGATTTATCTTAACCCTTCCTTCTTCAACCATACACAAGTATTCAAATCGATACAAGCACAAGAAGGGACTATAATCGACTAGAAGCACCAATTTTTAAGAAGATTAACACACACAAGAACAACCTATCAAGGACTCACAACGATTCAATCAAAGGCTCTCTTTTTGATTGAATAGCAATGAATAAAATAAAAACTTCATAAACGAAGTAGCGAGTATCTCTCAAAATATTGGCTGAATTGATCTATTGACCAAGTTGATCCTAGGGATGGATTTATAGCCGAAAATCCTCCAAATAAAAGAATAAAAATAAAATTAACAAAAATATAAGATAAATGATACATTTAGAATGTCTAGAGCTTTAAAGGTATTAAAAATAAAATAACTAGAGGCTTCCAAATTGACAACGTTT
The DNA here is from genome assembly GCA_033239125.1 of Fagopyrum homotropicum. Lineage (NCBI taxonomy): Eukaryota > Viridiplantae > Streptophyta > Magnoliopsida > Caryophyllales > Polygonaceae > Fagopyrum > Fagopyrum homotropicum. The sequence continues at coordinate 102,842,036 of BSWB01000005.1, forward strand.
TGAAGATGTGCAAACAAAATCTAGACAACAATTAATCATATTGACAACGTTCACCCTTTCTCAAGAAGGAAGACCAACTCTAATTAAGATAAACTTGAATGCTAAACCTAATTTCATCATGCAAAGCTTTATGCTCCCATCATATATACATAAACAATTAGATCAAATAAATCGAACTTTTTTTGGAATAAAGGGCTTAACTATCACCCACTTATTAGTTAGGATAAAATTTGCAAACTAAGAATAGTGGTGGAGTGGGCATAAGAAAAGTAGAGGATATGAATAGCGTTCTCCAAATGAAACTGCAATGGAAAATTATGACCGAACACTAGGGATGTGAAAAAAATCCAATCTGGTTGATCCGATCCGTTAATTCGATGATCCGGGCTTAAAAAATCCGAGTCCGATACAATCCGATAAGCCAATCCGAATCCGATCCGACATATTTTTTTTGGATATTTGGATCGGATATGAAATGAGATTTTAGGTTGTCGGATATCCGAGTATATATATATATATATATATATATATATATATATATATATATATATGCCGCTGTTATTTAGCGCATCAATTTTTTACTAATAGCGCACATTTGTCCGTCACGGACAAATGTGCGCTATTTAGTATTTTGATTAATGCTTGTCCGTCACGGACAAGATAAGTTTGTCCGTCACGGACAAACCTATCTTGTTCGTGACGGACAAGCATTAATCTATTTCACAATTATTTTATTTTATTTTTCGGATAAGTAATATCTTTATTTTATTTTTGATTAAATAAAACAAATTATTTTCGGATAAATAATATCTTTATTTCCATAATTTAACAAGCATAAATCTTATTTATGGATAGATAAATAATATATTTATTTACATAAATTAAAAACCATAAAACTTATTTTTGGATAAATAATATTTTTGGATAAATAATATATTTGTTTCCATAATTTAACAAGCATAAATCTTATTTACGGTTAGATAAATAATATATTTATTTCCATAAATAAAAAACTATAAATCTTATTTTTGGATAAATAATATCTTTGTTTCCATAATTTAACAACCCTAAATCAATATTTTTCATCCTATAAAAACCGTAGTCAATCCCCTCCAACCCTCATTCAGCCATCTCCTCGTGAAGTCTATTCTTTTTTAAAAAGCAACTTAACAATGTCATACGAAGAAGATTATGATATTGATGATGAAGATCCTCCACCAATATTAGTAAATCAGGAGAAATCTTGTGCTGAGATTTGTCGGTGAAAAGCGTCGATCCCAGCAGGTACAACAACCACCCAAACGCTACAGTCGTCGGATACAGATGTGCATATCCGTCACACTGATCCAGTAAAAAAGCATGTGACAGCCCTCGACGACGCACATCTCCGGCAGTCATCTGCTCATCAGTAAAAGCAAAAAACTCCTGCACATGGATGGCAGCATCAGGTCTGGCGATCACCTGAGTAACCGCCATCCCGGATATGGGTATGCCTAGGATGAGATGGACATCATGGAGAGCAATGGTCATCTCACCCCAAGGAATGTGCAGCTGGTTCACCTCGGGTTGCCATCTCTCGATAAAAGCGTCCAGTAGACGCACATTTAGATGCCTGTACATAAGACCCTGCAGATGGGTCAGTCCACTGTCGTGCGCTAAACCCGGCCAAACCTCCTCATCCAGTGGTCAGGCGTCCAGCTGGCTGGCTCTGGTATGGTAGTGAAGCGTATCACGATCCTACATAGAAAAAGAAATTTAATATATAACTAAAAATATTATAACATTAAAGATGCATTCATTAAACATATTTATTGCGTACTCACCATGCCATGCCAGACGTGGAGAGCGGTGTGAGCCTAGAAACTCCTAAGTATCTTTGGGATACGAGGTCCCCCTCCACAAGGACCTCGAAGATCGGGCTGAAAGGCCTGCCGAGTAGGAGGTACTGGTCTAGGACGATCTCCCAGAGCACGAGGAAGTACCTCCTCAAGTACCTCCTCCACAGGAGCTGGCAAAGGTGGCCTCCTCGCTCGGCGTCTCCTCTCAGCAGGTTGCTGCTGTGAAGAAGAAGAAGCATACTCCTGCTCCCGTTGGAAAGAAGAAGGAGCATCCTACTGCTCCTGCCGGGAAGAAGAAGGAGCAAACTGCTGCTCCTGCTGGTAAGGAGCATACAGGTCCTCGATCTGAGAATAATAACCCGCACCAAGCGAAGCACCTCCAAAATAGGAGCTATGTCTGCCTCCGCTAAAAGCCTGGTGAGGAGGGCTCAATGGAGCAATGTCACACGCGATACCAGATGTACTACGCCGCGTGACTCCCGACTCCTGTGTCGGGAACTGCTCCTCAAGCGAAGCACCTCCAGAATAAGGAACTGGCTCTCGTGCCTCGTGTCTAGAGTGGACCTCCCGCTGTCCCCTCAGAGAACGCATGCCACTGTGGAATACCTTCCTGAAGTATCCCAATCCGCTGAACCTCTTGGCGTCTTTGTTTGGGTTCCTTTCCATCTGCAAACAAAAACAACAAATGTTAATAAAAAGGAAAAAAAATTAAAAAAGGGAAAAAAAATTTAAGAAGAAGAAGAAGTAAGTTGTCCGTAGCGGACAACTTACTTCTGTCCGTAGACGGACAAAGTCTTCTTGTCCGTAGCGGACAGAAAGTGCTTGTCCGTCAACGGACAAGTGTCTTCTACCTTCAGCCGATCGCGAACGCCAACAATGGCGTTCGCGATTTGCTCACTAAATGTAATCGTTAAACCTACGCCGAAACCCAAAATAACTAATCAACTTTCAACCCTAACTCATATTCATCCATTTTAGTAACATATAAGCCCCTAAACCTCTCTAAAACAACCTAAATCGAACAAATTAAACTCTAAACCTAAACCTAACTAAAACAAACAAATTTAAACGAAACTAAAACGAGAAAGTGAAGTTTTTACCTTAGATTGCAGTTGAGATTACGAGAAATGTCGAGAGAGATTGAGAGAGATGGCAGTCGAAGATCGAGCGAAGGTCGATTCGTAGGTGTTCGTCGCGGCGAAGAAAGGAAGAGGAAGAAAGGGAAAGAAAATGAGCGTCGCTGTCCTTAATAGGGCATGTGACATTTGTCCGTCGCGGACAGATGAAGTTTGTCCGTATGTCCATGACGGACAGATCATTCCTTCAAAGCTTGGTATTTACAATATATATTTGTATCTTTTAGATCAACCAATAATGTGTACAACTTCATTAAATTAATGAGTTTAATTACCTGTAGTAACATTTTTGTTAAATTTTAATTTAGTAAGATCTTTGAATGAACATAACGAGTTGTAACGAACATAATGAGATAAAAATATCAACTTAACGTCATTGCGAGGATTATAAATTCCTGTCAATCAAAAATACGTAACTTCCTATCAATAAACGTTTCTTTTGTTCAAAATTTATAGATTTCGTAACAAACATATAAAGTTTCAAGAAATAAACGTAACTTCATATCATACATATCTACGATCCAATGAAGGTTATGTTATTGAAAGGATTTAAACTTCCTTTTACAAAAGAAGATCAAATCAAAGATATTTTATTCAAAAGATTAACACTTTCTTTCAATAAAGAAACCAAACTTACTTACAAACATAACAATTACAAAGGAATCAAAGTTTCAAGATCAATGTTACATTTTTAAACATGACGTTGAACTTCAAACATAAATACGATCAAATCAAAATGACGTTATTGAAAACATTTAAACTTTCTGTTAACAAAATACAATCAAATTAAATTTTTGTTATTCAAAGGATTACAAATTTCTTTTAAACAAACCAAAATTTAGAACTTTAATCGACAAAATAGACTTAGTAAATTGATTTCATTTGTCCGTGACGGACAGTGGCCATTTGTCCGTCACGGACAGTGGCCATTTGTCCGTCACGGACAATGTCCATTTGTCCGTCACGGACAAATGGAATCAATTTACTAAGTAATGCACATTTGTCCGTAACGGACAAATGGACATTACTTAGTAAATTGAAATGCGCCAAAGCTTGGACGTATATATATATATATATATATATATATATATATATATATATATATATATATATATATATATATATATAGAGTATAGATCCTATGAGAACACCCCCTAACGTGAGAACATGAGAACAGATTCGTAATTATTATCAGTTTTGTTACGAATGTGCCATATCGTTTAATGTATTATTCGTAGTTATTGTTGGTTGAGTGGATTATTCGTAGTTATTGTTGGATTCCTAATTATTATTCGTAGTTATTATTATTTTTGATATCTACTCTAAATCTCAACCCTTAATACTCACATCCAACGGTGTACGATTATTCTTAAGTTCTCACGTTAGGGGTGTTCTCATGGGAACCACACCCTATATATCTATATATATACACACACATAGATAGCTTGTTTTATATTTTATAATGCAGAATGTAATTAGCATAGATCGTGGAGTGATCTTACTATCTCTATTTGATCTCAAGTTCGAGCTCAACTAGAGTATAAGACATTGTTGCATTTTCTATTATAGACTAAAAGTTAAGGGCTTTTTGCGCTTTTCATAAAATATAACCTAAAGCAGATGACAGTGCCTTCATACTCCTTTGTTAGCCACCATTTTCGAGAAGTCTTCATCGTACTCACATTGATGGAATGATTGAAGATGTTATGGTTTGAGGAAGAAAAAGGAGCCAGACTAGTCGGATATCCGTTTTGGATATCCGATCCAAACAAAAATCAACGGATATCCGAGCAATGTCGGATCGGATTCGGAACTCAATAATAAAAATTTGTTGGATCGAATATCCGGATGTTCGGATCGGATATCCGACTTTGTCCGACTCTATCGAACACGACAATATATGGGTTAAAATAATAATCGAAAAATACCTTAAAGGTTGCCTCTATGAAATTACAAAACTGCAAAGAACACCTGGAAGAGACTTATGAAACTTATATCATAATTTGAATAAGGATTCCGATAGTCGTTGGTGATGGAAAGACTAAGTTTTGGAAAAATCAGTTGGTGATAAACCAACCACTCATAAAACTTCTCAAGAATAACATTGTTATCGATGAAAATGAATCAAATTAGTAACTACATAACTAAAAACAAATGGGATGTCCATAAAAATGGATCAAAAGCTAGGTAACTCCATTCCTCAATAGATAATGACCGCAATTAAGTCGTACTAACTCCCGAAGTCATTTATTCAAGATCGTGTCTATTGGGCAGCTTTAGACAAAGGTTTGTACTCCACAAAAAATCAATCATGGACCTTATCCATAAGAATAAAGGATTAACATTGAATTCAAATGCCTAGATTTCATAAATGAATGTATGCCTAAATATAAAAACTTTCTTTAAAAATTTTCAATAAATGGACTCTCAACTAAGGAAAACCTTGATAAACAAAGGTCCCACTTCCCATGCAATGTACTATATTGAACCATCCATAAGAGTCAACAAAACATGTTTGAGAGGATTTAGGTAGTGGGGTAACTTTTTTTTTTCTAAAAAACAAACTAGGCCCTTAATATTAACAATTTTTAAAAAAAAGATAAATAAGGTGTGAAGAGAATAAGGTAACAATTAATATTTTCAAATATATTAATTAGGCTAAAAATAAGGAAACCAATTAATGAAATTTGGTAACTATATATTTGAGATCTAGAACCCCTTTCTTATTCTCAACCACCGAATCTGCTATTTCTCTCTTCTTCTGCAACTGTCAGACCCAGCCTTTCTACAGCCTCAACATCCGACGTGATGGAGAGCCGACTTCCCTATTGTCTTCTTTGGAGAGCCAGTTGCGGTGTAGCCTCGGAAGCCTGCACCGTCGTCCCGTCCCGAACAAGCCGGCACCATTACCATCTTCCCCACTTTCTCGTACTACCTTTGATGTTGCTGCTGTCGTCGCCTTGCCTAGGGAGTCATCGATCGTCCGGCCACCCTGTAGAATGGAGACGCTTGTTGTTGTTGCCTCTACCACAAACCGACACCGACAAATCCGCAAGAACACATATTGCACGATCGCCGCGTCCAACTGTAGGAAAAGAGGGTACCGGTCGGGTATCGGTTGTGAGTGGCGGGCCTTCTGTCGCCACCAACGCCGATGGGACTACCGTCACCTCAACTTGCTGGCCATCAACCGCCCTTCCCTTCTTCTGGTAGTCCAGTGAGCCGTTTTGGGTATGTGAGACTTCCACTGTATTTTGATTTTAAGATTTTGGGATTGTGTAATATTAGGGTTGATTATTTATGTAAAATTTTGAATTTGGGTTAGTATGTTGAGAATCTGTGTGATGTAGTTGGTCTAATTTTTAGTTGGGTAGATGATGTTGGATTGCTGTGACTATTGTGAGAATTGCGGGTGTGGACCCTAATCTCGGATTTGGGGATTTTGTATCGGAATCTTGTGTAACTAAATATTGTGTAAACGACAGACTTATGTAACCAAATCATGTGTAAATGATGGACTTGTGTAACCAAATCTTGTGTAAACGACGGACTTATGTAATTAAAACATGTGTAAACGACGAACTTATGTAAACAAACCATGTGTAAATGACAGATTTATGTAACCAAACTTGTGTAAATGACGGACTTATGTAACAAAAACATGTGTAAATGATGGATTTGTGTAACCAAACCTTGTGTTAATGACATGTAACCAAACCTTGCGTAAATGATACACTTGTGTACATAACATAAACAAACATAATTTGTGTAATTAAAATTATGTATTAAGATTATGTAATTGAAATTGTGTAATTAAAATTGCGTAAATGATGGATTTGTCATCCAGAGTTCGAATCCTACTTGACACAATCTTTTATTTATTATAATTAAGAGGAGAGAGAAGAATATTTAGTTACACGATTTATTAAAATTAATTGATTATAAATAGGAGATAGAAGAATCTTCTAATTTCCTTAATATCCATCGAATTAAACCCGTAAATTAAATTCATCAAAGTTAATTTTGTTGGGTCTAAACATGGATTTGGAGAATCAACCTTCAGATTCATTCTCAAAAAACAAATATGCATCAACCATTACCTTTGGTATGGACAATGCGGAACATATCGGTCCTCCATGTTGAAGTGTGTGCTCTACGAGAAGGTTTGAAAAGAGCTTGTGATTTGGAGTTCAACAAAATTTAAAATTGAAGGGGTCAACCTTACCATTATCAATTCTATTAATCAAATATGAAAATCCGCATAAAAACTTGATCTTATTATTTCATATATATCTAACATTTTAGCTACTTGTCATTGGATCAAGATCCATCACAGTTTTAAGGAAGCCAATTTTGTGGCTGATAAGCTCATAAAATTTTGACAAGACTACCCGCAATTTTCATCATCGGCCACTCCTTCAGTGCATGAGCTCATCCGAAAGAACGTTATAGATTAAACGATCTCTATAAAAAAATCTAATATAATTGCTTACCCTACCATGTTATCTTTAAGAAAAATGGGAGGGAGTTAAAAAGAAAAGTAAAGTTGACAAGTATTACAGGGTGGCTGCTGGGAGTCAACTGAAACACACGGTGCTGGCGCCTTCCCCCGATCTCGCTGAATCAAATTCCCCCTTTCTTCCTCTCCCTCCTCAAAACCTAATTTCCAATCTCTCCCCTCTCCGATCAATTTACATTGCTCACATTTTAGCCCTAGATTCACCACTCGATCGATTGATCGATCGTCGATCGATAATATGAAAACCTCGGGGAGAATGTTCACGTTCGGCCTCGTCAGCTTATGGTACTCATCCAACATCGGCGTCCTGCTGTTGAACAAGTATCTCCTCAGCAATTATGGATTCAAGTACCCCATCTTCCTCACCATGTGCCACATGACAGCCTGTTCTATTCTTAGCTACGTTGCTATCTCCGTGCTCAAGGTCGTTCCCCTCCAGACCATCCGATCTAGGGTTCAGTTCTTCAAGATTGCTACTCTTAGTGTCGTTTTCTGCGCCTCCGTCGTCAGCGGCAACATCTCCCTCCGTTACCTCCCCGTTTCTTTCAACCAAGCTGTCGGTGCTACCACCCCTTTTTTCACCGCCGTCTTCGCCTATTTGATGACTATGAAGAGAGAAGCCTGGCTCACTTATGCCACCTTGATCCCTGTTGTCACCGGCGTCATGATTGCCAGTGGGGTATGTCTTCTTTCCTTTTCTATTTGGATTTCCATATAAGTATATATTTTGGATCTGAAGCTCATTTCTGGTGTTATATGTACTCTTAGCACTTCAAAATTGCTTGCTTTTGGCCTCATATAGATAGATAGTTTGAAATTCTATACATAATTGACTTTTACCTGCCCTCTATTCTTCCCATAACTTCCAGAACAGATTTAATGTGGCCGTATCAGCTGGCGTCTATGCTGTAAAGTTGTTGATCAACTGTTTTTGGTCTCTAATTATGCTTTCTCTATGTTTTCGTGAAGGGAGAACCGAGCTTCCACTTATTTGGGTTCATAATGTGTATTGGGGCTACAGCTGCTAGAGCACTCAAAACAGTGCTTCAAGGGATCTTATTATCTTCTGAAGGGTCAGTTATCTATTCCTCCAAACATGCACCAATATTTGCTGACACTTGCTATCGGACTAGATGGGTAGCATCTTGATCTGCAGTGCTATATGGGAGTTATATCAAGATATCCTGCTATTCTTTTTACAGGGAAAAACTTAATTCTATGAATCTTCTGATGTACATGGCGCCAATAGCTGTTGCTTGTCTTATTCCTGCTGCACTCGTAATGGAGAGAGATGTAGTTGGGATAACCGTAGCACTTGCAAGGGAAGATTCTAGGATTCTTTGGTATCTACTCTTCAATTCGGCCCTTGCATACTTTGTCAATTTGACGAACTTCTTGGTCACCAAACACACCAGTGCTTTAACACTTCAGGTTTTCCTTCATTAAATTTTGCTAGTTGCAGTTTTTCAGTTTCTCTTGTTCCTTCTTTTCAGAGATTGTGTTCATAATTCGTCTGCTTTTTATCGATAGCGAGGGTTGAGGCTTTGCATAACATGTTGGGTGATGAAATGTGTTGCCTCATTGGGTAGATTCTGTTTTAGACTTAGAAGTGAGGATAAAGCTCGGACCATGGCATCAATTTGAGAAGTAAAACTAGCTATCGGCATTGTTTTCTTCTGGATTCACGGTAGCATGGAAGGGGGGACATGATTAGTAATACAGGGTTCCATATATACAAATTTGAAATCAGAAGTTGATCTTCTCTGTATTAGATATGCTAGTGGCCTTGTAGATAATATATGGTCTTGGCTTGGGTAGCCAGAAAGACAACTCTCATTTTCTCAGCCACATAAATGTGGAGTTGAATGTTTTCTGTTGGTCTTGAATCTCTAATAGGTTTTAACAGGCCTGCTTGTTTGTTACAGTATGTTTTCCATGTCATTATTCCAAGTGTTGCCCCTGAAAATTGATTTTACAGGTTCTGGGAAATGCAAAAGGAGCAGTTGCTGTTGTGATCTCGATTTTGATATTTAGAAACCCGGTAACAATGACGGGGATGCTTGGTTACAGTGTCACAGTATTTGGGGTTATTCTGTACAGCGAAGCTAAGAAGCGGAGCAAGTGATTCCGTTGCATGAGTAATATACATGGTGATTATAGTTGTTTTCCTCTTGGAGATGGTGAAAACGTCTCCAGACTCAGTGAGTTCCTGCAGTGCTTGATTTTGCTATATACTCCCCCTGAGTTGATTATGTAGCGGACATTATTCATGGAAGGCACAAATTTGTTAAATTAACGAGTTTAGGATTCGTTCCATTTGTTGTCACAGGGTGTAGAATTAACTTGAGAATATATACACTTTACAGATCAGTTATTTCAACACGTCCCCAGTGTGTTATCTTGATATATGAATTGAGATCCTTGAAATTATAGACAGCTCAGAATGAATTATTGATTCACCATTTTCATTTTCAAATTCTTACACTACTGTAAGGGAAATTCCGGATGGTACCCTCGTGGTTTGGGGTATTCCGGATTTTGCCCACCAACTTTTTCAAGTTCGGATGGTACCCTCAAGTTTATGTTGTTTTCCGGATTTTGCCCAAATTCATTACACTTTTTTAAATTCCATTAAAAACATACAAATGAAAATAAACTAAAATTAAAAAAACAACTTAAAATAGAAAGAATAATTTATTTATTTTAAAAATAAAGTAAAACAGTAACTTTCTTAAAAATATATATATATATATATATATATATATATATATTATATTAATTTAAAAATAAATTCGTTACATAATTTTTAAAAAAAATCAGTGTTTTCTTTTATTTTAAAAACGTCCAGGCTATTTGGCGCAGCTCCAATTTACTAATCATGCCCATTTGTCCGTGACGGACAAATGGGCATGATTTAGTAATTTGATCCCATTTGTCCGTCACGGACAAATGGGAGTTGTCCGTCACGGACAAATGTCACTTGTCCGTGACGGACAACTGTTATATGTATAAAATGAAAATGTTTGGATTAAAGTTATAAAATTTGGTTTGTTTGAAAGAAATTTAATATCCTTTTGATTGTCTTTTGTTAACAGAAAGTTTAAATGTTTTCAATAACGTCATTTATATTTGATCGTATTTATGTTTGAATTTCTTAAAAATGTAACATTGATCTTGAAACTTTGATTCCTTTGTAATTGTTATGTTTGTAAGTAAGTTTGGTTTCTTTATTGAAAGAAAGTGTTAATCTTTTGAATAAAATATCTTTGATTTGATCTTCTTTTGTAAAAGGAAGTTTAAATCCTTTCAATAACATAACCTTCATTGGATCGTAGATATGTATGATATGAAGTTACGTTTATTTCTTGAAACTTTATATGTTTGTTACGAAATCTATAAATTTTGAACAAAAGAAACGTTTATTGATAGGAAGTTACGTAATTTTGATTAACAGGAATTTATAATCCTCACAATAACGTTAAGTTGATATTTTTATCTCATTATGTTCTTTACAACTCGTTATGTTCATTCAAAGATCTTACTAAATTAAAATTTAACGAAAATGTTACTACAGGTAATTAAACTCATTAATTTATTGAAGTTGTACCCATTATTGGTTGATCTAAAAGATACAAATATATGTTGTAAATTGTTCTTTGAAGGAGTGACCTTTGTCCGTCACGGACAGGGTGGAGTTGTCCGTCACGGACAACTCCACCATGTCCGTGACGGACAAAGGTCACTTGCCCTATTAAGGACAGCCACGCTCATTTTCTTTCCCTTTCTTCCTCTTCCTTTCTTCGCCGCGACGAACACTTGCGACAATCCTTCGCTCGATCTTCGGCTGCAATCTCTCTCAATCTCTCTCCACATTTCTCGTATTCTCTACTGCAATATAAGGTAAAAACTTAACTTTCTCGTTTTAGTTTCGTTTAAATTTGTTTGTTTTAGTTAGGTTTAGGTTTAGAGTTTAATTTTTTCGATTTGGGTTGTTTTAGAGAGGTTTAGGGGCTTATATGTTACTAAAATCGATGAATATGAGTTAGGGTTGAAGTTAATTAGTTGTTTTAGAGAGGTTGATTGAGCAGATCGTGAACGCCATTGTTGGCGTTCGCGATCTGCTGAACGAAGAAGACGCTTGTCCGTTGACGGACAAGCGTCTTCTGTCCGTGACGGACAAGAAGAATTTGTCCGTCAGCGGACAACTTGCATTGTCCGTCAACGGACAAGTAAGTTGTCCGCTACGGACAACTATTAAATTTTTTTTTTTAAAATTTGTTTTTCCCTTTTTTAATTTCTTTTCCTTTTTATTAACATTTGTTGTTTTTGTTTGCAGATGGAAAGGAACCCAAACAAGGACTCCAATAGGTTCAGCGGATTGGGATACTTCAGGAAAGTATTCCACAGTGGCATGCGTTCTCTGAGGGGACAGCGGGATGTCCACTTTAGACACGAGGCACGAGAGCCAGTTCCTTACTCTGGAGGTGAGGAGCAGTTCCCGACACAGGAGTCGGGAGTCACGCGGCGTAGTACATCTGGTATTGCGCGTGACATTGCTCCACTGAGCCCTCCTCACCATGCTTTTAGCGGAGCCAGACATAGCTCCTATACTGGAAGTGGTGCTACGTTTGGTGCCGGATATTATTCTCAGATCGAGGATCTGAGTGCTTCTTACCAGCAGGAGCAGCAGTTTGCTCCTTCTTCTTCCCGGCAGGAGCAGCAGGATGCTCCTTCTTCTTTCCAACGGGAGCATGAGTATGCTCCTTCTTCTTCACAGCAGCAGCCTGCAGCTGAGAGGAGACGCCGAGGAAGGAGGCCACCTTCGCCAGCTCTTGTGGAGGAGGTACTTGAGGAGGTACTTCCTCGTGTTCTAGGCGATCGTCCTAGACCAGTACCTCCTACTCGGCAGGCCTTTCAGCCCGATCTTCGAGGTCCTTGTGGAGGGGGACCTCGTATACTAGAGATACTCAGGAGTTTCCAGGCTCACACCGCTCTCCACGTCTGGCATGGCATGGTGAGTACGCAATAAATATGTTTAATAAATGCATCTTTAATGTTATAATATTTTTAGTTATATATTAAATTTCTTTTTCTATGTAGGATCGTGATACGCTTCACTATCATACCAGAGCCAGCCAGCTGGACGCCTGGCCACTGGATGAGCAGGCTTGGTCGGGTTTAGCGCACGCCAGTGGACTGACCCATCTGCAGGGTCTTATGTACAGGCATCTGAATGTGCGTCTACTGGACGCTTTTATCGAGAGATGGCAGCCCGAGGTGAACCAGCTGCACATGCCTTGGGGTGAGATGACCATTGCTCTCCATGATGTCCAGCTCATCCTAGGCATTCCCATATCCGGGACGGCGGTTACTCAGGTGATCGCTAGAGCTGATTCTGCCATCCGAGTGCAGGAGTTTTTTGCTTTTACTGATGAGCAGATGACTGCCAGAGATGTACGTCGTCGAGGGCTGTCACATTCTTTTTTACTGGATCAGTGTGACGGATATTCACATCTGTATCCGACGACTACAGCGTCCGGGTGGTTGTTGTACCTGTTGGGATCGACGCTATTCACCGACAAATCGCAGCACAAGATTTCTCCAGATTTACTGATATTGGTGGAGGATCTTGATCAGGTGATTACTACATCCCGGGGTACGGCGACACTCGCCTACCTCTATAGGCGTATGGGCGAGGCCACTAGGGTCGACTGTCGCCAGATGTGCGGTTGTCTGACGCTGCTGCAGGTAAAATATATCCTCTATACTCATATTATTATTCTCGTAACTTAATTTGTATTGTTTGTCTAATTTTTATTTCTTTTTTGTTAAAGGCATGGATCTACCTATATTTTCCATGCTTTGCACCGGAGGTTGTCGAGGGCTGGGAGTATGGGATGCCTTGGGCGGCGAGATTCGAGATCAGGCCTGTTAGGAGGGACACCCGTGACTATAGACGGATGCTTGACGAGATGACTATTGATCAAGCAAGTCCACTACATTTGAATAGTTGTAATCTTTTTGTCAACTAACGTGTTTATTTTCTAACAATGTTGTCTGTTTTTTAAACAGGTGAACTGGCAGCCATACGGCCAGTTGGACTTCACTGATAGAGAGTTACAGCGTTCGTTGTTCCACGGGCTGTTGACTTTTATGGACATATCAGAGCCCTACGATCCATACAGGAACATGAGGGCTTTTGGATACGTTCAGACTATTCCGCCTCCGCTGATACAGCCTGATTATGCCATTAGGGTCGAGGATCCCAGGAGCTACAGAGTTGGCTATCCTTGAGGTAGCTGGGCGTGGGATAGATGGGAGCACCATCACGTCACGGTTGAGGAGATGGCTGCACGTTACGGCCCTGGATATACCGCCACCGACGATTATATGGCGTGGTATACAGACCGATCGCACCGGTTTATACGTCCAGGTGTTCAGCAGATGCATCCTCCTCCACCTCCACCTTCGACATTTGACGGCCAGTTGGACCCTTACGATTACGCTACACGATTTAGGGGGTATATTGGTGATCCTTCTATCCCACCTTCCCTGCATCAGGACTTACGCAGTTATGTAGATTATTTTCCTGATCTCCGAGATTATTCTTACGATCATGGACAGGGTAGCGGTACTCGTCATGACGATGCCGAGTAGGCTTGTGTATGCATTTTTTTGGGTTTGTATTGTGTGTTTAAACTTTTGAATCTTATGTCTACATTTTTGTGTATGTTTAAACTTGTTTCGTTGTATGTTTAAACTTCGTACTTAACTTTTTGCGTTATATTTAACTAAATATAAACGATAACTATATAAATGACTTAACCTTAACATAATAGAAATGACTAAACCTTAAGAAAATATGTGTGATCGTAAAGTTAAAGTAAAGTAGTGAATAACTAGCAAAAACAACGATGAACACCAAAACTTTTCCTCTTGATTGATCAAACTTTCCGTCCAAATCATTGCCAAAACAAATTTTTTGATTTACAAGAGTAACTAAGAGAATATTCTGAAGATTGTATGAAGAAATGATACAATTACATTCAGCCAATATGCTTATATAGGGCTCCAAAGACATGGTCCCTCTAAGAAGCAAGCAAGTCAAGTTGCAAAGTTAGTTACGATGAACATCCTAGATGGATCTGATGCAGAAACTCAGCAAAGACACCCTCGAGTGGAATATACACTTTGGTTGAGTTTCTTCTTCTTGACCTCGAGTTCTTCCACCAACTTAGTGATCATCTTCTTCTCTTGAGTGACTTGTCTTCTTCTCTTGATTTTTCTTGTCTTATTTACTCAAGTGAAGTGATTAACTCGAGAGATGTTAAGAAATCTTAAATCTGCATTCCTATATTTCTTGCTCGAGTTGAGAAGTTTCTTTGCCTGAGTGAGTGTCACTCGAGGTTAACTCAAGAGATGTTGAACTTTCTGCACACCAGAGTCCTCCTTGCTCGAGTGAAATGGCTTCTTCTCTTGAGTTTTCCTAGCTTCCTTGTTCGAGTTTTGGGTTCACTCGAGAGAAAGTGACAAGTTCCTCTATGCGGCTTCTTAGTTCGAGTTTTTTCCTACTCTTTGTCCGAGATTGGGGTCACTCAATACTTCTTCCTTGGAGGTTCCTTGAGACTATTTGGCCTACATGCTTGTATCTTTTATTTCTTTTCATCCTTCCTTTGCTTATGAGGTGGGTGAAGAGTTGATGTATGATGCTTGGATGACTTGAGTGATTAGATATATTCATTTGAGCTCCATTGTATTGCCAAAGTACCTGCAAAGACATGAAAGAAGTGAAGTAGGCATTTTTTTGACAACTTAAACTCTAGCTATGATATGAATGTCCAATCCATGCAAAGGTAAAAACACACAAAACACATCCAAAAACATAGCATGAAAACATGCTATTAGAGGGGTTGAATTGTGAGCCTCAGATTTCGCAAAATAAATTACAAAATCTATTGTAATATAGGGAGTCAAGATTGAACATGAGGTTAGGAAATCGGAACAAAGCTCAAAGTTCTCTTGTCCGTCACGGACAAGAGACGTTTGTCCGTGACGGACAAACGTATCCTGTCCGTGACGGACAAGATATATCAAATTACTAATAGCGCACATTTGTCCGTGACGGACAAATATGCGCTATTAGTAAAATATTGATGCGCTAAATAACAACGGCCAATGAGGTGATTTGAGGTTAAAAGTTATTTGGTGTTTACTTGTGTATTTTTTGGGATTTATTTAATGAAAAAAGATGGTTATAAAATATAACCTCATATAACCTTAGGAAGTGAAGGTTATATTTCGGATTTATAAACTCAAAAAATACACAAGTAAACACCAAATAACTTTTAACCTCAAATCACCTCATTTAGGTTATAAATCCAAATATAAGCTATAACCTCATATAGATTAAAAATTCAAAAATAAACTCATCTACAACTCAGCCTAATTTTATTTTTAACGTTGAAATACACAATCATATGTGTTGATTTCCACCAGACAAATCCTTCGAAAATCCAAAAAAGAGATTACATATGTAATCATTCTATTCTTTCTTTAAGTGATCTAGGGTTGATGCTTTTTAGTATTCTCCAACACAATTCATCATCTTTCATGAAACTCCATTGAAAAAGAATTAGGGTTCTGTTAGACGATTTTCAAAGGAAAAAAAAAGAGTGAGCCAGAAAATTAGTCTTGTGTTTTTTTTATATGCGAGTGTCAAAGTGTTCTTTCAGTCACAATTCACAAAGTCCATATATGAAGATCAAAGTTAATGAAGAGCGATCTTGTTGTGTTCCCTCGAGTCACAAACTCATTTTTTGAAGATATAGGGTTTGTGGAGTACGGATGTCGTTGTGTTCCCTAGAGCCACAAGCTCAGTTTTTGAAGATATAGGGTTAATTAGGGGTCGTTGTCCAAGGGCAGTGTGACTGACAAACTCCTTTTTAAGGATTCAAGGAGTCCGAATCTTAATTGGCGCATTCAAGTCACAAACTATAATTTTAAAGATCTAGGGTTCATATAGCTTTGATTGTAGTCTTATATGTAAATTCTATTATACCGATATAGCTTTAGTTGTAGTTGTATAAATAAATGTTGTATATCCAATTTTTTTTTCTTGTTCATCTTCGTATTTGCGCGGCATTTTTTTTTTATTACATTGGACTATTTAAGCTAGATACTCCGGCTCTCTTGTTGTCCGAACATCCTTATTTCGAGAACACGTTATAAAGATGAATATTGGTGCTTCCTTCACATCAACTTGGATGGGTCTGAGTTTGATATGGATAAACAATATGGTCAAATTATTCGAGTCATGTAGTCTAGAGTTCACCATCATATGGATCCCATCTAGGTGAGCTCTTTGCTATTAGAATGGGGTTGATTGAATCTCGAAATTATGGCATAACATCAATCAATGTTGAGTTTGATTCTTCTCTTGGAACACAATATGCTTAAGGATATCTCCTTAAGTTCCTATGGTCTTATTGACAATTACATTAGAGATTTATCCTCCTTCTTCGATAGTTGTGAGTTTACCATGCAAATCGTAAATGTAATCATGTCCCTCACCACTTAGCAAAGATTATCCCTACTAATGGGACTTATCAAATCTTAAGTCTGAATTTTCTTGTAATCTTGTTAGAGTTTTATAATACCCGGAAAACCATAAAAGTTATATGAGAAAGCTTTAAGAGATTTAATTACCATATTTGGTGTAAAGATTTAGGAGATGGTAAGGCGACATGAGGATAAGGATAACATAATAAATGCGAGTCGAGAAATTTTGATATTTGAGAAGATGATATGCATCTGACGTTTCGTATACAAATAGTATGGGAAGATGTTTAAGAAAATTCATAATGTCGGACCGATAACACTGTGATGGAGAAAGCGGAAACCAAACAAATATCTTAACCAATGAGAAGGAAAGTCATACGGATCTTGCTAAATTTAAATAAAGTGTTGAGATGAGGATACCGTTATGGAATCTATACAAGAGTAAAATAGAACTAGGGTCTCAACACGAAATGAGTGGTAATGATCCACTGACAGTTAGAGATCGATTCGGACAAAGGAAATTGTTATAAGACGAGTCACCTAGTAGAAGAGTTCACAAGACAAGCTGGAGAGACCAAAAGAGATAAAATGTCGACCCGGATATGAGGGTCTATAGTGCATGGAAGGGATACCTACAATGGAATATAGAAGCAAAATGTAGATTTTACAAGAGTAGAGAGGTTTTGACCTCCTCAAAGATATAGGAATTTGAAGGAATCACAATGCAGGTATGAAAGAGTTGAAGCCTTGTAGCGGAAACAACGGAGTTTCATGAAGGCAATATTGCCGGTAACACCAGCGAAAGAATGTATATATGAGAACGGCCTTGGTAGACTCGGAAGTCCAATGTAACCCCAATTATCACGGGACCTAAGTCATCAACACCGACAGTCCATGCAAGGGGAACTGCAAGGGGATGATAACTAACATCATCAGAACTACAAAGACACTTACCAACTATCGTTGAAGACTTGGAATGACTATTTAGGTCAAGATGAATGATCCAGTTGGGCTCGAGAAGTAGAGTTAGCCTAAGGAAACAGAAGTGTGGAAGATAAAACGAATTAGCGAAGCATGAAAGGATTAATCGAGCAGATGATGCTCACTAAGAATTTAACGCCAGTGTAAGTATGAGAAGAGCAAGTCCGGGATATTGAGATAAGTCAATTATAGACTGACCGACGTCAACTGAGGATGTGTAAGTGTTGGTTGGTATTGACGAGTAGGTACCGTTAAGAAGAGACATTAAAGACTGCGGATTTAAGAGGTAACTTTACCGATGCCTTGGAGGATTCCCCAAGTAGGCAACGACAATCTTCTGGGATGATCTAAGGATATGGAGAGAATCGGGATAGAGGTTGCTTACTGGTTGGTTAAGAACATACTACGGTTGAGTAAGAGAGTAAGGATCTGTTTGAAGAAGATCTTGCTAGTATTAGAAGGAAAGTATAGGCGGGAGTTGGGTAAATCATGTTGACCCTCAGAAAGACGCCATTGTAACAAATGGGTGTTACACCAGAAGTGTGGTAGGCCCATAGCCCACAGTTGAAGAAAATCAATGTTAGGTTAACTATGTTTTCAAGTTAAGAAATTAGAGATTTATAGGAAAAGGTCCACTTGGGAGTGTGAGTTGTTTTGATTTATATAAATTTGGAAATTGGACAAGAAGTAGGTGAAAACTCATTAATTAAGGAACGATCCGATTAGGCCACATTGAGGAAACCGGGTCAAGCGGTTTGTATTATAAAGAGAATTAGGCACTTAGTAAAGTGCCGACAAGAGTTTAAGATCATTATTCCAGAATCGATAGTCGGGAACTTTCAAAAAAAAAAAAAAAAAAAAAGCAAGTGGGCCCAGTGGAAGGAAAAGTTTTTTTTATGGTTGGTAGAGTCATCAAAAGAGCTGGAAGTAAGTAGAAAACCAAACCGTTGAGAGAGTATCTACCGAATCCGAGACACGTCATCTGCTATGGAAATCAGAAAATTTAGCCGGTTCATGCTTTTTTAGAGTTCCAATGGTCTAGACGAGGTATCGATGAGGCTACTTACGAAACGGAGGAGAGCATTAGAAATGGTTACCCTGAGTACCTTGCGGAGTTAGCCGCTACTTCTGTATCGACGAGTTAGTACTCGGGAAATGTTTGTTTGACTTTTCATGTGTTACCTTGGAATGAGTAATTGTGTTTTATGTGATGTGTGCCAGAGGATGATATTTGAGTAGTTGCATGTTAGAAAACAGGACTTAATGAAACCAAGTTATACAAAGAAAGTTGTTTGAGTAGATACATTATTCTAAGTTTCGGGACGAAACTTATTTTTAAGAGGGCACTGATGTAATACCCGAAAAACCAATCGAACCGGATTCCGATCCGCTGCTTTATTTTTTTTTAAAACAAAAAAATACAACATTAAATTCTATCATTTTATGTGATCTTATTCACATAAAATGATAATTTTAATGTTTTGTATAAGCGATTAGAGTCTTCGTTTTTTTTAGACTCGAAGAACGGTTCTATACGAATACGACTCACGTAGCAGCCCATAATTAGCGGAATGAACAAACCGGACTAGGCCCATTGTACTCAGCCCACGGCCCAAAACCCTATCTTTAACCCTAAACCCTAATCAGCTCCCTAATCACGTTTAAGCCTAACCTAATTGTTCTTTCTCTAACCTATGTGTCGCTGCTCTACTCATCCCTCCCAACTGCAACCGTATCCTCCTTCCTCTTGTTCTGCACGACCGACAGCAGCCATACCACCGAAGCAGTTGCAGTCCCACGCCCCTTCCAGACCAGGACCATCACCGACGCCCGCCACCGAGACTGCACGCAGAGGAGTGACGACGACAGCCGAAGATGAACAATAGTACTTCCAGTCCGCCAACCTGCTGCACGCCTAGGGTGGAGATGCCGGACGCTGCACTCGACGCCCAACCTGCTGCACGCCTAGGGTGGAGATGCCGGATGCTGCACTCGACGCCCAGCCTGCTGCACGCCTCCAGTAGACTCCTCCAGTGGTAAGAACCCTCCTATGCCTCGTCTTTCACTTGTTCCCAGTAGTTCAGAAGCGACTCACCTTGCGACACTGTGATGATGCAGCCCACTAGATCCTCGCTCGTCTCTGTCGACAGCCAGGCGAACAAAAACGCCGCCCACTCTACCCTCTTCTTTCCCTCTGATTTCACGCAGTAGTAAGCACCGGGTTGCTCGGCGTGACTATGCCTTCACTGTTGTGGTGAGTAGACAACCTTCAATTGTAATGTCTTATGCTGTATAAAGGAGTGGGTTGTAGTGTTGAGTAAAATTTAAGAGCAATGTAGAGATTTGTTTAGGCTGAAATTAAAGTAAACTAAAGTAGTCTAGTAAGGTGAGAAAATCTTACATAAAATGGTACCATAAAGTCTTGCATGTTTGGGTGTTGTGAGTTTCGAACCGGAGACCTCTAGGTAGAAATAAGGGAAGCTTTTGCTGTCAAGGGGAATCGAAGTTAGGACCATCTGCACACCTTATGTTTCATTTCCGACCTGCTGACTTTAGGACCTAATTTTTATAGCTTAGATCGAGAATCCACCGTTGAATTTTTGATATATTGTAGATTGAATTAGGTAGTTCACCGTGTTAAAATTTGGGAGAAAGTTAACGGTCAGATTATAACTTATAAGTGCTCAAAGACAGTTGAGCTGTTTTTACAACAGGGGAAAATAGACCAAGTATGGAAAATTTTCAGCTTTTTACCAACTTTAGAGATGTATGGGATAGTTATGAGTAAGTATTTGTGAGGGATCTTTACTCCTATGTTTAGCATGTATATCATAGAGGATCTAGGATTTTATTTCGGAATTTTTATATCCTTATCCAAGCCGTGCATATGAACCCAAAGTCGAGCCTTAACGACTTTTTGTGTAAACTAAGATCTTTGAGGTAACTCTTATAAAACCTTACTAAATCCTTACCAAACTTTTCAATGAGAACTAGATTATGGACATAGGTTCTAAAAGAAAATATTAGAACTAAATGATAGACTTTGAGAATTTTCGGCACTAAGGGTAAAATGGTCTTTTACCGTAAGAGACATTTTTTCGTAATTCCTTCACATGAGGTTGGACATCTGGATGTGATTTTGATTCACATGCCTTATTTGACAGGCGTTTGAGTTACCACGGGTTCGGACTGAGTTGAGATTTGAGAAAGCGATTTTTTATCAAGGTAAGTCCTTGCGACTTACTTAGCTGGTTTCTGGATATTAGTTGGGTGATAATGGTTGTGTGTGTGCAATGTGTGTTATTATAAAAATAACAACTTGTTAGGACGACCGTGGTTATTATGAGTTAAGGCCCAAGTGTATGTATAACGGGCCGTGACATCACTGCCCAGATGTGCCAGGAGACTGGGAGGTTCTCTATACCCAGACCATACAGGTACACGGTGAGATGCATCGGATCCACTCTTGATGGGTACACGGGGGCGGAGGCGAGGTTTGGGAATCCCTCGTGTCACAAAATAAGTATCATTAGAGTGAATGACTTAAATGAAGATAATAAATGGATTGTTTGAAAGCATGATGAGTGTTTATTATTTTATGTGTGTGTGTGCTATTATTATTCTCCTAATGTTTAGATAACTAGCTAATGATTGTTTTGTTGTGTTTTAGATTTACTGCAGGTTAGAACAGCAGCTAAGTGATCCGGAAGTAGTGGTCAACCGGGTCTCCGTACTCTTTAGAGTGGGGGTTTGGGTTGTTGTTTTGTTGTCTTTTCCTTTTGTTAAGACAGTTAGTCTTTTCCGTTGTTTAAGTACGATAGGCTGTTAGACTTTGTTGCATTCATCCTTTTACAAATACATTTTTATGAATTTCGGTTTTTCTTATTTGTGTCTTGTTGCAAGATCTTAGTAATATTGTTGTCAAACTGAGGTCGGGACCCATTGTGAGGTCCTAACCAGTGATGTCCCGAGTTCTGAGAATTCGGGGTGTTACAAGTTTGCACTCTTTGATATTCTTAATATAGTTTGTTTAGTTTTAAAGAAATGTATTATTATAATGTTATTAAACTTTGGTAATCAATTGTTTTTCCTAGGTACACTATATCTTTTAAAATTGTGGGCCTTATGTGTTTTGTTTCTCTGTTAATGGGTTGGGCCTCTAATATCAAATAACTAGTGTTTCTAAAATATAACCTTCTTGCCAAAATATTTCCTTCTTTTTCCAAGGTTATATGAGATTATATTTCATATGTGTCTTTTTATAAAAAATAAACCCCCAAAAAATCACCCAACTAAAGACCAAATAACCTATAACCTCATTTAGATTTAAAACCCAAATATAACATATAACCTCGTTTAGGTAAAAAAAATAAATAAAATATAAGTCAATCTACAACTAAACAAACCCAAAGTGTATGTGATCAGTCCCCCCTCCCCCCTCTATTGTTCTTCTTCATCTCGATGATGCTTCTTAAAAGTATGATATTATGTTTATTTATTTTACCAATTTATAATGAGTTTGCGTAATGATATTTGTTTGGTCTTACTCTCTTTAGTTATTCACCTTTGTAAACTCTTATTCCTAACTAGTATTTTCAAAAAGTATACACTTCACCTTATCATATGTCAATTCCAAAAAATATACAAAATAGATTTGTCATTTCTTTTTCTTCTTATAAAAATATTTGTCATTTCTTATTCGTAAGCAACGGTAATTAGTTTATGTATTTTACATATTTATTATGGGTTTGTTAAATGGGGAGAGTTGGTTAAGTAGGTACATAACGTATTTTTGTGTACATAATAGGTATGTTTTGTAATGTGTAGACAGAGTAGGCACTTAGAATTAAGTAGAAAAAGATTTAATTGAAAATAATGACATCTATTTACCTAATTTGGAGATATTCTCTCCCATAAAAACATAAATGTTTTCCTAATAGATATTGTAACAGATTTGCTGACAGGTTATTATAGGAAATAGTTTTTAAAATTTTCCTAGAATCTCTCCTAATTGATCTGCTGTAAATATATACTAATATTGCGTATTATCTGAAGCTCTCTATTGTTAAGCGAGATATATATCAGAGCTCTTAATTACGATCAACATTGGAGGATTGTAGATGAAAGTCGGTGCTACATAAGACGAAAGTGGATGAAAATATGTTCTACATAACTCAACAAAATTATGTAGTAAATGTGTATTCCTTGTGGATCCGTTATGAATACATATTTTTTGTGACTTTTTACACAACTATTACAATTATGTAGTAAACATGGATAACATACCTTGGAGTGTAGAATATGTATGCCCAATGCATTTTATGTAGCTGATATTTGTGTTATATGTATTAACATTGTGTAATTGAAATTGTGTACGGACATTGTGTAATTGAAATTATGTATTAAAATTGTATATTAATATTGTGTATCAATTAAAGAATACACGAAGTTTGATTAGTATAACTGGTATAAGGGTGGGGGAACTCGTCCAGAGTTCAAATCCTACAGAATAATCAATTTCCTTCCTTTTTTTAATGATTATCCAACTCATTTATCTTTATTTTTAATTGATGAAATTAGGGTGCCTAGTTTGTATCTAAGATACAAAAAGTACCTTATTTCACCAACGTTCTCTTTTTTATTTACCCTTGCTATTTCTTCTTCGTAACTAGTGGTTTGAAAATATACTCGTCACCTTATCATTTATCAGTTCCAAAAAAACTCTTTACCTTTCTCATTTATAATTCGTAACCAATTGATCTGTTTTGTAAATTTACAATGATTTTGCCTAATAATATGTGTTTGTTCTTCCTCTCTTTAGTTATTGTCAATTCTTATTTGTAAGTTTTTGTTTATAGGTAAAACAATAAAAAAAGAATATTAAAAATAGAAGGTAAACAAATCATCCGTAATTAAAATCCAAAGCAATATTAATTAAAAAAAAAATATAACTGAAAGCAAAAATAAACAAATAAAAAGATCCTAACAAAAAATCAACAAACAACACCGGTTCAGTCTTTGATGTTGATAATCTCCGAGTCACCTCCACTTGAACATTTGGTCTCTTCTTCACCCTACTGTGTGGAGAGTGATTTTTGTCCATAGCAAGCTTCTTCTTGCTATATGTTCCTTTAGAATTAGCCTATAGCCGTTCTTGACCGAACGGCTCTTTAGGAGTTGAGCTTCAATCTCCAATGTTGTAAACTTAGAGCTTGTGTTGACATACAACACTTGCACTCATGATGGAGTAATTGGTGTGGTTGTCCCTAGTGACATGACAGTGGTCCTTGGGCTGACAGTCACTATAGTGATTTTTGGACCCTACATTGTTGATGAAAGTTATTTGCTTTTTAACACAACTGTTATATTATGTATTAGGTTTTGTTAAATATTATTGTGTGAAATGTTGTTTGTTTATACATATAGTAAAATTCGATTGTTCCCACCAAAAAAATAAAATCCCGAAGATCGTCTAGTTTAAATTTGAAATATGGAATGAATTTTAATCCCCAAAATAAATTTAGATTAAATCGGTTTTAAGTTCCAATGAGAGAAAGTACTCAGTTGCAACATGCTTCATCTTTTCAACTCCCAATAATTAACTTAAATCTATTATTATTTTTAAAATCATATAAATAGCGATGTCTTATTTTTGTAAGGGTAACTCTATTCTTCGATTGTGAACGATTTTTAGAAGTTGTATATGTGCGTGTTCAAGTGAGAACCACTAGTATAATAGGAAATAAAAACCTCTAACAACGATTTGATAAAAAGTTTTAACGTTCAAGATTTTGCAAGAGTTCATGGGTGTGTAACACTAGAGAATAGTTGAGAGATACACTATCAATATAAAGAATTTTATTCAAGGAAATACAATTAAACCCTTTAAGGATGATTTTAAATATTCTGTATAGCTAAAATCACAATATGATGTTCCAAAAACCCTAACCTTTTGTTCATACACAATCGTTATTTGAACAATGCATATACGATCCTACTAACGTAAAAAAAAATTTAACGATCATGCATGTACCGCATGATCATTAGTGTAAATGAGAATGGTAATTTTTTTTACTATAACGATCGTGCGGTATACAGACACGATCGTTATAGTTGTTGTTTTTGTGCGAATGATCATTAGCCTATGAGAAAACAAAAAAATGTACATAAAAGATCGTGAGGTACATGCTAACGATCGCTAGCTTATGCAAAGTAGGTCCGTTACACATCCACAATGGTTATCAAAATTATATTATGCGTTTTGAGTAAAAACTAAAAAAAACTTTTCAAATTGGTAGTACGTTAGGAGAGATGACCTATTAACTAGAGTTTAAAACTCTAGAGCGACCATCATAAGAATCATAATACATAATAAAAATGATATATTGTTGATATATAAAAATGGAAATTCATGATAGCTAAAATTGTCATTAGTTACCATGTACATCATTCAATATGCATCATTCAAGCTAACAAATCATGTGTCTAAAGTTGGTTTCCAAATGATTCTAACTCTCCTTCTTTCTCTCTATATATATAATCAAAGACATAATTAAGCAATAACATAAACTCTTAGAGAGACCAAAAATAGGTTGAAAGTATCTTAATTGATTAGTTCTTGAAAATACTCAATTTGAATGTGAGAGATTCTTGAAACACAACTTAATAATTGTAAGTTTATATATGAGCAAAAATGATAATGTGATAAGAGGAAGTTGCTTAAAATCAAAGTCCATCATAAATTTATAACGTCAATGCAAAAAAATATAAGATTTAGGCACATGGCTCTATTGACTCATAATGTTTATCTTATTTATTGCTTATTTGTAGGAGTCCGTTGGTCATTTAGTTTCTACAAATTTACTTTCAGTTTCGAATTACATTTAGTGGGCTAAGTTAGTGGGTCATTATTCACTTAATTAAATTGAGTCAGTCGTAAGATTAGCATATGATCGTGGGAGTAGTTACATTGTTTCTCAAGTGTCTTTATGTTATTTCTTCCTTCAATGAAAATTATCTGAGTTTGCACGACTATTTGATCTTGTTTACAACATAGTGGTATCAGAGCCACCGCAAACTTTCGATCAAATTTGAGAGTGTGAGATTCGGGACGAACACAGGGATACTCTTCTTCATCTTTGGGTGAGTGAAACTCGAGTGATTGAGAGATTGTGTTTGATTGATAAGTGAGCAAATCAAGGAACCGTATTGTCATGAGAGATGCTAATTTTTCTAAGGCATGTATCCTAAAATTCGGTGGATATTATGACCACTAGAGTCTATTGATGGAGAAGTTGTTGTGATCCAAAGAGTACTATGTCTTGTAAGTACTTGGTTGACTGAACCTGCCCTAGAGTAATGGTCTCAGTTGATCAAGAAAAAGAGTTGGAGGAGCTGCGACTTAAGGATTTCAAGGCCAAAAACTACTTCTTCAACAACATCAACAAGACCATCCTAAAGACAATGACGAAGAAGTCTACTACCAAGGAAATTTGGGACTCCATGAAAGTCAAGTTCCAAGGCAGTTCTCATGTGAAGAGGGTACAATTCTAAACATTCAAGAGAGACTTTCAACAATTACAAATGGAAGAAGGAGAATCTGTGAACGACTACTTTGGGCGTGTGATGGTTGCCTCCAACACCATGAAAAATTCTGGAGAATCCATCACGGATGTGCAAATCGTAGAGAAGATCCTTAGAACACTCACTGGAAAATTCAACTACATTGTGCGTTCAATTGAGGACTCTAAAGACATCGATGTCATGTATGTGGTACAACACCAAAGTTCTCTCATGGTGCATTAGTAGAAATTTGGAAGGAAAACATGCTCAAAAGATCAGGCCCTGAACGTAGGTATGATAGCAACAGAGGAAGAGGTCGATGCCGTGGTAACTTCTTTGGCCTAGGAAGAGGACATGGTCGAGGAAAATCATGGTCAAAAGAGAATGTGGAGTGCTTTTGCTACCACAAATTTGGACATTTCAAGAATGAATGTCCGGAATGAAATCAACGGGCACACTATATAGAGGATTATGCATGCCCACAAGAAAAGATGTTGCTTATGACATGTAATGAGGACAACACAATTGATGCTCGGAAGGCAATGACTACAGAAGAAACACTTGTGAAAGACTGGTAACCACATGTGTGGTCATCAGAGTTGGTTCTCAAGTTTGATACTACTTTCTCTTGTACTATCAAACTGGGAAATGATATGAGATTGAAGGTGGTAGGAAAAGGAAATATATGGATGAAAATCAACAAAACACCCTTCATTGTACATGATGTGTTTTAAGTATCAGAATTGTCAAGCAATTTGTTAAGCATTTGGCAAATGCAAGAGAAGGTTCATGGTTTCTTAATGAAGCATGGTTCTTGTAAGATCTTCTATGATGAGACAAAAGTTTTTTTTGTTCAAAACCAACATGAAAGCAAACCGAATGCTTGTCCTTTAGGCCACCCTTTTTATAGATGTAAAGAATATTGAAGCTTAGTGTTTGCAAACCTCATTTGATGAGAAGAACTCTATGGCTCTATGAAATAGTAAATTCGGTCACATTCACCACCAATGACTGTAGAAACTTTAAAGGGGATGCATGGTTGAAGACCTATCTCATCTACAAGGCAATATGAGGATATGCATTGTATATCTTGAAGGCAAGTAGCACAAAAAACCATTCCTCAAGCAAATTGGTTGCAAGCTACATCCAAACTCCAACTTGTGCATATAGATTTATGTGGCCCAATTACTCCAACATCAAACAGCGGAAAAAGGTACATATTCACCTTGATTGATGATTTTAGCCGCAAGCTATGGGTTTTCTTTTTGCAGGCCAAGTCATAAGCATTTAGTGTCTTCAAAAGATACAAAATGTTGGTGGAAGAAGAGGCTAACTCAGTTCTAGAAAGCCTAAGAACAGATAGAGACGGGGAGTTTCTTTCACAAGAATTCAAATATTTTTGTGACGATACGGGAATCAGAAGGCAACTCACAACAGCCCTGACACCCCAACAAAATGGGTTGGCCATAAAAAATGCTACCATATTAAATATGATTAGATGTATACTCAATGACACCAAGGTGCCTAATGTTTTTTGGCCTAAAATAGTAGCACGGTCTTCATATGTCCTCAATAGTAGTCCAACTTCTATCAACAAAGAACACCTCCCCCCCCAATAACTATGGAGTGGATCAAAACCCAAAGTTGATCAGTTTCGAGTGTTCGGGTGTGTGTTATGTGCATGTACCTGATCAACAAAGAAATAAGGTGGATGTAAAGAGAAAAAAGTGTTTCTTTACTGGTATCTCATCTAAATCCAAGGCTTGCAAGGCCTACAATCCAGTCACCAAGAAGGTGATTGTAAGCAAAGATGTTGTCTTTCATGAAAGTGAAGGGTGGACTGTAGATCCTGGAGATGTTGAAGTAGAAATTAAGTTACAGTGGGATGACTTTAATGAAAGTATAGTAGATTTCGATATGGAGTTTGATGAAAAGCAATGCAATATCAACTCAAGGGGATAATCAATTGTTTATACCTATCTCGAACCAAGGTACTAACTCACAAACCTATCATGATTCACAAGAAGAGAGTGTACCAAAAACTAGTGAAATTCAGTAAAAAAATGACAATTTGGGCCCACGCGTGAGATCCAAACCCTCATTGCATGATAACTATGAGATGGACAATGTTATCATGGACATTAGTGATCACTATGAAATGTGAAATATCATCCTAGACATGAGTGATCATTATGCCTTGCAAGTTGACAAAAGGGATCCAAATAGATATGAAGATGCAGTAATGGAAGATAAATGGAGAAAGAATATGGAGTTGAAAATTTAGTCTATTGAGAAGAATGACACTTGGAAATTGACCAGCTTACCGCCAGGATCAAACCAATTGGAGTTAAATGGATCTACAAGACAAAATTGAATGAGCTCAAGCAAAAGGAGAAGTACAAAGACAAATTAGTTTCTAAAGGCTATTCTCAAAAGGAGGGCATCAACTTTACTGAGGTATTTGCACCAGTGGCTAGGTGGGGTACTATTAGAACTCTCTTGTCTCTTGTTACACACTAGGGTTGACTTGTTTATCACTTAGATATGAAAAATGCATTCTTGTATGGAGAATTCACAACGAAAGTATTTGTTGTCCAACCTCCAGGATTTGAGAAAGTAGGGGAGGAAGATAAAGTCTACAAATTAAAGAAGGCTTTATATGGTTTAAAGCAAGCGCCAAGAGCGTGATATAGTAAAATTGAGCAGTATTTTCTCAATGCAGGTTTCGAAAGATGTTCATATGAATATACATTGTTTGTCAAAGGGCAAAAATTTGATAATTCTCCTAATGAGTCTCTAAGTTGATCTAATGTATGTTAGCAGTAATGAAACCATGGTGCAAGAGTTGAAAGCCAATGTGCAAGCCATGTTTAAAATGATTGATTTGGCAAGATGTAGTTTTTTTTGGAGTTGCAGTTCTGCAGTCCAATTATGGCATATTCATTTGTCAACAAAAATATGTTAAAGAGCTCATTGAGAAGTTCGGACTTCTTGATAGTAATCACGTGAGAAACCCTATTACTCTAGGAAGCAAGATCACACTTCATGGAGAAAGAGTTCTAGTGGACAACACACAATATAAACAACTTGTTGGTAGCCTTCAATATCACAACAACACGCCCAAATCTCATGTATGTTGTATGTCTTCTCAGTAGATACATGGTCTCACCAACAAGATTGCATATGCAAGCTACAAAACGAGTGTTGAGATATCTGAAGGCCACTCTAGAGTTTGGCATATGGTATGGAAGAGGAGTTGGGGATAAAGCATTCCCGGGCTATACAAATAATGATTATGCAGGGGATGAGGATGATAGAATGAGCATAAGTGACTGTGATTTCTTCTTTTCTAGTGGAGCAATTTCGTGGGCCTCTAGAAAGCACCTAGTAATCACTCTATCAACTACAACATATGAGTTTGTAACAACAACTTCATGTACAACTCAATGTGTATGGATAATGTGAGTGTTGAGCAAATGGGTTGGTTGAAAAGTGTCAAGAATGACAGCATAATATTTCATGTCAATAGTTCTACGATCAAGCTGTCCAGAAATCTAGTACTACATGTCTGGAGCAAGCACATAGATGTGAGATTTCATTTCCTAAGGATTTGGTCAAGGAATTCCCAATTGAACTTTGATCATTGTGGCGCAACTCATCAAATCGTTGATATAATGACAAAGGCAGTGAAGCTTGATGTGTACGAAAATCTTAGGTCCAAACTTGGCATCAAAAAGACGACAAACATAATCCAAGGGAGTATGTTGTCTGAAAATACAAGCACTTAAACTCTAACCTGAGCCGGTTGAGTTTTGGGGAAGACATGTTGGTTCATTATGTCTTATCTTATTTATTGCTTATTTTTAGGAGTCGGTTGGTCATTTAGTTTATGCATATTTACTTTCAACTTCGAATTGCATTTTAGTGGGATAAGTTAGTGGGTCATTAGTCACTTAATTAAATTGAGTCATCCGTAAGATTAGCATGTGATCGTGGAAACAATTACATTATTTCTCAAGTGTATTTATGTTGTTTCTTCCTTCAATGAAAATCATCTGAGAGTGCACAGCTATTTGATCTTGTTTACAACAAGCTCATCCTTTGATTTTTTGCAATATCACTTGTTCCACCTAGTAAATAAACCGATAAAAAGAGTAGGCAAGGATATATTTATACCATTAGGAATACCCATAGCAAATTCATCAAATTAGTAACCTACAACACAAAAGAAGAGAATAAACTATACATGAGACAACTATGTGAACTTCATTTATGAGGTACGAGAAAAGTACAGAAACTAACAAGGAAATAAACAATCAAGGGTCAACTCGTCAAGCACAGATTATGGGATTATTGGAGGGATTATTGTATTCGAATTACTTTGGAGATTATTTTGACCAAATACACTTGGATTATCGATTACGGGAGGGATTATTGAAAATAATAATCTTGCAAACTAATCCGTGGGGCTTGCCCAACGGACCCTAAGTCTTTGTTAGTTTCATGTTTAATTCCAAAATAAATATTTTTTGAGAGGAATTTTTTCAAATACTTGTTATGCACAATTTATTCATCAAGTAAATATCAAAATGAATGAACATATCAATTCCTATAGCTAAATTGGGGTGTAACCAGCATCACACGACTCTATTAGCAACTTATGCGCACCAAAGCTCCAAATGATAACCATTTTGATATCAATATCATATCTCTCTCACCAAACAAATAACCAAATACGTAAAAAAAAAATTATCTAACAACAAAAAAAATCAAATAAGAGAACATTTAAACAAATCGTAGTATTAAAATGAAAGCCAAATATTGCATACATTACAAACATAATCATCCGGCTTCCATGAAACTCTAGTTGAATCGACCAAGAGGGGACCAGAAGGTGAAAAGAAAACTGCTCTTGGCAATGGAGATATGATATTGATATCAAAATGGTTTTCCGTTGCATGAAGGAAGAATAAACACTTAGAAACCGTCAGTAACACTTGAATATGATTATATTTAGAGATAAAGTTTAAATTGATATATTTAAAGATAAGGTCAAACTGATAAATGATTAGAGGGTTACTATTTATTTGTAAGAATATTTGTTTTACTATATCAAGGATATATATTTGATCTAGAAAAAAAAGAGGGAAATAAATTTTGAATAAGTCGAAAACTCAAAAGGAGGCTATGGAAAAAGTCAGGGGCTCGGACTGACATTAAGATGGGTAATAAGAAGATAAGGAACGATGTGAGAATAGTGAGCTCATCTATGAAAAATGAAATGTGTGATTAGGTGAAAATCCGAAAGATGCTTAGGCAAAATTAGTGAAATAGAAAAGAGTGAATTCTAGAATGCATTCACTTGTTTCGGAGTGATATGGAGGTTTTGGGTAGATTCCGTTCCTGAGTTGATTGACAACTATAGAAGGATGAAGAAATATGCACGAAGAAGTTGTAAGGTTTCTTCTCTTTAATTTTGTTGTATGTCTAATAATGTTAGGTCCAAGAGCAGTCCGTAAGTCTTTTATGAATACGTTTTCCATTTGTGTAATTGTGATGGTTCGGATTGGGCTCTATAACCTTGATGCACATATTTAATTTTAGAGAAAATAAAGCACATCAAACAGGCCCGTAGGTGCAAAGCTATCATCTTCTTCAAGGGGGTTAGACATCAGAAAATCCAAAGTCACAAATATCGCACTACATTATAAATTTATGGAAGCTATTGGCTGAACCAAAATTTATGTGGCTTTAGGTAGTAGGTGAAAAGTACCTAAAGAATGTTAACATCCTAGAATACACTCTTAAAGGAAAATGATCTTGGCAATGGAAAAGGCTCGTAAGTTTGTTTTTTTTTAAAAAAAAGGGGCTTAGATGGAAAGTGGAAAATGGTGAATACATTAAAGTTTGGACTGACAACTAGATAATGCTTGAACCAATAATTAGTTTGACACCACCCAACTCAATCTTTAACACATACCTTAGGGTATGTGAGCTAATAACACCCGATTGAACATGGGATATGAGGAAAATTGAAAACACACTTAGTGGGATGATCTCAAATTATGTATCATCCAAATTCGAAACCATCCAAATACCTACCAGGAAATGTACCAATAGACTCTATTGGGCACCGAACAAACATGGATGGTTCTCCACTAAGTCAACCGTGGATCTGATCAATAAGGAAAAAAGAATGGAGAAGTATGAATGTTCATGGATCTGGGGGCTAGATATCCCCCTAAAAATAAAATATTTTATATAAAAAATTACAAAAGGGCGTAGAGACTAAGGAGAAACTAAGAACGCGGAACATTGTTGTTCCAATGGAGTGCATATTGTGTAATCACAACTTGGAAGACGTGAGATATCTATTGTTTGACTGTCCAATAACAAAACAGACACCGACAAATATGGTACCAAGTTCGAGTAATTCTTTTAATAGTATTACCGTCCAAGTGAAGCACTTAACTATCTCAAAGGTCTCTTTGAGAGGGAAGATTTGAGGAGCGTCTTCTTCACGTGGTGGAGTATATGTTACTTTAGAAACCACGTGGTGTTTAATAACATAAATTTTTTAAAAAAGAATAAATTTGAGGATTATACTCCATTCCATATTAATGCATCGAAAGAATCAAAGAAAGAAGAAGATAATGACTTGCCAACTAAGGAAATACGGCATAGTAGGAGAAAAATAAGAAATATAAATTGGGAACCACCAAATAACCATTTGGTGAAAATTAATTCTGATGGGTGTGTATTGGGTAATGAATTTTCCGCTTATGGTTACATCATTCGAGACCAATATGCCAATGTTGTAATTGTGGACTATGGAAAGCTCTCCCGATCATCAATTTTTCAAACTGAAACACATGCCATGTTGAAAGGGTTTTAAAAACTTGACCTACGGAAGATCGAGATCGAGGGAGACAATCTAAGCCTGATAAAATGTGTCATATGAGATTGGAAACCACCTTGGCAAGCAGAAATTCTTTTCGACAACGTCGTATTTTTTCACAGTTTTTAGAGAAAGAACGGCTTAAGCATATTTGTAGGGAAATAAACACCGTGACCGATTATCCCAAGCCAGTTGATCATTGCTGCCAATGTTGATTTCCCACATGTAGTTAATGAGCTCATCCTTTTCGATTCGTCTCAACGACCGGTGACGAGGAGAAGATCCTGACCCGTCTCAGCACCATTTCCCATCGTAGATGACCCCTCGGGCCATTAGTTTACCAGCTTCTGCTTTCTAGAAAAAAAAAAAAAGGTTATATCTTCTTCATGGTTAGTCGTTTGGTATGTCCCTCCCTCATTCCTCAACGCACCACCAAACACATTCCTAATTAAATAATAAATATTACTCCTAAATTTCCCCCTTTGATTTCATACCCAGTCTCCAAAAACATTGGCCTTTTTCCCCAATTTTACTGCAGCGATCTCTCATCTTACCAACATTTCAGCTCATACCAGTCTGCCAATCCTTCTACCATGGCAGATCTCGGCCCCCAAACCGAGATCTCCATCGCCGGTACCTTTTTCAGTAGCGCCATCGCCGCTTGTTTCGCTGAGGTCACTCCGATTTTCGTTTCTAGCATTTACATTTTCCAGTTCCTTGTTGATTCCATTTATAAATACCAGCTAATCATCGATTGACACGATCTTGTCTTAAACTTTTCGTCTACTGCAACTTCACTTTGTTATATAGGTTTCCTTTTGAGCTTTTTGTCTCACTTCCTATTTATATTACTCTAAATTCGGAATTCAATTTTTTGCAGTTCTGTACACTTCCTTTGGACACAGCTAAAGTTAGGCTTCAACTGCAAAAGAAAGCAGCTCAAGGGGAAGATGATGATTTACCAAAGTATAAGGGTATGTTCGGTACTATGACTACCATTGCAAGGGAAGAAGGGTTACCAGCCCTATGGAAAGGAATCATACCCGGTCTACAGAGGCAATTCTTGTATGGTGGCCTACGAATTGGATTATATGATCCTGTGAGTTGGGAACTAGCTGTAGGCTGTAGCTGCGTTCAATCACAGACCCTTTAGGAAAAATGTGTTAATACTGGTGCTTGCAATGCATGACTTTTGCAGTTTAAGCTCTTTTTTGCTGGCACTCTTCTCTTTGGAGGTGTTCCTTTGTTCCAAAAGATACTTGCTGCTCTAGCAACCGGTCAGTGGACTTTGTTTTTTTTCTTTAGATTAATGTACTTCATCTTCGCAGATCTGTGTGTTGTTTCGTAATTGACCAAACTTGCCGTTGCTTGTGTCATTTCTTTCCATTCTATCATTTTTTAGGGGCAATTGCTATATCTGTAGCCAATCCAACTGATCTGGTTAAGGTTCGACTTCAAGCTGAAGGGAAACTTCCACCTGGTGTTCCGAAGCGTTACTCCGGAGCTCTGGATGCTTATCTCACCATAATCAGACAGGTTATTTTGATTTGCAATCTTCCTTTCTTATATTTTTGCTTTGTCAAATTTACTGTGTGTGTATACATGTGTGTGCTACTATAACAGGAAGGACTTTGGGCTTTATGGACTGGTCTTGGACCCAACATTATTAGAAATGCTGTTATTAATGCAGCTGAGCTAGCCAGTTATGATCACGTGAAAGAGGTTATCAGATCACTGCATTGACTTATACATTCCACCCATTTATGCTTATTTCCAACTAACTATTCCCGTAAATGTGCAGACAATATTAGCAATTCCAGGGTTCACAGACAGTTTCTTTACTCATATGCTAGCAGGTCTTGGTGCAGGTTTTTTTGCAGTGTGCATTGGATCTCCTGTTGATGTGGTGAGCTCCTTCACATTTTGGGGGATGCAATTATATTTCATCTTGTTAAAGCTTAAAACCTTGTAGGTGGTTATATGCCCTCAACTAACAACATTTTGGGAGTAGCTTTGGTAGAATGAATCCAAACAGAAGAATTAAGAATAGAGAGATGCTAAGTACAACCAGAAATATTTCGGGTTCACATGTTTAGTCAGAATAAAGAAGTACGTCTGCTTATTGTCATGGATACAATAGGATGATGGGAGTTTGGCTACCTCTGTAGTGGACCATTTATGATTTAGTTCAGTCACATTTTTTGTGTCTTACCTTTCTGCAGTTTAATCAGACTACACAAATGCTGAAAGGTTAGTAATTCATGTGAGGCTATAATCTCTGCAAATCAAATGAAAGAATTAGTGATACGAGGAACTTGAAGAAAACTGGACATCTCCACATGCTTAATCAGGAAAAAAAAGATTAATTTCCATGATCGGGTCAAGTTCCAGTTCATTGGTTTCCTATAGCGTGGACATAATATAAATATGGGCTAAGTCACTCAAAATCAGGCCGGCTGATGTGCTTTTCCTGTTACCAGGTCAAATCTAGAATGATGGGAGATTCAACATACAAAAGCACAGTTGATTGCTTCATCAAGACATTGAAAAGTGAGGTACGTTGATAATAAACTAGTATGGTAACACAATTTAGGTCTAGCATTTTTCGGTTGTTTATCTATAAATAGTCCATTCCTTATTGAACATGGATGCCTGATATCTGTTTTCTATTCAAACGTCTCAAATTCATATGCATTAATTGGAGCTTGCATTTTGCAGGGAGCATTGGCTTTTTATAAAGGTTTCCTTCCCAATTTTGGTCGGCTTGGTTCCTGGAACGCTGTCATGTTTCTCACATTTGAGCAGGTATAGAACTTTGTGGTCCGTTTTACTATCTCTGTTTTCCATAATTCTTTAGCTAAAACACTTTCAAACTTCTATATATGCAATGACCAATGAAATACCGTTACGAATCCTACTTGGTAGGCCTTCATTTCAATTTACTATTGAAGTTAAAAGTAGAGGCGAAAAATTTGACAAAAATGGAACTCAGGCTCCATACTTTGATATCAGCTTTGCTCATGTAAACCGGACTTCATCTTGCTCTCAATACTTGAACACTAGCCTTCTGCTAGATGGCATAATTTTGTGCATGACTTTTCCACTACATGATGAATCATTTATTTAATGCATATCAATGAGATTAACTTCAGTAGAAATGGAAAGATGTACATGAAGTATGCTATCTGGATCATCTGGTTGGATTTTTTGGGGTTTCCATCACCATGAAAATGTTGTGCAAGAGAAAAATTTACCAATGCTCCCACTTTATGTGATTCTGCACGGGGATACATTTATGTGATTCCATAGTTTAACATAATACTAGCATCCAAGACTCAGTGGATGATTTTTGAGCTTGCATTTATGTGATTCTGCACAGTATACATTGTCCCCCATCGTACTTTTTATGGCAGGTCAAGAAGATCTTTCAAACACAAATATAGCATCCAACCCCTTTAGTTTCTCCATCTTGCAACAATATGTACACCTGGGCGAGATTTCCGCCACATCTGTACAGGAGAAATATACCCATCCCCCTCTTTGTCTTGATTGATTCTACGTTGAATGCAAGGTAACATTTATAGTATTCTCCTAGAGTGTAAGAATTACTAAGGACTTATCTCTTAGGCGGCGGATTGTGGCTCTGCTGTAGTAGCTGTTACTGTTAGGGAATGTCCTATCTAAACTTGCTGATGTATTTGTAATATACATTGGTATATTGAATATTTATTCTCATTAAGGTTTACCATTTTCATTGAATTTAGACGGATTTATAAAAGTCGCTCATTCCTTTTGAGCCGAGTATTATCAAAACTGCCTACAAATGACAAAGTTTTATACGACAAAGACACAAAGACTACTAAATTACAGGATTTACAGCATCATTATCAATCTTTACATCACTAGTATGCAATTCTAACCAAATAGTGTTCAAGTGATTTCAAGTGTTCTTTGGATTGTGTACCCTCTTGCATTTTAGAAGCAACTGGTTAGGGACTTTATTATGTAGACTCTCCAACTTCAACCACACAATGTTGTAGTATCCTAATAACATCTAGAATGCACAACATGACTTTCAAATGAGCCTTTTCCTCCAATATGGCCATCTCAATGACTACTCGTTTCGTTTCTTGTGATATGACTACTCGTTTCTCCGATTCTATGGGTGCGTTCGGTTGAAGAACATTAAATCGACCTATTCAGGTTTCAACCTTCTTCTTGTAGTTTGGTACCGAACCGAAAATGGAGCGACTGAGATATGAGTTGAAGGGGCTGAAATGGTGACTGAATTCATCATAATTTTCAACTAATGCAAATGAAATTTGTTCCCTTCATCCTTTCCTCTCCTCATTTCTCCTTTATACATACCCTCATCAAGATGTCAACAACAATCCTCTTGATCCCACAAGTAATTACTCTTCTTCTTTTTCTCTCAATCCCATGTTTCAACTCGGTACCGAAAATGGGCTAAAACTTTTGTCTCTGCAAACTCTTCTCTTCTCCCTTATCTTCTTCTCTCTCAATCAGTTGTATCGGTCTTTGAGACTTTGTGCATATCTACTCCAAAATCCAGCTTTCCCATACATGAGACAAAATCAGCAAGCTCAGCTTTCTTATTAGCCAGGAGGATGACCAAAATCCAGCTTTTACATACATTAAACAAAATCATCAACCAAAATCAGCAAAAAAAACAGCAACATAATCAACAACCAAAACAGAGGTAACATATTCTACTAATGGCTTGATTCTTCAGATCCTTAAGTTGAGGCTACTGAGCCCTTGACCCATCATATGCCTGCTCAAGTTTCTGAGAATGAAAAAAAAGTTTATTTTATTAAAAAAATAGTAAATTTATTACAATTGTTGTTTCTTATCTATTTGCTGTCAATTTGTTGTTTGTTGTCACGAATTGTTGTTCTTATGTTTACTCTGATCAAGCTAGAATGTCATGCAAGTGAAGAAGCTGGTGCGAGATTTTGAACACAACACTTCCTTACTACAGAGATTGCATTTTTCCTCCTTTGCAACATATATGTTATTTATTGACATATATTTGGAATGCTACCAATTGTTTTGTATTGATAATGATCATAATGAAATTATTGTACTACATGTGGTAGTTGTGACATGGACCAAAATCTGCACACTGAAAAACTTGAAGTAATGGTTGATTTGGATTTTAATTGTGTTACCAAACATGACTATTTCAAAACAGACAAGGCAAAATAAAAGGCAGATTTTTACATGATACAACTATCAATGAATGAAGAGGTTGATGAGTTCAGGAAGATGTTGTTGTCCTTTGGCTTTAGATGTTGAGCACAAGGAAGATGTTGTTGGCCTCTAGGGCAGAGCTTGTCAAGTTCGAGGTCATAGGGCAGAGCTTGTCATTTGTTGCATTTGGCAGTCATGCTTTAGATGCTCATAGGAGCTGTGCATTTCTTCTTAAGTTTCTTTTACTTTTCTCATGTGAACCACAAAGGCAAAGAAAACAAGAGCAATTCTTGTGCACAAAAAGAGAGATGAAAGCCCTTTTCGGTAATTTACCTCACAAATCAGTAACTTCATCCTCTTTTCAACCAACATCAAAACTAAATAATTCATTTCATCTCCTTCAATTTCATTCTCATTTTTTCAACTTCACTTTTAGCTTCATCTCTAATAATTCTCGATCCACCGAACTAA
The DNA here is from genome assembly GCA_033239125.1 of Fagopyrum homotropicum. Classification (NCBI taxonomy): domain Eukaryota; kingdom Viridiplantae; phylum Streptophyta; class Magnoliopsida; order Caryophyllales; family Polygonaceae; genus Fagopyrum; species Fagopyrum homotropicum. Next base: position 102,881,213 of record BSWB01000005.1, read on the forward strand.
CCCTATATCAATTAAAGGAGGTCTTGATACAAGGCCAACATAGAAATAAACATCCAAACACCCTCTATCTACACACCTAAATGGTGCCTTGCTCGACAAGGATGATGCGGATTTGTGCTTATCCGTTAGTTAAATTAGTTAGTTTAGTTCAAAGTTTATCTTTTCAATAATTATTTTTAAATTTTAAGTCTTTTTCTTTATCTTTTAAAGTTTGTTATGACCTCCTCTTAGCCGATAAATAGAAGTCATATTTTATTGTTTTAGTCAATATTATTTAATTAGCTAATACATTAGTAAATCAACGTTATAATTGGAGTCATACTTAACCTCTTCATTTGGTACTCGCTTCATTCAGTCTAAATTGAATTTGGTTTTGAATCCTTCTTCTCTTTTCGAATCTTTTTTTATATTAATGTTTTCTATTGTAATTGCAGTTCCTACGAGGTTGTTCATCACCCTAGCCACCGAAACCCTAATTATACAAGGGTTGAATTTTTTGAGTTTTGTTTGATCTATTTAGATCAAATCGAGTTTCTTATTCTCTTTCTTTTTTCACTAACCAAATTGGTCATTCTAGCGCTTGTTCTTTGTAGTTTTCAAGGTACACAATATCATCATTGTTCAAACTCTCTTTGTCCTCTCTTGATTCCGACTCTTAGGACATACATGCTTAGAAAACCCGAGTATTAACAAGACATAAGAATTTTCTTGGAGGTGACAACAAAGATCCAATTCGAAATGATCGGACAAACACAAGGAAAGTCAATGTTTTACCTTTGATTCACATCAATTGTTATCACAAGTTAGACAATCGTTTGAGATATTTGCATGCTTCATAATTATCTTATATCTATTAAAGCAGAAGCCTTTATTGCCACGTGTCAACGCCATATTTCTCGAAGCCTAAAAAATTATTTTAAAAAGTGATTTCGAAATGTTAATATAAATTGGAAATTGATTTCTAAATTTTTTTAGAAATATTTTAAATAAATATTTTATAAAAATAGTTTTTAAACTTTTACGGATTTTTTTTACCAAATCAATTTAAAAATATAATTAATTAGAAGAGATAAATACTTAAAAGAAAATTAAAAATCATAATAATTATAATTTTATTCTCCGGATTTTTATTATATAAAATATACATATAAATTTCTAAATATTAAATATTTATTAAAACTCAACCCGCACAAAGTGCGGGTAATACATTAGTTATTAGTTGATTGTTTGCACAATTTTGTTTATTATTAGTTGTTTGTTTGCATTATTTTACACAATAAAATACCAAAAGTCTATTTTTTTAATCATTGTGCCATTTTCCCTTAGTAGTTTACTTGATTTTTTTTATTACCCTCAAACCTTAGCTTCCTTAGTTAAATATTTTCCTTTTCGACCTAACATTATTAGAAATTACCAAAAAAATATTTTATTTAATTTATTTAATCTATTTAATCGTTTTGTGATTATATCTTACTCATAGATAGTGTTATATTTGGTTAGCAAACTATTTTTCTTATAACAAATTTTCTTCCCTGTAACAAATTTTCTTCCTTAAAGATAAAATTGTGATTAAAGATAAGTCGTAGATTTTCCTCTCTTTTCACAAGTTTGTACCCTCTTTTACCTTGCTTTTTTTTTTTTTTGTGAAAACCAATTTTTAAAAATATCTATTTTAAGCAACTCCAAAGTTTTTCATTTTCAAAAGTTTACTCTTAAAAACTTACTAGTATAGTTCCCCGTGCTAAGGCACGTTATACTATCAAAATTTAATTGATAAATATAAATTAATTGTTAAATTTATAAAACACTTTTACTGATTTTAAATAATTAATTTCAAGAAAAAAATAAAATAAAATTTTTATTATTAAATTAATTATAATTTTAGATAAACGATAAAAATAGACTAATTTTAGGTGATATTATGATTCCTAATTTTTTTGACTCTTATAAAATATAAAAATGTAAACATAAGGTAATATCAATTAACTATTTTAAAAGATGACAAAGTGAGAATAAAGTTTTAAAAAATATTTTAAAAAAATATCAAAATTAAAATGTAAATGTTGAAATAGGAAACTTTTAAAAGTTCAATTTTAAATTTTTTTAGGTGATTCTAAATATGATCTTTGAAAAACAAAGAGATGTAACACTAATATTATTATAACTTATGCATTTGTTGATTTAGTAAAAAATAATAATTAATTTATAAGGTAAAGTTAGAATAACTATATATTAAAGTTAAATTAGTAAATTATCTAATCATTTTATAAATAAAATTGAAAATATTTTAAAGATATCTTAAGAATATGTAGAAGATTGTGATAAAATTGAAAATGAAAACAATATATTTATTATCTATATTAGTGATTTTGTATTTATTAATTAAATAGTAAAGTTATAAAAATGAAAATTAAGAGAAAATGACACGTGTCTCAAAGTTAATATGTGAATGACACGTGACACGAAACGCTTCTTCTTTAATACACGTGTGTGTATAGTGTGGATTCAGGATTGATAATCTTGTGTTCCTTCATTCCTTGTCACTATGGATCCCCTCTGGATTTGTTAAAAAATCTGTAAAAAAACAATGTTGAGTGTGACAATGGCCCACAACGACAATATGATAACACATGAACCTAACATATAAGTTATAGGGTTACTCCTTATATTGCCAATTACTTTTACGATGGAATCCCGAAGGCTTGTATGCGTATGTTCACTCTGACGTGCAGGTCCGATCTGGGTCTAATTATCTTGTGTTTGGGTTGTGATAGTTATGTATGTTATCCGCCCGTTTGGCTAAGCCGGTCTTAAGGTTATGTGTCAAGTGTCAGTTAGTCCAAGATAGTTGCACTTGAGGTGGAGTGTTGAGTGTAAAAATGTCTCACATCGACAATATGATAACACGTGAACCTAACATATAAGTCATAGGGCTACTCCTCCTATTGTCAAATGGTTTTAGGATGGAACCCCGAAGACTTATGTGTAGGTTGACTTTGGTGTGCAAATCCTCCACGTCTTAGACACTTATATATTAGGTTCGCGTATTATCATATTGTCGATGTGATACATCTTCACACTCAACAAGCAATTAAGGTTGGATTAATATTATCAAAAGTGGATTTTCCCCTCCCTTGTTCCTCGGTGTTCAAGGGGCTACTAGTTTGGTTCATAGACACTTGTGCATCCAACACTGCAACTCACTAACTTTTTTTATGGATCATGCCAATATATAAAAATTGAAGGATTTTACAGGTCAAAGACCATTTTTTAAAAGTAATTGAGTTTTAAAATTAGTGTACGTAAAAATAAGAAACAAATGAGTCTTGTTTGATCATCCTTTATTGTTCTTTGAGTCTTTCTTCTTGTTTGTGTGTTCAAAACTTGTGTGTTGAATATATTAACGTGTGATAGAGCCCTACAACGTCTATACATGTTGATATTGGTGCCCTAAGACATTGATCCCACTTAAAGTATTGATGCTCTCAAAACAATTAATCAAAGAAGCTTACAAGCAACAACTAGAGAGTGAGATCAAGAAATAAATACTTGTCAGTTTTTTTTTTTTTGAATTTTCACTAACCTTAACTTGTTTAATTTTGTTTTTTGTTTGTATAAGCATATGTTTAGGGAAGAAAGTCCAACCAAATCAAGAGGATCCGAGATCTTTAACCTCCTAAAAGATAGGAAGGATTGTCTAGCCATTATGTCTAAGAATGGACAAATTTGCATCATGTTAAAAGCATTGTAACCACGAGTTTGCTAGTCCCAACAAGAGTAGAAATGTAGAAATCAGGTTTGGTAGTTGATTTGGGTGTAGGTACCTGTAATACATCAGTTAAACTGCATGCAATATAACAGTAAGGGTCAGAAATTTCATACCAAAAAAAAAATCATGACAAACCCCCTTTGTGATTTTGCAATTTCTGAATTATGATTATTATATAATAAGTTTTGACCTTCTTATTATAAGATAATCTTTGACCTTATAAAATTCGATTTATTATTTATATTATTCTATTTCTACCTAGAATAAGATAAGTTTTTACCTTCTTATCTTATTCTAGATAGAAATAGAAAGAGATAGACTAGAAACGAGATCTCTTATGTCAAGGACACAAAAGAGACATTAACTGAATGTAATTGGGATTTGGATGGAATATAATGAAATAGAGGCACTTTGAGGTTCCCTATGAAATGCGGCATGGAAAGGAGCCGCTACAAAGAAGTTGCGGGAGTTACGAAGGAAGCTTCGAGCTCATATTGGTCATGGGTTTAGAACAGGAATTTAACTCTATGAGATCAAATCCCCCGTTGTTCCTCAGTAGCTCAGTGGTAGAGCGGTCGGCTGTTAACTGACTGGTCGTAGGTTTCGAATCCTACTTGGAGAGATTTTATTCGTTCTGAATTAAAGAATTCAGAATAAGAATGAAAGGGCTCGCTTTGACCGTTAAGAGTACAAAAACAAATTCATCTCAATTTGAAAATGGATAGATAATAATACAAAAAAGAATATCTGAAAAGATAAAGAAAGAACATAGAAAATAGATATAACGATAATAATATCTAAGAAGTGGTCTAGAATTTTTTTATTTTTAATTTATTGTTACTTGGATTGTTAGTTGATCGGTTTTTTCTTAGAAAACTTTCTTCTTTTTTTTTGATCTCGATTGTATTTTATACTCTTTTGGGGTTGCTAACTCAACGGTAGAGTACTCGGCTTTTAAGTGCAGCTAGGGTCTTTTACACATGAGCAGAGTCAAGATCGGAATCTCTTTCCTTAATTCTAAAAATACCCCGCATTACGACGGTTACTGGTGTTTAAGAATCCCAGGATACAACTGTTGTTCGAATCCGTTCTTCATAATAGAACCGGAAGCCTACGAACCAGTAGTGCGTTGCACTCTTGAGATAAAAAAAGTTTGCAAGCTTGAAGAGAGAGAAGAGAGCAGATTGAAGGTGTGATTGAAATGAGAGGAAGAGCTCTCTATTTATAGGAGTTGGAGGAGATGTATTGGACTATGGGCTTCGGAGCCCATTGACCAACCCAAAAACGGAGCCAATAGGATGCTGACACTTGCCCCATTTTGGAGTTGTCACTTGCCCAATTTCAGAGTCGAAACTTGCCCCAATTCGGAGCTGACACTTGCCCAACAACCCTTGATTTTCGGATCTGTTAGATTGGGTAATTTGACTGATCCGATGGGCCTGTAGATCCGATCCGTCGATCCGTTTGCACATATGGGCTTGACCCAAGGCCTTCCTCATCTGGACTGTTGAACTTCGAATTGGGTCGGCCTAAAAATAATATAGGTGGCCAGCCCATATTATAATTAGGTCCACCCGTGGCACGGCACGACACGACCACGGCCACGAGCTCGGCTCGGCGCGTGCACCCGTGTGGTGGTTTGCCTACGCCGTTCTCCCATTGAAAACGGGTAGTGACCCAAGGCCACATGCCTTAGAGAAAACTTGCCCTATATATCCCATTGTTTCTCCCTCCATATAGTCGATGTGGGAAGCACACAATTTTGACTATTTTCCCAAGTTATTGCCTATTACGCAACCAACTTTGGGCATTCATTTCTCATTCAAACGGAACTCAAATTTTATGTATGAATATACCACGAGCAAGAGCTCGCGGAGATGAAGTAAACGCTCCCACTTTCCAGTGTTGATAATGGCCGGATCCCACCGGAAATGTGCTTGGAAAAGTGTCCGGCGCACACATGTGTTAAAACATGTTTTTATTCATTCTTTTCATTAAATTAGTTCCAACAATCTCCCACATGAATAGAAATTCTAAACATATGCTTCTCTACTTTTAGACAGACAGAATTCTCAAGAGTACAGTCAAAAAATCACTGCATCTGGACTGGTGCCATGTTTCATGCTTGAACCGTCCGTAGTGAATAGCTATCGGATTTACTCGACCAGGTAGTGACTATGATGTCTTGAACCACCCGGGCTTTTATGTCAATCGAGACAACAACTATCACACAATTTCATTTTCTCGCAGAACGTTTGGTTCTCTAGTTGTGTTCATTTTGGCCTTGAACATCCCTGGTTTATTCATGAGTGAATTTGGAGAATTTAGCCTCACCTTATTCTCCTAGACACGGCCCCATGTCACACTCACAAGGTGATTGGCCAAAAAGAGTATCCTTCATACTCCCCATTTGTTTCAAGGCGATGGAATCATTAAAAGCCAAGCTTAACCTTAACTCATACAATTTGCACTGCTATCATCCTTAGGAACTAGGTAGAGATAGTGCTCCACTTGATTCAACTTGGTTAGGTTTTCCCCTTGAACCTACATCATGAGATCTCCAGTCACGTAGGTAGGGTTGTCCTTCAAGCATCCTCTTTCGTAATAGGCTTTAAACCCATTCCTTTTGATGATTTTAAAACTTGATCTCTTGACAAACCCTTAGTGAATGGATCTGCTAGGTTGTCAACTGATTTGATATAGTCTACCGAGACTATACCTGTTGAGATCAGTTTTCTAATGGACTTATGTCGTCGTCTAATATGACGTGACTTTCCATTGTATAAAACGCTTAGTGCCCGAGCTATAGCCGATTGACTATCACAGTGTACACATAATGCCGACACTGGCTTTTCCCACATCGGAATATCTTTCAAGAAGTTCTGAATCCACTCAACTTCTTCTGCTGCTTTGTCTAACGCAATGAACTCAGACTCCATTGTGGATCTAGCCAATAACGTCTGTTTGGAAGATTTCCAAGATACTGCCGCACCACCAAGTGTAAACACATATCCACTTGTGGATTTTGAGTTTCTAGAGTCGGATATCCAGTTTGCGTCACTGTATCCTTCTAGAACTGCAGGTTGGTTTCCATAGTGCAGCCCATAACTTTGAGTATAACGTAGATAGTTCAATACTCTAGTTATCCCTTTCCAGTGTTTATGCCCTGGTTACTTGTATAACGACTTAGTACATTGACTGAGTGCGCCAAGTCAGGGCGTGTACAATTGGTTAAGTACATAAGACTCCCAATTACACGTGTATACTCAAGTTGTGACACTGAGTCCCCTACATTTTTGGTCAGGTGGAGTTGAGGATCCACAGGAGTCTTAGTTGTTCCACTCAAGTAGTTCTTAAACCTCTCAAGGATCTTTTCAACATAATGAGCTTGGGACAGGGTAATGCCTTCGGACAGTCTAGTGATTTTAATCCCTAGAATAACGTCTGTTAATCCCATATCTTTCATGTCAAACTGACCCCTAAGTAAATTCTTAGTTCGTTTGATCATGTCTTTGTTGCTTCCAATGATAAGCATATCATCGACATATAGACATAGCAAGACATAAACCGTAGGAGTATTCTTGATATATATATGCACTTGTCTCTTTCATTAATGCTGAAACCATTCGACATCATTACGTTGTCAAATTTTTCATGCCACTGCTTAGGAGCTTGTTTGAGTCCATAAAGGGACTTTACAAGTCTACACACCTTGTGTTCTTGTCCAGACACAACATACCCTTCAGGTTGTTTTATGTAGATCTCCTCTTCTAAATCTCCGTTTAAAAAGACAGTTTTTGCATCCATTTGATGGATTTCTAGGTTTCGTAATGCCGCTATTGCTATTAGCATTCTTATATAAGTTATTCTCGTAACGGGAGAATAGGTGTCAAAGAAATCCAACCCTTCTTTTTATCGAAATCCTTACACCACAAGCCTAGCCTTGTACTTCTCGATTGAGCCATCGGTTTTCAATTTGGTTTTGAAAATCCATTTGCACCCAAGTGCTTTACACCCTCGTGATAAGTCAACTAACTCCCATGTATGGTTTTGCATAATGGAGTCGATCTCACTTTTGACTGCTTCCTTCCATGAAGGTGCGTCAGGTGTAGACATGGCTTTTGTGTAACTTCTTGGTTCTTTCTCCATGAGAAATGCCATTATGAAGTCATCCCCAAACGATGTTTCCGTTTGAGTTATTTTGCTTCTTCGAGGTTCTTCCTCCCTCGACTATTTCATTTCTAGAAGTGTCTTCTTCCCTTTGTTCACGAGTTTGTTTTGGATTTTCTTTATCCATACACGGAAACACGTTTTCAAAGAAAGAAGCATTCCTAGATTCCATTATTGTATTAACATGTATATCTATATCTGATTTATGTACCAGAAATCGATAAGCACTACTGTTGTGTGCATATCCTATGAAAATACAATCAATGGTTTTAGGTCCGATGGTGACCTTTTTAGGAGGTGGTACAACCACTTTTGCTAGGCACCCCCACACTTTGAGGTATTTGTACGATGGTACTTTACCTTTTCAAAGTTTATATGGCGTTTTGACAGTCATCTTATGCGGTATTTTGTTGAGGATGTAATTGATAGTAAGCAATGCTTCCCCTCACATGTTCTGGGGCAACCCAGAATCCTGCAATAGAGCATTCATCATCTCTTTCAGAGTTCGGTTCTTTCGTTCCGCAACTCCATTAGATTCAGGTGAATAGGGAGAAGTTATTTGATGAACTATCCCGTGTTCTCTACAGAACGCGTTGAAAGGTTCATCGTACTCGCCTCCTCTATCACTTCCTACGACTTTGATTGTCTTACTAAGTTGGTTTTCAACTTCCAACTTGTATTCCTTGAATTTTTCCAAGGCCTCATCTTTGCTTCTTAGCAAGTAGATATAACAATATCTTGTACAGTCGTCAATAAATGTGACGAAGTACTTTTTACCTCCTCTAGTTTGTATAAACTTCAGATCACACAAATCACTGTGAAATTAAGCATAGATGTTCCGTGGTTCTCTCCACTTGTGGAGATGGCGTTTTTGTGAGTTTTTCCTGTACGCAAACTTCACATTTGTTTTTGTTTAATTTGCATTTTGGAATTAGGTTTGAATTCATCAGTCTTTGAATAGACTTATAATTTACATGTCCTAATCGTTCATGCCAAATATTGAAAGACTCAACAACATAAGCAATAGGAAGTTTATTCATTGAAACTTATTTGGTTATAACGTTTGGGATGACTGTCAATACACACATTTTGAACAGTCCATCCTTTTGATACCCCTTGCCTACATAAATCCCACGTTTAGTGAGAGTTAGCTGATCGGATCCTACTTTGATGTCAAATCCGTTCTTGCTCAACAAAGATCCAGAAATCAAGTTCTTCCGGATATCTGGCACGTGCTTGACATTGTTGAGAGTCAGCTCTTTCTCAGAAGTTATTTTCAGCACTATCTTGCCATGGCCTTCGACCTTTGATGTGGACGAATTCCCCATAAACAGGTGCTCGTCCTGCTTATTCTTCTAATAGGTGGAAACATTCCCTTGTCAGAATAGATGTGGCGGGTAACACTAGTGTCATACCACCACTCCATCGGGTTGCTCCCGACCATGTTCACTTTAAACGTCACAGCAGTCATTTCAACCACTTTCAGATCACCTTCAGTTACTTGGGCTTGAGCTTGAGCTTTGCCCTTGCCTTTGCGTGGGTAGCCCTTGTTCCGATATTCATCGGACTTGTGACCCATTTTACAACAAGCGTGACACTTGCCGGCGAACTTCTTTTCAAGGGTAACCCAGAGTTCCCTAGAAGTTTCAACCAATATCTACACTTCGTACAACGAGTCAGACAGGCCGCTTAGAATCCACCCTTTGCACACATAGTCAATGTTCAGATAAGTTTGGAGTTCCTCCACATTTGCGGGTTTACCCTCGGTCACATATCTGTCGAGTTTGTGTATGGTTAAGAAGAGTAGCATCTTCTGTTGCCAGGTCTTGAAATCAGTTCCATAGAACTTGTTTGGTAGAAATTCTACGCTCGGAGAGCCAGACATTGGTACTGTCTGAGGGACAGGTCGTTGACCAGACTGTACACCACTTGGAAGTGGATAAGTCCCGGTTCGTGGGTTCGGCAACTTAGCCGATGATAGACCACTCCCAAATTGAAAATGAGTGTCTGCTCAACCCTATTTGAAGCATCACTAAGGAGCCCCAGGATACTTCCATCATCGGAAGTGTTCGCACCGTCGGTAGTTTCTTTTGTGTTATGAACCATTTCAGTTACATGGAAACAACCACGGTCAGTATTTCAATTTTTTGATCGGAAATCGAAACTCAAAAACCGAGTTTTGATTTTTTGGGTATAAGTCCGTACAAGAACAGACTTGTCTTCGATTTAATATTTTAATCGAATTCAAGTTTGAAAAACAAAATCGTTTTTTGTTTTTAAAATGAATTTTGAAAACTGAATTTAATTTGAAATTTAATTTTTAAAATAATTCCGGTATGTAACCCGGTTTGACTATTCCGGCGCCTTATCTGCAAAACTTAAAGGCAAGGCAAGGCACGAGGTCAGCTCGGCTCAGCGCGCGCGTGGTGGTTTGCCTACGCCGTTTCCCATTGAAAATGGGTGTCTGCTCAACCCTATTTGCAACATCACTAAGGAGCCTCAGGATACTTCCATCATCGGAAGTGTTCGCATCGTCGGTAGTTTCTTTTGTGTTATGAACCATTTCAGTTACACGGAAACAACCACGGTCAGTATTTCCATTTTTTGATTAGAAATCGAAACTCAAAAACCGAGTTTTGATTTTTTGGGTATAAGTCCGTACAAGAACATACTTGTTTTCGATTTAATATTTAAATCGAATGCAGGTTTGAAAAACAAAATCATTTTTTGTTTTTAAAATGAATTTTGAAAACTGAATTTAATTTGAAATTCAATTTTTAAAATAATTCCGGTATGTTACCCGGTTTGACTATTCCGGCGCCTTATCTGCAACACTTAAAGGCAAGACAAGGCACGAGCTCGGCTCGGCTCGGCGCGCGCGTGGTGGTTTGCCTACGCCGTTCCCCCATTGAAAATGGGTGTCTACTCAACCCTATTTGCAGCATCACTAAGGAGCCTCATGATACTTTCATCATCGGAAGTGTTCGCATTGTCGGTAGTTTCTTTTGTGTTATGAACCATTTCAGTTACACGGAAACAACCACGGTCAGTATTTCAATTTTTTGATCGTAAATCGAAACTCAAAAACCGAGTTCTGATTTTTCGGGTATAAGTCCGTACAAAAACAGACTTGTTTTCGATATAATATTTAAATCGAATTCACGTTTGAAAAACAAAATCGTTTTTTGTTTTTAAAATGAATTTTGAAAACTAAATTTAATTTGAAATTCAATTTTTAAAATAATTCCGGTATGTAACCCGGTTTGACTATTCCGGCGCCTTATCTACAATGTAACACCCCAAATTTTTGGCTCATTTGCGATATTTATTTTTCCTGATTTTATCAATATTTTAAATAGCCTAAATATTTTTATGAGTATCTATATATATATGGGCTAATTAGGTAACTAGGCATTTTTAAGAATAGGATTAGTAAGTAAGCCTTTTTAGGTTTTTAGTTTAGTAAATATACCCCAAATTTTTTTTAACCGTGAAACCCTAACTCTCCTTACTCTCCTCTCCTCTTCCCTCTCTGGTAGCCGTAACTTGCAAACAACTCAGAATAAAATCTCTCTTCTCACCTCTTTCTCGTTCATCACCAGTCTTTCACGTTCGATGATGATGCTCGTCTTTCCCCTCTTGTTCCTTGAATCCTCTTTTTTCTTCTCAATAATATCTAGATCTGGATCTGGATTGGGAGTCGAATTGAAGGTTAGGGAAGTGGATCTGGACATTCGTCATCAGCCATGGCAGTATATCGCTTTCTCCCTCTTTTCTCATCCTTATACTTTTTTTGGTATGAATTTTAGTTTACACTTATACTCATTCTACAGACTACAGTAAGTGATTGCTGCTTCTACAGGCTTTCATTAATTTGTTTCTGCATATGAATTAATTTGTTTTGGAACATTGTTGAGGTAATGAGGTGTGATCTTCTGTTTTTTTTTTGTAAGATTCACCGTACGCCATATGTTTGTCATCGTTCTCTATTCCTTTCTCAACCTGTGGATGTCTTTGTGTAGGATGAACAAGAGGGTGCCAACTGAGTACGGATACGTTATGTTAGTCATCGTTCTCTATTCCTTTCTCAACCTGTGGATGTCTTTTCAGGTCGGCAAAGCTCGCAAGAAGTAAGAATTTCTCAATCTCAATCTCTCCTTCATTTTGTTTCAATTTCATCCCAATTTGATACTCAAATGAAAAATTTCAGATATAAGGTCTATTATCCCACCATGTACGCTTCCGAATCGGAGAACAAGGATGCCAAGCTCTTCAATTGCGTTCAGGTATCGCAGTAATCCCTTCAATTGGATCTACATTTTGATAAGAAATTGCTTACAATTGGATGATGAACATTGTGTAGAGAGGTCACCAGAATTCGCTAGAACAGATGCCTGTGTTCTTCACGCTGATGATGCTGGGAGGGATAAAGCATCCTTCGATTTCCGCGGTCCTCGGAGTGGTCTACGTCATTATTCGATACTTCTACTTCACCGGCTACTCCACCGGCGTGCCTGACAATCGCCTCTCCATAGAGTAATCAAACTAACTTCATCTTCTGATTTGCACATTCATGTCCATGGAGTACAAAATCTGATATTAATGATAAGTTCCCTGGTTGGAGTGCAGGAAATACGGGTTTCTAGCCTTATGATCCATGGGAGGTATATATATATATATACACAGAGTACTTTTGTGTCTTCTCTTAAAAATTCTCATGTAATTTGTGTAATAGCTAGGATTTCCGAATTCTAATTAATGTTGATTAACTTAATCGTTGATAGTAATTGACATATAACTCGCGAAGATTTCGCAAGTGATGAGTATGAGTCCCACCGTTATGTTCCTCGCGTAATTTTGGACGTTTGGGAAAATTTTTACTTTTTCCCCCGGGTAATTATTTTTACCCTCCGGTGTTATTTGGAGCATTTAGGAGCTCCAATTAATAAAAATGAAGTTGAGAGAAATGATCAGGACATCGGATATGTCCTAGATATGAAATAACATGGAGAGGCAAAACGGCCAAAAGAGTCGCTATTTCGTTTCTTAACGGCTAAGAAAGACGGCTTAGGAATACACGTTTTCCGAGGCAGTTGTGGAATAATTATCCCTACAATATTCCAGATTTATTATTCCAATCTCGAGAAGTTTGGAGAAGGAGGTTCAACCCGCCTTTGGATCGGTTAAAGGATAATTATCGACTTTGCTAAAGGATAATCATCGTCTTCACTATAAATAGCGGAAAATCATTTATTAATTCATTTCCTTTCACGTTTTCTCGTAAAAGCTCTGATTTCTCTCAACCTTCAAACTCAGATCTACTCTCCGTTTCTAATCCGATTTCAAATCCGTTTGACTTTCTGGATTCCTGTCTTCATTCTCTTCATATCGGTACCGAGTTTCTGCATTTTCGAGTAGAAGAAGGGTTGGTCGAGCATATATATCACTAGGCAGGTTCCGTCGCTCAGATTCCAGTGAATTTGATGTTGTCCATGCGTAGCCTGCGTCGTTGCGTTTCCGAATCTTCTTTCAGATCGTCAATCGGGTTAGTAACGAATAAGTTATTAATTTATTCGTTTCCGTACTGCGATTTGGCCTAAATTGACTTTAGGCTTGTCAAAATGGATAATTAGAAATTCCATTATGGTCGTTATATTATTCTGGTGATTATGGATAGTTTGTTTGATGAAATCTGATGACATGTGGGTTTAGAAATTGCCTGCGGACAAAACGTTATTCTAGCGAAATCTAATTAATTAATTAAAGGTTAATTAATTAAATTAGGATTAAAATTGAGATTGAGGAATGTTGATTAGATACTACCTTGAGATTTGAGGAATTGTGAGCTATGTTGAGATATTGAGGTTTAGTTGGTTGTGAGGCTCATAGATTGAGTATGATCCTTATGGATCCCTTTGGGTCTAGGTGTGACCCCTTTGATGAATAGAGGTTGATATATCTCTTTATGTCTTTTTATAGGCCGTGTTGTCCCTCCAGTGTAGAGGTGATCGTGGTTGATTTTGTACGAGGTTGAGGTAAGTCCGTAGGACTTACTTAGCTACCATCCCTATATTGGGTGTTTGCATGAGTGGTGTGTGCTTTATATGTTTGTTATGATATCACGAGTTGTCGTTTTTATCGACCTATGTTCTATTGACTGCCCCACTGCGTGGCTGTGATAACCTTTCCCTTTCATCCCGTCGTGGAGTCTGGGAGGTTCTCTGATGTCGGGCCAGACTGGTTTACAGGAAGGGCGCAATCCACTCCCATAGGGTACACGGATTGTGTGACCGATACTCGTACAGCTGGACATTGTACTCAGAGGCGGGGATGTATCGGTCCTCGTGTCACATACTTTCATCTATCTATATATATGTACAGTTTTTGAGTGAATGGTTATTATATAAAGATAATAAATGGGTAAATGTGTGATAGCATGCTGATGTGTTTATCTTTCATGATTGTGCTTGTGCTTATGCATTACCTCATATATGTATGGTTAGCTAACGGTTTCATACCGTGTTGTAGATGTTTACAAGTTAGGTGCTACTGGGTGATCTGGCAGGGTGACAGGCCGAGGACTCTCGTACATTAGGTGGTTGGTTTGGGGTTGTTGTGTTTCCCCTCCTACGTGAGGATGATCTTTTGTACCTCCTATGTGAGGATGTCGTTTTATATACTCGGCTATGTTGTTGTTTACTTTGGGTTGTACAATTTATACTGTTTTATGTATTTGTTTTATATTTGTCAGTGCCATGTTGTAAGGTCCAGTGAACTTGTTGTCAGGCTAGGGTCAGGATCCATTGTGAGATCCTAGCCCAATGTGACATCCCGAGTCCCGCGGATTCGGGGTGTTACAGAGTTGGTATCAGAGCCAGGTTGACAACAATGGCACTTGCTACCTGCAATGAGGTTTGATAGGTAAAATAAACAGAGCCCACATGGGATCTGACGTTTTCAAAGGTTTTGGTTTTAAGTGTGGTTTTGGGATAGAATGTACGAGAAGTCGTCACCTCTGCCATGGATCTCTGCAGCGTAGATATGTATATATATATGCGTGTACTATGGATTATGAGGATGTATTATATACATATCGATAACTATGACATATATATAGCCTTATAAGATTAGGTGCGTATATCCTACAGATTACTCAGACTAGAGTAGTATCTGTAGTGGGATGAGGTAAGGGTACACCCCCTCTTCCTCCAGTGGTGATAAGTCAGGACCAGTTTCCGCTGTTGTTTCGCCTATGACAGAGAACGAGTTTGAAGAGGCTGATCGTGTCTCCATGAGTAGATCCGAGTTTCAAGAGTATATGCAGCAAGTATATGAGGAGGTGATAGCGAGTATATCCACACCGGATTTACCAACAATTGTGAGATCAACTGAAGCTTCTGGATCCGGAAAGAAGCAATGGATTGAATAAGTTACTAGAGAAGCCAAGATGATGAATGGTAAACCAAGTTCGATATCAGGACAATCTAGTGATCCTTTGGCCATGAAGATGACTAGCAAGGAACTACAATGTTTTAATTGCGTGGAAATTGGGACACTGGCGAGTTGTGTGTCCAAAGACGCCCATCATATGCTTTACGTGTGGTAAAGCAGGGCATAGAGCGAAGTTTTGTCGACAGGGCAAGGCATTGTCTTTACAGGTTTCCTTCAAGAGTGAGATCATTCCAAGTGGACGACGAAGGTCGAGTTACCCTTCAGTTGCACAGGTTGCAAGGATGGGATGATTATGTTTCAGTTGTGGCTATCTAGATCATTTGTGTTCTCTGTGCCCTTTGGCACTGATAGCTTGTTTCACTTGTGGTGAGTTAGGCCATCTGGCCCTTTCTGTCAGCACGGTGGTGTTTCTTCTCAACAAGACCTTCCTCTTTCCGGTGCAGAAAGAGTGGAAGTGGAGGCTATAGTAATGACCTTAGTGATACCTGAGGAGCATGGATCTGACATTGAGTGATGATATGTAGTGGAGCTACGGGAGTTAGCTATTACAGGTACCATTCTCGTTAATGGTTTACCTGGTGGAGTTTTGCTTGTTGTGAGTGTTATGCACGTTATGTCTTTCGATGCATGCGTTAATGGTTGATCTTTGATATATAGTAGAAGGTGGACTTTCCTTTACAGGATTACCAGTTAGGGGTCTGAGGTACCCGCGAGATATGTGTTTGTTCCCTTATTCCGGGACTTGTGTATGACTTGTAGACTTCTTTGTCATGTTGTAGGTGCATGAGGAAGTCATTATGTGTATGGATTGTATGAATAGATATCATGCGGTGTTAGATATTAATAGTAAGGCTATTATAGTCTTTACTGAGATGGTAATTAGAGGTCTTCTAAGGTTAAGACCTTTGAAGAGACGGATTTGTCATCAGGACTGTACGAGCAACGAGCTGATATCACAGGGATGTGACGCCTTCTAGTGTTATACCATGAAGGAGCGAGATAGTCCAACAATGGAAGGTATTCCAGTTGTTTATGAGTTTATAGACGTGTTACTGAACCGTCTAGTTTCCACCTCAGCGGAGTGTGGACATTGTTATCGAGTTGAAGTATGATACAAGATTGAATGGGAAAGCCACACTATATGGTTCTTGTTGAGATATTGTACTGATAACTTGAAAAGTTGATCGAAACGGGTTTACCCTAGTGGGTTCCATGTTCCGTATTGACGACCTGATGAGTTAGCTTCAAGAAGCAATTGTGTTTTCAGGATTCCTTTGTGCTCAAGATATCCCTAGTCATGGATGAGAGAGCAGCATGTGTATGAGATAGCATCTCATACCCGTTATGGACACTACGAGTTTGTAGTGATGTCATTTGGGTTGACAAATGTTTTAGTAGTTTTTATGGAGTTGATGAATAATATCTTCATCGACTTCCTTGATTAGTTGGTGGTGGACTTCATGGATGACATGTCGGTATACTCTCATAGCAGAGAATAGTAGACCGATCGTCTGAGGACCGTTTTGCAGATTTCGAGAGATGGAGGGTTGTATGCTACGCTCTCTAAGTGTAAGTTGAGATGCCAGTGGTAGCCTTTTTAGGCCATGTTGTCTCCGCTAGTGGGATCATGGTTGACCTGGCGAGAATTAAGTATGTTGTAACATGGGAGATACTGATGAACATTAAGGAATACGTAGTTTTCTCGGCTCAACCGATTGCTACCAATGCTTTGACGAAGGATTTTATATGATTACGTATTCATTTGCGAGTCTTTTGAGAAGACCACCATAACTACGTGATGAAAGCAGTGTGTCTATGTTCTGAAGAGTTGAGGAGGCATTTGACCTCTGCTTCCATTCTGTTGTAGTTAGAAGATTTTTGGGATCCCGTGATTTACGGTGATACATCCCAGCTAAGTCTGAGATGTGTATTACTACAGAGGAGTAGGGTTATTGATATGTGTGTTTACAGCTGAGAACGTATGATGAGAACTACCCGACTCATGATTTAGAGTTAGTAGTGGTAGTTCAAGCCTTTAAGTTTTGAAGACCGTAGCGGTGTGATCTTCATGTCAGATTTCTATAGATCATAGAAATCTGAAGTATATTTTATGCAACAGGGGTTGAATAATCGCCAGTGTTAAGAGCTTAAGTTGATCAAGACTTTGACTTGAAGATTTCATATTATTCAGAGAAGTTGAATGTTGTCGCCGATAACTTGAATGGAAAGACGTTCCAAGAGAAGATGATTGTGAGACTGATAGTTCAGCCTCAACTTCAGAGAGATCTAGCTTGGCTAGAGTTGGACAATCAGTTCCTTGATGAAGATACCCAGTTATACCTCAGAGGTTCTACCTGGTCTGTTGGATGAGGTCCAACAGAAGCAGGAGACCTGCCCGGCCTTGACAAGGTTTAGAGAAAGGATGTCTCGTACTGAGGCACCATAGTTCTCCATAGGAGTAGATGGACTGATGAAGAGTCATGACCGCTTTTGTGTACCTGTTGATGTAGATGGAGACAAAGAATATTACGGTATACCCAATGTACGCCTTATTCAGTACATTCAGGTACGAGTAAGATGTACCACGAGATGAGACGATTATATTGTATGAAACCGATATAACCAGATTTGTGATACAGTGTGTGACCTGTCAGCAGGTCCAGATAGAGTATTTCCGATCTAGAGATAAGCTCCACCCACTAACAGTGCAGTAGTAGAATTTAGGAGGACATCTCTATGGACTTTGTTATGGGATTGTGACCCAGTAGAAGATTGATGTTATCTGGATTGTTGGTAACAAATTAATGAAACCAGTACGTTTCATTTCTACCATAAGGACGTGACTAGTGAATGAATTGGTTGAGGAGTACACTAGACAGATAGTGAGACTCCATGGTATACCGAGAACGATCATTTCTGATCGAGATGGATGTTTTTACTTTGAGATTTTAGGCAGCAGATTCAGACTGCTTTGGGGACGAGTATGTACCTCATGACTACACTTCACCCCCTGACAGATGCTCAGTTAGAGAGGATCATCTAGATCTTAAAGATCTATTATAAGTTGTAAGTTGAATGGGAGCGTGGATGGTTATATTACCTTCCATTAATGAGTTTATTATATAACAATGAAGGACGTGCATCTTTTTGGGATGGCCCTATGAGGTAATATATAGACATAGATGTCGTATATCCTTATGCTAGAAGTGATCTAGCAGTAGTAGTGGAATAACACCTGACTAGATTCAGGATTTTATAGTTCAAGTAACGTTGATTGAAGGAAGAATGCTGGTTGTACAGAGTCGCCATATATTTTATGTAGACAAGAGGCGTTAACCTCTAAAGTTCAAGCGAGAGTTCATGTCCGGCTGAAAGTATATCAGTTTTGAGACGTTAGACGTGGTAATATGGAAAGCGAAGTGAGTTTCCAATATGATGGTTTATTTGAGATTGACCAGTACGGAGAAGGCAGCATGATGTTTAGCTTTGCCTTTGAGATTAGAGGATATCCACCCAGTGTTTCTTATGTCTCAACTGAGGAAGTATATACCAGACTCGAGACACCTTGTGAGTTACGATGATTTGGTGGTTGAGTCCAACCACACTTTTGTTGATCATTCGATTACATTCTTGGAAGGAGATATGAAACGCTTGCATTCGAAAGACATTCCCATATTGAGGATATTATGGTCGAGATGAAGACCTGAAGAGGCTATGTGAGAGACTGGGGATAGTGTCCTGAGGAACTATCCAGAGTATATGTTGGGACAGACCCATTTGTGGGAGCACGAGTAGATCTTAGTGTTATCTTGATGAATGTTGTGCTTATGTGCTTATATGCCTTGATGTGTTATTCCATGCTAGTTGTGATGTGATTTATGATCTTAGTAGATCTTGATGTGCTAGCGTGATGTATGTTATAGCTGGAGATGATTACTTCCTCCACACTACCCGAGTATGATTATATTTATAGCTGGAGATGGTTCTTTCCTCCATGCTACCTTGATGGACATAGTTCAGTGAAGATGTGATTCCTCCATGCGATATATATGTTTATGGGTTGGCTAGGGACGTATTTCCTCTATGCATGTGATATGTTTTGGCTAGAGATGTGCTTCCTCTATGCCTTGTGATGTGGTATGGCGAGAGACGTGATTCCTCTACGCCTTTGGGTAGCATTATGGCCCTGTTTCCTGGAGTGATGATTCCTCCATGTTTATACTTGAGGTTATAGATTGTTATAGGTTGTGATCTTTTGAACGGAGAAGTGATACCTCCGATAGAAAGAGTGAGAGTTATACCTCGGCGTATGGGTCCGAGAGGATTTGGGAATTGTTCAAGTTTCGGGACGAAACTTTTTTTTTCGGGGTGTGTGATGTAATAGCTAGGATTTCCGAATTCTAATTAATGTTGATTAACTTAATCGTTGATAGTAATTGACATATAACTCGCGAAGATTTCGCAAGTGATGAGTATGAGTCCCACCGTTATGTTCCTCGCGTAATTTTGGACGTTTGGGAAAATTTTTACTTTTTCCCCCGGGTAATTATTTTTACCCTCCGGTGTTATTTGGAGCATTTAGGAGCTCCAATTAATAAAAATGAAGTTGAGAGAAATGATCAGGACATCGGATATGTCCTAGATATGAAATAACATGGAGAGGCAAAACGGCCAAAAGAGTCGCTATTTCGTTTCTTAACGGCTAAGAAAGACGGCTTATGAATACACGTTTTCCGAGGCAGTTGTGGAATAATTATCCCTACAATATTCCAGATTTATTATTCCAATCTCGAGAAGTTTGGAGAAGGAGGTTCAACCCGCCTTTGGATCGGTTAAAGGATAATTATCGACTTTGCTAAAGGATAATCATCGTCTTCACTATAAATAGCGGAAAATCATTTATTAATTCATTTCCTTTCACGTTTTCTCGTAAAAACTCTGATTTCTCTCAACCTTCAAACTCAGATCTACTCTCCGTTTCTAATCCGATTTCAAATCCGTTTGACTTTCTGGATTCCTCTCTTCAATCTCTTCATATCGGTACCGAGTTTCTGCATTTTCGAGTAGAAGAAGGGTTGGTCGAGCATATATATCACTAGGCAGGTTCCGTCGCTCAGATTCCAGTGAATTTGATGTTGTCCATGCGTAGCCTGCGTCGCTGCGTTTCCGAATCTTCTTTCAGATCGTCAATCGGGTTAGTAACGAATAAGTTATTAATTTATTCGTTTCCGTACTGCGATTTGACCTAAATTGACTTTAGGCTTGTCAAAATGGATAATTAGAAATTCCATTATGGTCGTTATATTATTCTGGTGATTATGGATAGTTTGTTTGATGAAATCTGATGACAGGTGGGTTTAGAAATTGTCTGCGGGCAAAACGTTATTCTAGCGAAATCTAATTAATTAATTAAAGGTTAATTAATTAAATTAGGATTAAAATTGAGATTGAGGAATGTTGATTAGATACTACCTTGAGATTTGAGGAATTGTGAGCTATGTTGAGATATTGAGGTTTAGTTGGTTGTGAGGCTCATAGATTGAGTATGATCCTTATGGATCCCTTTGGGTCTAGGTGTGACCCCTTTGATGAATAGAGGTTGATATATCTCTTTATGTCTTTTTATAGGCCGTGTTGTCCCTCCAGTGTAGAGGTGATCGTGGTTGATTTTGTACGAGGTTGAGGTAAGTCCGTAGGACTTACTTAGCTACCATCCCTATATTGGGTGTTTGCATGAGTGGTGTGTGCTTTATATGTTTGTTATGATATCACGAGTTGTCGTTTTTATCGACCTATGTTCTATTGACTGCCCCACTGCGTGGCTGTGATAACCTTTCCCTTTCATCCCGCCGTGGAGTCTGGGAGGTTCTCTGATGTCGGGCCAGACTAGTTTACAAGAAGGGCGCAATCCACTCCCATAGGGTACACGGATTGTGTGACCGATACTCGTACAGCTGAACATTGTACTCATAGGCGGGGATGTATCGGTCCTCGTGTCACATACTTTCATCTATCTATATATATGTACAGTTTTTGAGTGAATGATTATTATATAAAGATAATAAATGGGTAAATGTGTGATAGCATGCTGATGTGTTTATCTTTCATGATTGTGCTTGTGCTTATGCATTACCTCATATATGTATGGTTAGCTAACGGTTTCATACCGTGTTGTAGATGTTTACAAGTTAGGTGCTACTGGGTGATCTGGCAGGGTGACAGGCCGAGGACTCTCGTACATTAGGTGGTTGGTTTGGGGTTGTTGTGTTTCCCCTCCTGCGTGAGGATGATCTTTTGTACCTCCTATGTGAGGATGTCGTTTTATATACTCGGCTATGTTGTTGTTTACTTTGGGTTGTACAATTTATACTGTTTTATGTATTTGTTTTATATTTGTCAGTGCCATGTTGTAAGGTCCAGTGAACTTGTTGTCAGGCTAGGGTCAGGATCCATTGTGAGATCCTAGCCCAATGTGACATCCCGAGTCCCGCGGATTCGGGGTGTTACAATTTGCCTGCAGAAAAAGCACCGTCGGAGGGTGCTTGAATGTTTCTATTATGCTAATTGCAATAATATAGTGTTATGCTCATACTTTTCTTTAATTGATTCAAATTCCAATTCCTACAGAGTTTTGTTTTAGAACTCAGTTAACAAAGAAGCAAAGTAGCATCATACAGATATAATAATTACTTTTCAAAAAAAAGCAGCTACGTACTTTTTTCTTTGTTTTTTGTATCATCATAATTGTTGGTATGAATTTTTGGTATGAGTTTCTGGTATGAAATTTCATATTGGAAACTCATACCAGAAAATTATAAAAATAAAAAAATTTCTTGTATGAAAAAAATTCAAGTATGAAAAAAATTTTAGATGAAATTCTGGTATGTGAAAAAATAGAATTCTGGTATGTGAAAAATTCTGGTATGTAAAAAATTATGGTATTACAAATCCTGGTATGTAATTTTGGTATGAAAAAAAATTCTGGTATGAAAAAATTCTGGTATGAAAAAAATTCTGGTAGGAAAAAAATTCTAGTATGAATATGAAATTCTGGTATCAAATTCATACCAAAAAATAAAAATAAATAAATAAATAAATAAATAAAAGACAAAAAAAGAAAATAAAATAAAAATAAAAGTCACCTTCATTTACGTAACATTTAAAAGATTTTGACTAAGTTAATGTATTTTTCTTTTTTTTTAAAATAGAAGAGTTAATTATTTTTACCTACCATTAAATGAAAGTGGTAAAAAATTATGGGGTACATTTACTAAATCATATTCTCAAAAAGGCCTAGTATATCAAATTCTCCCTATATATATATACATACATCGATATATTTTATTACCTGTGTTAATGTAGTAAATAATTTACGAGAATGATTTCTATATTGCAAAATACATGTGTGAGATTTTATTTATTATTTGATCCATATATTTATTTTCCATATTTGATTTTCGGAATGGTAGGGAAGTTTTCCGGTTCAAAAATACCGTTTCGAATGTTCGAAGTTGAGTCTATCCTATTAATCTTCATTTCCCTTTTTAATTTATTTTCTTTTCTTCTTTTATTTTTTTAATCTCCCGCCTATCTCTCTGGCTGGTGAGCAGACCCAGGACCGACCCTATACTCCCGACCCCTCGACTATCGCCTCACATTTGCAGCCTTGTGCAGTGACCCCTCACTCTCCCGACCCAGTTGCCTAGCCGACCCTTGCTAGTTGCTACCCCCTTTCTCCATCTCATCTTCCTTCGACTATCAACCGATGAGCCCAACGCCGGAGCCCTCGAGCTCCTCTCCTCATGAGCCGGCATGCGGCCGCCTTTGACCCCGATCCCCATCAGCATCCAGTTGCCACCACCTACATCTCGATCCTCGCTAATTTACTCTCTGTTTCACCACCATGGTCGAAACCTTCTACAACTGCAACTAGGAGAAACTGCAATCTCGTGTTCCTTCCAACACCACCGGAGCCTCCACCTTTGCTTCTCACCCTAGAAACCTCTCTGCAACCCCTTCACACCACCGGAGCCTTTGCTGTGTGGCCACAACCTCCAATTGGAAACGCCGGTGTAACCGACGCATTCGACCTCTTTCCCCTCCTCTCCTGCTGTCGAATCATTTAGGTAACGATGTGGCCTCCCCTTCCACCGAAGAAGCCGCCGGAGCGCTCTCGGTTGCGCTGCCCTACTCCACCGTCGTCCCGTCCTACTGGAGAAGAGCTCTGCCGATGATCGCTGCCGGCGCCTCTGCGAGACCCTTTCCCAGCGCCTTCTCCATCTGCAGGGTTGAAGAAACCCTATTCTACTTATTTAAATCGGCCACCCCCAATTTTGGTATAATTGCATAGTGTACCGATTATTTGTGTTTATTGCAGATTTGACCCACTCATTTGGAAGTTGTAAATTGTGCCCTACTGATTTGAATTAATTACAGATTTAGCCTAGATTTTTATTTTCGGAATATGACCCAAGTTTATGAATTTGTTCATCTTTGCCCTAAAAATGTATTTGTCGATTTTAAACTCGGGTTTCAATTAGGGGGGTATTCTTATATTTGTATATACTACATATTATGCCTTTGTTGGATTAATCTCGGTTTATGGCAAATATTCTATTGTGGGTATTAACCTTGGCTTTGAAAACGAGTTATACCTTGAGTTTATGATGTTATACGATTTGTCCGGAATATTATATTTACGGTTTTTAAAATGGGTTTTAGAAGTGGGGTTTTCCTTAGATTATATATGTTCATTATTCCGTTCAAATTTAGCTTATAAGCTAAATTTGTTTAGTTTGATGCTAGGTTTGGAAGCGCCCCGATAAAGGCCTAACGAGTCCAAGTCGACATCTGTTGAACGACTTCCGTCTTTTGACGTCGTGTGAGTATTCTTTCCCCTCGATCTAGTTATGTTAAGTTTTAGTATCATGCTAGGATGGATCTAGCATAACTTAGAGTTAATACCAAGTAGTGGTTTGAACCTTAGGTGAGTTTTGAGGATTGTTGATTGTTGGAAGACGTTGAGTGTTTGGTGATCTTGTGAGTATATGAGGATTGAGGTTGTTGTTATATGGTTGTTGAGACTAGACATGTTTAACCTAGTATGTGTTATGGGTTATGATCTTGCGAGATCATAGGGTCTAGAAGTCTAAAGACTTCTATCTTGTGTTGAGTGTGATGTGAGCATGAGAGATTCTAGGATGCGGTCCTATAATGTGAGTCAAATGATCTCGCGTAGATCATTTGTGTAGAAGTCTTAGACTTCTTGAGTTTAGCGAGTTGTTGATATAGTTATCCTCTTGTGAGCAGATTATGGGCTTCCTTCCCTAAGGAAGCGAGAGTGTTGTGAGTTGAGTGTAGTGACGAGGTAAGTCTCCGGACTTACTTAGCTCGTATTTCTTGTATTAGCATTGATGTGTGTTTGGTGGTGTGTGTTGATTGTTTATTGTTTATTGTTTATAACAACAAAACCGGAACTAGGATTACCGACCTTTATATTATTTTGGCCCAAGTGTATGATAACGGGCGGTGACAACTTGCCTAGCTCCCGCGAGAGCTAGGAGGTTCTCGGCGACTATCCCGTGCTGGTAGACGGTCGGATGCATCAGTACCATTCCATGCCGGTAAGTAGGGACCGAGGCGAGTTTCGGTGACTCTCGTGTCACAACCTAAGTTGAATTAGAACGGGATATGACTTAATAATAATAAAGATAATAAACCGGATTGGTGTGATTTTATGCATGTTGTATGTTTGTGATGAGATTACTTGTGTTTGTGCCTTTCACCTTGATTCTAATGCCTGGAATATGAGCTAACGGTTTTATACCGATTGTTGTAGATTGCCTTGCAGGTTAGGAATGCGGCCGAGAGATCCGGAAGAGTGGGCAGCCGGGGTTCCGTACATTTTAGGAGGGGTTTGGTTAGAGTTGTTTTTGGGTATTGTCTCTTGTATATTGCTATGTATTTGATGTTCGAGTCTTTAGAGTTGAGAACTCGGCTGAAGTTGTCTTTTATTTGCTTTTGGGGATCATGTCATTTGCAAAAAATGTATTTCGGTTTTGCCTTTATTTGTGTCTTGTTGTAAGATCCGGTGAAATTGTTGTCAGACTAAGGGTCGGGATCCATTGTGAGGTCCCAACCCGTAGCATCCCGAGTCCCACGGATTCGGGGTGTTACATGCAACACTTAAAGGCAAGGCAAGGCACGAGCTCGGCTCGGCGCGCGTGGTGTGTAACACCCCGAATCCGCGGGATATCGGGATGCTACGGGCGAGACCTCACAATGGGTCCCGACCCTTAGCTTGACAACAATTTCACCGGACCTTTCCAACATGGCACAAAATTGTAAATCAATTTTAATGCAAATGAGAAGAAAACCCAAAAGAATACAACAACAACTTCAGCCGAGGTACAACTCAAACCAAACGTCAAACAAGCGGCACACGAAACGTAATAACCGAAAGACCAAAACACAAGATAACCCCAACTCAAAACCCTTCCTAAAATGTACGGACCCCGGCTGCCCACCCTTCCGGATCTCTCGGAGCATGCCTAACCTGCAAGGCAAACTACAACATTCGGTATAAAACCGTTAGCTCACATTCGAAGCATTAGAATTAAAGGGAAAGGCACAAACACAAATAATTCAAAATAGTCACACAACATACTCAAAAGCACACAAATCCGGTTTATTATCTTTATTATTATTAAGTCATATCCCATTCTAATTCACTTCTTTTGTGACACGAGAATCTCCCGAAACTCGCCTCGGTCCCTTCTTCCGGCAATGGAACGGTCGGATGCCTCCGACCGTCTAATCAGCACGGGCCAGTCGCCGAGAACCTCCTAGCTCTCACGGGGAGCTAGGCAGTGATGTCACCGCCCGTTATCATACACTTGGGCCAAATAATATAAGGTCGGTAATCCTATTTCCGGTTTAGTTGTTATAAACAGTAAAATAATAAACACACACCACCCAACACATAATAATGCTAATACAATGAATACGAGCTAAGAAAGTCCGGAGACTTACCTCGGTGTCACACTCAACTCACAACACTCTCTCGCTTCCTTAGGGAGGAAGCCCATAACTTGCTCACAAGAAGGTAACTATATCAATAACAACCCTCTCACAATAAAAGTCTAAGACTTCTATATAAATGGTCAACGCAAGACCATTTGACTCTCAATTCTAGGACCGCATCCTAGAATCCCTCATGCTCACATCACACTCAACAAGTTAGAAGTCCTAAGACTTCTAAGCCCTCGGATCGCACAATATCAAAACTCACAACAACACTAGGATAACATGCTTAGTCTCAACAACCTCACATGTAACACTCTACGCTAGGATACGCATATCCTAGCCCACAACCTCACAACCACAAACTCACAATCTCACTCTCACAAGCCTCACAAGAAACAGCCTACACTCATCCCATGTACCGCTCAGAAACATACAACCCTTAGCCTTCAAAACATTCCAACAACATCTTCATACTTACCTAGGGTCCACAAGCCACTACATGGCATTCCAACTATCCTAGGTTCAAACTTAGCATGCTTCTATCATCAACACTCTCTAAGGTCATCTAAGAATACATAATCAAGGTAGGGAACTCACCAAGCAAAGGCGCGGGATCGGAAGGAAGAAGAACAACCAAAAAAAAGGAGAAGAAGGCCGCAAGGGCGTGTTGGCTGAGCCAGTGGCCGCCCCTACGGCCCAGAGGTCCGCCCCTGCGGCTCCTGTTGGCCGCCCCTGCGGCTTTTGCTGGCCGCCCCTGCGGATTAGGGTATTGGCCGCCCCTGCGGCTCTGAAGATCCGCCCCCGCGGTCGAACAACAGAGGGTGCTCAGCGATGGCTTCTTCGACGATTTCTTGTTGTGTCTTTGCCTCTTAGCTTCCTTGCTTGGCTCCAGAACATCCACACACATAAACATCATCAACACAATAGATCTAAGCTAGATCCGAGGACATGCAACACAAAGTGGAAGAAAGCTAAGAATCCATGGCTTCCACCATTGGAGCTCAAGGAAGGAGATGAAGATGAAGAAATGGAGAGGGAGGAAAGGGCTTACACTTACAAATCCGGATCTGTAGCTCAACTCATTGCTGGAAATCAAACAAGAAGAAGCATTGGAAGATCATCAAGAAGGGCTTCCAAGTGCTTCCAAGCTAAAGAGAGAAGAAAGAGATAAGGAAGAGAAGCTTTCACGTGAAATCAAGAATGAGAGGAGAGAGAGAGATTCAGCTGAAGGGATAAGTCAAAGAGAGGGAAAGAGGGGTCCACTTAGGGAAAACGAGGGGTCGGTTCCCCAAACGAAGTGTCGGTGCGGGATTTTGGAATAAATCCCGTTACTCTGCGCCTCGTGCCTGCGGGAAAACTAAGACACGCCTACGGAAAGGTCGGTAACTCGCTAACAATCCGGAATAAAAATTCCGGATGTTACAACTAATCCCCCTAAAAAGATGTTTCGTCCCGAAACTTTGATAACGCAAAACTCTCGGTAAGAACTCGATAACCGTTCAAAACCGTAACGTGCAACTCCCTAATCGATAACCATCACCTACTCATGTAGCCATGTCAAGACCTCGCAAGGCCTGCATACGTACTCGTGTGAACCGCATAGCACATAAAAGCCAAAAGCTAACCAATCATACACACATTCCCGCTCAGGGCACCAAACACATAGAAACACACATGTACCTAATATCTAAGCCGTCGGCCAACTCGATGTAACTAGGTCATCGTACGAACTCCAAGAAGGATATTATCTCACATCCTCTCGGTAGCCTCATCGGCTCCTCGTCTATCCCTACATCATCACAACTACGATCATATCTCGGGCCATACACGTCTTCCATCGACCGTCATACCTGAAATCTGGAGAACATCCTCCACTCTCGGTGGCCACGCCACTGGTAAACCACTTTCTCACACGCGTCATATCTCCAAAAAGGTCCAATATACTAGGACCCAACTCTCTTCTAGTAGCCAACACGTATGACGCCTCACTTCCGTGACACTCTTATCTCGACTCATTCCGTATCCGAACCCAAGTGGTCCGTACCTCTTTTCGGTGCATACTTCCTCGTGACTAAGCTTGTCTACCGTCTGCCTTTGAACCGCCGCTACCCAAGGGAGGTCATCTCGTATCTGTTCTGCTAAACTTACCTATACTCACCAACTCTAACATTACAGGGTACTACACTTCCGTCCACAACTTGCTTCGAACTAGGGCATCTCGACGGTACTTCTCAATTGTCATCACGATAACTTAACTCAAGGGAAGGTATCAGGTCTACCTTTACCCCCTTAACTCGCACACATACCATCTTCATGGCATTGACTGGTCACCAAAGTCCTTTGTACTCGATCCATTATCCAACGTGAAACTATCATGTAAGACATAGGGTCTCTTATGCGGAACGATCCTGCCGCCCATAAATTCCCAAAACAAAACGCTCATCTCAATCCGATATAACGATATTTGGTATACCAAACATCTTGCTATCACATTGAGGACTCCCCAACTAGCCGGCTCGTCGGCCCTGTTTCGCAATAGGGTGTAAGTACATTGTCACCATTGGTCGGTCCCTATGACCCAAACACGTCACAACCGTTACATGGTCCCAACCCAGTAACAATCTCCCTATAGGTATTTTACCAATCTCCATTGCATAACTCGCGGTGAAAGAGGTCTTCTTTCTCGTCTTATGGTGCTCAACCGGACCTGGTGGTGGTTCACATAAGGGTTATGTACTTAGACATCTCGACCTTAAGTCAGTCTCGCTTATCCTGGACCGGATGTCTCTTACCAATGCCATGGTCTCAACAAACCATCACCCCATAAAGTAACTATGGGGTCTCTCCTCGTAACCTTCTATCCTGGATCCTTCTCAAATCCTTCTAAAGACCATCTTCAATTAAAGTCCTTAACCATCTCTAACTGTCGCCTCTACGGGGTACTCAATTCTTGCTAAGTGAGTATATATACACACAACCCAATCTTATTGTCCAGACATGCCTGGCATGTTACTTCATAGCCAACCAACATCACCATAAGCACGAGTCCTAAAGCGGCTAACTTTTGACCTGTAGTCCATCATTCTTCTTACATACCCCAAAAGTCTACGTACACACGAAACCTCTCTTGTTGCCTCTTACGCATCCCAAGACCCGCTTGGGTGTATCCATATTATCATTCCATCCCCATAACTCGATGTTTGTCTCATAGAAAACAAGATGGAGTTCACTCACCTCTTCTGCTTCTGTCAAAACTTCATGGATACGTCTCGGATCCCACGACCCATCCACTTCTTTAGAAGGGAAGAAAGTGTCAAAATCATCATGCAACTTGGCGGTTATGGCCCACTAATTTATGTGCTTCATATCTCCTCCAAATACCTTGATGGTATTACCGTGACTATCATCTAATTCTCAACTGATCTACTGGATCCTCTCAACCCGCTACGTCTCTTAGGAGGTCACCTCGGACGCCCAACCCATCTCGATAACTCTAGTTATCCTCTTATCCTTCATAACCGGTATCCTTTTCGTCCCATGTCAAGCTTGCTCCTCTTAAACTTGTGAGTACAACAAGGCATCATCAAATCCAATCATAAGAATCATTCATGTAACCCATGCACCAACCACTGTCATAACAATCCTTAGGTTCGGGTCCACCTTGTGACTGCCCGAACCAACACAAATTGCGCGACTTCATCGTAACTCGATCCCGTAAACTGATGGATACTCTTATGTGTAAACTCCACTCATTAATCGCACTTGCGATCTCAAATGGCTTCACTACCCTTGTAGTAACCATGTTAGCCCTAAATGCCGTCTTATAAAGGTCATTTCTTCTCATCATCCAAATCTGGTGACATCTCAACTCCAAGTCGATCCAATCAACATCGCAATCGCATGCACTAGTCTTAACGAGCTATCCACTACAAAGAAGATACCCTTCCTCGCCGTTCACCATACACATCTCTTTGAAGTCAGAATGCAATATTTCCGACTTGTACATTTACTCAATACTCGTACCAGCATGCCTTGAGGGAAAGACGGGAAGAATTCTCCATTCCTACCACAAAACTTCTGACTCATGATCCCCCAGTTACTACCACCTTAAGCTTAATGCCTACCACGCTACCATAGCTTCGGTCCCTCGTTTCACTCCGTGGCCCCCATGGCTCCTTTGGTTGAGTCTAACCACTTCGACTCATTTCTTGGTCACGACAACTTATCATTTGTTCCATAAGGACAAAATACCATGTATCTCCTTCTCATTTCTTCCTTTGCTCAAAGCAGCTCGGGAACTTCACTTTTCTCTGGATCCCACTAGGTCTTTATGTGCTTGAACCCTTAAGGTTCTAATCCGCGCCATTCCTCCATATGCCAAAACTCGAGACCTATAAAGGTCGCCAAAAGGGTCAGTCTATCCCTCTGCGGGAGGTCTATTACCGTTACTTGCTTAAACCACTTAACGTTATATTGCTCAAAACGATCACGATTCTGCTGATGTACTCCTTAACATTGGCATCTAACCATAGGAAAAACTCCCAACTTTGTTATTGTTCCTTTGTAGTCTCCACTTGAGGTTGTACCTCCCGTCTACAACTTTTCCATGGTAACTCGCATTTAATGCGTTCTCAGTCATCACCGATAACCTTGTGGTTGGCTTTCTCTAAGGTCAACGACGTACCAATTCTTAGTACTTTATGTCACTATTCTCATGATGGTACCCTCCTTGGGGTATTCTACCTAATCTCCGTTAGCTCCTTCCATGTTCCGTGCTTCCTTCCTTTCCCATAATGTAATCACACTCTTATAGGCCTCAAATCTCGTATAACTCGTCTTCAATAGCTTAACCGCACCTCGTAACATCTCGTAAGCATGTCTCTTGGTCGTTGTCTTAAGTCCTTTCACCACTACAACTCCTTTTCACGTCATTTTTCGTCTCGAGGTCACATCTATTCACACTTCTATCTCCTTGGTGTTTCTTAGTCTTATCGTCAAAGCGGGAATCGGTCAATTCTACGTGAATCCTTGCCATACCATTCTTTTCCTAACTAACGTAATTTTACTCTTCACTTAACGGTACCTCGTAAGCTTAACTTACGGTATCCTTCATCTTTCACACCGGGTTCGATCATTCTACACATCTTGACTCCAAAGCTCAGGAGCGTCTAAAGAAAGCTTCACTTATCGTAATGAGACACCACCTTTAACCTTGTTAGAATGCTCTCATCTCTTCCTTGACTCGTATCCTTAGTGGTCCACGCATCTTCTCGAAAACTTATATACGTTATCTCCATTGGTCTTGCTATCTTTCCATTCGCGCCTTCTTTGGTAACCTCTTCCACATCTTCATGTTACTCTCTTAAGTTGTCTCGTTTTCTTCTTTTGCCTGGTTGCCCTTCATTGACGTTGACTCCAATCCTCCTCTTCGACATCCTTTAAAAGGAATTCGAGAACGTCGTTGTTTTCGTTAGCACGGATTGCCCCAACTCGATGCTTGAGCGTCTTCCTCTACTTATGAACGTCATCATAAGCTACATCATCGTCTTAAAGGTGATGATATCGGATCATCATCTTAGCTCAAATGTCCTATAGCTCTACATACTACTATATGTATAAGTCTACATATACATAACTATATAAATCCTATGTCCATATCTCTACTAACATACATATATAACATGCCATCATATCAATACAAGGTCTAAAACATATAACAGTCCACACATACAACTATGCACATAAGTCATGTCCATCATGCAACTACAATCCACAAAGATACACATCAATTTCATCATGCATAACTACAAACCTCATATCCATATCTATATATATATACATATATATACTAAGTCCAATAAACTAAGCTTCCGAGATCCGCGGAAGGAGTGGTGGTCCGTACATTCTACCCCGACTCATGCATGTGAATTTTGAAAACGAAAACTCAGAACCCGTGGGGTTCTGTTTATTCTTTATTCGGCCTTTAGAAGATTGCGAGTGTCATTGTTGTCAACCTAGGACTCTGATACCACTTTGTAACACCCCGAATCCGCGGGATATCGGGATGCTACGGGCGAGACCTCACAATGGGTCCCGACCCTTAGCTTGACAACAATTTCACCGGACCTTTCCAACATGGCACAAATAAAGGCAAAATTGTAAATCAATTTTAATGCAAATGAGAAGAAAACCCAAAAGAATGCAACAACAACTTCAGCCGAGGTACAACTCAAACCAAACGCCAAACAAGCGGCACACGAAACGTAATAACCGAAAGACCAAAACACAAGATAACCCCAACTCAAAACCCTTCCTAAAATGTACGGACCCCGGCTGCCCACCCTTCCGGATCTCTCGGAGCATGCCTAACCTGCAAGGCAAACTACAACATTCGGTATAAAACCGTTAGCTCACATTCGAAGCATTAGAATTAAAGGGAAAGGCACAAACACAAATAATTCAAAATAGTCACACAACATACTCAAAAGCACACAAATCCGGTTTATTATCTTTATTATTATTAAGTCATATCCCGTTCTAATTCACTTCTTTTGTGACACGAGAATCTCCCAAAACTCGCCTCGGTCCCTTCTTCCGGCAATGGAACGGTCGGATGCCTCCGACCGTCTAATCAGCACGGGCCAGTCGCCGAGAACCTCCTAGCTCTCACGGGGAGCTAGGCAGTGATGTCACCGCCCGTTATCATACACTTGGGCCAAATAATATAAGGTCGGTAATCCTATTTCCGGTTTAGTTGTTATAAACAGTAAAATAATAAACACACACCACCCAACACACAATAATGCTAATACAATGAATACGAGCTAAGAAAGTCCAGAGACTTACCTCGGTGTCACACTCAACTCACAACACTCTCTCGCTTCCTTAGGGAGGAAGCCCATAACTTGCTCACAAGAAGGTAACTATATCAATAACAACCCTCTCACAATAGAAGTCTAAGACTTCTATACAAATGGTCAACGCAAGACCATTTGACTCTCAATTCTAGGACCGCATCCTAGAATCCCTCATGCTCACATCACACTCAACAAGTTAGAAGTCCTAAGACTTCTAAGCCCTCGGATCTCACAATATCAAAACTCACAACAACACTAGGATAACATGCTTAGTCTCAACAACCTCACATGTAACACTCTACGCTAGGATACGCATATCCTAGCCCACAACCTCACAACCACAAACTCACAATCTCACTCTCACAAGCCTCACAAGAAACAGCCTACACTCATCCCATGTACCGCTCAGAAACATACAACCCTTAGCCTTCAAAACATTCCAACAACATCTTCATACTTACCTAGGGTCCACAAGCCACTACATGGCATTCCAACTATCCTAGGTTCAAACTTAGCATGCTTCTATCATCAACACTCTCTAAGGTCATCTAAGAATACATAATCAAGGTAGGGAACTCACCAAGCAAAGGCGCGGGATCGGAAGGAAGAAGAACAACCAAAAAAAAGGAGAAGAAGGCCGCAAGGGCGTGTTGGCTGAGCCAGTGGCCGCCCCTACGGCCCAGAGGTCCGCCCCTGCGGCTCCTGTTGGCCGCCCCTGCGGCTTTTGCTGGCCGCCCCTGCGGATTAGGGTATTGGCCGCCCCTGCGGCTCTGAAGATCCGCCCCGCGGTCGAACAACAGAGGGTGCTCAGCGATGGCTTCTTCGACGATTTCTTGTTGTGTCTTTGCCTCTTAGCTTCCTTGCTTGGCTCCAGAACATCCACACACATAAACATCATCAACACAATAGATCTAAGCTAGATCCGAGGACATGCAACACAAAGTGGAAGAAAGCTAAGAATCCATGGCTTCCACCATTGGAGCTCAAGGAAGGAGATGAAGATGAAGAAATGGAGAGGGAGGAAAGGGCTTACACTTACAAATCCGGATCTGTAGCTCAACTCATTGCTGGAAATCAAACAAGAAGAAGCATTGGAAGATCATCAAGAAGGGCTTCCAAGTGCTTCCAAGCTAAAGAGAGAAGAAAGAGATAAGGAAGAGAAGCTTTCACGTGAATCAAGAATGAGAGGAGAGAGAGAGATTCAGCTGAAGGGATAAGTCAAAGAGAGGGAAAGAGGGGTCCACTTAGGGAAAACGAGGGGTCGGTTCCCCAAACGAAGTGTCGGTGCGGGATTTTGGAATAAATCCCGTTACTCTGCGCCTCGTGCCTGCGGGAAAACTGAGTCACGCCTGCGGAAAGGTTGGTAACTCGCTAACAATCCGGAATAAAAATTCCGGAAGTTACATGGTGGTTTGCCTACGCCGTTCCCCCATTGAAAATGGGTATCTGCTCAACCCTATTTGCAGCATCACTAAGGAGCCTCAAGATACTTCCATCATCGGAAGTTTTCTCACCGTCGGCAGTTTCATTTGTGTTATGAACCATTTCAGTTACACGGAAATAACCACGGTCAGTATTTCAATTTTTTGATCGGAAATCGAAACTCAAAAACCGAGTTTCGATTTTTCGGGTATAAGTCCATTCAAGAACAGACTTGTTTTCGATTTAATATTTAAATCGAATTCAGGTTTGAAAATAAAAACCTTTTTTTGTTTTTAAAATGAATTTTAAAAACTGAATTTAATTTGAAATTCAATTTTTAAAATAATTCCGGTATGTAACCCGGTTTGACTATTCCGGCGCCTTATCTGCAACACTTAAAGGCAAGGCAAGGCACGAGCTCGGCTCGGCTCGGCGCTCGCGTGGTTGTTTGCCTACGCCGTTCCCTCATTGAAAATGGTGTCTGCTCAACCCTATTTGCAGGGTCACTAAGGAGCCTCATGATACGTCCATCATCGGAAATGTTCGCACCGTCGGTAGGCACGAGCTCGGCTCGGCGCGCGCGTGGTTGTTTGCCTACGCCGTTCCCCATTGAAAATGGGTGTTTGCTCAAACCTATTGCAGCTTTGTGTTATGAACCATTTCAGTTACACGGAAACAACCACGGTCAGTATTCCTTAGAGCCCTATATATCCTATTGTTTCTCCCTCCATATAGTTTGATGTGGAAAACACCCAATTTTGACTATTTTCTCAAGTTATTTCCTATTATGCAACCAATTTTGGGCATTCATTTCTCATTCAAACGGAACTCAAATTTAATGTATGAATATACCACGAGCAAGAGCTCGCGGAGACGAAGCCAACGCTCCCACTTTCCGGTGTTGATAATGGCCGGAGCCCACCGGAAATGTGCCCGAAAAAGTGTCCGGCACACACGTGTTAAAACATGTTTGTATTCATTCTTTTCATTAAATTAGTTCCAACGGGCAGGTCGGGTGTACAATCCATCTTAGCCTTAAATTCCTGTACCCGTATACAATCCATCTGGTGAGCCGTAGATGATTTGGGTAGGTCGGGTAGCCAAAACTTCATCATCACAATAATTGAAAGCACGCACTAAAAATATCTTCATATCCAATCCAAAAAATATCTTATCTTCTTTATATTCCCTTGGAAGTTAGTTGAGCTTATCCAACTAGAGAGATGGAGTGTTGCAAGCAGAGGCCAGACAGGAGTGACACTCACCTCTCCGCGGAGGACGAAGCTCGAATCGAAGCTCAAACCCGGGATCAGTTCGATGATCTTGCCCCAAAGCGCCACTCCAAGCCCCATCGAAGCGACTACTCCTCGTCCTATGTCGACGCCAACGCTGCCCCGCAGCTCATTCCCGAGCAGCTCGAGTTTCAACGCCTTGAAGGCCATCAAGAGGTCCTTCTTAACTCCCCTTTTTATTTCTTATTCTTCAACTTTACCGATTCTTACCTTGTCCATACAGAAACTAGTGTACACCTCAGGGCAGGCTACAGATGACTTTGTGGAGACTGATTACTACAAGGATCTCAACCTTGTTGACAAGCAGCACCACACGGTACCTATCTAAAATAGAATTCTATATTTATACATGTACATTAAAAAAATTGATTTTGGATTTTGTTGAGTCTAGACAGGAACAGGCTTCATAAAAATGGAGGATGTCAAGGGTGACAAGTACTATGAAACGGAGTGTCACACTGCCAATTGCTCTAATGTATCTTGTCATGGTAACCCAGCCACTAATGACTGGATACCAGCTTCTAATCAACAGGTAACCTTACTAACCTGAAGATGTCTCACATCGACAATATTCCTCCTATTGTCGATTGATTTTAACACTAGCCAAACAACCTCTTTTCTTCTACTTCTAGATCCTAAATCTCGGGCTCTATTTTTTGCAGGTAGATCTGGTCTCAGGGAAGCCAAGCAGGAGCGACATCTAAAATGCTCTTAATTCTATGTTTTCTATCTATGCATACTAGAATCTGTCTTCTTGTTGCTCACAAAGTTTAAGCGCCTTCATTTCAAATTATGACTGAGAAACACTGCATAATAATACAACAAGTTCATGAGCATACCACTCACACTCACAGGCATTCACTTGCCTTGCTTTTATTCAGTAATCAAACAGACTGCTATCATTTCAAAGACTTGAATCATGCAACAGGGCATTTCTCAATTTTCCAGATCTCCTTGGCATACTGCGCAATCGTTCGGTCACTGCTGAACTTCCCGCTGCCCGCTGTGCTCATTATCGACATTTTTACCCATTTCTTCTTGTCCCTGTAAGAACAACGACACATGCATACGTAACGCCTTACTACAAAAAATCATTATTCATCGCTCAACTCAAACTTTTGTAACTTCACTTACTTGTATGCCTCGTCAACCTTGTCCTGGCAATCCATGTAACCTGGGAAGTCATAACCAACAAGGAAGTAGTCACCACGACCGAAACCTGAATCCCCTTCCAGAGACTCAAGGAGTGGATTATAGTCGTAGCTTCCAAATACTCCCGATCTTATCACCTGTTTAGCTTCCTCGAAACGAGGATCTGCCTTGAACTACAACATCAACAATTCTAAAGTTATCAATATAACAACAAATTTGCACCTACTGCTTGTACAGTCTAATAAGTTAATACCTGCCCATTCTCTCGCTCTTTCCGCAGTCTTGGGACTTCATCTGCTTTTGCACCAAACAGAAAGAAATTCTCCTCTCCAATTTCCTCACGGATCTCCACATTCGCCCCGTCTAGTGTTCCAATTATAAGGCAGCCATTCAGTGAGAATTTCATGTTGCTCGTCCCACTTGCCTCCATCCCAGCTGTGCTGATGTGTTGTGAGAGCTCACTTCCCGGGATCAACATCTCTGCCACTGAAACATTGTAGTTCGGAACAAACACAACCTGGAGGTTTTAAACCACTACCAGTCAAAATCCTTATCCACATACCAATCCATCAATTACAGGGTTTTCTCACAACAATGTTTCAATGTCTATTCTCATCAACAGGTACCAGTGTACCACATATAAAAATGGAGGAACTGGAACATTGCTACTACTTTCCGTCTTCTTTATTCCATATTGAACTAATTCTAGGGCCTTACTTTAGCTGAAATTCTGTAGTTAGTAGCAAATAAGAAGAACGGTTTACTTTTCTC
Source organism: Fagopyrum homotropicum (assembly GCA_033239125.1). NCBI lineage: Eukaryota > Viridiplantae > Streptophyta > Magnoliopsida > Caryophyllales > Polygonaceae > Fagopyrum > Fagopyrum homotropicum. The sequence goes on from BSWB01000005.1 coordinate 102,919,123, forward strand.
ACTACAAAACATTCTAAGGTAGCTCATTTACCTTCAAGTACTCGTTGACATCGGGATCATTGTTGACAACAGAACCAACATCATTTACTAGTTTGACTATCCTTTTAGCATTAGTATATGTAGCAAAGGCTTTACCACCAATCATCACAGTTCTTGGTGTTGTTTTGCTCCTTTCATCAGGTTTCATCTCCTATTAATGACAAAGAAACATACTCAGATTATAGCTCTGCATATACAGCCTGACTAGAATAAAGCCTTAATTTTGTAGACTGACACTGATTGCTATATATTCTTTGAGGCACTTAAGTTGCAATATTTTTCAGTATAAGTAGTGCATATTTTAAAGCAGTAGAAAGGAGAATGACGAAGAGAGTGCAATGTCTCATACCTTCAATTTCTTGTACCTATAGATTGTACCCAAGATATTTAAAAGTTGCCTCTTATATTCATGAATGCGCTTGACCTGTATGTCAAACAGGCTGTTTGGGTTAATCTCAACACCTGCCACTTTCTTTATGTACTGCGCCAAACGCTTCTTGCTTGCCATTTTGGCAGATGCCCATTCAGCTTGCAATTCTTCATTATCAGCCAGCTAGATTTCCCAAAATATATTACCAGCAAATAATTAGTCTTCTACCAAAGAGGGATTATTTTTAGCTCCATACGCTTGATAACAGATTATCAAAATGTACCTTTCGCAGGTCACTTAGGAGATCGAGATTTGTAATCCATTGATCAGTTTTCAACCATTTTGTGATTATGTTGCTAAGTTCTGGATTACAAAACTTAAGCCATCTTCGTGGAGTAATTCCGTTGGTTTTGTTCTGAAACTTGGTTGGCCATATAGACACATAATTTGCAAATAACTCTGCCTTCAAGATGTCACTGTGCAGCTGTGCAACTCCATTAACCTGCACAGTAATGCAGATTATAAAGAGTAAAATAGTTGATATAATAGATTTTTATTGATTCAAGCATTTTTTTTCCCAGTTTAGTTCCTTCTACTTGCATGCTTCTATTTTTATAGCTCAACATGTCAAACTTTATAGAAAGGACTTCTTACCGTATGTGAGGAAACAACACACAAATTCGCCATCCGCACAACAGGCTTAGTAGGATTGTTGTCCAACACACGCATATTTTGAATTTCTGCCTCGAGATCAGGTTTTTGGGTTTGAACCATAGCAACAAACTACAAAATGATGTGCATTCATCACCGGTTGGACTATAGTTAGACGAAATGTGTAAGAAGAAATCCACTAACTGATCAAGTGACATAATGCTCGATTAGAAACCCCACTCGTTTATCAATTTCCTCTATGATCTCCATATGACGAGGAAGAAGCTTCCACATGACAGACTGGGACCACTTCTCCAGTGCCTCTGGAAGGACAGTGTGGTTGGTATAAGCAATTGTCCTGCCCCAAGAAAGTTAACAGGAATTAAGGAAATGAGATCTGGAATGCAAAGAAGGGTGAGTAAATATAAAATTAATAATGATGAGCTACTTTGTCATCACGTCCCAAGCTTCATCCCATCCAAGCTTTTCTTCATCCATAAGCAAACGCATGAGCTCTGGAATCGCCAGAGTGGGATGTGTATCATTAAGCTGCACTGCAACTTTGCTGGGGAAATCAGACCACTTCAATGGGCTCTTACTATCTCTTCTTTCCTTAAATCTGGCAATAATATCCTGTAATTTAATGCTAAGATGAGAGCTCAGAGAAACATGATGAGGAGAGTTAGAAACAATCAACTGTGAGTCTTTCGTATCCGTGTCCACACACATGAAACCTTGAAATTTAATAATACATACAACAACTATGAAAATCCAATAAACCAGTTACCCAGAACAGGTTACCTGAAGTGAAGCACTACACAAGAAAAATTGCTGCTTCAAACGTAGAAGTTTTCCATCTTCTGTAGCATCTCCAGGATAAAGAACAGCACAGATCTGCAAAAGCAGAAGAAAGACAAAGACAATTATCAAGATCTGTGCTGTCAAACAAGCATCAAAATCCAAATGATGGGACCAAGTGTGATACCTGCCCAGCTTTATAATGTAGTTCAGCAGCAGATATGAGTTGCCCATCATTAAACTTGAATAGGTTGAAATCTTCAGCACAAGCTTTTGCCTCCCAAAGGCGAAGACTATTGGTATTCTTGGTATTATATCCTGGAATAGGAACATCATATGCCAGTGCCTGCATGATCTCTCCTCCAACCCATTGCCGCCTGAAACACAATTTCAAGACATCGAATATTAGTATATGAAAAAGAAGAGGGGATACATATCCCAGTAATCAGTGAGATTTCACACTGATCAAAGTGTTCATGTTACACGAAATGGAAAATAATACACATGATTTGACAGAGAAGCTTAAGGACAGAAGAATCAGTGACTTACGATCCATCAGGATTGACCTGAACTTGACCAAAGAATCGGACTGGAAATAAAACATCATGCCTGACAATTTCCCAAGGACTAAATTTCTGGATAATATCAAGAAAGCATTTTTAGCATGAGCCCATAGAAAGATAAAGAAAGTACATGTCTTTACAATCAAACCTCGAGCCAATCTTCAGCAATTTCTTCTTGGCCATCCTTTCCGATCTTCTGCTTGAAAAGGCCATATCTGTATCTCAAACCATAGCCCCATGCAGGCAAGTTCAAGGTGGCCATGGAATCCAAAAAACATGAAGCAAGCCTTCCAAGGCCACCATTTCCCAGTGCAGCATCTTTTTCCTGAGAGAATCACGCAACCAGAGTGGCACAACTTATACTGTTTGCAGTCTAAGTAAGATAGCTATAAGTTCAGCTTATATCTCTGTTTAGAGGAAATTAACTTAACAACTTCAGAGCTCAGAGCATGAAAATAAGATGGAAATTATATAGAACCATCATAACGAAAACCACACTGCACAACAAAGCAAGTACTATTAACGTTGTGCGGGGAAAGAACAATAATTTAACAAATAGAAAAAAAACGACACACAGATTTATAGTGCTTCACCCAAGAGTTTATCTACAGATTTATAGTCCACTAGGAGAGATTATTTTGAAAAGCCTGGATTACAAAGGAAACAGATATTCAGATTGATCTCAGATTGACAAATGTCAGAACACATGACTGACAAGATTTTCAAATGTTACTCTAGATTATAGTTAGGTTGCCTACAAGAGTTTATCTACAGAACTCTTGTAACCCAAATAAACTAAGCAAACCTAAAAAAATAAAAATAAACATACATATAATTAAAACCATAATAAAAAATATCTTAATTATAAATAATACAATTCTATTCCTAAAAAGGAAAGAATCCATTATTTTCTTTCTTCAAGACATTTTTTTTACAAATTTCCACGTTGTCTTGAATTTTACCAGTTGTAATTGGATATTCAAATCAGCAAATCAGCACTTTAACTTGAATCCTACCATATGCATTTGCCAATGCCCATATGCACTATTCCCTTGTCAGATGTAACCAACTTCTCTCAGATGTGACGAACTGTAATATTCAATGTCCAGATGGACTTTGTGGTAGTGAAGGATGTACTAGATGCATTTTTCAATGTCCAAATGCACTATTTATGGTACTAGATTAACATATGTATATCCAATGTCCACACTCAAGACGTCCACACTCAACATTAGGGAGACTACATGCATAGAAGAAGTTACAGTGACGTGCATGACCCGTAAGTTGTCAATTAGTCCAGGATAACCACACAAAGATTACTAGTCAGATTGGATATGGTAGAGTCTGGAAGTCTTAATAGTAGAAGTAACAGTGACGTGCAACACTAGGGAAACTACATGCATTGAAGAAGCTACTCTAACCAATAATGACTAGCCAGAAGAAGCTGCAAAAGTTTGAGTACCTGCTCACTAATTTCTTCGAGTTGATGCCCGAGTTTATTGAGAGCAGAAGCATATGCCTTGTCAATTTTCAAGTTTCCTATAGCATTGGTCAAGGCTCGTCCTTGAAGATACTCCATAGACAGGTAGTATGTCTGCTTTGGATCAACCTTATGGAAGTGAAGGTAGGTCTCATTCCATTGCTGCATCAGTCAAAAAAGGTCCAAGAATCATTCTATAGCATTGCCCGCTTAATCGACATATAAATAAGATATCCATTAACATTTTTTTTTCCATTTCTGAATTACTAAGTAAATTTTCTCATCAACCTTCAGAATCAGTGAATAAATTTGGGAAAAAAAAGACATGCTACCAGAAAAACTACATGCAGATCAGGGATTTCGGAACCCTGTAGTAATGAAACAAGATTCAATCTAAAGAAGTATTACTTGAATGAGACGATCACGGACGCTCTCAGCAGCAGCAAAGAAAGCTTGCTCAGGCTCAAACTTGAAAGGGGAGAAATGAGGGTTGAATAGAGCGTGGTGCTTGATATTGGAAGCAACTTCATCCGGTTCTTGAGCAAGAGGATGTGCAGCAGCCTGAACTTTAGCATAATTGGTATCATCTGACGCCATGGATAATCAAACTGGGAGCTATAATTAAGAAAGCAAGGGGTATTATCAGAGAAGGCACAAAAAATATGCAAACATATCAGAAGATTAGTAAACAACTCGTCATTCTCATTGCCCAAATCAACCACTCGAAGCAATTCCAAAATCCGACGATTTTCACATTGAATTATTAAAACTGATTAGCTGAAATTTTCGTAATTAGGATTCCCTAAAAAACATCACATGAACAAGTCTGTACTGCAAACGATAACGAAATTTGATTGAAGTCAAAATCAACTAAATTACGTCGGTTAGAAGTTGCATAAAACAAGCAACTGCACTCGATTCGACATTGGACTTATTCAAAGCAAGAGAATTAACGGACAATAGAAAAAATTTCAAGAAAAAGGAGGAATATGCGAAAAGTAAAAACTAGTTAGCTTGAAGCTCCAAATCAGCAAGGCAACCTCTGGAAGTCGATTAAGCAAAACAATGCGGGATTATTGCTCAACTTTTGTAGAAGAGAGGGAGATGCACAGAGAATATGCGAAAGCAAGGAACATAAAGGAAGAGAGAGGAGAAGAGAAGGCGACGGGATGTCTCTCACGGAATGCCTGAGAGTGATCGAGGATTCATAATGGCCGTAGACATGGCAAGTGGCAGGTGATGGTGAGAGTGTTCGTGTAGGGACTTGGGATTGATATTTTCTTTATTTTATTCATAAAAAGAATATATTTATTTATTATAGAAAAATTAGAGGGTAAGACCCCACCCATCTCACTCCTAGCCGTTGCCTCTCCATCGACTTGTCAGATGTTCAATTGTTGATATTGGCTTTTTATACGATATTTGACGCTTTTCCTATATTATTTTTAGGGAAATTCCGGATGGTACCCTCGTGGTTTGGGGTATTCCGGATTTTGCCCACCAGTTTTTTCAAGTTCGGATGGTACCCTTAAGTTTATGTTGTTTTCCGGATTTTGCCCAAATTCATTATACTTTTTTAAATTCCATTAAAAACAAACAAAAGAAAATAAACTAAAATTAAAAAACAACTTAAAATAGAAATAATAATTTATTTAATTTAAAAATAATTTAAAACAGTAACTTTAATAAAAAATATATATTATATTAATTTAAAAATAAATAAATTAGATAAATTTTAAAAAATTCAAAAATCAGTGTTTTATTTATTTTAAAAATAAATGATTGAATTGGCATATTTTTTACAAAATCTAAAAATATAAGTGTTATACTTTATTTAAAAAATAAATAAAATAAGGACTCTTTTAAATAATAAAAAAAAGACTGTTTTAATTTATTATTAAAATAAATAAATAATTTTTCTATTTTATTTATTTCCCAAAACTAAAAGAAAGAAAATAAAGTAATATTAAAAAATAAAAAAAAAAAGAAAACTGATTTATTCAATTTAATAATAAATTAAAACAGTGATTTTTTAAAAATTTTTTAAAAAATTCTTATTTTATTTATTTTTGAAATAAAGTATAAAACTTATTTTTTTAGATGTTGTTAAAAATGCTAACCCAATTTATTTATTTTTAAAATAAAAGAAAACACTGATTTTTTTAAATTTTATAAAAATTATCTAACGAATTTATTTTTAAATTAATATAATATATATATTTTTTTAAAAAAGTTACTGTTTTACTGTATTTTTAAAATAAATAAATTATTATTTCTATTTTAAGTTGTTTTTTAATTTTAGTTTATTTTTTTTTGTATTTTTTTAATGGATTTAAAAAAGTGTAATGAATTTGGGCAAAATCCGGAAAATAACATAAACTTGAGGGTACCATCCGAACTTGAAAAAACTGGTGGGCAAAATCCGGAATACCCCAAACCACGAGGGTACCATCCGGAATTTCCCTTATTTTTACTATTGTACTATCCGTGTACTACACGGGCGTTATTTTTAATTTTTACGTTACGTTTAATTGAAAATATAACGGCTAAGAGCATCCCCAACATAATCTCTAAATTATTCTTCAAAATAGGGAAGCAAAAATAATAATCTCCAAATTATTTTGATATCAAACCCAATAGTTTCTCCATTTTAGAGACTTCAACCATATTTATAGTAATTAATTTTTTTTAAATATTTAGCTAAATTTAATATCTCTCGTCAACATCAACAACTAGTTTTACCAACTCAATCTCATATATAGCTAGTTTTAACAACCTAAAATCTTAAAATTATTCTAATAACTAAAATTAAACAATTCTAGTCACTCTTGTCATCTCAGCCTCACTTTTTTTATAATCTCCACATTCTGTACTTCCCAATTCACAAGCATCACTTTTATAATCCGTTTCATGGCTCATCATTCTCTGACGAGTCGTTACCTAGTTAATAATTTCATGGATGACGACGATGCTATGGATGACGAATATGAAGAATTGTTACTTGCTGAAATAGAAGACAAAGATCGTGCCAAACAAAGTTCGAGAGGAGGTAATTGTGGTTCTATTATGGGTCACCGTATTATTAACCGTGATCTAATTGAGGGTCATGAAAGACTTTATCGTGACTATTTTGCTGATTGTCCAAAGTATGGGGCTCGTTTCTTTCGAAGGAGATTTCGAATGAATAAAACTCTTTTCATGCGCATTCATGATGCCGTTGTCGCATACGATACTTATTTTGTTCAAAAGAGGAATGCTGCTAGACGTTTAGGCTTGTCATCGCTTCAAAAGGTAACAGCTGCTTTTCGGCAACTCGCATATGGTGTTACAGCCGATTATGTTGATGAGTATGTGCAAATTGGGGAAAGCACTGCTATTGAAAGTCTCAAAAAATTTGCCAAAACAATTGTTGACGTTTTTGGCGACGAGTACTTGAGGGCGCCAAGTAGTGATGACCTTAAGAGATTACTTGCAATAAGTGAAGAACGTGGCTTTCCAGGAATGCTTGGAAGCATTGATTGTATGCATTGGACATGGAAGAATTGTCCAACTGCTTGGCATGGTATGTTTACTGGACACATTCATGAACCCACTATTATTTTAGAAGCTGTAGCCTCATATGATATGTGGATATGGCATGCTTTCTTTGGACTTCCTGGATCTCTTAATGACATCAATGTATTAGAACGGTCTTATGTATTTAGTGGATTGGATGAAGGTAGTGCCCCTCGTATCAGTTATAAAGTCAATGGGAGACCATATGACATGGGGTATTATCTTGCCGATGGTATATATCCATCATGGGCAACATTAGTAAAGACTATTCCAGCTCCACAAGGAAATAAGCATAAGCACTTTGCTCAAGAGCAAGAAGGAGCAAGGAAAGATGTTGAGCGCGCATTTGGAGTCCTTCAAGCACGTTTTGCGATTGTTCGAAACCCGGCAAGACTGTGGAATAAGGATCACCTAAAACACATTATGATGGCATGCATAATTATGCATAATATGATTGTCGAAGACGAGCGTGATGAACATGAGAGTATTCGTCGACTAAGGAAGATACATGATATCGAAAAACAATATGATCATGTTGATGGGATTGCACACATATCACTTTTGCTCGAGCGTACACCAACAATAATGGAGTTTATCGCAAATCGTCATCGAGTTAGAGATAAAGAAATGCATACTCAACTCCAAGAGGATCTAGTCGAACACTTATGGAAAAGAGACGGAACCAATTAATGATTTGCTTCTTGCATAAATTTATATTTGTTTTGTTTCAAGTTTCAATTTCATCGTACTGTCGTTAACTTAATAAAGAATAATATTTGTCGAGTTTACTATTAACATTGAAAGTTGCAAATTCAATTATTTTTGTCATTTGATTTATGAATTCCAGTAGAAAATTCAAGGCTCCTTCTAGCATAAATTTATAGGTAGATGATTAAGTGATTAACCATTACAAATAGCTTAATGTTCTGAGTTATGTCTTAATCACCATATAAATACGTCTAGTTAAGTTTATACGTGAATGACTTTGTTTGGATGTTATTTGGATTACGTGTGCTTGCGAATGAAACTTTCATTTGTAAACAAAGCTCAGTGGCTTAGGCTACAGTGGTGAAGATGATAGAAAAAGCAACCCTTGAAAGGATACATAGTGCTAAGAAAAAGCTAGTAGCATTTCCATAATCAAAAAATATTAGTCAAATAAAATCATCATTCTATTTCCTGAAACAAAACAAATAGGGTTCCATGGCAATCAAACAGCAATTTTACATATCATGGTCGTGTATGACACGAGAGAAAAACAATAACAAAGTCTCTACAATTATGACCAAATTAGAGGATAAAAAGGCAGTCCTTGAAAGTGCATCTCCATCTTCAAAGATCGCCAAATAACACAGTAGACTACTCGTTTCCATCCTTACCGGTTCTTTTTGCTAAAATCTCTTTCTGAAGGCTGATGATATACTCGGCTTGAAGAGGATTCATGGAACTAGTATTCATAGACATAATTTTAGCTTCCTCAGTTCGAGCTTGAAGTTCAATCTCCTTTTCTCTAAGATCAACCTGCTTTTGCTCAATATCAATTAGCAACTTCAATTGTTCAGCCTTTACGTGGTCACTTTCTAGCCTTTTTGCCCTAAACTCTTCCAACTCAAAACGAAGTTTTGTAAATTCCTTTTCATCATCACCACCTTGCTCGTTGGATTTTCTTTCTTTGTTTGCTTCTTTTGCAGCCTTTCTTCCAACAGGCCTCTTGTAATAACCGAAAATTTTAAGTTTCCGACGAATGGAAATTAACCAAATTCCGATACGACAATCGTAATTAAATAAATAAATAAACAAAATAAAGCGAGTTTAAATGTTATCATTTTATGTGACCTTAAATCACATAAAATGATAACACGTATGACCGGAAATAAAGTACACACCTTATAAAAAAATAAATATATAAATAATAAAATAAAGATAATACAGAATTAATTCCGTATTATACATTTTTCCGTACCTAACTAGAACCCGAGCGAGTAACGAATTCCTTTTCCGTGCTAATATGAAAGCGGGCCGGATGTGGGCCGCTGCGAGGCCCAATCAGCAGCCCACCTCCTAATTAAACCTAACCCTAATTTCTCCTAATCAACCCTCTAATTAACCCCTGCTAATCTTCTGCCGCTCTAATCTCTCGCATTTCATCCGCACGCAACAGCTGCCGCCGGACTCCCTGCCAGTGCCGCAACCACCAGCTACCGCCTTCGACCGGAGTCGCCACCGCCGAGTCTGCGCCGCCTCCAGTCGAGTCCGGTGAGTACACTGCCTTCTCCGCTGCCTCTCTTCCCCTCCTTCGTTTTGTTCGAAACTCACCTACGGGTTCTGTCATTGAAGACGACGACACTGCCACAGCCCTAGCTGCCGCCGAGCAGTGCACGCCATCGTCGACAACCCTGCGGCTCGCCAGCCACCACCGCAGCAGATCCGGTAAGCCGCCGCCTCTCCTCCTCGCCATCCTTCTTCTCCGAGTTAAAAATCGTAACTCTCTGCGCTGTCCTCTTCGGCCGACAGGAACCAACCGCCGCCGCTGCTGCCACCGTACCGTCGCTCCTGACCACCAGTAGCAGACCGAGACACCAGCCTTGCCGCCGGACTGCAGCCCCGGTATGATCTCCTCCGGCTCTTCTTTCCCCTTGTATATGCGGGTTTCGGTTGTTGTTGCGAGTTAATACACATGTATATCCGAGTATGAAATACGTATATATTGGAGAGTGGAATGCGTATATAATCTGAGTTCGAGTACGTATATGGACAATAGATTGGAGGGGTACGGTTATGCAATAAAGTAGGTTGGTAAGGGTGGTCGTGTGAGCCTAGATAGAGTTGTATATACCGAATATATAAATATACGTATATATATATAAAATGAAATAAAAGTGTACATAAGTGTTTTAAGTTATACATGTAGATCGATATATATAAATCTACTCTTAGGAGTTGAGTTGGATAATTTATAAAATATGTGAACCTATATATATATATATCTAAATATCTAAGAGTTACGGATGTTATATTTTTGGAAGGAAGGTTAGTATGAATGGAAGTATGTATATATATATATATACAGATACATAGATATATATATAAGATTAGTTAATACCCGAAAATGAAGTAATGTAATCCGAGATGACGAGTGGACGAGATTAATTTTTAGAACCTTAGTAAACCGTTTTGGAGATAATCCTAGAGTAGAAAAATGTTCCAAAAGAAATATGAGAGGTCAAGAAGCGACCGGAGAAGTATTTATACTAAGGGTAAAACGGTCTTTTACCGTATGAGAATCGTCCTTTCCGTAAATCCTTCGCATGAGGTTGGACATTGAGATGTGATTTTGATACACATGCCTTCATTGACAGGCACTTGAGTTACCACGAGTACGGACTATCTGAGGAGTGTTAGAGTGTTTTGACTCAGGTAAGTCCTTGCGACTTACTTAGCCAGTTTCTGAATGTTAGTTGAGTGATAGTAGTGGTGTGTGCTATTGCTTGATTTAATAATAATCACTTGCTAGGACAACTGTTTTTACGTTTAAGGCCCAAGTGTATGTATAACGGGCCGTGACATCACTGCCCAGCTCTGACAGGAGACTGGGAGGTTCTCTATACCCAGACCATACAGGTACAAGGTGAGGTGCATCGGATCCATTCCTGATGGTTACACGGGGGCGGAGGCGAGGTTTGGGAATCCCTCGTGTCACAAAATAAGTATCACTAGAGTGAATGAGTAAATTAAAGCAAGATAATAAAACGGACTTGTTTGAAAGTATGCTGAGTGTTTATGTTTATCTGAGTGTGTTTGTGCTGCTATTATTCTGCTAATATTTAGATAACTAGCTAACGGTTCTTCTGGTTGTTGTTTTAGATTTACCGCAGGTTAGATCAGCAGCTGAGTGATCCGGAAGTAGTGGTCAGCCGGGTCTCCGTACTCCTTAGAGCGGGGTTGGGGTTGTTTTGTCTTTCCTTTATTTTGGTTAAGACAATTGTTATTTTCTTCTGTTTAAGTACCGTAGGCTGCTAGACAGTGTTGCATTCATTACTCTAAAAACATGGTTTTTATGAATTTCGGTTTCTTTATTTGTGTCTTGTTGCAAGATCCTAGTATTGTTGTTGTCAAACTGAGGTCGGGACCCATTGTGAGGTCCTAACCAGTAATACTCCGAGTTCTGAGAATTCGGGGTGTTACAACATGGTATCAGAGCTCTAGGTTGGCAACAATGGCACTTGAAATCTTTTGAAAGACCGAATAAATTTTAAGCAGAACCCGAAAAGGGATTTGAGTTTTAAAAAGAAAATTTTTGGTTTAAATGCATGCATAGTCTGGTTGGGAATAGAAAAGTACGGCTGACCACCACTACTACCGCGGATCTCAGTATGCTTAGTTGGACTTTAGGTTACTGTAGTTAGACTTTTGGACTTTCAGCTAGTAGTAATTATAGTTTTTATTCTTGCACAGATGGCACGTACTAGAGCTACGCTAGCTACTGGTCGAGGCAGAGGTCGTCCACCTCTCCCTCCCGCTGGACCAGGTAGGGGAGGTAGGGCCCCTACAGTTAGAGGACGCGGCCGTGGAGGTAGACCCCCACTAGCCCGAGGTCGAGGTCGAGCTCCACGAGAGGATCCCCCAGCAGTGATCCTGCCAGAGGCTGGAGTGGAGGAAGTAGCTGAGAGTGTTGGTCCTGAGGTCAGGAATGAGACCGTTGCTAGGTCTGGAGCACAGAGAGCACGTTCGACAGAGTCAGGACGTGTTTCCATTGGAGCGACTGAGTACAGAGAGTACCGAGCCTACGTTGAGCGTAGGGAAGAGGCTGCTAGGACAGAGAGACTTACCCAGGTACCACCAGTACCGGTTAGATCTGTCTAGGTGACCCAGGAAGCGCCTCAGGTGCCAGTTGTACCTGAGAGGAGAGTTGTGGCTGATAGAGCGCCTACTGGGACTAGAGCACCAAGGCCAGATGAGTGGTTGAAGGCTTTCAACTCTCAGAAGGTCCCCTCGTATAATGGAGAGATAGGATTGGAGGTGGAGCATTGGATTGGGCAGGTAGAGACTGCGTTAGAGGCAATACGCTGCCCAGAGGATCGGCAGGTAGACTTGGTGCAGACTTGCTTCACTGGAGATGCTCATTCCTGGTGGCGGACCATGCGCAGTCGAGTCACCAGTTGGGAGCAGATGAGGAGCATTGTTAGAGACAGATACTGCCCTGTTTCGTTGAGGAGAGAGAAATTCCAGGACTTCATTGAGGCTGGATTTGAGGACGTCCCGATCGCTGCTGCCATCAAGAAGTTCCAGAAGGAACTGACACTGCTTGGACCAGCTGCACCTCTTGAGGAGCAGCATGTCTACCTCTTTTCTCGGAGATTGAGAGAGAGTACCCGTTCCTATCTGGCAGGATTTCGTTGTGAGACTCTGTCAGACTATCAGGATAGAGCATCTGCTTATGAGAGAGACAGACCAGTGTCGAGGAGAGCTGCTCAGTCAGACAGGCCGGATAAGCGGCAGAGGACAGGTTATGCTAGTGGTAGTTCAGGAGTAGCTGCTTTTGGACGGGGACAGACTCAGGGGCGACAGAGTCATACAGCTACTGGTCAGACTTCAGCTGGTGGCTTGCAGTGCCACAACTGCAATAGCTATGGGCATATCCGATCAAACTGCACGAAGCCAGCAGTGACTTGCTTCCAGTGCGGTAAGATTGGACATAGAGCTGCCTTCTGCCGTCAGGGCAAGGCTCCATCTCAGCAGGGTTCTTCTCCTGCAGGCTTATCAGGGAGTGTACAGAGACCGCCACAGTATCGGACTCCTAGTCAGCAGCAGCAGTACAGAGCTCCTAGTCAGCAGCAGCAGTACAGAGCTCCTAGTCAGCAACAGTCTTACCGGGCTCCAGGACACACACCCCCACAGAGTTCTATGCAGGGATCAGGTCGGGGCAGAGGACGTGGTAGTGTGATTGATACTAGAGGAGTTCAGGCACGAGTGTTTGAGTTGAGAGATGCTGATCAGCCAGATGCACCGACTGCCACAGGTACGATCCAGATTCATGACTTACCTGTACGAGTTTTATTTGATACGGGTGCTACACACTCCTTCATATCCGATGCATGCGTAGATAGGTTGTCCTTAGCTACTGTAGAGGGGATACCTTTTATGATAGGCTTACCTGATGGGAGTAAGGTAAGAGGGACTAGAGAGATCTTTGGATGTCCTGTTCGCATGGGAGATCGAGACTGGCTAGTTAATTTTCTAGTCATGCCCTTAGCTCATGAGGATGTCATTTTAGGGATAGACTGGATGAGGAAACACGGAGCAGTCTTAGACATTGGTAAGAGGACAGTGACCGTTGCCACGGAGGAGGGCCATAGGGTAATATTCCGAGGTTGGGACCTCGGAAAGTCAGGTACAGTTATCAGTGCAGTGAGAGCAGCGAGACTGATAGCCCAGGGTTGCGAAGCCTTCTAGTGTTATGCCATGAAGGAAAGCAAGAGCCTGACTATAGAGGAGATACCTGTTGCATGCGAGTTTGCAGAGGTATTCAGTGACGACCTGCCAGGGCTACCCCCACAGAGGAGCGTTGATTTCAGCATTGACTTGGAGCCGGACACGAGACCTATCTCGAAGGCCCCATACCGTATGGCACCTATAGAGCTGCTTGAGCTGAAGAAGCAGTTAGAGGAGCTAGCAGAGAAGGGTTTTATACGCCCCAGTGTGTCTCCTTGGGGTGCGCCAGTGTTGTTTGTGAAGAAGAAGGACGGATCGATGAGGTTGTGCATAGACTACAGAGAGTTGAACAAGGTGACCATCAAGAACAAGTACCCACTGCCACGCATAGATGACCTGTTGGATCAGTTGCATGGAGCGTCTGTGTTCTCGAGGATAGACTTGAGGTCAGGTTACCACCAGTTGAGGGTGAGAGATCAGGACATACCTAAGACGGCATTCCGGACTAGGTATGGTCATTATGAGTTCGTAGTGATGCCATTCGGGCTCACTAATGCACCAGCGGTGTTCATGGAGTTGATGAATGGGATATTCATTGACTTCTTAGACCAGTTTGTAGTGGTCTTCATTGACGACATCCTAGTCTACTCTAGGAGTCGGGAGGAGCATGCCGGACACTTGAGGACAGTACTGCAGATTCTACAGGATAGCCAGCTGTATACTAAGCTATCCAAGTGTGAGTTTTGGATGTCAAAGGTGGCTTTCTTAGGACACGTGGTGACTGCTGAGGGTATTAAGGTCGATCCGGCGAAGATCGAGTCAGTATCTTCTTGGCAACCTCCTAAGAATGTTAAGGAGGTTCGCAGCTTTCTAGGTTTAGCAGGTTACTACCGCCGGTTTGTGGAAGGGTTCTCTTTGATTGCCCGACCACTTACTTGTCTTCTGAGGAAGACCACTCGGTTTGTCTGGTCTGAGCCGTGTCAGCAGAGTTTTGAGGAGCTGAAGAGGAGATTGACGTCCGCTCCGATTTTAGCACAGCCTGAGGGTATTGATGACTTTGTGGTGTACAGCGATGCATCCAAGCTGGGCTTGGGGTGTGTTTTGATGCAGAGGGGTAAAGTCATAGCCTATGCGTCTCGACAGTTGAAGACGTATGAGGAAAACTACCCCACACATGATCTAGAGTTGGCTGCAGTAGTCCATGCTCTTAAGATCTGGCGTCACTATCTCTATGGAGCGACATGTCAGATCTTTACAGACCACAAGAGTCTAAAGTACATATTCACTCAGAGGGAGTTGAATAACCGCTAGAGGCGGTGGTTAGAGTTGATCAAGGACTTCGACCTTGAGATCCTTTACCACCCCGGAAAGGCGAATGTGGTAGCTGATGCGTTGAGCCGGAAGACGCCTAGAGAGAGGGCGATAGCCCGGTTGACAGTACAGCCACAGTTGTAGAGGGACTTGGCTTGGTTGGAGATAGAGGTTCAGTTTCCCGATACCGATGGTCAGTTGTCTACCATGGAGTTACTTCCTGATCTATTGGATGAGATCCGACAGAAGCAGGAGACTTGCCCCACATTGATCAGGATCCGAGACAGGATGTCTCGAGATGAGGCCCCACAATTTACTATTGGTGCAGATGGAGTGATGAGACGTCAGGATCGCGTTTGTGTACCGTTAGACAGTGAGTTGAGACAGAGGATACTAGGTGAGGCTCATGCTACCCCATACTCAGTACATCCTGGAGCGAGTAAGATGTACAAGGATGTGAGACGGTCCTTTTGGTGGGGTGGGTTGAAGCCCGATGTGACTCGATATGTAGCTCAGTGCGCGACCTGCCAGCAGGTCAAGATTGAGCACCGTAGGTCTGGAGGAGAGCTCCACCCACTTCCAGTACCACAGTGGAAGTGGGAGGACATATCTATGGATTTTGTCACTGGTTTGAGACTCAGCAGAGGATTTGATGCTATTTGGGTAGTGGTAGACCGCCTGACGAAGACCGCACGTTTCATTCCGATTAAGGAAACGTGGCCGGTGAGTCATCTGGCTGAGGAGTTCACCAGGCACATTGTGAGACTCCATGGGGTACCGAGGACTATTGTCTCTGACAGAGATGGACGTTTTACCTCGAGATTTTGGCAGCAGGTACATACTGCTTTGGGTACGAGTCTCCACTTCACTACAGCCTATCACCCACAGACAGACGGACAGTTTGAGCGGACCATTCAGACCTTAGAGGACATGCTTCGGGCGTGTGTACTAGACTGGGGACAGGTATGGCCAGATCATCTTCCACTGGTAGAGTTTTCGTATAATAATAGCTGGCACGCGTCTATTGAGATGGCTCCTTATGAGGCTTTGTACGGGCGGAGATGTCGTACACCATTATGTTGGGATGAGCCCAGCAGAGTTGATGGAGTAGCTCCAGATCAGATACAGGATGACATCGCTCGGATTGCCCTAGTCCGAGAGCGAATGTTAGCAGCTCAGAGTCGTCAGAAGTCCTACGCCGACAAGAGGCGTCGACCTTTGGAGTTTAGAGTGGGTGCTCAGGTATGGTTGAGAGTGTCACCTACGAGAGGAGTCAGGCGTTTCGGCATTAAGGGAAAGCTGAGTCCCCGATATGTTGGACCTTTTGAGATCTTAGAGAGAGTTGGAGAGGTGGCCTACAGACTAGCACTACCGCCGAGACTAGAGAGTGTCCATCCCGTCTTTCATGTATCTCAGTTGAGAGAGTACATTCCGGATCCGAGACACGTCATCAGCCATGAGGATCTGACCATTGAGCCTGACCATACATTTGTAGAGTACCCAGTAGCTGTCTTGGAACGCAGTACCAGACGTCTGCGATCCAAGGAGATACCTATGCTGAGGATCCAGTGGTCTAGGAGAGGAGCTGATGAGGCCACTTGGGAGACTGAGGAGAGTATTAGACGTAACTACCCCGAGTTCTTGGCGGGGTTAGAGGTTACTTCTGTTTGACGAGTTAGTACTCGGATGTTGTGTTGTTTGACCTTTCAGGTTTTTCATATTGATTTGAGTGATTATGTGACACTTGTTTGTTTGATGCCTGTGTAACCGCATGATAGAAAAAAAAAAAAAAAAAAAATGTCGAGAAAACTAAAATATACCGAAAGAAATGTGTGAATAAGGGAAACAATCTAAGTTTCGGGACGAAACTTCTTTTAAGGGGGCACTGATGTAATAACCGAAAATTTTAAGTTTCCGACGAATGGAAATTAACCAAATTCCGATACGACAATCGTAATTAAATAAATAAATAAACAAAATAAAGCGAGTTTAAATGTTATCATTTTATGTGACCTTAAATCACATAAAATGATAACACGTATGACCGGAAATAAAGTACACACCTTATAAATAAATAAATATATAAATAATAAAATAAAGATAATACAGAATTAATTCCGTATTATACATTTTTCCGTACCTAATTAGAACCCGAGCGAGTAACGAATTCCTTTTCCGTGCTAATATGAAAGCGGGCCGGATGTGGGCCGCTGCGAGGCCCAATCAGCAGCCCACCTCCTAATTAAACCTAACCCTAATTTCTCCTAATCAACCCTCTAATTAACCCCTGCTAATCTTCTGCCGCTCTAATCTCTCGCATTTCATCCGCACGCAACAGCTGCCGCCGGACTCCCTGCCAGTGCCGCAACCACCAGCTACCGCCTTCGACCGGAGTCGCCACCGCCGAGTCTGCGCCGCCTCCAGTCGAGTCCGGTGAGTACACTGCCTTCTCCGCTGCCTCTCTTCCCCTCCTTCGTTTTGTTCGAAACTCACCTACGGGTTCTGTCATTGAAGACGACGACACTGCCACAGCCCTAGCTGCCGCCGAGCAGTGCACGCCATCGTCGACAACCCTGCGGCTCGCCAGCCACCACCGCAGCAGATCCGGTAAGCCGCCGCCTCTCCTCCTCGCCATCCTTCTTCTCCGAGTTAAAAATCGTAACTCTCTGCGCTGTCCTCTTCGGCCGACAGGAACCAACCGCCGCCGCTGCTGCCACCGTACCGTCGCTCCTGACCACCAGTAGCAGACCGAGACACCAGCCTTGCCGCCGGACTGCAGCCCCGGTATGATCTCCTCCGGCTCTTCTTTCCCCTTGTATATGCGGGTTTCGGTTGTTGTTGCGAGTTAATACACATGTATATCCGAGTATGAAATACGTATATATTGGAGAGTGGAATGCGTATATAATCTGAGTTCGAGTACGTATATGGACAATAGATTGGAGGGGTACGGTTATGCAATAAAGTAGGTTGGTAAGGGTGGTCGTGTGAGCCTAGATAGAGTTGTATATACCGAATATATAAATATACGTATATATATATAAAATGAAATAAAAGTGTACATAAGTGTTTTAAGTTATACATGTAGATCGATATATATAAATCTACTCTTAGGAGTTGAGTTGGATAATTTATAAAATATGTGAACCTATATATATATATATCTAAATATCTAAGAGTTACGGATGTTATATTTTTGGAAGGAAGGTTAGTATGAATGGAAGTATGTATATATATATATATACAGATACATAGATATATATATAAGATTAGTTAATACCCGAAAATGAAGTAATGTAATCCGAGATGACGAGTGGACGAGATTAATTTTTAGAACCTTAGTAAACCGTTTTGGAGATAATCCTAGAGTAGAAAAATGTTCCAAAAGAAATATGAGAGGTCAAGAAGCGACCGGAGAAGTATTTATACTAAGGGTAAAACGGTCTTTTACCGTATGAGAATCGTCCTTTCCGTAAATCCTTCGCATGAGGTTGGACATTGAGATGTGATTTTGATACACATGCCTTCATTGACAGGCACTTGAGTTACCACGAGTACGGACTATCTGAGGAGTGTTAGAGTGTTTTGACTCAGGTAAGTCCTTGCGACTTACTTAGCCAGTTTCTGAATGTTAGTTGAGTGATAGTAGTGGTGTGTGCTATTGCTTGATTTAATAATAATCACTTGCTAGGACAACTGTTTTTACGTTTAAGGCCCAAGTGTATGTATAACGGGCCGTGACATCACTGCCCAGCTCTGACAGGAGACTGGGAGGTTCTCTATACCCAGACCATACAGGTACAAGGTGAGGTGCATCGGATCCATTCCTGATGGTTACACGGGGGCGGAGGCGAGGTTTGGGAATCCCTCGTGTCACAAAATAAGTATCACTAGAGTGAATGAGTAAATTAAAGCAAGATAATAAAACGGACTTGTTTGAAAGTATGCTGAGTGTTTATGTTTATCTGAGTGTGTTTGTGCTGCTATTATTCTGCTAATATTTAGATAACTAGCTAACGGTTCTTCTGGTTGTTGTTTTAGATTTACCGCAGGTTAGATCAGCAGCTGAGTGATCCGGAAGTAGTGGTCAGCCGGGTCTCCGTACTCCTTAGAGCGGGGTTGGGGTTGTTTTGTCTTTCCTTTATTTTGGTTAAGACAATTGTTATTTTCTTCTGTTTAAGTACCGTAGGCTGCTAGACAGTGTTGCATTCATTACTCTAAAAACATGGTTTTTATGAATTTCGGTTTCTTTATTTGTGTCTTGTTGCAAGATCCTAGTATTGTTGTTGTCAAACTGAGGTCGGGACCCATTGTGAGGTCCTAACCAGTAATACTCCGAGTTCTGAGAATTCGGGGTGTTACAACATGGTATCAAAGCTCTAGGTTGGCAACAATGGCACTTGAAATCTTTTGAAAGACCGAATAAATTTTAAGCAGAACCCGAAAAGGGATTTGAGTTTTAAAAAGAAAATTTTTGGTTTAAATGCATGCATAGTCTGGTTGGGAATAGAAAAGTACGGCTGACCACCACTACTACCGCGGATCTCAGTATGCTTAGTTGGACTTTAGGTTACTGTAGTTAGACTTTTGGACTTTCAGCTAGTAGTAATTATAGTTTTTATTCTTGCACAGATGGCACGTACTAGAGCTACGCTAGCTACTGGTCGAGGCAGAGGTCGTCCACCTCTCCCTCCCGCTGGACCAGGTAGGGGAGGTAGGGCCCCTACAGTTAGAGGACGCGGCCGTGGAGGTAGACCCCCACTAGCCCGAGGTCGAGGTCGAGCTCCACGAGAGGATCCCCCAGCAGTGATCCTGCCAGAGGCTGGAGTGGAGGAAGTAGCTGAGAGTGTTGGTCCTGAGGTCAGGAATGAGACCGTTGCTAGGTCTGGAGCACAGAGAGCACGTTCGACAGAGTCAGGACGTGTTTCCATTGGAGCGACTGAGTACAGAGAGTACCGAGCCTACGTTGAGCGTAGGGAAGAGGCTGCTAGGACAGAGAGACTTACCCAGGTACCACCAGTACCGGTTAGATCTGTCTAGGTGACCCAGGAAGCGCCTCAGGTGCCAGTTGTACCTGAGAGGAGAGTTGTGGCTGATAGAGCGCCTACTGGGACTAGAGCACCAAGGCCAGATGAGTGGTTGAAGGCTTTCAACTCTCAGAAGGTCCCCTCGTATAATGGAGAGATAGGATTGGAGGTGGAGCATTGGATTGGGCAGGTAGAGACTGCGTTAGAGGCAATACGCTGCCCAGAGGATCGGCAGGTAGACTTGGTGCAGACTTGCTTCACTGGAGATGCTCATTCCTGGTGGCGGACCATGCGCAGTCGAGTCACCAGTTGGGAGCAGATGAGGAGCATTGTTAGAGACAGATACTGCCCTGTTTCGTTGAGGAGAGAGAAATTCCAGGACTTCATTGAGGCTGGATTTGAGGACGTCCCGATCGCTGCTGCCATCAAGAAGTTCCAGAAGGAACTGACACTGCTTGGACCAGCTGCACCTCTTGAGGAGCAGCATGTCTACCTCTTTTCTCGGAGATTGAGAGAGAGTACCCGTTCCTATCTGGCAGGATTTCGTTGTGAGACTCTGTCAGACTATCAGGATAGAGCATCTGCTTATGAGAGAGACAGACCAGTGTCGAGGAGAGCTGCTCAGTCAGACAGGCCGGATAAGCGGCAGAGGACAGGTTATGCTAGTGGTAGTTCAGGAGTAGCTGCTTTTGGACGGGGACAGACTCAGGGGCGACAGAGTCATACAGCTACTGGTCAGACTTCAGCTGGTGGCTTGCAGTGCCACAACTGCAATAGCTATGGGCATATCCGATCAAACTGCACGAAGCCAGCAGTGACTTGCTTCCAGTGCGGTAAGATTGGACATAGAGCTGCCTTCTGCCGTCAGGGCAAGGCTCCATCTCAGCAGGGTTCTTCTCCTGCAGGCTTATCAGGGAGTGTACAGAGACCGCCACAGTATCGGACTCCTAGTCAGCAGCAGCAGTACAGAGCTCCTAGTCAGCAGCAGCAGTACAGAGCTCCTAGTCAGCAACAGTCTTACCGGGCTCCAGGACACACACCCCCACAGAGTTCTATGCAGGGATCAGGTCGGGGCAGAGGACGTGGTAGTGTGATTGATACTAGAGGAGTTCAGGCACGAGTGTTTGAGTTGAGAGATGCTGATCAGCCAGATGCACCGACTGCCACAGGTACGATCCAGATTCATGACTTACCTGTACGAGTTTTATTTGATACGGGTGCTACACACTCCTTCATATCCGATGCATGCGTAGATAGGTTGTCCTTAGCTACTGTAGAGGGGATACCTTTTATGATAGGCTTACCTGATGGGAGTAAGGTAAGAGGGACTAGAGAGATCTTTGGATGTCCTGTTCGCATGGGAGATCGAGACTGGCTAGTTAATTTTCTAGTCATGCCCTTAGCTCATGAGGATGTCATTTTAGGGATAGACTG
This sequence comes from Fagopyrum homotropicum, assembly GCA_033239125.1. Taxonomy (NCBI): domain Eukaryota; kingdom Viridiplantae; phylum Streptophyta; class Magnoliopsida; order Caryophyllales; family Polygonaceae; genus Fagopyrum; species Fagopyrum homotropicum. The sequence goes on from BSWB01000005.1 coordinate 102,940,783, forward strand.
GATGAGGAAACACGGAGCAGTCTTAGACATTGGTAAGAGGACAGTGACCGTTGCCACGGAGGAGGGCCATAGGGTAATATTCCGAGGTTGGGACCTCGGAAAGTCAGGTACAGTTATCAGTGCAGTGAGAGCAGCGAGACTGATAGCCCAGGGTTGCGAAGCCTTCTAGTGTTATGCCATGAAGGAAAGCAAGAGCCTGACTATAGAGGAGATACCTGTTGCATGCGAGTTTGCAGAGGTATTCAGTGACGACCTGCCAGGGCTACCCCCACAGAGGAGCGTTGATTTCAGCATTGACTTGGAGCCGGACACGAGACCTATCTCGAAGGCCCCATACCGTATGGCACCTATAGAGCTGCTTGAGCTGAAGAAGCAGTTAGAGGAGCTAGCAGAGAAGGGTTTTATACGCCCCAGTGTGTCTCCTTGGGGTGCGCCAGTGTTGTTTGTGAAGAAGAAGGACGGATCGATGAGGTTGTGCATAGACTACAGAGAGTTGAACAAGGTGACCATCAAGAACAAGTACCCACTGCCACGCATAGATGACCTGTTGGATCAGTTGCATGGAGCGTCTGTGTTCTCGAGGATAGACTTGAGGTCAGGTTACCACCAGTTGAGGGTGAGAGATCAGGACATACCTAAGACGGCATTCCGGACTAGGTATGGTCATTATGAGTTCGTAGTGATGCCATTCGGGCTCACTAATGCACCAGCGGTGTTCATGGAGTTGATGAATGGGATATTCATTGACTTCTTAGACCAGTTTGTAGTGGTCTTCATTGACGACATCCTAGTCTACTCTAGGAGTCGGGAGGAGCATGCCGGACACTTGAGGACAGTACTGCAGATTCTACAGGATAGCCAGCTGTATACTAAGCTATCCAAGTGTGAGTTTTGGATGTCAAAGGTGGCTTTCTTAGGACACGTGGTGACTGCTGAGGGTATTAAGGTCGATCCGGCGAAGATCGAGTCAGTATCTTCTTGGCAACCTCCTAAGAATGTTAAGGAGGTTCGCAGCTTTCTAGGTTTAGCAGGTTACTACCGCCGGTTTGTGGAAGGGTTCTCTTTGATTGCCCGACCACTTACTTGTCTTCTGAGGAAGACCACTCGGTTTGTCTGGTCTGAGCCGTGTCAGCAGAGTTTTGAGGAGCTGAAGAGGAGATTGACGTCCGCTCCGATTTTAGCACAGCCTGAGGGTATTGATGACTTTGTGGTGTACAGCGATGCATCCAAGCTGGGCTTGGGGTGTGTTTTGATGCAGAGGGGTAAAGTCATAGCCTATGCGTCTCGACAGTTGAAGACGTATGAGGAAAACTACCCCACACATGATCTAGAGTTGGCTGCAGTAGTCCATGCTCTTAAGATCTGGCGTCACTATCTCTATGGAGCGACATGTCAGATCTTTACAGACCACAAGAGTCTAAAGTACATATTCACTCAGAGGGAGTTGAATAACCGCTAGAGGCGGTGGTTAGAGTTGATCAAGGACTTCGACCTTGAGATCCTTTACCACCCCGGAAAGGCGAATGTGGTAGCTGATGCGTTGAGCCGGAAGACGCCTAGAGAGAGGGCGATAGCCCGGTTGACAGTACAGCCACAGTTGTAGAGGGACTTGGCTTGGTTGGAGATAGAGGTTCAGTTTCCCGATACCGATGGTCAGTTGTCTACCATGGAGTTACTTCCTGATCTATTGGATGAGATCCGACAGAAGCAGGAGACTTGCCCCACATTGATCAGGATCCGAGACAGGATGTCTCGAGATGAGGCCCCACAATTTACTATTGGTGCAGATGGAGTGATGAGACGTCAGGATCGCGTTTGTGTACCGTTAGACAGTGAGTTGAGACAGAGGATACTAGGTGAGGCTCATGCTACCCCATACTCAGTACATCCTGGAGCGAGTAAGATGTACAAGGATGTGAGACGGTCCTTTTGGTGGGGTGGGTTGAAGCCCGATGTGACTCGATATGTAGCTCAGTGCGCGACCTGCCAGCAGGTCAAGATTGAGCACCGTAGGTCTGGAGGAGAGCTCCACCCACTTCCAGTACCACAGTGGAAGTGGGAGGACATATCTATGGATTTTGTCACTGGTTTGAGACTCAGCAGAGGATTTGATGCTATTTGGGTAGTGGTAGACCGCCTGACGAAGACCGCACGTTTCATTCCGATTAAGGAAACGTGGCCGGTGAGTCATCTGGCTGAGGAGTTCACCAGGCACATTGTGAGACTCCATGGGGTACCGAGGACTATTGTCTCTGACAGAGATGGACGTTTTACCTCGAGATTTTGGCAGCAGGTACATACTGCTTTGGGTACGAGTCTCCACTTCACTACAGCCTATCACCCACAGACAGACGGACAGTTTGAGCGGACCATTCAGACCTTAGAGGACATGCTTCGGGCGTGTGTACTAGACTGGGGACAGGTATGGCCAGATCATCTTCCACTGGTAGAGTTTTCGTATAATAATAGCTGGCACGCGTCTATTGAGATGGCTCCTTATGAGGCTTTGTACGGGCGGAGATGTCGTACACCATTATGTTGGGATGAGCCCAGCAGAGTTGATGGAGTAGCTCCAGATCAGATACAGGATGACATCGCTCGGATTGCCCTAGTCCGAGAGCGAATGTTAGCAGCTCAGAGTCGTCAGAAGTCCTACGCCGACAAGAGGCGTCGACCTTTGGAGTTTAGAGTGGGTGCTCAGGTATGGTTGAGAGTGTCACCTACGAGAGGAGTCAGGCGTTTCGGCATTAAGGGAAAGCTGAGTCCCCGATATGTTGGACCTTTTGAGATCTTAGAGAGAGTTGGAGAGGTGGCCTACAGACTAGCACTACCGCCGAGACTAGAGAGTGTCCATCCCGTCTTTCATGTATCTCAGTTGAGAGAGTACATTCCGGATCCGAGACACGTCATCAGCCATGAGGATCTGACCATTGAGCCTGACCATACATTTGTAGAGTACCCAGTAGCTGTCTTGGAACGCAGTACCAGACGTCTGCGATCCAAGGAGATACCTATGCTGAGGATCCAGTGGTCTAGGAGAGGAGCTGATGAGGCCACTTGGGAGACTGAGGAGAGTATTAGACGTAACTACCCCGAGTTCTTGGCGGGGTTAGAGGTTACTTCTGTTTGACGAGTTAGTACTCGGATGTTGTGTTGTTTGACCTTTCAGGTTTTTCATATTGATTTGAGTGATTATGTGACACTTGTTTGTTTGATGCCTGTGTAACCGCATGATAGAAAACAAAAAAAAAAAAAAAATGTCGAGAAAACTAAAATATACCGAAAGAAATGTGTGAATAAGGGAAACAATCTAAGTTTCGGGACGAAACTTCTTTTAAGGGGGCACTGATGTAATAACCGAAAATTTTAAGTTTCCGACGAATGGAAATTAACCAAATTCCGATACGACAATCGTAATTAAATAAATAAATAAACAAAATAAAGCGAGTTTAAATGTTATCATTTTATGTGACCTTAAATCACATAAAATGATAACACGTATGACCGGAAATAAAGTACACACCTTATAAAAAAATAAATATATAAATAATAAAATAAAGATAATACAGAATTAATTCCGTATTATACATTTTTCCGTACCTAATTAGAACCCGAGCGAGTAACGAATTCCTTTTCCGTGCTAATATGAAAGCGGGCCGGATGTGGGCCGCTGCGAGGCCCAATCAGCAGCCCACCTCCTAATTAAACCTAACCCTAATTTCTCCTAATCAACCCTCTAATTAACCCCTGCTAATCTTCTGCCGCTCTAATCTCTCGCATTTCATCCGCACGCAACAGCTGCCGCCGGACTCCCTGCCAGTGCCGCAACCACCAGCTACCGCCTTCGACCGGAGTCGCCACCGCCGAGTCTGCGCCGCCTCCAGTCGAGTCCGGTGAGTACACTGCCTTCTCCGCTGCCTCTCTTCCCCTCCTTCGTTTTGTTCGAAACTCACCTACGGGTTCTGTCATTGAAGACGACGACACTGCCACAGCCCTAGCTGCCGCCGAGCAGTGCACGCCATCGTCGACAACCCTGCGGCTCGCCAGCCACCACCGCAGCAGATCCGGTAAGCCGCCGCCTCTCCTCCTCGCCATCCTTCTTCTCCGAGTTAAAAATCGTAACTCTCTGCGCTGTCCTCTTCGGCCGACAGGAACCAACCGCCGCCGCTGCTGCCACCGTACCGTCGCTCCTGACCACCAGTAGCAGACCGAGACACCAGCCTTGCCGCCGGACTGCAGCCCCGGTATGATCTCCTCCGGCTCTTCTTTCCCCTTGTATATGCGGGTTTCGGTTGTTGTTGCGAGTTAATACACATGTATATCCGAGTATGAAATACGTATATATTGGAGAGTGGAATGCGTATATAATCTGAGTTCGAGTACGTATATGGACAATAGATTGGAGGGGTACGGTTATGCAATAAAGTAGGTTGGTAAGGGTGGTCGTGTGAGCCTAGATAGAGTTGTATATACCGAATATATAAATATACGTATATATATATAAAATGAAATAAAAGTGTACATAAGTGTTTTAAGTTATACATGTAGATCGATATATATAAATCTACTCTTAGGAGTTGAGTTGGATAATTTATAAAATATGTGAACCTATATATATATATATCTAAATATCTAAGAGTTACGGATGTTATATTTTTGGAAGGAAGGTTAGTATGAATGGAAGTATGTATATATATATATATACAGATACATAGATATATATATAAGATTAGTTAATACCCGAAAATGAAGTAATGTAATCCGAGATGACGAGTGGACGAGATTAATTTTTAGAACCTTAGTAAACCGTTTTGGAGATAATCCTAGAGTAGAAAAATGTTCCAAAAGAAATATGAGAGGTCAAGAAGCGACCGGAGAAGTATTTATACTAAGGGTAAAACGGTCTTTTACCGTATGAGAATCGTCCTTTCCGTAAATCCTTCGCATGAGGTTGGACATTGAGATGTGATTTTGATACACATGCCTTCATTGACAGGCACTTGAGTTACCACGAGTACGGACTATCTGAGGAGTGTTAGAGTGTTTTGACTCAGGTAAGTCCTTGCGACTTACTTAGCCAGTTTCTGAATGTTAGTTGAGTGATAGTAGTGGTGTGTGCTATTGCTTGATTTAATAATAATCACTTGCTAGGACAACTGTTTTTACGTTTAAGGCCCAAGTGTATGTATAACGGGCCGTGACATCACTGCCCAGCTCTGACAGGAGACTGGGAGGTTCTCTATACCCAGACCATACAGGTACAAGGTGAGGTGCATCGGATCCATTCCTGATGGTTACACGGGGGCGGAGGCGAGGTTTGGGAATCCCTCGTGTCACAAAATAAGTATCACTAGAGTGAATGAGTAAATTAAAGCAAGATAATAAAACGGACTTGTTTGAAAGTATGCTGAGTGTTTATGTTTATCTGAGTGTGTTTGTGCTGCTATTATTCTGCTAATATTTAGATAACTAGCTAACGGTTCTTCTGGTTGTTGTTTTAGATTTACCGCAGGTTAGATCAGCAGCTGAGTGATCCGGAAGTAGTGGTCAGCCGGGTCTCCGTACTCCTTAGAGCGGGGTTGGGGTTGTTTTGTCTTTCCTTTATTTTGGTTAAGACAATTGTTATTTTCTTCTGTTTAAGTACCGTAGGCTGCTAGACAGTGTTGCATTCATTACTCTAAAAACATGGTTTTTATGAATTTCGGTTTCTTTATTTGTGTCTTGTTGCAAGATCCTAGTATTGTTGTTGTCAAACTGAGGTCGGGACCCATTGTGAGGTCCTAACCAGTAATACTCCGAGTTCTGAGAATTCGGGGTGTTACAACATGGTATCAAAGCTCTAGGTTGGCAACAATGGCACTTGAAATCTTTTGAAAGACCGAATAAATTTTAAGCAGAACCCGAAAAGGGATTTGAGTTTTAAAAAGAAAATTTTTGGTTTAAATGCATGCATAGTCTGGTTGGGAATAGAAAAGTACGGCTGACCACCACTACTACCGCGGATCTCAGTATGCTTAGTTGGACTTTAGGTTACTGTAGTTAGACTTTTGGACTTTCAGCTAGTAGTAATTATAGTTTTTATTCTTGCACAGATGGCACGTACTAGAGCTACGCTAGCTACTGGTCGAGGCAGAGGTCGTCCACCTCTCCCTCCCGCTGGACCAGGTAGGGGAGGTAGGGCCCCTACAGTTAGAGGACGCGGCCGTGGAGGTAGACCCCCACTAGCCCGAGGTCGAGGTCGAGCTCCACGAGAGGATCCCCCAGCAGTGATCCTGCCAGAGGCTGGAGTGGAGGAAGTAGCTGAGAGTGTTGGTCCTGAGGTCAGGAATGAGACCGTTGCTAGGTCTGGAGCACAGAGAGCACGTTCGACAGAGTCAGGACGTGTTTCCATTGGAGCGACTGAGTACAGAGAGTACCGAGCCTACGTTGAGCGTAGGGAAGAGGCTGCTAGGACAGAGAGACTTACCCAGGTACCACCAGTACCGGTTAGATCTGTCTAGGTGACCCAGGAAGCGCCTCAGGTGCCAGTTGTACCTGAGAGGAGAGTTGTGGCTGATAGAGCGCCTACTGGGACTAGAGCACCAAGGCCAGATGAGTGGTTGAAGGCTTTCAACTCTCAGAAGGTCCCCTCGTATAATGGAGAGATAGGATTGGAGGTGGAGCATTGGATTGGGCAGGTAGAGACTGCGTTAGAGGCAATACGCTGCCCAGAGGATCGGCAGGTAGACTTGGTGCAGACTTGCTTCACTGGAGATGCTCATTCCTGGTGGCGGACCATGCGCAGTCGAGTCACCAGTTGGGAGCAGATGAGGAGCATTGTTAGAGACAGATACTGCCCTGTTTCGTTGAGGAGAGAGAAATTCCAGGACTTCATTGAGGCTGGATTTGAGGACGTCCCGATCGCTGCTGCCATCAAGAAGTTCCAGAAGGAACTGACACTGCTTGGACCAAAAAATTAAATACAACCAAAAAATTAAATACAATTTCAGCTTTATCAGTTTTGGTTTTACGTTATGTTTGGGATGTGTATATGTTTATGATGTTACCGTTTTGATACTTGGTTGTGGTTTTGTATACTTTCGATATATACTATTTCAGCTTTATCAGTTTTGGTTTTATATTTATTTGTGTATTGTTGTAAGATTCAGTGAACTTGTTGTCAGATTAGGGTTAGGATCCATTGTGAGGTACACCCCGTAGCACTCCGAATCCTACGGATTTGGGGTGTTACAACTTGGGTTGTTTTGAGTTGATCTACTTGTGTCTACAAGTTGGTACTTTCTCGAGCCATTCACAAGTATTATTCTTGTGTTCTTTGGACGACGCTCTATGAATAAAGATTGCAGTGGAAGGGTTCTACGATCGTTCTTGGTTGTGTGTTAGGGCCTCAACATCCCTATTGTACTCCAAGTCATTTCATATGGTTCATTTTTATTTATCCAACTACCGATCCCCCATCATCATTAATAGCACACCTATTCGACCATACAAGCCAACCAACCCCCTTTTCTTCATTCCCTCGTTTGATCAATCCTTGTGATAGGATTGATACCCGTCTTCCCGTTGGTATCGAAAGATCGGAAATCAACAACGGATTATCCACGTATCTTATGTCTTGATAACTTTATTTGCTCCAGGGTATGAAGAGTCTAGATGCGTTAATCTATGATGTTGATGATGATCCATATCCCTTGAATATTTATCTAAAAGAGTTATGGTAGTTTTGGGTTCTCCTTTGTAAAATGTGAGAGTTGAGAAGAGATTGTTTTATGGAAAAATTGGGTGAAGTAGGGTTTTTTATGGGTTTTTGTTTTGTACTAAATGACTACTACTATCACTCTATTAAGGTACATTAACTTAATAAGTTAATGTTATAGGTACTCATAATAGAGTAATAGTGGTAAAAGGCCTAGTTAACCATTTTACCCTTGTTTTATAACTATTTGTTCTTTTAGGCGTTGATGAAAAAAATAGGAGAGCTGAGTCACTCATGCCTTTCATATTCCGCAAAATGCAAAAGCGGAGCGGAATTGTCCTCAATAATAAGATTACATTCTACTATGGATTTGTCATTATCAATTGATATTATATATTAATGTTGTGGTGATCTTGATCTTGAAACGCTTATTAACCTTTGACATATCTAAAACCTATTTATGTGCGAAGTTAATGATTTTGAATTAAGCATTGAACGATTATTCCCTCTCTCTTATTGCTACAATAAGTGTCTCAATTTCTCTATATCGGTCGGCTGACAGGTCTAAACTAGTCGGCCAACCAATTTGTTCTTCTCGTTTCCATGATTTTTAATCTCGTTCTTTTGTTTTCTCTCGCGTCATTGATTGGCCGACTTCGTGTTTATATTTCTTGATTTTGTTTTTGTTTTATTATGTATTGGTTTCATTACTTATTTGTCAAATCATTTCTTTGTTTTGATTGGGTTCGATCCTAACAACAATCGTTTCTTATAAGCATTTGAGAGATCCAATTCTCACGTTTCATCCCTCGTCAATCACCTATACCTTAATAAACCAATTTTTATACGGGGTTTTTCTCGTCTAAGTTTCTGGCCATTAAGCATGGTGGCAACCTGGAAAAAAATCAAAATATAATTAGCAACAAATTTAGATGGACATAAGTAATTTTCATTTAAAGTTCCTACTTCATCATGGTCACCGGCCGCATCCAGTGACCAGCTCCTCCGGCATCTCCAACAACCGTGGTCATATGTCCCTGCTACCTTCTCCCTCTCACCTCTTTCTTTTAATGGCAAGCGACACAAATTAACAAAGGTCGTGTCAATCTCCTATGGTATAACCAACCAATTTGACAGTGAGAATTCACATTAAGGGCCCGTTTGGAAGCACCGGAAATCATTCCCGATAACGGAATGATTTCAAATCAATCAAAAACTACGTTTGGTTAGAGGTTTTTTAACACATAAAAGTAATCACATCCATTTCATTTCCTTTCTCTACCCTTATTCGATTTCATTCCGTTTCCATTCCACCGCTCCAACCAAACGGGCACTAAGGCTATCTGATAGAATATTAATATAAACTTTACTTATACCACACTCAAAAAAAAAAATTCTTTATGGGTGGGCATTTCGAGATATACGATCCGATCCAATCCGAAGGCTCGGATATTCGATCTGAGTGCACCCGGATATCCGACAGTTTTATCCGGACGGATATTCGATCCGATCCGGATATTTATTCTTAGACTAGTTGAATATATCTCATCCGATCCGACCATTTTCACTAACTCCGATCCGTATCCGATCCGATGATCTGAAAAATATGTCTGAATCAGATCGGACTCGGATCACCAATTGCCGGCTATTTTCGGATTCGGATTTTTCGGATCGGATCTTCTGATTAACGGATCGGATATTTTTGTTCACCCCTTCTACGAGTATTTCTACGAGTATTTGGTTTAAAGGGGATTTGACGCCGTTTAGAAACTACGAGCTTATTGTAGTTGAAGCTGATTGAACTAATTGAATTTTTTTTATAGATTTGTTGAGCGTTTGATAACTACGAGATTATCGTAGCTAATATATACGTAAAATTACGTAAAAAGGACTTCATCCATATTATATTGTAATTTTATTTTTTTTTGTAGATATTAAATAAAGATTGTAGTTAAACATTATTATAGCAACTGTTATTCTATAATAATAATTTGTTATATGACTAAATAAAATAGTATAACGTTATTTGTAAACTTACAAGTTAGTTTTGTGAAACTTAATTTATTAGTTTTATTGTCATTTTTTATATCAAATTAACAATATATTTTCATCAAATTTTTAATTTTTTTATTAATATAAATTATACATCATAAATACAAGTTAGTTTATGTATTGTTTTTAATCAAATATTTAGTGCATGGAGAATATTTCATTTCCTGACATCTCTAACACTTAAAGTTTACGAGCCGAGCTCTTGAGTGCATCAACGATGGCAATTGCCCCTTCATCTTCCAAGTTTAGGTGGCTCAAGAGAGCTTTACTTAAAGTCATTCCAGCTTCTACACCAAACATGGCACCCCTCAAGTCAAGCTTTTACAAGTGAGTACACAGCTCGGGTGCCTTGGACAAAGCAATCCCACCTTCGGAATCAACCCTTGTGGAGGAGCACCTTTCTTGAGGACTTTAAGTATGAATTTACTACACTTCTTGGCATAAAGTTGCATTGTAGACCAACCATCTTCATCAGGCTCATTTTCATATTGATGGTTTGCAGTTGTAAATGGAACTTCTTTAACTACTACAAAAAAGGTAACATACGCAAATATTTCGGACTATATACTCCAGATTCATCCGACATAAAGATTAGAGATGTATTTCCTCTCATATTATATGCCCCGAACCTTCTATTTTATATCCGACGTATTTACTTACTGTAAAAAAGTCATAACAATTTGCGTAGTTTTAAATTCCCGGGGTATTTGGTAGTATATACCCCGGATATTATATTATCCAGAGTGTGTAATATCTTATATATTAGGCGTATTTGATGGTATATACCCTGTATATGTGAAAATTTGGGGTATTTCTTTCGAAATGTCCGTCTAATATATTGTAGAATATATCACTGATTTAATCTAATCCGAAATATTAAATCTATGTTTTCTTTCAAGAAAGCAAATATAAGAGATTCACCTACACACAACAATGTATGCATAACAGGGAAACAAAGCAAAGACACTATATCTCTTTGAGTATTGTAGCTAACTCAATTTTTATGGTTGCAACATCAAGTACAACTCGACTATCCCTACTCATTGAGTGTAGAGGAACCAACAAAATTAGATTTAGCTATTTTTTGCCTCAAAAATTAAGGACCTCTTACATTATTTTTAATGCCTTCCTCACGTTCGGTCAATTTTTCAGGGAATGGATAACACCTTTAATGTTGTCTGAACAGAGGGAGAAAATTAACATTTAAATATTTATGTTTTAAATCCAATGCGTGGACTTTTTGTCCAACTTTTTATTAAATCTTGATGTGATTGAGAATTGTGGGTCGTTCTTATTTCTCACTTTTATAGCTTTCTCACTAGAATGCGCCTCAATAAATTTATACGAAATTTCAGTGAAATTATAAATCATTTTTTTTACAGAAATAACAACTTTCATATGTTATTACACTTTAATTTGGGGTATAATTTGAAACTAATAATGAAATACAATAATATCATAATTTTGAATTCTAATTTTCTTAAAAGATTAGACAAATTAAGTTCTATAAAACTAGTATCTTTATGCAACGTATTGACATTTATGCATTTTCTAATACTATTAATGAAAATAGTATTATTTCATAGTTAGCAATTAAAACATTAAAAGTAGCAATTAATGTTTACAAAAGAAAGTCGATAAATAATGTTTTCATTGATTATGAAATTTGACAATTAAGATGGCAAATTACAAGTTGTAGTAATAAGGTCCGTAGCAGAGTAGCCCTTTCACATACGTAGGTGTGTAAAAAGCTTATATATACAACTCCCTAGAAACAACCCTCGATCACAAACGTTCAAAGAGGCGGTTTCACCTAATATATTATAGCATATAGCAATTTCCTAACCAAGAATGGCCAAATAGGACAAGTTTTTGTTTAGTAACACATAAGTAAGATCGATCAATCAATCAACTAACAAACATAACCCCCGTACAAGATCTCGTTCCAATCTCAAAACATAGCTCAAAATTTCATAACCAAGCTTAAAGCTGCCTTTTGAGGAGGAACAGAAAATACAATTTTCTATTATGACGACAACTCAAGATGTTATTTGATCAAGGAATAATATAGATTAGCTTGTTTATAGAAATGTTGCATTAACATTAGCTATAGATGCTTAGTAGTGATGCAAAGTGAAGGTATTGCCTCCGAAAAATGTCAGACTCGGAAAAAAAGAGAGGCTTCGGTTCTATAACATTTATCATCTTAGCCATTGCAGTTTCCATGTTCAAATTACATTAAAATGGTAGAAATCAACATCCATGATCTGTTAAACACGTATTCGGAATAGCAAGAATAAAAATCAGTACAAGTTTCTGTTTCAAAATCTCTTCTGCAAAAAAAATTACTATCGAATATGATTGCCCAGGCATATTGAACATAGTAGGTAAAATCAACCAATGATGATCGTATCATCCTAAGCATATCAGCTAAAACGTACAAGTTATCAAAGAATCCTACCAATTAAAGCTATTACAAAGGACTTGAAAATTACTTTTTTTTTTTTTTTTTAAATTACTCGTAAATCGTGTCAAATCAGTAAATGGTTTTATAAAAAAAAACATGTGAATTACTGGAAGATTTTGTAACCATTTTTTAGTTGAAACAAATCTTTAGTTTAATTTTACTATTAGTTTTTTTAAGAAATTTAAATAATTATTATTCATAAATTATACATTAAGTAAACATACTCTTGAAGTTTTATTTTTCGGAACGTTTCTAAATTTTTTAGAAAGATTATCATCATAACTTATTTACATTAAGTATTTTGAGGGATTTTGTTATCCCACATCGATTATCAACCACAATTGATGGTTTTAGATTTTGTATAAATAGAGAGTTTAAAGATTATACAAATCATACATTTATTAGTGTTTTGATAAAGAAATATAGATTAGCTTGTTAACAAAAATGTTGGATTAACATTATCTATAGAATTCAAAATTGAGAGAGTTTGAGAATTTTTTGTTGAACATTTCACACAGTATTGTGATGCAAATTGTAGAATCTAAGATCGGAGATTTGAGAATTCAAAGAATCTAATATCAAAGATGAGAATTCAAGGTTGAAAGGAGATGAGAGAATTCAAAGAATCTAATATCGGAGATGAGAGAATTCAAAGAATCTAATATCGAAGATAAGAGAATTCAAGGTTGAAAAGGACAATTTGTGAATTTTCTGTTGGTGGACCTTAAACAAGGTTTACTATCCTGTCATGATGAGGATAGCGTGTGACATTCTCTCCCTACCAGTCTCGAACGTGGGGCCGATGACGTGTTTAACACGTTTAACAAGCATATAGATGAGAAGCGCAACTTCTTAAGGCCGTAAACTGTTGAAGCCTTGTTGTGTAGCAAATATTGGTTGCGGTATCACACTGCTCAGCATTACCATACCTCTATGCCGAAAACTTGTATAAATAGAGGTTTAAAGAGTAAACAAATTTCATGCTGGCTAAGTTCAAGTACCATTTTGTTTAAATTTGAAATAGAGCTCTCACAATTTCAAGTATTATTTGGACTAAGTTCAAGTATTATTATAAATTTTATTCTCATAACTTTTTTAAAAAATATTTGTTATCCACGATTTTTTTTACTTCATTCATATTTTCATGGATTTTGGTATCCCACGTCGGTTATCAAGTAACGTTATCAATTAAGATTGACAATTTGAGAACTTGTATAAATAAAAGGTTTAAAAATTTAGAAAATTATATCTTTTGTTGGATTTTTGGCTAAGTTCAAGTATAATTTTTATTCATATCGGATACATAATTGTATGTGGATCGTTAACCAACTATACGTGGGTCGTTGACCTATTGTTACATGGTCGTTGAACTACTGATACGTTGTTCGGTAACCTACTGATATGTGGGTTGTTGATCTACTGATATGTGAACCGCCGACCTTCTAACATTTAGGATGTTTTATATATCATTACAAAATATTGTTGACCTACTCATACGTATTTGACTTTGTTATTTAGTTTTAACAAACTCGGGTACGTATATTTTTGTATAATCTTTTTTCTCTCTTATTTAATCTTTTTTCTCATAATTATTTTTTATATCCATTTATTATCCACACATTTATAACATTCGGTCATATTTTCATGAACTTTACTATCCCACGTTGGTTATCAAGTAAACATGACAATTTGAGAACTTATACAAATAGAGAGTTTGAAGACTAAATAAATAATATCTACTTTTGCCTTTTGGCTAAGTTCAAACATAAGTTTTATTCATACTAGATTATTATATGTTATGCTATGTGAGTTGAGCCGTTGACCTGCTATGTTAGGTGGGTCGTTGTTAGGGGCGTAAATGGGGTGGTGATTACTTGAAATTCGTGGGTATTACCCGTCATGGGGACGAGGGTGGAGATTTTAAACGGGGACGGGGACGGGGACGGGATGGGGAAAACTTCGATTCCGCGCTTGGGGATGGGGACGGGGATGAAGATAGTGGCATCCGTCCCGCTCCCCGATTCGAACCCGAACCCGTTGGGGATTCCCGACGGGTAACCCGATGGGGATCCCCGAAGGAGAATATTTTGGAATATATATAAACAAATTGTATTTATATCACAGTTTCTTTGTAGTTTCATATTTAATTCAAAAATTGTCGATGATTACTATAATTTCAAGTTATATAAACTTTTGTACTTTAAGATCACTCATTCCTACTTACAAAAAAATATTTTAACGTTAAATATTTATTTGATAATTATATGTATATATTATACTAATGCTAACCTATATTAATTTGGTTTTTCGATCATAAGAGGATTACACCTAGTGAAATTTTTAAATACGTCGTGAACGTCAAATCATGATGATCAAATGCACATCGCACTACATGCTGTGTTTTTTTTTATGTGTCTTACAGTTTTAGATACGTGTTTTGATGTGCAATCTAAATCCTAAACCGTAAAATCGAAATGATAAAATAATATAACACTTTTTCTTAAGATCATAATCTAAATGTTAGTAGCATATAATTAATTTAGTTGACACAAGTTTGTACTACGGGTCTCGATCCTACTTGAACGAACGAAACCTAATCTATAGATGGTATAACTTTACTTTGCCAAATTTGTATTAAATAAAAAAATTTTTCTTTCCTTTTTTTTTACTCGTGTTTTTTTTGTTATTTATATAGTTAAACAAAATAACAATTTTGTATTTTATGGTCTAATTTCACATTTATTATCCGAATCAATATTTTTTTGTCAAACTCTTAAAATTTAAACGGGGATGTAGATTTTTATGGAGAAAACCCAAATAGTTTTAAAATGAAGAAATTAAATGGGGACGGGGATTCTCCGATGGGGACGAATATCCGACGGGTACGGGGATGGGGACAATTCTCAATACCCGAACGGGGATGGGGATGGAGTCATTATATTAAACGGGTATGGGGATGAATAGGGTACTCCCCGACCCATATCCGACCCATTGACATCCCTAGTCGTTGTCTATATATATGATTACAAAAATTATTAATCTACTTATACGTATTTGACTTTGTTACTTAATTTAACAAATTTAAATACGTATATTTTCGGTATAATATATATTTTAAAAAAAAAAATTTCTTATAGTTATTTTTAAAAATCATTTGTTATCCATGAATTTTTTTATAAATTTATGTTCAACAAATTTTAACTAATAATATACACATAAAAGAAATCACCCACATGTACAAATCTCTTTATATATATATAATTATATTACAAATACCCGTACAAGACACTAACATTGAACTAGTTCATTTGAAAATCAATCATCAACTAATCTTATTAATTAAAATAGCATAAAGTGTGTATCATTCTAAAAAAAACGTGTTTTTCCGGTGATTATTCCACTAATGATACAACTTCAGTGAAGTTTTTGGAAAAACGTTCAATAGTTTAAGGAGGAATATAATCAACGTAGAGGGTCAAACTTAATACAAGTTTGTAGATCAACAAAAGTGATGATTAAATTTCAGTAGATTGATATCTTAAACCCTAATTTGAAACGATTGACATCAAACTTTTAATTGTAGTAGATTGTTAACTAATACCCTAATTTCTTTTTATCCTGATTTTGTTATATCCTCTTAAACCTTTGTTATTATTAATATATATAAATATTTTTTATTTTAATAAAAAAAAATATATAAATAATGCCAAATTAGTAAATGGTTTGTTACATTGTCATCTGCCACAAATATACGAACATGATAGTTGGTGTCCGGAGTGACGGAAGGACCATGAGCTCAAACCATTTATTACTTTAGGGACTTAGTAAGAAAAAGTTAAACTTTAATGATAATGGTTATTCCACTTGAACTACGTATCTCACCTGGAAATAGAAGAATGGAAAAACAACAACACCCAGCCATAACAAAAGTGATGCATATAGCAGATTGTGAGCATCATCTCGAAGCCTTACTTGTTCTATGACATCATTTAATTCAGCATGAATATCTCTTTCTTGTAAAGCCATCTTAGCTTCTCTTAACCGTCTCTTGTAAATCTTTTCCGGAGCAAGATCGTATGGAACTACTTCCAAACCGGCACGAGATCTTCGCATAAATCTAAGAACACAAATAAGCAAGAACACTCAAGCAGATAGATCAATAGCAAAAGCAAGTGTCAATCCGGCTAACCAAATACCGGCTTGGTCTAGACCAAGTCTCCGGCAACGGCGCTAAAAGCTTGTTTGCTCTAAAACGTGTGCGTATATGAAGACAAATAACTTTAAATTTATACCAAGAAAAAAAAGCAAATTAGTGAATCCGTAATGTACGAATCAATCGTAGTAAAGGTAAATATTATAGGGTCGATCACAGGGACTATGGTGAAATCAAGCAAGTAAGTAAAATAGATAAGATTCTTGCAAATAACAAAGAACAAAGCGAAGAAATCAACAAAGATATATCAATCAAAGGAGAATGCATATTCTAGAGATCATAGCGTCAAGTTGTTGTTTTATTCAAGATTTCTAAAGAACTATGGACAAGGCTGGGGTTGCAAAGGTAAGGTGTTTCTACGATGGGATAGATCACGGGAGAGGTCTCACTATCCACTATCACTAACCAAATATCCTTTTATTGGGTAAGTCTCAAGGATCTAGGGAGAGGAACTATAACTCAAACAAACAAAATCAACCTAAGGGAATATAACTAACCATCACCAGATAAGTCTCAGGTTAACTCACAAAGGCAAGGCGAAGGCACACTCAAACCTAACAAAGGATAAACATTTGTTACCTAGAAAACGTCATCATCGGTACTCAAGAAAGGAATCACCGAGTAGGTCTCTTCCTATCTGAAAACTCCACCTTGAGTATATATTTGACTATGTGATGATGAAAGACTTAACACAAATATGCGGTTTTAATACTAACAAAATTTCTAGTTGCTTGGTTTGTTTTGGTGTTTGTCTAAATATATGCAGGCCTTGGAAAGCATTTCAAAGGAAATATGAAGGCATTGAAATCGGATACAAGGGACAAGCGTAGAGATTGAAGAGATTCAACACGGAGACCTTGAAAGCCATTTTAAGGGATCAAAAACCGAAACATTGAAGCAAGATTCAAAGAACATGACGGCTGGAAGGAATTCAAATCTCTACCAACCAAATCTACCAAGGATCAAGAGAAGATCTTCCAAAGATATTTGCCCAACTAGAAGATCTCGACCAAGGAGACAAGATTCAACAAAATAGGATCTCGCAAAGATCCTCAACAAAGTACGAGACTTCTTCTCAACAAATTTTGAAGATCTTCATCCAATGAATCTCAATAAACTTGAAGATCCGATGCTTGAACAACAAAGATCTTCAACAACGTGAAAACATTACGGAGAAGAAGAATCAACGTGCTTTAAGGAGATGAAGAAAAAAAAAGACATATCTACAACGGCTATCTCATCTCAACCAAGAAGCGTTTTCC
This sequence comes from Fagopyrum homotropicum, assembly GCA_033239125.1. Classification (NCBI taxonomy): domain Eukaryota; kingdom Viridiplantae; phylum Streptophyta; class Magnoliopsida; order Caryophyllales; family Polygonaceae; genus Fagopyrum; species Fagopyrum homotropicum. The sequence continues at coordinate 102,958,473 of BSWB01000005.1, forward strand.
ATGGAGAAGAAGAAACATCCACAACGGTCATCGTTCTCTCAAAAGTGTGCGTGCAAAGTCTTAAATTTATATCCAAAATCAAGCAAATAAGTAAACCCGCAGTGTACGGATTGATATAATAAAGCAAGAATTCTAGAGTCGAACTTAGGGATTTGGGGGATCAAATTCAGTTCGAAAATTGTCTGGTAAAATAATGAAGCCTTTTGTAAAGATTAATGGGAAAACAACGATTCTAAAGATTCAAGTATCCAATTGTGGAAATCGATTCAAGATGTTCTCAAGATATAAGGATAGAGTTAGGATTACAATGGTATAGATCTGAGATAGGGTATTGTACGGTGAAGTTCCAAACCCATATATCTTACCCAAAGGCTCTCTCACTAAAGGATGTTGAGTCTCGTTATAAAGAGGATCTAAGGACAAGATTAAACTCTCAAATACCCATGCCCAAACCCAAGGAAATCAAAGACAAGCCAAATAGGTTAAGGTTGTGACACTTGTAACCTAAGTAGAGGGTGTTAAGTCTCACTACTAACTAGAAAAGGTAAGTCAAGGCTAGGTTAGGGACAATCTTTAACTTTGGATCAAAGCAAAAGTAAAACACGTCAAACAAGGGAAACCACGGTCAGTTCTTAAGAAACCACGGCCGTGGAACTCAAGAACAGGCCGTGGAAAGGTATGACGGCGAAGTTTCTCGCAACTCTCAGGGTCCTTTCTGTTTTGGTTCAATCTATCATCATCTATGCCACAACTATCAACCCTTCACCTTAGAATCACTTAAGGGTTTTAGCCAACAATTATTTTCATCAAATCAATAATCAAGGTTAGAAAAAAGAAAAGATTGAACTTTGAAAACTCAATAATGAATGCAAAACCAATCTCAAATAACTCAAAATCCGTGCTTGCATTCAATGAATACAGAATAGAGTCAAAAATCTCTCACAAATCTTAAAGAACAAGAAGAACGGGATGTCAATCCGCCTTCAAAGTGCAACCCTAAGATCTTCCAACTCCGAAATAGGAAAGTGTGTCTTTTCCCAAATCTTCCTTCAAAATCTCCTCTTACGATGTGTAGATGAAGATCCCAATGCGTAATCTTCCAAAATGATCTAGCATATAGCGAATATCCTCTTTCTCTCTTTCTTCCGCCTTCTTATAGGAAAAACTAGGGGTACGAAAGGCCCGTAACGGATGTTGACGTGGCAAAAATGACACGTGACGAATCTTGGAAAACCACGGTCATGTCATATTTCCACGGCCGTGGAATTGACCGTGGGTGCTTACGACATGGGTCTCCACGGCCTTAATTAAATTAATTACCAAAACCATGGCCGTGGTTTCATGTACTTGACCGTGGAAACCCTGAAATTGGCGTACAATCCTTTGTTCTTCAAAGCTTTCCAACTATGCTCCTTCCCTAGCTACTCCAATGCATCCCCTTGATGTCTAGGATGATCAATCACGCTCACATGCTCCATTTATGCTCAAATCCAAGCCTTTATTCACCTATAATCACAAAAAAGCTTGTGTAGATCTCTATACCAAAATAATAGGTGAATGTGCTCATATATGCTTTAAACTCATATCCATGTACACAAAAGAAGGGGAAAAACTACCTAAATATGTGCATAAATTAATGTCATATTTCATGCTATCAGTCATCTTCCCAACGGCTAGAAGATTTCTCTATCGAAGACTATAAATGAAGATGTCGATTAAAGAAGAACACAAAAAAAAGCTTACCCGGAAATATCTAAAGTCTTCAAGCGATCCAAAACATCTTAATTCGTTCCAAGAAGTTTTTCTTTCTCTCTTTATGTAAAAGATTTATTCCTTAGAGAGAGATAAACTCGAGAGCTCCATTGAAATATCTAAAGAGTGTTATACTCGAGTGTGTGTTACTCTGCAAAAATAACTAGGCTATTATAGCTAGGTTAAGAGTTGGAGCTAGATCGTAGCATTGGCTACTGTGAGAGAAGAAGGGGATTTCTTCTAGGTTGTATCTAAGACTCTTTGAAGCTGATAATAGATAGTTAGATCCTGCGGGTAAACCCTAGGACGGAGAGTAGGTTGTTTAGAGCCGAACTTCGTGAACATATCCCCGTGTCGATATTTTATTTCCGCACCATATATTGCTTTATTGTGACTAACTTTGTTTTGCAGGTTTACAAAGTTAAGGCCCTTGAAATAACTTTCAAGGCCCTTGAAATCAAGTTGTGTCACATAGAGCTCAGATCGACATCAAGGCCTTTGAAATCAGTTTCAAAGCCTTGAAATAGGTTTTTACAAAAAGTTCTCATACTCTATTCAACCCCCCTTCTAGGTTATTTATATCCTTTATATTCAACTTACGGTTCTTCAATTGGTATCAGAGCTAGACTCACGTATATTGATTTAACCATCAGTGAGACTACTCATGAACTTTGTAGGTGATAGAGGATTTGCTCAAGGAAGATCCTCATCTCGATCACCACTCTTTTGTGGCAACAACTTTGCCCACTTGAGAGCACTAATGCAAATGTTCATCATTAATCACGATATGGAACTATGGAGCATTATTCAAAATGGCCCTAAAATACCAACCACCACAGTTGAGGGAGTCCAAGTTGCAAAGAAGGAAGCTAACTTCAGACAAGCCGACTTGGATAGTGTTTTAAAGAACTACAAGGCCATGAATTTGTTCTACAGTGGATAGGACGCAAGTGAATTCAACTGTATCTCATCATGCAAGAGTGCTAAAGAAATATGGGACAAACTCGTTGTCACATATGAAGGAACAAGTCAGTTCAAGGAAACAAAGATAAGCATCTTTCTCAGACAATATGAGCTATTCAAGATGAATCCAAATGAACCAGTCATAGAAATGTTCACAAGATTTACTGAGATCATGAACAACTTGGACTCTATTGGAAAATTCTTCACATACGAAGAGAAAGTAAGGAAGGTTTTAAGGAGCTTACCTAAAACTAAGCGGGGACCAAAAATGACCGACATCGAAGAAGCTCAGAATCTCACAACTCTTCCTCTAGACGACCTCCTTGGAAAACTCATCACACACGAGATGGTTCTTTGTGAAGAAGACGGAGAGCACCCATCAAACACAAAGAACCTGACACTAAGATCTAAGAAGGATGAGTTATCATCAGAAGAGGAAAATAGTGATGATGAAGATGAGGAAGATCCATTTGCCTTGATCTCTAGGGGTCTTGCGAAGATTCTTCAAATGAAGAAACAGTTTGCAAACAATAAAGAATATCCGCGAACATCAAGACCTCGAGGTAAGTTTTCTAACTCCAAGAAGAAAACTAAAGTTCTGACTTGTTTTGAATGTGGTGAAACAGATCATCTCGTAAAGGATTGTCCACAGAAGAAGAGGAACAACTTTAGAAAGAATGATCGAAAGAAGAAAGCTATGGTAGCTTCATGGAGTGATTCAAATTCCATAAATAAATCAGAAGACGAAAAAGAACAAGCAAACCTTTGTCTTATGGCCGATCATGAAGAAGATCAAGATCACTACGTTGATAACGTGGTAAGTACCATTATGTTTCAACCTGAATCTGATCTCACACAATTCCTTAAAGACATAATCATATGTGATAAAGAACATAGAGTTAAGATAAGTTCCTTAAGAGAAAAGCTTCTCAAACAAGAGAAAAATTAAGTGATATGTCTCTAAAAATTGAAAATTTTAAAGTTAGACCTTGATATCAATATCAAGGCTTTGGAATCAAAAATGTGATTCTCAATTCACTCGTTCGAAAGTTAGAAGGCTGCTCTTATTCAATTCACTCGTTCAAAAATATATCGATCTAGAGAAAGAAAATGTTGATCTAACTGTTACGTGTCAAGACTAGAAGGCTGCTCTTATTCAATTCACTCGTTCCAAAGCTAATCTAGAAAGGATGATGGGTGAGCAACAATCTTCCCTTAACAAAAATGGCATAGGCTATCATGTTAGTTTTTCCAAAAAAACAACTACCACTTTTGTCAAGGCTAAAGGAAGTATTCATATGCCCACATGTTTTTATTGTTGTAAAAAGGGTCAGGTAAAATCAACATGTCCATATAGAAGAAATGATCCTTACATCATTAGAAACACTTATCCTCTATGTCTAAGGAAACAAGTTAAGCAAATTTGGGTTCCTAAAGGTACTAGACCACCAAACATGATTGAGCCTGAATATGGACCAAAATATGTCATTTGGTCGACCCGGAAAGGTTGATGTTTGCTATTTTTTACGATATCATCAAGGTAAAGGAGCATAAATGGATATTAGATAGTGTTTGCTCAAGACATATGAGTGGAAAAAGCTCACTGTTCTCTAATCTAAAGAAGCAATCATCTGGAACCATTACGCTTGGTGATAAAGGAAAGTGTGACATTATTAGAATTGGTAAAATTTGTTATAATTCATCTAACTTCATTGATGAATTATATCTTGTTGGTGGTTTGAAATATAACTTGCTTAGTATCTCTCAAATTTGTGATAAAGGCAATAAGGTAATCTTTGATTAAGAAAAATGTGAAGTTCAAGACAAGATATCGGGTGATGTTGTACTTACAACTCCTAGGTGTAACAATGTCTATTCTATGAGCACTAACCAAGTTTCAGGAACTAAACTAAAGTGTCCCAAGGCCTTAACTGACGATCCAAGGCTTTGACATAGAAGACTTGGTCACGTAAGTATGCATACAACACATAAGCTACTTTCAAAGGATTTGGTACGTGGCTTGCCAAACCTAAACTTTAAGGTAGATGAACTATGTAAGGCTTGTACACAAGGTAAAAAAACAAGAGGTTCATTCAAACCAAAGAAGGTTGTAAGTTCTTCTTTCGACCCATTGAACTTCTACATATGGATCTTTGTGGTCCTATGCGTGTCAAATCTCCCAAAGGTAAATAGTACATCCTTGTCATTGTGGATGATTTTTCTCGTTTTACATGGATATCATTTTTACGGGAATAATCTGAAGCCTTGTTTGAGTTTTCAAAATTATGTAAGGAGTTGCAAACTTTGAAAAACCTACCTATCGTTTCAATAAGAAGTGATCATGATATAGAATTTGATCAGCTAAAGTTTGAGTTGTTTTGTGCAAAATATGGTATTTCACACAACTTTTCATCTTCTAGAACTCCTCAACAAAACAGGGTTGTGGAACGTAAGAACCGTACCCTAGAGGATATGTCTAGGACCATGCTTTTAGAAAATAGTTTGCCAAAAAGTTTTTGGGCTGAAGCAGTCAACACTGCTAAGTACATATTGAAGAGATGTTTAATTTGCCCTATTTTGAAAAATACTCCTTAGAAACTCTATAAGGGTAGAAAACCTAATATTTCCTATTTTAAACCTTTTGGATGTACATGCTTTGTCCATAACAATGGCAAAGATAACCTTGGTAAATTTGATGCACGTAGTGACGAAGCAATATTCATTGGATATGCTTCAAATAGAAAAGCTTATCGTGTTTATAATAAACGCACCAAAATCGTTGAGGAAAGTATTCTTGTTATATTTGATGAAAGCAATGATGATACCTTGAGTGAAAGTTTTGCAGATCTTAATCTGAATCAATGTAAAGATCACAATTATGATGGTGAAGAAGATCTTAAAGCTCAAAAAAAGAATATGCAAGAAAAGATTCAAGATACCGGAGAACAATCTCAAGACCTTGAAGCGCATCTTCAAGACCTTGAAATAGAAAACTACAATGTCAAAACTCCATTTCAAGGTCTCGAAATCCAACTTCAAGGCCTTGATATAGGATCCAAGGGCAACACTCCAGCGGTACCTGAATCTAGTCAAGCAAATGAGCCTCAATCTTCTAGATCTTTTCCATCTTACAAAAGGATGAAGTTTCAACATTCTTCATACCATCCATAAGAGAATGTGATCTCAAATCCAAATGCATGAGTTCAAACTCGATCCAGAGTTAACAACCTATGTGTATTCTCGGCGTTCGTGTCTCTTATTTAGCCCAAAAATTATGTTCAAGCTCTTCAAGAACCCGACTGGATCATTGCCATGCAAAATGAACTAAATGAGTTAGAGAGAAACAAGGACTCTCACATCGAGACCAAAGCACCAATCCGTCATTGACACGAAATGGGTTTTTCGAAACAAGTTGGATGAAAAGTGGAAAATTCATTCGAAATAAAGCACGACTTGTAGCTCAAGGCTATAACCAAGAGGAAGGTATTGCTTATAAGGAGACTTTTGTTCCGGTTACCAAGTTAGAAGCCATACACATGCTACTTGCTTTTACATCTTTCATGAGCATAAAGTTATTTCAAATGGATGTAAAATGTGTTTTTCTAAATGGCTTCTTGGAAGAAGAAGTCTATGTTGCTCAACCACCTGATTTTGAAAATGATGAATTTCCAGATCATGTTTTTAAATCGGACAAAGCTCTTTATGGTCTTAAGCAAGATCCTCGAGCTTGGTATGGAAGATTGTCCAAGTATCTTCTTGAAAACAATTTCAAAAGAGGTTTGATTGACAAAACTTTATTCATCAAAACTAGAGGCAACAATATATTAGTAGTACAAACCTATGTTGATGACATATTATTCGGTGCTACTAACGATTCTCTATGCAAGGAATTTTTTAGATATTATGTGTAGGGAATTCGTAATGAGCTTAATGGGAGAGTTAAATTTCTTTCTTGGACTTCAAGTTACACAAGCAAATAAATGAATTTTTCTCAATCAAAGCAAGTATACCAAGGACTTGCTTAAGAAGTATAAGATGGATCAATCCAAGGTCCCAAAAACTCCTATGAGTTCCACACTTTCACTTGACCATGACAAAGACGGTAAAAGTGTTGTACAAAAGGAGTACCGAGGTATGGTCGGTTCTTTGTTATATCTAACCGCTAGTCGACCTGACATTATGTTTAGTGTGTGCATGTGTGCAAGATTTCAAGCTGATCCTAAAGAGTCAGACTTGATAGCTGTGAAAAGAATATTTTGGTATCTCAATGGCACTAAGGATTTAGGGTTATGGTACCCATGTTAAAGATCGTTCCACCTCATTGGTTATTCAGATGCAGACTTTGCAGGCTATAAGGTCGATAGAAAAAGTACTTTTGGATGTTGCCAATTTTTAGGGTCATCCCTAATTAGTTGGCACTCCAAGAAGCAAAACACAGAATACATAGCTGCGGGAGCCTGTTGCGCACAAATTCTATGGATAGATCAACAACTTCGTGATCTTGGCTTTGATTTAAAAAGGTATCCCAATTAAATATGATAATACTAGTGCTATTTTGATTACTAAAAATCATGTGCAGCATTCAAGGACAAAGCATATCGATGTAAGGCATCACTTCATACGTGATCATGTTGAGAAAGGTGATGTTTTGATTTCTTTTATATCAACTGACTTGCAACTTGCATATATATTTACTAAAAATCATGCGCAACATTCAAGGACAAAGCATTAACGTAGGGGGAGTAAATCGTTTTATTTTCTCTTTCGTATGCAGCCCATTCTTCAACTTCAAGGGCCGTGAAATGCAACTCAAGGGCCTTGAAACGGAATTTAAGGGCAAAATTGAAAATCACGGATATATTTAGGGGTTAACATCTTTTAGATATTTTGATCTCTAAATTATTTTAAACAAGATTTTTAAAATGATTTCAAATGTCTTTATTTTCAGATTCAAAGATTTGGTTTGAAAAAGTTGTTGTGATTAAATTGGACGGAATTTAAACAAATTTTCGTTTTTCAAGGACTTGATTTTTTCAAGATCTTGTTAAAACCAAAAATATGTTTTTATTCTCTTTTTAAAGCTAAAGTCTTCTTCCTTCCCTATTCCACGTCTTTACAGCCCCAAACATTGCCTCACTCTGTCTTTTTTCAAAACCCTTGACTTTCTCTCACAAATTCATCTATGGCTCCAAGAAGTAAGAAAACTGCTCATCGCCAAGCTTCGACATTCAAGAAGAAATTTGCTCACATTTCCTCAGCTACAAAAGATGAGCAATTTTCTGATATAGAGATTTCACCGCATACTGGCCTTCCGACGTCTTGTTTCGTTAACTTTCAAACTACAGGATTTTGGCTTGATGGGTTTCACAATCGCCCTCTCTGTAAGTGTGACATGGTGGATATTGAGTTTTTGGAAACTCTTCAGATTCCCTGCATTTCAAAGCTTAAAAGCTCCACAATACGGAAGATCTTAAACCTTGGAGATTCTACATTCCCAAGACTCACACGATTGTTCTATGTCAACCTCGTCACAAAACGGGAAAAGGGGATTCTCACCCTTGAAACATCTGTTAAAGGTACTCCAATTCTTCTCACTCCCACTATTTTATGTGAGATTTTAGGAATTCCTATAGATCTTTCACTCACACACCCCTCCCGTTCAGACTGTGTTCGTCTTGCCAAAGAAAAATTTATGGTTTCTAACTCCACATCCCGTAAATTCATTCACACTTCCCTAACCCTAGATGCTAAAATCGTATTTACCATTTTTGTTAGATGTGTTATCCCTCAGGAAAATTCAAGAGAATTGTTGATAGATCAATCTTTGGAATTGATTCATCTGATTATGTATGGATTTGATATTGATGTGCCTAACCTTATCCTTAATCATATGGTCCATATTGTCAACTCCAACGAGCTATCCCTTTGTCTTATGGAAACCTACTGCCCAAGATATTTGATCATTTTTCTATTGACACATCTACTAAATATCGACAATTGACCTCTCGCAAAATTGATGAATCATGCTTGGAAAGATTAGGGATAGAGAAAACTCTTGAAGGAGTTTGGACATTCAAGGGAAAAGGGGCTATTCCAACCCCTTCCCCAGCAGCTCCATAAGCTTCTTCTGTTCTAGAAATCAGGTTAGGTGGATGTGAGAAGGAATTGGGTTCTCTAAATCGTGAACTCTCTGATTTTCAGTTTGACACAATACGGAGAATGGATACAAATCATGAGATACTGTCTATTATGCATGCCAAGATAAATGAAATGTATCTTATGAATGCTCTCACTCTCACCACCATGGGAAGAATATTACCTATGTTTGAAGATGCAGCTCAACACACCCAGGAAAATGTGGAAAATGTCCTAATGAACTGTAAACGAAGAGTACAAAACAAGTTCATTCTCTATCCTACTCATGTTGAGCCAACCATTCTTACGGTAGAAGAATATGAAGTTGTTAAAGAACGAAGAGATGAAGAGAAGAGACGACGCTTGACAGCTGAAATGGATGATAGAAGTCACACGATTGCTCCTTCCAGGGCACGAAGGCAGTTTTATGAGGATGATCAAGACCGAAGCATATGATGTTTGTGGGCCTTCTATTTTAAACATCCTTCTGTGATTTTTGGAAATACTCTTTTTGGGTCTGAAATTGTAATATCCGAAAATTTTACTTCCATTTTAATATCCGAGTCAAATCGGAATTCGACTCGTGATCGTTTATATGCTACCTAGGATTTTATACGGACACAAATTGGTATCATTTTATGTAAGCCTAACTCACATAAAATGATGGATTTCCAAACCCTAATTCTTACAACTACTAGGTCATGTCTTGGGACAAGATCATGACAAGTTTTGACAAAGTCATGGACAAGGCCATGCTAGTGTAGCCCACAATTTTGTTGCTTTGCTTCAGCTTACATCGGACGCTCCCACTCAACCCAACAAGATACACTTCCAGCTTTTAAAACATGTGGGTCGGGTCACCACGTATCTTCTTTCCTTATGTAGTCCGGATTCCACGCCGCCGTTACGTGCCGATCTTCCCTCTTCAGCATCATCGAGCCTAGAATTTTGACGCTACAATGGGCATTCTTTGTACACGACCTATCTCTCCTTCACAAACCGGCATCCTCTCAGACTTCTCAACATCGATTCAGTCGGACTTCACGGCAACACAACCTACAGTCGGCCTTCTCGACAGAACCAAGGATGCCGCCCAGTGATCTCCTGCACGAGTTGTCGACCAAGTAACCAGCTTCACCTTGCATCTTCGCTTCCTTCAACTCGGGTTCTAAAAACTTCTCCTTGGTTTACTGTGCGCGAGCACGTAGGGTAGATTGTCCTCTACGACCCCAGTCACGCTCGAGTACCCCCTGTGCAAGAGCCTCAAACCTAGCCACTCATTTCTCCCCGCAGGTGAGTACATCTCTGCTCCTTGGAACTCATCTGTTTCAGCCGACTCAGCTTGTCGAGTCTTACCTCCGTCCCATATGTCTCTATGATAGGGAAATAGTCTATCTCTGTGGGACTCTTGAACCGGGTGAAACAGGAGAGCCTCCTCCGAATCTGACCCGTCGCTACTGCAAGAGGTAAGCCTCCCTCATCCTTCCAGTTTAGCCTTTTCTTTCTTGAGAATAAGTATATAAGTGTATGCTTAGGGGTAAGGGTAAGTGTTTCTTGTGTGTTGATGTGTGAGAGAGTAAATCCAAGGAAGAGGTGTAGCAGTAAAGCTTTGTTAATGCCCTCTTGAAATGTTAAAATCATGAATACTAGACTACAAGAGAAGTAGATTAGGCTGCCACAGAAAAACCGAAGTGAAGACTTCCTTTTTAAAATTCAGATTTTAAGTTTAGAAACTGACCATCTTGTAGATCAATGTTAAGGAGTTAGGTTGAATATCCACCGTTGAATTTTTAATAGGTAATAGGTGGATATATGTAGTTTGATGTGTCAAAATTTGAGAAGAAAGGAACGATCTTATTAGAAGTTATAAGGTCCCAAAGTAGAGTAGTTGAGCTGTTTTTCCAGCAGTGAAAATTTGGCTAAGTATAGAAAATTCTAAGTGTTGTAACCAACTTTAGAGATTTTGTAGAAGTGATGGTTGAACAGTTTAAAAAAATTCTTGCTCCTATGAGTAGATTGGATAACATAGATGATCTAGAGAATTATTTCGGAATTTTTATAGATTTATTCGAATTTCATATTTGAAGCCAAAGATGGACCTTAATGACTTTTCGGGAAATAGGAAAAGGTGTAGTTTTTCTAGTTTAAACCAAACTCATCCTTGAGAGTTAGAATATAGCATTTTAGTCTCAAATAAGAGTTTAAGCATAAATTATGAATTTTTAGAAGTTTCGGGACCAAGGGTAAAATAGTCATTTTACCATAAATTAGTATTGTAATCAATTCTATTCTAATAAGATCTTCTTTCTTAGAAGTCTTAGACTTCTAATTACCTAGAGAGCGTGCTGACGCACTTGCCTCCTTTGACATGCCACTGTATTCCTACAGTTACAGATCGATTTGCGAATTAGAGAGTCGAGATCTGTTTTAGGTAAGTCCTTTGGGCTTACTTAACTAGCTGTCACATATGAGTGTGAATGATGATAGTGGTGTTTGAATGATGTGTGTACTATTGTATTTCATAGTAATCATCGACCGACTTACCTATTTGGCCTAAGAGTAATGGACGGTAGCATTCTGCTCAGTTAGCCCGAGGGTGTTGAGGGTTTCTTTCGGGACTAGTCCATCCTTGGTTTGTGGGGAAGCCACCGGTGGAGGTGTGCCAAACCATCACTAGTTGGATAAGGAACGGAGGCGGGAAATCTAACGTGTTACAACTTTTAAAACAGGATGAAGTGAATCACATAAGTTGTCAGATAATAACCGGATTGTGTGCCAACATGTTGAGTGTTTATATTCTTCTTCTGTGTATTTGTGGTATTTATCTTTCTACTTATATTTGATTAGTTAGCTAACTGTTTATCGTTGTTTAGACTTGCCACAGGTTAGAGTAGATGCCGAGTGATCCGGATGGTAGTGGACAGCCGGGGTGTCGTATTCCTTATGATGGGGTGCAGTTTCTTTTGTTAGTCTTTCAGTTATGACTGTTTTTTTTTTCTCAAATTGTGAGAATTTGTCATTTCTGGCTGTCAGTTTTCTGGTCACATTCATTGTTTTGTTAAAACCTACTTTATGATTTATGAGTTTTCTTATCTGTGCCTTGTTGTAAGATCTAGTTAAGTTGATGTCAAACTAAGGTCGGGACCCACTGTGAGGTCCTAATCAGTAACTTCCCGAGTTGTGAAACTTGGGGTGTTTGTTCGCCCGAAAACGTGCGTGCAAACAAGATTTATATTTATAAAACTGAAATAAAAGCAAGTGAACCCGCAGTGTACGGATCAGCGTAGATTAGCAAGTATTCCAGAGTATCGAACTCAGGGATTTGGTGAGTCAAATTTCAGTCTCAAGAAATCAAGTAAGTAAAAGTGTAAAGCTTTGCAAATATTGGGGAAAACAGCAACCCTAAAGATCCGGATATCAAATTGTGGGAATCGATTCAAGATATTCTATAAGTATAAGGACAGAGTCGAGAATTGCAAAGGTATATAAAAGCAAGGTAATGAACGGTGAAGTTCCAAAACCTTATATGTCTAACCCAAAAGACTCTCTATAAAGGTTGTTGAGGCTGCAGTATAGAAAGGATCTAAGAACAATAATTAAACTCAAATACCCCAGCCCAAACCCAAAGGATCAAGATAAACTCAAACGGTTAAGGTTGTGACACTCGAAACCGAAATAGAGGATGTTGAGTCTCACTACTACCTAGGAAAGGCAAGCCAAAGCTAGGTTAAAGCAAATCTTTAACTTTGGATTAAAACAAAAGCAAGGGTCGTAGATCAGGTAAAATTACGGGTAGTTCTTGAGGTTCCACGGCCGTGGAACTCAAGAATAGGCCGTGATTTAGGTTCGTCAACGAGTTTCTCACACTCTCAGGGTCCAATCTGTTTACGATCGATCTATCATCATCTAACCCACAACTATCAACCCTTCACCTTAGAATTGCTAAAGAGTTTTAGCCAACAATCATTGTCATTGATTCAATATTCAATTTAGAAAGAAAGAAATATGAAACCCTCGAAAACTCAATAAAAACTTAAGATCAATGTCAAATCCAAATAACAAAGCAATATGTTCAAATGAATTCAGAATATGGAATAAGAATCCTCACTATAATCTCAGGTAAACAACGGAAAACGGTTGTCAATCGTTTCTGAAATCAAAACCTAAGAAATCAGCAAACTTCCGCCGCAAATAAGCTCGATCTTCAATCTTGGCCGTCGGCTTCGAAACTCTAAGCGGCGTCCAAAACAACCCTAAGCGAGGATAAGCACGGGATAAGCGCGGATCCCGAAAACTCCTTTCTCTAGCCCATTAACTTTGATGACGTGACAAGTATGATACGTCATAATATTTGCCAAGATCACGGTCATGTAGAACTTTCCACGGCCGTAATTTAGAGCGTGGAACTAGATTACGGTGCCATATAATTTCCACGGCCGTGGTTTAGACCGTGTAACTCTCTGGAGTGCTTCAAACTTTCTTCCACGTTCATGATGCCAAATCCACGGCCGTGGATTAGAGCGTGGACTTCAAATTTCCTTCTCCACGGCCGTAATTCAGGGCGTGGACTTGCTTTTCCTCTTTCTTTGCCTTTGTTTCGTGCAACCCTTATCCATGCTCTTCCTTAGCCTCACTAATGCATCTCCTTGTCCTCAAACATGATCAAATACTCCTTCTTTTCCATCATTTGCTCCGATTCAAGCTCTTATTCACCTATAAACAAAACAAAGCTAGTGTAGATCTCTATATCGACAAAATAGGTGAACAAGCTCATAATTGCTTCAAAACTATATCCATGTACACAATAATGAGGGAAAAACAACTAAAACAAGTGCCTAAAATATCGTCATATTTCATGCTAACAAAATGCCCCATACTTGTCACCAAACAAGGTTTTCAAAAGCTTAGAACACAAGTTAAAATGAAATATGAATGCAATTTCAAAACAAAACAATTTCTTTGACAAATGTGCTTCCAGTCAATAGATCATCCTCATAACTTGCTTCATTCCTTCTTGAAAACATTCATTCACATAAACCAAAGAATGTAGAGCAAAGAAACATCATAAATTGCCTAAACTTTAAGACAAACATCATAACCTTCAAGCATTGTCAAAATCAAGCATGTGAAACTTCAATTTAGATCACAAAGTCAAATAACACTCTTTTGATCTTAAGGACTTTCAAGTAAGGTCGAGAATGCAGAAAGGAGGGAAACTTGTAAGGGATGTGGTGCATGAATCCGGGAAAAGGTATACCGTAACTCTTTTTCTTTTTGTTTTACTTACAACACCCATCAACTTAGAGCTTTGCTCTTTTCTTTTTCACATTATTTTTCGACTTTACTTTTTGAAATATGGACAGCGGTGCACAAAAACCGAAGCCTAGGAGATTGACGTTTCTCAATTTTCGAGATGCCTCAAACCCTTGATGCACATACCATAATCCGTTAGGAATATCGCTCAATCCGACTTTGGCAAGACACAAACACCCGGCTATGTGAATGGTGCTGAGTTACTTATCGTCATGATTGACTTCCCCAAACCTATAATTTCTATTCTTTGAATGCAAACAATTTCTTTCATGGCCCTCCCACATCAAGCGTGCCAAAACTCAACTCCTCCTAGTTCCCGGATAGGTAAGAGAGGCAATTATTTCATTGAGGGGCTAAATGATCAAAAAAAGAAGTAAGAAAATCGAAGTGCCTTAATCATTTCATAAAGAAGTATAAGAACTTATATTGTGATTTCAACCTTCGTTTCTCAATATGATTTTGATAAAACTCTTCACATTATGAAACTTGCAAGAAAGGATAAACAACACACTTAATTTCTTTTCAATTCATTGTTCAATTTAAGCATACAATTGTCATCAAAAACTCATTCCGCAAGTGAGAATTATCATAGGAATCATCCTTAATCTTAGAAGCACAAAAACTTTTAAAACATTTTTCAAAATTTTATGGGTTTTTCAAAGCTTTTTCATGCAATGCAATAATGAAAACGTGTGACTATAAAATGAAACATGCAAGTGTTCATGGATTAAGCAAGCAAACATAGTAGAGTTATTACAAACATAGTCACACCCCACCCCATACTTGAAAAATACATTGTCCTCAATGTTCAAAAGAAAAATAAAGACAAGAAAAGAAAATAAAGAAACTCACTAGATGGTGGTGGGGCGGCTCAAACCGGCAATCATCTCATGTCATCACTAGGAAGGTGGTGGAGGGAATGGATGGAATTCGGAGCTGTAGTTCCGCCCAAACTGCTGGCGGTAAATGTCTCTCATCATATCATCATGCTCCTGGCTCCGTGTGTCCTATGTCTCCTGGCGGATCTCTAGGTCTCCCACTCTCCTGGGTAGATCGGTGGCCCACGCCGGTAGCTGCTCATACCAAGCTGGTGGCTGTCCGTACCATGATGGTGCGTCCTGAGGAGTCGGTGCCGCCGGTGCATGCTCGTACCATGGAAGAGGAGCTCCCATCCATGATGGCTGCTCTCCATACCAAGCTGGAGGGGCATCCATCCAAGTCGGCCTCTCACTCACGCTAGCCCGGCGAGAGGAAGAGGAACCGGAAGGTCTAGAAGGGCGGGGAGAATGTCTAGGTGCGTCCGGGAAGGTGTCTGTCTGATCCGGAAATGTACCAAAGTCGTGCTCATCACTTCCTCCCTCATGATCATCACCTCCTCCCATCTCCTCATCAACACCCGCAGCTGGGACCTCATCCGGCACATAAGGAGGGGCTACTAGTCTATTCGCATGCATAGCTGCGAATGTCGCCTTCCAATTATGGTGTCCGGCCATAATGGAGTACTCGGGAAGCCATGGGATACCTCTACCATCTCTCTCCTCCCATGGCATGGTTGCTGTAGGTGGAGCTTGGTGGCGGGGAAAGATAAGACCTCTAGTCATGAGACTATTGAGACCCAAGGGTCTCGCCGCTATCCTAGTGCAAGCGGAATAGTCTATCCCGAGCTGCGTGGCTATGTGGGTAACTATGCCTCCATATCCTATGTTCCTGGCCCTCTTGCTTTTCAGTTTGCTAATGGTGGAGGCTAGGAGAGTGGCACAATTGGCGGATATACCGGTAAGCATGCAATAGAGGAGGAAAAACTCATCGGTCTTGATCTTTTGTGGGGTCTCGGTCCTAGGGAAGAGACACTCGGAAAGAACCCTATGAGCTATCTTTAAGGCTAGATGGTAAATGAGCTTAGCCTTGGTGTCGGCCGGTTGCCAACGATCCTTACTAGCATATATCATAGCAATATCCTCCCAAAAGTCCTTAGCGTATACTCCGCTAGGAAACCTCCCATTGAAACTCTCATGGAACCCAAAGAAGGCTCCAAACAGAATAATGGAGAACTCATAATCTTGCTCCATTAGCCTAAAAGAAACGGTTCGGTTGATGTGGTTATGCTCGAAGGAGGTGACAAACTCCTTAGTTATCTCCTCATAGGCATCCGCTCTAATAGCGGAGAAAACAATCAATCTGACTCTATCTAAGAGCCAAGTCAAATCATTCACAATGTTTAGAGATTCAAGCTTCTCTAAGAGAAGGTATCGAGGACCTATAACCGGCCTCTTCTCGATCCTCTCTAAGGCATAAAGGTGATCCTCATGGATGGTTGGGATTCTAGGAGGTGGTGGTGATGGTGGTTGGTTAGGAGGGGGTTGGGAAGAGGAGGAACTATCATCCTTTCTCTTCTTATTCCTGCTAGATTTTCTCCTAAACATTTTTTCTCTCGACAGTAAGAATCACGACTTGTTCTTGCTTTTCCACGGCCGTGGAACCTACAGGGACCGTGGTTTCTCTTTGTTTTACTCAAATCTCAACAAATTCACACCAAACTCAGAAATCACAGTCCTAGACTAATTCCAATTCCAATTCCAATTCCAATCAGTTCTCCTAAATTCTTGCGAAGAAATTGAACCGAATTGACAAAGTGAAGAAAAGGGAGAAAAACCTAGGTTTTGGATCTTTCAAATCCAAATTCCTTCTGCTGAGTGGATTGTTCACTTGATTCGTTGCCTGAATCTTGTAGAGGATTGAAAATGCTTCACGTTAGGCCAAAGAATTGCTTGAATCGGACTTCAAACGAAGAGTTGCGAGTTGAGGAAGATTTTCGGCTTTTTTGGGCGTGGAATGGGGCGTGGAATTGGGGTTTTGTGGTGTTTTTGTGAAGGAAGGTGGTTTATGTAGTTCCCTTAATTTTTTGGAAAATCACGGTCACTCGGGGGTTTCCATGGCCGTGGAAATGTACGGACCCGTGGTTTTGCTTGTTTTTTCTCAGATTTTGGGAAATTACGGTCACTGTAGCCTCCACGGTCGTGGTTTAGGGCGTGGAACTCTCTGTTTTGTGCCAAAATCCAAGTTTCGTCAATTCCTTCCAACTTTTTCTTCCTTTCCTTGCCCATTCTTTATTCCTACATCCAAAAACATGACATACCGGGAGGTATCAAGGGGGAAACAAAAGAAAAAACAACTAAACTAAGCTAAACTAAGAAACAAAAATACAACGAAAGTGCAATACCTTGGGTTTCCTCCCAAGAAGCGCTTCTTTTAGGTCCGTAGCTAGACCGTACCTGAGTTTATTTGAGTGTAGTCGGCGCGAATTCCTCAGCTCGGAGCTCCGGTGAATACCTCTTGAGTTGTTGACCGTTCACCTTGAAACTTCCGCTCTTTTCACCCCATACTTCAACTGCGCCATGGGGAAAAACACGTTTGATTAGATAAGGTCCAGTCCAACGAGATTTAAACTTACCTGGAAAGAGTCGAAGTCTTGAATTGAAGAGGAGAACTTGATCTCCTTCTTTGAGGTCCTTTGGAATGATATGCTTATCATGCCAACGCTTCGCTCTTTCCTTGTAAATCTTGGCGTTCTCATAAGCGTTCAACCGGAGTTCTTCAAGATCATTGAGGTCTAAGAGGCGTTTCTCGCCTGCTTCTTTCATGTTGAAGTTCAACCACTTTACAGCCCAATACGCCTTGTGTTGTAGCTCCACCGGTAAGTGACAAGACTTCCCATACACAAGGTTGTATGGTGTTGTTCCTATGAGAGTCTTATACGCAGTCCTATATGCCTATAATGCGTCATCTAGCTTCAAAGACCAATCCTTCCTTGTCTTCGAAATTGTTTTCTCTAAGATGCCCTTAATCTCTCTATTTGAAATTTCCACTTGTCCACTCGTTTGTGGATGGTAGGGAGTGGTGATTTTGTGAGACACCCCATACTTAGCTAGTAGAGGCTCGAATCGTCGGGCAATGAAGTGTGAACCTCCGTCACTAATGATAGTCCGTGGTGTCCCAAACCTTGGAAAAATATTTCTATTAAAGAACTTTACAACAATCATGGCATCGTTAGTTGGAGAGGCAATGGCTTCAACCCATCTCGAAACATAATCTACAGCTAGAAGTATGTATTGGTTTCCACAAGATGACGGGAAGGGTCCCATAAAATCGACTCCCCAAACATCAAAGATCTCTACCTCCTGAATGCTGTTGAGAGGCATTTCGTTTCTCCTAGATATGTTCCCTGTTCTTTGACAATCATCGCAGCAGGAAACAAAGGTTTGCACATCCTTAAATAAAGTAGGCCAAAAGAAACCGGATTGCAATACCTTAGCGCTAGTTTTATTGGAACTAGCGTGTCCTCCACAAGGTAGTGAATGACAATGACGGATGACGCTTTGCATCTCGTCTTCCGGCACACATCTCCTAATGATGCCGTCGGGACCTCTCTTGAAGAGTAGAGGTTCATTCCGATAGTATTGCCGGACGTCCTTAAAGAACTTCTTCCTTTGTGCGTAGGATAGTCCAGGAGGTATATCCTGACAAACCAAATAGTTAACAAAATTAGCAAACCATGGTTCATTACCTCTTGATATCTTGTCGATGCACTCCTCAATGATGTGTAAATGCTCGTCCGGAAAGGAGTCATCTATAGGTAGATCGTCGTCTTCTATGTGTGGTAGACAACTCAAATGATCCGCAACAGAATTTTCCGAACCTTTCTTGTCGCAGATCTCTAAATCGAATTCTTGTAGGAGAAGAATCCATCTAATCAGCCTCGGTTTCGCATCCTTCTTGGCAAGTAAGTACCGGATCACAGAATGGTCCGTGTATACAATCACCTTTGCACATACAAGATAAGAACGAAACTTTTCAAAGGCATATACAATAGCTAAGAATTCCTTTTCAGTTGTGGCATAGTTGAGCTGCGCTTCGTCTAGCGTCTTGCTAGCATAGTAGATAGCATGGGTTCGGCCTTCCTTCTTTTGTCCTAGCACAGCTCCGACAACTACGTCACTTGCGTCACACATAACCTCGAACGGGAAATTCCAGTCCGGAGGTTGCATAATCGGGGTTGTGATTAGGGCTTCTCGAATTTTATGGAAAGCATCTAGGCAATCCTGCAAAAATTCAAAAACTACATCCTTCATCAAGAGATTAGTTAGTGGTTTTGAAATCTTATAAAAGTCTTTGATAAATCTCCTATAAAATCCAGCATGTCCTAGAAAACTTCGTATCCCCTTCACCGAAGATGGAGGGGAAAGCTTTTCTATAGTCTCTATCTTCGCCTTATCAACTTCGATCCCTCTATTAGAGATCAAGTGTCCTAACACAATGCCTTCTCTAACCATGAATTGACACTTCTCCCAGTTAAGAACTAGGTTAGTGTCTTCACACCTTTGCAACACAAGAGAAAGGTTAGAAAGACAATTATTGAAAGAGGAACCATAAACAGAAAATTCATCCATAAAAACCTCCATGATTTCCTCAACGTACTCCGAGAAGATGGCCATCATGCACCTTTGAAAGGTGGTTGGGGCGTTGCAAAGCCCGAATGGCATCCTTCTATATGCAAACGTACCCCATGGACACGTGAATGTGGTCTTCTCTTGATCGTCCGAATGGATCGGAATCTGGAAGAAACCACTATAACCGTCAAGATAACAGAAATAGGAGTGTTGTGCTAACCTCTCAAGCATTTGGTATATGAATGGTAGCGGGAAATGATCCTTCCTTGTCGCATTGTTTAGCTTGCGGTAGTCAATGCACATCATCCATCCAGTCACGGTTCTTGTAGGAATGAGCTCATTGTTCTTGTTAGTGATAACCGTCATTCCTCCTTTCTTCGGAACTACTTGAACGGGGCTCACCCACTTGCTATCGGAGATAGGATAGATGATACCTGCGTCAAGTAACTTAAGAATCTCCTTCTTGGCAACCTCTTTCATGATCGGATTTAACCGTCGTTGAGGTTGTCGCGAAGGCTTAAACTCTTCCTCAATTAGGATCTTATGCATGTATACTGATGGTTTAATTCCTACAAGATCCTCTATGGTGTATCCTAAAGCCTTTTTATTCTTCCTTAGAATATCCATTAGTTTATCATGCTCATCTTCACTTAAATCGGAACTAACAATTACGGGAAAAGTAGAATTAGTTCCAAGAAATGTATACCGAAGATGTGTGGGAAGTGGCTTTAATTCCATTACTATTGGTCCTTTTGATGAATCTTGAGGAGTGTCCAATGCTTCCTTAGAAGTTTCTAAGAGTGTAGGAGTGGTTGAAGAAGACTCAAGAGCATTTGTGGAAAGAACGTAATTATTCTCAGAAATTCCTTGAATTACGACACCACTTTTACTTCCACGGCCATGGTTTAGGGCGTGAAAGTCAATTACGGCATCACTGGTGGTTCCACGGCCGTGGTTTTGGCCGTGTAACTTACTGGAGCTCTCAAAATAACTGGTTAAGGTCATCATGGGTGAAACCACAGCCGTGGAATAGCACGATTGGCCGTGGTTCCTCACGTTTTCTGACCCATCATAGAGTTTTTCAAACCCTTCTTCTTGCACTTCCTTTAGCTCCTCCAAGACTTCAATCTCCTCATTGCAATTCTCTTCCTCTTCTTTTTCCATGATGCTCATGGTTATAACCTTTTGCAATGGGTCCTTGAATAGAATCCAGCTCAATTCCTCCCTAGACCCTTCTTCGTCATATGTATTGAACATATCCTCTCCAAGAGCTGGCTCTTTCACCAATGTTGAAAGAACAAACTCAACCTTCTCTTCTCCTATGTCGAAGGCGAGTCTAGCATTCTTGCAATCCACCATACATCTGGATGTTGCAAGAAACGGTCTTCCGAGTATGATCGGGACCGGACAATCTGCAGGAATGTCAAGCACAACGAAATCTATTGGAATGTAAAACTTACCGAGCTTGACTGGAACGTCTTCAATAATACCGACGGGACGATTTATGGATCGATCCGCCATGTATAACGTCATCTTCACCGGTTTAGGTTCACCTAAACCGACCTTCCTACATAAAGCGAGTGGGATAATGCTAACGCTTGCTCCCAAGTCACATAAAGCGTCATAAGTGACTTCTCCTACTCCAATTGGAATGCAAAATGACCCCGGATCCTTTAGATTTGGGGGCATCTTATCCTTTATTGTTTTGATGAGATCCGATGATTCCGAACTCATCTTGACTTCTCCAAAGTCTTCTAGCTTCCTCTTGTTAGAGAGGATCTCCTTTAAGAACTTCCCATAAGCGGGCATTGATAGCATGAATTATAGTCTATATTTTGGGGTTTGTTTGGACGTTTTATCTTCAATAATCTGCATGTTTGTATGTATAATATGTGATTCTATTACCATTTCATCTACCTTTGCGAGAATCGAGGTCTACACCTAGTTTCGTTGTAATTGCAGGTAATATGGTACGTTTTGCATCAAAAAGGAGCAAAAGGAGTCATTAGTCATTTGGAGCTACATCCAGGAAGCATAGCCATGGATTAAAGATTCACTTTGGACCAGTTTTGAGAGATTTCACATTCAGTTGTGAGTCACCTCGGTTGACCACAGATTTACCTCGACCGAGGTGATCCAGAGACGCCGACTCGACCGAGGCGAACACCTAGGATGCGGCGAGAATATTTTATTCTTGGAGGAGATCTTTTAAACTTGGAAAGTGATCTTATATTTTTGGGCTTGGCTCCTGGAAGGAAGGAGATATGCAGAATCATATATTTTACCTATATTTATGGGAAAATATCTTTCTAAGATTTATTATCTTTGGAGGGTTATTTTCCTATAAAAAGGGTCGGATTTCCCATAATTCCGGCATCCGCTTATAGCTGGACATCACGCTATACCGTCGATCAGGGTTTATAGTACGCAGCAGCAGCATACTCCAATTTGGGGGAGAGAGTTGAAGAACCTTTTTGAAGGTTGAAGGAAGATTGAAGTTCATAGCTTTTATAGCTTTATTGAAGGATTTTGTAAGATTGTCTTCAATTCCCTCAATTGTTGTCTTGTCTTGTTGGATTATTATCCAAAGAACGCTTTGTTGTGATATTTGATTCAGTTATTGAAGTCTTTTCATTAAATTCTTCTTTGTTCAAATATTCACCTTCTTCCCTTATATTTAATACTTTCATTATGATGATGAGTGGCTAATTTCCTTGTGTGATTCTAGGGTGATTGGCTGAAGGTTGTGGGAAAAACAATGATAGAATAATCTTAGATTCCAGTAGGATCCTGAAAGTTCGAGTCTTTAACCTTAACCCTAAGCATCTCGTTCGGTTGATGAACATCTCGGCCGGGGTGGAATTCTTCTGACCGAGGTGACTTATTCGACCTAAACTGAGAGTTAAGTGTTAGAGTTTGCCAAATCCTATTCTTATTACACCTTCCTGGTTCAAAGCAAGCTTAGGATGAGACTTACCCGGTAATTCCTTAGTTTGTGTACCAACGATCATAAGTGTAGGTAATAAAGGTTTATCCTTTATTGGGGTTTGAGTGTGCTTCCATCCCATCTTCGTGAGTTAGCCTGAGACTTACCCGGTAAAGGTTGATTCTTTTCCCTTAGATGGTGTGTTAGTTTGAGGTTATAGTTCTTCATCTCAATTCCTTGAGACTTACCCGGTAATAGGAGTTACGATTCAGGATTAGTGTGTAGTGAGACTTACCCGGTGATCTACTCCACTTAGTAACACCTTCCCCACGCAAAAATCTCAGCTTTGTCCGCTTATCTATAGATCTTGAGTTGGAACCACAACTAGATGCTTTAATCCCTAGAATTGCATGTTTGCTTTATTGACTCCTTATTCATCTTTGATTGTGTTAATCGCTCTTGTGGTTAGTATTGACATTAGCATACCGTATTGACTTTGTTTCACCGAGTCCCTGTGATCGACCCCTGGAATTATCTTGCTTTTACTACGATTGACCCGTACACTGCGGGTTCGCATCCTTGTTTTAAGCTTAAGTCTAGGGTTATAAATTTAAAGCTTGCACACACCGTTTGGAGCGAACAAGTTTTTGGCGCCGTTGCCGGGGACTTGGTCTAGACCGAGCCGGTTACGGTTTGCTTTTGGGGCACTTGCCCCTGTTGCTACTAACTACTCTTTCTATGAGTTTTGTAGTTTTCAGGATTTCCGATGACTACATTTGATCCAGCCTGGATAGCAAGGCAAAGTGCTAGGGCGGACCATTATGAATACTTGGAGGAGAAGTACTCCTTCTATTGGTTCAGCAATGAATGGGAAAGAGAAGAGGTCATTCAGCGTGAACTTGCGATATGGGATGAGAAGAATGTCCCTAAAAACATTTATGAGCAACCTTTTGAAGACTCTCTCGAATCAAGATTGGAGAAGTTGATGAAGAAGGTGGAGGAGCTCAAGGAAAGCACCCTATCCTATGCTAAGCCGAAAGAGGAGCATAAGGAAGTGTTGCACGTTCCAAGCATTCCTTTGGTCGAACCGGAAGTTTTTCCTAAAGCTTCTGTGGAAGCGGAGGATGTGGAAGATCTCGATCCAACTGCCGAGACCTCGGTCGAAGTGGAAGAGATCTCGGCCGAGATGGAAGAATCTGCAAAACTGGAAGCAGAAGATGCAAAGAACCTTGGTCAAATTACTGAGATTGTGACCAAGGTGGAAGAAAGATCAACTGAGTTGAGAGAGATTTCATGTGTTGGTTATCAACCTAACATGAAACCTGATCCGAGCTTGGGAAAACTTTACAAGGTAAGTTCTCTTGCTCCATTCGAAATCCCTATTAAAATTTCTGAATTTTTCAGGAAAGCACCGGAGAGTTGGAGGTCTCTTCCGAAAGAACCTCCAAAGATCAAGATGAAGTCTTCCTTGAAATTGTTGGAAGAAGAAGCTCCTCGGATCATGAGGAGTGGAGTTGGCAAGCGCTTCACCGCTAAGGCAACGAAGTGTTATTTGTTCAAGTATGGGGTCCCTCGCATGCTCAGGACCCTGTACCATCCCCAAGCTATAGATGGGGAAGCTGCTATGATTCTCGAGAAACTATTTTCTCGATCCAGGAAAGGATGGGACGCAAGGCTAGATTATGTCCCATTGAAGTGCAGGAAAGCTAGAAGGATTCCGGTAAGAATCAAACCGTACAAGCTTGTACGTGGGAGATCTTACCATTTGCCGGTGAAATTAGGAACCGGAACCTTCTTGGAAGATTTTTACGGATGTGATGAGCACTCCACGACATTCGAAGTACATTGAGTAATCCCATGCCGTACGGTCCAGCTAGCGACCTTAAACCAAGCGCTTCTTGGGAGGCAACCCAAGGTATTGCTTTCTTCTCCTTTTTCTAGTTTAGTTTAGATAGTTGCTTTGTTTTTGTTTTCCTCTAGACAACAACCAGGTATTCCAAAAGGAAGGATCACAGTTCAGGAGCTACACTGGAAGAACAAAATTTCGAGAAGTTGAGGAAACGAGCTTTACTGAGATACATCTCGGGTACTGTCAGAACACCTCGACCGAGATGTGCTTCGCCAACCGAGATGGTCATTTCTGGGAGCTGTTTCTTACTCCTTCATGCAGTTTAGCTATGTTCGGTGAGTATCCTGTCCTTAGACTTTTATTGACCCACTGGGACAGTGTGTCCCAAGTATGGGGTGTTTGTACTTATATGACTACTTGATGTATTTGACTACCTTTGATGTATCTTATTTATCGGATATTTTCGTATTCATGCTTCATTTGCCTTTATATGATTATCTGATATTACATGCATACCTACAGGTTATTTGATTGAGAAAAACGTCAAAACTGAAAGAAAACTGGTTTAAAAAAAAAAAAATTTTGACCTCGACCGGGACAGTTCTAGCCGAACGAGGTGATCCACCTCGGTTGACCTAAGAACACCTCGACCGAGGTGTGTTAACTGAGAGTTTTCGAAAACGATTTTGTGCTACTTATCTGGATATGATCTCAGTGAAGATTGTGTTTACTTACTGGTTTTAAATTCTTTATGTGTTTGAAAGGTTTTATAATATGTTTAAGTTGCTAAATGCTTTGTTTGAAATTATTAGCATGTTTAATACTTTGCTTTTATCCAAATTATGTTGAATTTGAAGGTTGACACCGCAGGTTAAGTTCTCTCACTTTCTTCTTGGAAAGACCAAGGCAATTCATTCTCTTCTCTCTTCTTCTTCTTGATCATGCTTAGCCCCTCATATACATTTTGCCTCCCTTTACCTATCCGGGAATTTGGAAGCAAGCAAAGTGGTGAAAGCAAGTTAAAGTTGAGAAGTGGGCTAGAAGTGGAAGTGTTAGAAAGCAATTATAGGTTTAGGGAAGTCAATCATGAAGATGAGTAACTCGGCACCATTCACATAGCCGGGTGTTTGTGTCTTGCCAAAGTCAGATTGAGCGATATTCCTAACGGGTCATGGTATGTGCATCAAGGGTTTGATGCATCTCGAGAAATTGATGATTGCAGATTTCCTAGGCTTCGGTTATTGTGCACCTCTGTCCATGCATCCCAAAAAGTAAAGTAAAAAAGAAAAAGTGTGAGATAAGCAAAGCTTATTGGTGGAAGATGTTGAAAGTCAAAGTGAAAGTGAAGTTCATCCTTTTTCCGGATTCTAGCACCACATTACCCTACATACATCCCTACCCTACACGTTTCTTGACCTTTTCTTTTGGGAAGCCCTTGAGACCTTGAGCTTGTTGATTGACTTAGCGGTTTAAACTGGATTATACATGATTAATTTTGATAATTAATGATTTATTATGCATTCTATGATTTTATGCAAAGATGAACAACTTTCCTATATTTATAAAATGTTTTGAGCATATTGAGTTTCTAAATTCCAGGAAGTATTCTCTTAGAGTGATCTATGATAGTTGCACACCATAAAATGTTTTAGAAAGACTTTTTCATTGATTTTATTGACTTATAATCCATTCTATCTTGTCTTCTATATGAGGAACTTGCTTGGGGACAAGCAAGGGCTAAGTATGGGGTATTTTGATAGCATGAATTATAGTCTATATTTTGGGGTTTGTTTGGACATTTTATCTTCAATAATCTGCATGTTTGTATGTATAATATGTGATTCTATTACCATTTCATCTACCTTTGCGAGAATCGAGGTCTACACCTAGTTTCGTTGTAATTGCAGGTAATATGGTACGTTTTGCATCAAAAAGGAGCAAAAGGAGTCATTAGTCATTTGGAGCTACATCCAAGAAGCATAGCCATGGATTAAAGATTCACTTTGGACCAGTTTTGAGAGATTTCACATTCAGTTGTGAGTCACCTCGGTTGACCACAGATTTACCTCGACCGAGGTGATCCAGAGACGCCGACTCGACCGAGGCGAACACCTAGGACGCGGCGAGAATATTTTATTCTTGGAGGAGATCTTTTAAACTTGGAAAGTGATCTTATATTTTTGGGCTTGGCTCCTGGAAGGAAGGAGATATGCATAATCATATATTTTACCTATATTTATGGGAAAATATCTTTTTAAGATTTATTATCTTTGGAGGGTTATTTTCCTATAAAAAGGGTCGGATTTCCCATAATTCCGGCATCCGCTTATAGCTGGACATCACGCTATACCGTCGATCAGGGTTTATAGTACGCAGCAGCAGCATACTCCAATTTGGGGGAGAGAGTTGAAGAACCTTTTTGAAGGTTGAAGGAAGATTGAAGTTCATAGCTTTTATAGCTTTATTGAAGGATTTTGTAAGATTGTCTTCAATTCCCTCAATTGTTGTCTTGTCTTGTTGGATTATTATCCAAAGAACGCTTTGTTGTGATATTTGATTCAGTTATTGAAGTCTTTTCATTAAATTCTTCTTTGTTCAAATATTCACCTTCTTCCCTTATATTTAATACTTTCATTATGATGATGAGTGACTAATTTCCTTGTGTGATTCTAGGGTGATTGGCTGAAGGTTGTGGGAAAAACAATGATAGAATAATCTTAGATTCCAGTAGGATCCTGAAAGTTCGAGTCTTTAACCTTAACCCTAAGCATCTCGTTCGGTTGATGAACATCTCGGCCGGGGTGGAATTCTTTTGACCGAGGTGACTTATTCGACCTAAACTGAGAGCTAAGTGTTAGAGTTTGCCAAATCCTATTCTTATTACACCTTCCTGGTTCAAAGCAAGCTTAGGATGAGACTTACCCGGTAATTCCTTAGTTTGTGTACCAACGATCATAAGTGTAGGTAATAAAGGTTTATCCTTTATTGGGGTTTGAGTGTGCTTCCATCCCATCTTCGTGAGTTAGCCTGAGACTTACCCGGTAAAGGTTGATTCTTTTCCCTTAGATGGTGTGTTAGTTTGAGGTTATAGTTCTTCATCTTAATTCCTTGAGACTTACCCGGTAATAGGAGTTACGATTCAGGATTAGTGTGTAGTGAGACTTACCCGGTGATCTACTCCACTTAGTAACACCTTCCCCACGCAAAAATCTCAGCTTTGTCCGCTTATCTATAGATCTTGAGTTGGAACCACAACTAGATGCTTTAATCCCTAGAATTGCATGTTTGCTTTATTGACTCCTTATTCATCTTTGATTGTGTTAATCGCTCTTGTGGTTAGTATTGACATTAGCATACCATATTGACTTTGTTTCACCGAGTCCCTGTGATCGACCCCTGGAATTATCTTGCTTTTACTACGATTGACCCGTACACTGCGGGTTCGCATCCTTGTTTTAAGCTTAAGTCTAGGGTTATAAATTTAAAGCTTGCACACACCGTTTGGAGCGAACAAGTTTATGCGGATATGTTATTTGACTATGGATGATTGTATGCTACTTTGACCGGATATCTATATTTATGCTTCACTTTTGCATCTATGTGTTTACCTGAGACTTACCCGGTAAAGGTTGATTCTATTCCCTTAGATGGTGTGTTAGTTTGAGGTTATAGTTCTTTATCTTGATTCCTTGAGATTTACCCGGTAATAGGAGTTACGGTTTAGGATTAGTGTGTAGTGAGACTTACCCGGTGATCTACTCCACTTTAGTAACGCCTTCCCCACGCAAAAATCTCAGCTTTGTCCGCTTATCTATAGATCTTGAGTTGGAACCACAACTAGATGCTTTAATCCCTAGAATTGCATGTTTGCTTTATTGACTTCTTATTCATCTTTGATTGTGTTAATCTCTCTTGTGGTTAGAACTAACGTAGCATACCGTGTTGACTTTGTTTCACCGAGTCCCTGTGATCGACCACTGGAATTTTCTTGCTTTTACTACGATTGACCCGTACACTGCGGGTTCGCATCCTTGTTTTAAGCTTAAGTCTAGGGTTATAAATTTAAAGCTTGCACACACCGTTTGGAGCGAACAAGTTTTTGGCGCCGTTGCCGGGGACTTGGTCTAGACCGAGCCGGTTACGGTTTGCTTTTGGGGCACTTGCCCCTGTTGCTACTAACTACTCTTTCTATGAGTTTTGTAGTTTTCAGGATTTCCGATGACTACATTTGATCCAGCCTGGATAGCAAGGCAAAGTGCTAGGGCGGACCATTATGAATACTTGGAGGAGAAGTACTCCTTCTATTGGTTCAGCAATGAATGGGAAAGAGAAGAGGTCATTCAGCGTGAACTTGCGATATGGGATGAGAAGAATGTCCCTAAAAACATTTATGAGCAACCTTTTGAAGACTCTCTCGAATCAAGATTGGAGAAGTTGATGAAGAAGGTGGAGGAGCTCAAGGAAAGCACCCTATCCTATGCTAAGCCGAAAGAGGAGCATAAGGAAGTGTTGCACGTTCCAAGCATTCCTTTGGTCGAACCGGAAGTTTTTCCTGAAGCTTCTGTGGAAGCGGAGGATGTGGAAGATCTCGATCCAACTGCCGAGACCTCGGTCGAAGTGGAAGAGATCTCGGCCGAGATGGAAGAATCTGCAAAACTGGAAGCAGAAGATGCAAAGAACCTTGGTCAAATTACTGAGATTGTGACCAAGGTGGAAGAAAGATCAACTGAGTTGAGAGAGATTTCATGTGTTGGTTATCAACCTAACATGAAACCTGATCCGAGCTTGGGAAAACTTTACAAGGTAAGTTCTCTTGCTCCATTCGAAATCCCTATTAAAATTTCTGAATTTTTCAGGAAAGCACCGGAGAGTTGGAGGTCTCTTCCGAAAGAACCTCCAAAGATCAAGATGAAGTCTTCCTTGAAATTGTTGGAAGAAGAAGCTCCTCGGATCATGAGGAGTGGAGTTGGCAAGCGCTTCACCGCTAAGGCAACGAAGTGTTATTTGTTCAAGTATGGGGTCCCTCGCATGCTCAGGACCTTGTACCATCCCCAAGCTATAGATGGGGAAGCTGCTATGATTCTCGAGAAACTATTTTCTCGATCCAGGAAAGGATGGGACGCAAGGCTAGATTATGTCCCATTGAAGTGCAGGAAAGCTAGAAGGATTCCGGTAAGAATCAAACCGTACAAGCTTGTACGTGGGAGATCTTACCATTTGCCGGTGAAATTAGGAACCGGAACCTTCTTGGAAGATTTTTACGGATGTGATGAGCACTCCACGACATTCGAAGTGCATTGAGTAATCCCATGCCGTACGGTCCAGCTAGCGACCTTAAACCAAGCGCTTCTTGGGAGGCAACCCAAGGTATTGCTTTCTTCTCCTTTTTCTAGTTTAGTTTAGATAGTTGCTTTGTTTTTATTTTCCTCTAGACAACAACCAGGTATTCCAAAAGGAAGGATCACAGTTCAGGAGCTACACTGGAAGAACAAAATTTCGAGAAGTTGAGGAAACGAGCTTTACTGAGATACATCTCGGGTACTGTCAGAACACCTCGACCGAGATGTGCTTCGCCAACCGAGATGGTCATTTCTGGGAGCTGTTTCTTACTCCTTCATTGCAGTTTAGCTATGTTCGGTGAGTATCCTGTCCTTAGACTTATTTTGACCCACTGGGACAGTGAGTCCCAAGTATGGGGTATGCGGATATGTTATTTGACTATGGATGATTGTATGCTACTTTGACCGGATATCTATATTTATGCTTCACTTTTGCATCTATGTGTTTACCTGAGACTTACCCGGTAAAGGTTGATTCTATTCCCTTAGATGGTGTGTTAGTTTGAGGTTATAGTTCTTTATCTTGATTCCTTGAGATTTACCCGGTAATAGGAGTTACGGTTTAGGATTAGTGTGTAGTGAGACTTACCCGGTGATCTACTCCACTTTAGTAACGCCTTCCCCATGCAAAAATCTCAGCTTTGTCCGCTTATCTATAGATCTTGAGTTGGAACCACAACTAGATGCTTTAATCCCTAGAATTTCATGTTTGCTTTATTGACTTCTTATTCATCTTTGATTGTGTTAACCGCTCTTGTGGTTAGAACTAACGTAGCATACCGTGTTGACTTTGTTTCACCGAGTCCCTGTGATCGACCCCTGGAATTTTCTTGTTTTTACTACGATTGACCCGTACACTGCGGGTTCGCATCCTTGTTTTAAGCTTAAGTCTAGGGTTATAAATTTAAAGCTTGCACACACCGTTTGGAGCGAACAGGCATACCTACAATCACATCAATGAAGGGTATATTAATGTGCAGTTTACTCATGAGTTCAATGAACTTACCGAATTGCTTGTCTAGACGCGCTCTCGCTCTAGATTGCGGGAATGGTAGGGGAGGTTTATAAGCTGGAGGAGGAATGTATATGTCTTCCTTCTCCTTCCCCTTTTCAGTTGGAAATTCAACAAACTTAGGCTGTGGATCGGTGGTTGTCACTCCGCTCCTAGTAGTGATAGCCATCACCCTTCCCTTCGGGTTATCCTCCGTCTTTCCGGGAAGCTTTCCTTGATCTCTAGGAACTTCCTCGGCCTTGCTGAACATTTGGTTTTCTAAAGCCTTTTGAGTTTTATCAACCTTAGTAACGTAGCTCTCCAGTCCTTGAAGTTTTCCCAAGATTGTTTCCAACATGGGATCGGGCTTCTCTTTTCCCGAGTTGCTTGTGCCATTTGATGAATGTCCCTGGCTTTTCAAAGGAGTAGAAGAAGAAGATGGTGGTGTTAGTGAATTTCCTAAATTGGAATAATAATTACCGGAATTTTGTTGTTGGTTGGAACGCCAATTGTTGTTTGAATTTCGATTGTTGTTCCAATTGTTGTTCCGGTTGTTGTTGTTGTTCCAATTGTTCCGGTTGTTATTCCGGTTGTTCTTGTTGGTATTCTCATTCCCTGGATAGTTGTTGTTGTTTCCTAAGTATCCAACATCTTGCTCATTTGGCTTTTGAAGGCCAGATTTAATGACTTCCTTCAACTTTTTGATTTCGGTATTGAGGGAAAAGATTTGAGTTTGCACAACTTGTGTCAACTTAGCTCCCGGATCTCCTCTATTTTGATGGCTAGGATCCACCTTCCGGTGAGAATACTTCTCAATCACTTGGGCTTGCTTCTCAATGAAGTCCCAAGCATCATCTTCCCTCATGTCTATGAATGTACCACATGAAAGGGATTGGAGCTTGAATTGTGTTTCCACATCCAGCCCCTTGTAGTATATCTCCAACAATTCTAGCTTTGAAATGCCATGGTGTGGGGAATCCAACAATAAATCCTGAAACCTTTCCCAAGATTGAAACAAACTTTCGTTAGGATTCATAATGAATGTATTAATCTTACCTCTTAACTCCGTAGTCTTGGATGGCGGAAAGAACTTGGTTAAGAACTCCGAAGATAGATCCTCCCATGTGTTAAGTCTTTCATTTGGAAGAGCTTGATACCAAGACAAGGCTTTGCCCTTCAAAGAGAAGAAGAACGGCTTGATCTTGTAGTTGTTGGTAGTGGTCTTCTTCGGCTTCATTGTCTCCATTAGAATCTCAAAATTCTGTAAATGTTGATGTGGAGATTCAGCACTCGTTCCACCAAATTGATTTTGGCGAACCATGGTGATTACTTGAGGGCTAAAGCTGAATTCCTGGATATCCTCAGCTTCAAAATTCACACCTAGGCGGCGTGGTTGCTGAATCGGATCCATCCTTTGTCCAAGAGTTCGGGGCTCCTCATCGACACGAGCGGCTCTCGCACCCCCAGCTGGGATACGAGGATTTACGGGTGGTCTTGGATCATTCCGGACTAGATTGATTAATGGATCGATTTCCTCTAGCGGTGGCATATCATCATCAACCTCATCGTCGGATGATTCAGCTCTAACGGATCTAGTTGGTTTGGCTTTCTTCTTCTTCTTGGAGTTATTCATTTCCAACTTCATGTCCAGCATCATAGCTTTGAGCTCATCAATTTAGAATTGATGACGCTCCGCTTCTTCTATACGAACCTTTTCACTCAACCTAAATTGAGCTTGAGATTCCTCCAACTCCACTTGGAGATTTCTTTCTTTGTTTTCGACCATCTTTCTTTCTTTAGACTTTTTCCTTAGAGTCTTTTCAAGTTCCGGATCAAAAGGTACGAGGTCTTTGATGGATCTAGACCTGCACATATACCTAAAAGAACCTGCGAAGAACACTCAAAAGAGATATCAAATAACAAGAGCAAAGCTCCCAAGCTCGACAACCGAGAACCGAAGTTTGGTCTTGACCACATCCCCGATAACGGCGCCAAAAACTTGTTCGCCCGAAAGCGTGCGTGCAAATAAGCTTTATATTTATAAAACTGAAATTAAAGCAAGCGAACCCGCAGTGTACGGATCGGCGTAGATTAACAAGTATTCCAGAGTATCGAACTCAGGGATTTGGTGAGTCAAATTTCAGTCTCAAGAAATCAAGCAAGTAAAAGTGTAAAGCTTTGCAAATATTAGGGAAAACAGCAACCCTAAAGATCCGGATATCAAATTATGGCAATCGATTCAAGATATTCTATAAGTATAAGGATAGAGTCGAGAATTGCAATGGTATACTAAAGCAAGGTAATGTACGGTGAAGTTCCAAAACCTTATATCTCTAACCCAAAAGACTCTCTCTATAAAGGTTGTTGAGGCTGCAGTATAGAAAGGATCTAAGGACAAGAATTAAACTCAGTATAGAAAGGATCTAAGGCCTATTCTTGAAATCCACGGCCGTGGATTTCAAGAACAGGCCGTGATTTAGGTTCGTCGATGAGTTTCTCACACTCTCAGGGTCCAATCTGTTTACGATCGATCTATCATCATCTAACCCACAACTATCAACCCTTCACCTTAGAATTGCTAAAGGGTTTTAGCCAACAATCATTGTCATTGATTCAATATTCAATTTAGAAAGAAAGAAATATGAAACCCTCGAAAACTCAATAAAAACTTAAAATCAATGTCAAATCCAAATAACAAAGCAATATGTTCAAATGGATTCAGAATATGGATAAAGAATCCTCACTATAATCTCAGGTAAACAACGGAAAACGGTTGTCAATCGTTTCCGAAATCAAAATCTAAGAAATCACCAAACTTCTGCCGCAAATAAGCTCGATCTTCAATTTTGGCCGTCGGCTTCGAAACTCTAAGCGGCGTCCAAAACAACCCTAAGCGAGGATAAGCACGGGATAAACGCGGATCCCGAAAACTCCTTTCTCTACTCCTTTTATAGAGCGAGGAAGGGTTACGATAAAAGCCCATTAACTTTGATGACGTGGCAAGTATGATACGTCATAATATTTGCCAAGATTACGGTCATGTAGAACTTTTCACGGCTGTAATTTAGAGCGTGGAACCAGATTACGGTGCCATATAATTTCCACGGCCGTGGATTATAGCGTGGACTTCAAATTTCCTTCTCTACGGCCGTAATTCAGGGCGTGGACTTGCTTTTCCTCTTTCTTTGCCTTTTTTTCGTGCAACCCTTATCCATGCTCTTCCTTAGCCTCACTAATGCATCTCCTTGTCCTCAAACATGATCAAATACTCCTTCTCTTCCATCATTTGCTCCGATTCAAGCTCTTATTCACCTATAAACAAAACAAAGCTTGTGTAGATCTCTGTATCGACAAAATAGGTGAACAAGCTCATAATTGCTTTAAAACTATATCCATGTACACAATAATGAGGGAAAAAAAACTAAAACAAGTGCCTAAAATATCGTCATATTTCATGCTAACAGTGTTACAGTAATCGGTTTTAAAAACTCCCGTGCTTTAAGTGTTTTTCTTCCTTGTTGAAAGACAACGGGGAGAAATAATTTCATCTGAAATTTCGAGATTTCTGCATTCTGCATTTATGTTTTGTTTGATATCATTACATATGCATCGCTAACTCTACAATGCAGGTACGATAATTGTGTTGTCTTCCATCAAGGAGGACACCTATCCTCAAGTGTAAGCCATAGAGGAATCTAAGGGTATAAAGCTCTCAACAAAGACTAGAATTTGGGCAAACTATAACCTATGTTTAAGGATAAAACATGATCGGACAAACACTAACAAATCTCGGATGTTTTTTACTCAGATCTCGGCCGAGATTCCTGGATCGATCCAAGATCAGCAACTACGTAGGTAAAATTCAACCTTCAGGATCTAACTTAAAGGGTCATTCTATCATCATTTAAACCACAACCATCAACTAGTCACCCTAGAATCTCAAGGGTTTTAGCAAACAATAGTCATATTTGAATGAAAGAAGTTAGGGCTCGTTTGGTACGATTCCCATGGAATCAGGAATCGGAATCGGAATGAGTCATACCAATACCTCGTGTTTGGTAAGGCTTGGAATTGGAATGAGAATGATTCCATAGAATGACTCATTCCAATGCTAGAGAAGTTGATTCCAGAAATAAAAGGTGGGGTATCCCATTCCAACATAAACTCATTTTAAATTTAAAACTACATTTATATATTTTTATTATATATATATACTTGCTTATTTAGTTTCACAAAATAAAATAATATTTTTTTATTGCCCATCAATTAATTTAAATTATATAATTATTTTGTAGAAAAACAAGATTTTGACAAAAAAAATTCACCTATAATACGAATAATTCATTCAAGATGTAATGTAATCGAAAAATGTTCGAAAATAATATAATTTGTTCAATTAGAAAAAATATATTTGATAGCAAAAATATATTTCATAGAAGAAATATATATACCTATTTATTTGAGTTGACGATTGTTTAGCATTTAATCTTAAGTTTATCGTTAGTCTTCATTTTTCTAAAATGTAGTTTAAAAAATAACATATATTTACATTATAAACATTCACACATATATCATCAAATATGATATGCTTTCTCGTTTCATAACTCATATAAAATCAAAAATATGTGACAAAAATATTTCATTCCAACATCATACCAAACACCAAGTATTAGAAATTGATTATTCCAATTCCTGATTCCATTTCGATTCCTGATTCCAACCCCATTCTTACAATCATACCAAATGAGCCCTTATATGATATCAAATAAGACATAAAACAATATAACCAATGAAAAACTAAGCAAACAATCTTCAATTATCAAAATCAAATCCAAAGCAATAAAAGATTTGACCTTTTGTTCAAATAAGAAAACATCAAACTAAGTTTATCCTTCCAAGAATAACTCACAAAACTCCAATGCTAACTATGCAAATCTTCAATCCTTCGATGTTGTCCTTCCTTTTCTATCTTATGAACTGCTGCGGAATTCTCCTCGGAAAAGTATCTAGAAAACCGTCCTCCAAAGTATCCGAGAAAGTATATCAGTCTCTCCTTAACCCATGCCGCCATCTCTATTTAATATTGAAATTAGGGTTTTTACTTTGGGTCGCGGAAAGTTTTTCGGAATAATCTCATAAGGGCCCGA
This sequence comes from Fagopyrum homotropicum, assembly GCA_033239125.1. Taxonomy (NCBI): domain Eukaryota; kingdom Viridiplantae; phylum Streptophyta; class Magnoliopsida; order Caryophyllales; family Polygonaceae; genus Fagopyrum; species Fagopyrum homotropicum. The sequence goes on from BSWB01000005.1 coordinate 102,994,335, forward strand.
AGAAAATCTCGGCCGATATAATATCTCTCCATCCGAAATTTCTCTTCTATTACGTACTTTCTTCTGCTCCTTGCTTCTGTTCCACTTGAATCTTCTTCCTTGTGATCCTTGATCTTCTTCCGCACCTTAGTGTACTCCATCATGCCCTCTCCTGGACTCCATGTATCGTTATGCTCCCTTTTGCTCCAAAATGCTCTATATTTCCTACAATTGCAATAAAACTTTGTGTAGACCTCAATTTCTGCAAAGTAGGTAAACTATCAGCATAATCAATATGAATATATGTTTATGCATGCAAAACTAAGGATCTTTGGTTAGTGAAAGTGGATAGTGAGACCTCCCCCGTGATCTATCCCATCGTAGAAACACCTTACCTTTGCAACCCCAGCCTTGTCCATAGTTCTATAGAAATCTTGAATCGAAACCACAAATTGACGCTATGATCTCTAGAATCTGCATTCTCCTTTGAATGATATATCTTCGTTGATTTCTTCGCTTTGTTGTTTTGTTTGCAAGAATCTTATGTAGTGTACTAACCTGCTTGATTTCACCATAGTCCCTGTGATCGACCTTGGAATATATGTCTATACTACGATTGATTTGTACACTACGGGTTTGCTAATTTGATTTTATTCTTGGTATAAATTTAAAGCTATTTGTCTTCACATGCACACACGTTTTGGAGCGAACAAGTCTAAACCATTTAGGAAACTCGTTAAAATGAGTTGTTGCCACCAACTCTTCACTTGCATTAGGGTTCAAATGTTTTATGGTTCTGAGATGTTCATTGTAAAAAAAAAATGTGTTAGATATAACAAATAAGATTGCATTTTCCATATCTTTAATATATGGAAAACAAATATGTAATTTGATTACTTACTTTAGATAGGGTGTGACTGCGTAAGTGTGGAACAACACCCACCGAGGAATTTGTGTCCGAGTAGCTTCCATCATAATGAAGCTCTTCCCTTTTTTGTCATCGTCATCTTTCCTTCTAGGAGGTCTTCTTTTCTTGCTCTCCATATCTTTGAGATATTGAGCGCAGAAGTTAATGCACTCTTCCATCAAATACCCTTTTGCTATTGATACTTCTGGACGTGCACTTTGTCTTACATAGTTCTTCAAAGTAAGCAAAAACCTTTCTATAGGGTACATCCAACGGAACTGAATTGCCCCACCAAGTAAATCTTCTTCAACTAGATGAATCGGTAAATACTCCATAATGTCAAAAAACTATGGTGGAAATATTTTCTCAAGATCGCAAAGAGTTAAAATGATGTCGACTTTTGCCTTCTCCAAGTCAGCAACATTATTGATTTTCTAGCATAACACTATGAAGAGCTTTCCTAAATCAATTAGCCCCAAAACAACCTTCTTTGACATGGAACTCCGTACACATAATGGAATCAGTTGTTGTAGAAGGATATGATAGTCATGGCTTTTTAGACCTCCAATGGAACGGTCTTTCAAATTAGCCCTTCTAGCAATACTAGTGTAATATCCGGAATTTTATTTCCGATTATTTTTCGAGTCAAACCAGATTTCAATCGGTTGACCTTATCTCATTTTACCTTGTGTTGCACACTATCACAAATTCTATCATTTTATGTAAGCTTTAATCTACATAAAATGATGATATACCACCAAAGCCTAACTTTTGTAACCACTAATTCATGTCTTTTGACAAGACCATGGCAAGGCCAAGACGAGACCATGGAAAGGCCAAGATGAGACCATGACAAGACCAAGATGAAGCCATGATAACATCTCGACAAAGCCATGACATACTCTTGACAAAGCCATGCAACTTTCAGCCCACATTTTCTCTTGCTTCAGCCCACCTTCCTTCCCTTTCTTACACGCCCAACCAACAACCTCTTCAGCCCGTGCAACATCTCCTCTCCAGCCCAGGAAGACACAGCCCATGAAGACAATCAACCCAGGAGATCAGCCGTTCCACGATCTTGCAAACAACTGCTCCTTCTCTCTCCTTTCTCAGTTGTTGCCTCAATTAATGGAGCAGCTCCTCACCTTCCTTCTATGTGCCAAAAGATAGCATGTTGCGTAGCATCTCTTGATCTTCCGCCTAGCATCACGCCTCACTCCGGATCTTCTTTCCCTTTAAGCAGCACACACCCAAGGATCCCACAAGTACGTCCTCCTGCCATATCCAGGTTCATCGAGTGCAGTAGCCTCATTCACTGCGTGCAAAAGACCTCCAGACAGCAACCCTTGCTTTGAGCCGAAAAGAACAGCAACCCTTTGTGCCTAGCAACCAGGAGTGACGAGCCACACCCACATGATTTCCCTCAGCAGCTACAAGGACCGCTTCTAAGGATTGTCACATGGCGACCAAGCAGACCGGCGGATCTCTTTCTGCATCCTCATCTGGAACGAACAGCAGCAGCCTCCCTTCTTGCACAACTGGAGCCCTGTCTTTCCTACTGCATCATCCTCTGCAGGCAAGCAATTACCAAACCAACAACAGGGGTTAAGCAAGCCGTAGGCTCCAATGGTCGAACCCTAGAATCGAGTAAGACCCATACCTCTTTTGGTTACCTTTCCCTCCAACATATGAGCTAATAGATGCTAGAAAATTTGTCCTAAAATCACTCAGTTCAAGCAGGGAGAAACAGTTAAATTGTTTTACTGTTTTTGAATTTTCAAAATTATGTCGAGTACCCGACTTCAAGGCCAGATTTAGGTATGTAATACTCCTCCTTTTTGGCTGAATTTTAATATGATGTAGTTGGAACATTGTTGTAAAACATATCAAATTTTAGGAAGATCCATCGAGTATTTTAGGAGTTATGATTTTTCAAAGATGGTACATTGAACAGTTTTTCTGTTGTTGTTGAAAATTTCCAAGTGTTGGGAAAAAACTGTGTTATAGTAGTTTGGGATCTACATTGGAACAGGTTAGGTTATCCTGTTGAACATGAAACTTTGATGGATTATAGTTCATATACTTTAGTTTATCTTGTCAAGTTTTGAGGATGATCCAACGGTTAGTTCGGACTTATGATGTTCCGAAGTAGGGTAGTAACGCAGTTTTTGGGAAAAGAAGTGATTATTTGACTAAGTATGGAATTTCTGGATTTTGGAACCATCTTTGGAGAGTTGTGTAGGAGTTGTGGTTGGGTAGTTTTGGGAATCCTTTGCTTCTATGAGTAGAGTGCATATCATAGAAGACCTAGAATATTTTTGAGAAATTTTTATACTTTTATTCGAGCTTCATATCTTAAGCCAAAGTTGGACCCTAGTGACTTTGCTTGAAAGTCAAGAATTTTGGTAATCTTCTAGTTTCTACCTAAAGTTCCTCTTGAGAGTTAGATTGTGGTTTTAGGTTTTAAAGTAGAGTTTGAAACTATGTTATAGAATTTTTTAGAGTTTCGGGATCAGGGGTAAAATGTCATTTACTCTTATGAGGGTATTTTAGTATATTTTCTTAATCGATTTGAGTATCTTAGAAGTTGAAAACTTTTAAGAAAGTGGGATACATTATTGATCCACTTGCCTTTTATAACAGGTGGTTGAGTTTCTACAGTTACAGACCGAGTTGAGATATAGAGAGTCGAGATCTGATTCAGGTAAGTCCTTTGGGCTTACTTAGCTTCTGGATATGAATGTGAATAATGATAGTGGTGTTTGAATGATGTGTTTATAGTTGTACTTATTATTAATTATCGACTGACCTACACATTTGGCCTAAGAGTAACGGGTGGTGGCATTCTACTCAGTTAGCCCGAGGGCGCTGGGGGTTTCTTTAGGGACTAGTCCATACTTGGTTTGTGGGGATGCTACCGGTGGAGGTGTGCCAAACCATCACCAGTTGGATAAGGAATGGAGGCGAGAAATCTTAATATATCTCGTGCCACAACTTTAAAAATGGAATAAAGTGAATCACCTAAGTTGTCAAATAATAACCGGTTTGTGTGCGAGCATGATGATTGTTTTATTTTTCCTAAGTTGTGCTTGTGCTATTTTTATTCTACTTATATTTGGATTGTTAGCTAACGGTTTATCCGTGTTGTAGATTTTGTAGAGATAGACAGTTGCAGAGAGATCCGGGGTGGATGATCAGCTGTAATATCCGGAATTTTTATTCCGTTTAATTTCGTATCAAACCGGGTTTCGATCCGTTGGTCTTTCTCTGTCTACCTAGTCGTATACACTATCTCAAATTTTATCATTTTATGTAACCTCACTTCACATAAAATGATAGAATTTTAGATTAAACCCTAATCTATCAAACCCTAGTTTTTATCATGACATGTCCGTGACAAAGTCATGACGTCCTTTTGACGAAACCATGACGAGAATTGACGAGACCAAGACGAGATCAGGACAAGGCCATGCATGGGCGTGGCAAGGCAATGACAAGTTTTGACAAGGCCTTGACAACATCAGCTCACTCTTATTTATTACCTTGTTTCAGCCTATTGTTTTCTTATTTGTATTCAATTGTCCATCCCTTTGCATTTTTCCCTTGCTGGCGGATTGGAGCAGCCCAGGAAGCCTAGCCAGAAGCAGCCCAATTCACTCTTCAACGTGTGCTGTCCAGGAAGTGTAGTAGCCTTGAAGTGAGGCAAGAACCGTCAGCTCCCTCTCTCCCCATCTTCATGTAAGGGCCGGATTTCACGCTGATCTTCCTCCCTTCTTTCAGTCCAGCCTGCCATTAGTCCAGATTCACGCAAGCCTCTCCTTCCTCCTCAGCCAGATCGTGTTCCTCATTCACACCAGCAGATTGAGTGCCTTCCCCTACCACGCTCACACCTACGCTCTCACCTTGGCCCTTCTACAACTCATCCGACGACAGTAGTGTTTTGTGCACCAGGAGTAGAGGTAACCAGGGGGAGGGCCGTCTGCTGCTCACCTCCAGACGCCACCATTACACCAAGAACTGGCAGAAGAACTCCTTAGCCAGTTGTGAGCCCTCTTATCCCTTCGTTCTTATCTCTTCTGCCTCAGTAAAGTGAGAGTGTGGTTGGATGGTGTTTAATGTATCATCCTCTGTGCAGTCCCCTTCAAGCCATCACTCTTCTGAAATCGATCAAAGGTGCCTCTGTCCAGTAGTTGCTGAAGGAGGTAAGCCCCTTCTCTCTTCTGCAGTTCAGTCCTTGTCTTATGGACGTAAGCAGGCATGTGTTTGCATAGGTTTTAAAATGGTTTTGTAGAAGTGATGGTTGGACAGTTTTCAGAAATTCTTGCTTCTATGAGTAGATTTCATATCATAGATGATCTAGAGAATTATTTCAGAATTTTTATAAATTTATTCGAGCTTCATATTTGGAGCCAAAGTTGGATCCTAGTGACTTTTTAGAAAATAGAAAAATGTGTAGTTTTCTAGTTTATACCCAAACTCATCCTTAAGAGTTAGAATATGGCATTTTAGTCTCAAATAAGAGTTTAAGCATAAATTATGAGATTTTTGGGAGTTTCAGGACCAAGGGTAAAATAGTCATTTTACCTTAAATTAGTACTGTATTAATTTCTGTTCTAATAGGATCTCATATCTTAGAAGTCTTAGACTTCTAAATACCTAGCAAATGTGTTGACGCACTTACCTCCTTTGACAGGCCACTGAGTTTCTACAGTTACAGATCGAGTTGTGGTTAAGAGAGTCGAGATCTGATTCTGGTAAGTCCTTGGGGCTTACTTAGCTAGCTTTCAGATATGAGTGTGTATGATGATAGTGGTGTTTGAATGATGTGTGTAATAATGTATTTCATTGTAACCATCGACCGACCTACATATCTAGCCTAAGAGTAACGGGCGGTGGCATTCTGCTCAGTTACCCCGAGGGCACTGGGGGTTTCTTTCGGGACTAGTCCATACTTGGTTTGCGGGGACGCCACCGGCGGAGGTGTGCCAAACCATCACCAGTTGGATAAGGAACGGAGGCGAGAATCTTAAGATTTCTCGTGCCACAACTTTTAAAACGGGATGAAGTGAATCACCTAAGTTATCAGATAATAACCGGATTGTGTGCCAACATGTTGAGTGTTTATATTTTCTTTTTGTGTGTTTGTGCTATTTATCTTTCTGCTTATATTTGATTAGTTAGCTAACTGTTTTATCGTTGTTTAGACTTGCCACAGGTTAGAGCAGATGCTGAGTGATATGGATGGTAGTGGTCAGCCGGGGTGTCGTACTCCTTAGGATGGGTTGTAGTTTCCTTTTATTATCGGTCTTTCAGTTATGACTTTTCCTTTTTCTCAAATTGTGAGACGTTACTTTCCGGATGTTAGTATTCTGGTCACATTCATGACTTTGTTAAAGCATACTTTATGATTTTTGATTTTTCCTTATCTGTGCCTTGTTGTAAGATCTAGTTAAGTTGTTGTCTAACTAAGTTCAGGACCCACTATGAGGTCCTAACCAGCAGCTCCCCGAGTTTTGAAACTTGAGGTGTTACAACATGGTATCAGAGCTCTAGGTTGGCAACAATGGCGTTTGAAATCTTATAAAAGGTCAAATAAGTAAATAAGAAAAACCCGAAAGGGGTCTGAGTTTTCCAAAGGAATTTTGGTTTTCAAAATGCATGCATAGTCGGGTTGGGATAGAAAGTACGAACGACCATCCCTACCTCCGCGGATCTCGGCATTCTTAGTTTGATCACTTTAGAAATTACTACTTTTGGCCGATTAGCTAGATTATAACTGTAGTTGTTATCACTCGTGCAGATGGCACGTACTAGGGCTACACCAACTATTGGTCGAGGTAGAGGTTGTCCACCTCTTCCTCCAGCTAGACAGGATAGGGGTGATAGGACTTCTACTGTTAGAGGTCGTGGCCGTGGAGGTAGACCTCCACTGGCGAGAGGTCGAGGACGAGCTCCTCGAGAGGATCCACCCGCAGCGAGCATGCCAGATGCTGCAGTGGAAGAGGTAGCTAAGAGTATGGTTCCCGAGGTCGGGAATGAGACCGCTGCTAGGTCTGGAGCACAGGGAGCACATTTGACTAAGTCAAGACGCGTTTCTATAGAGGCATCGGAGTACAAAGAGTACAAAGCATACGTCCAGCGTATGGAGGAGGCTGCTAGGACAAAGAGACTTGCCCAGGTACCACCAGTACCGGCTAGGTCAATTCAGGTGACACTGAGAGTGACTCAGGCACCGGTTGTGCCTGAGAGGAGAGTTGAGGCTGATAGAGCTCTTGCTGGGTCTAGAGCCTTGAGGCCGGATGAGTGGTTGAAGGCTTTCAACACCTTGAAAATTCCCTCATTCAATGGAGAGATATGGTTGGAAGTGGAGCATTGGATAGGGCACGTAGAGACTGCACTAGAGGCGATACGTTACCCAGAGGATAGACAGGTGAAGGTTAGTACAAACCTTGTTCACGGAGGAGGCTCATTCCTGGTGGCGGACCATTCATAGCCTAGTCACTAGTTGGGAGCAGATGAGGAGCAGTATTAGAGAGAGGTACTGCCCTGCCTCGTTAAGGAGAGAGAAGTTTTAAGACTTCATTGAGGCGGGATTTGAGGACATTCCGGTTACTGAGGCAGTCAAGAAATTTCAGAAGGAGTTGACCCTACTTGGACCAGCTGCACCTCCTGATGAGCAGCATGTGTACCTCTTTTCCCAAAGATTGAGAGAGAGCACTCGTTCTTATCTTGCAGGATTTCGTTGCGAGTCTCTATCAGACTATCAGGATAGGGCTTCTGCATATGAGAGGGAAAGGCCAGTTCCGAGGAGAGTTGTTTAGTCTGGTGGGCCGGATAAGCGGTAGAGGACAGGTTATGCTAGTGGTGGTACAACTGTATCGGGGTTTGGACGAGGGCAAACTCAGGGGAGACCGAGCTATCACACTACAGTCCAGACTTTGGGTAGAGAGCGGCAATGTTTTAACTGCGGCAGTCGTGATCATCTCAGGCTAGACTGTAAGAGGCCACCTACTACCTGCTTCACTTATGGGAAGTCGGGACACAGGTCTACTTTCTGCCATCAGGGCAGAGCTCTGTCACAACATGATTCTTCCCTTACAGGTGCTGAGAGGAGTAGATAGAGACCTCCTCAGTACCGAGCGTCGAGTCAACAGCAGCAGTACTGGGCTCCAGGACACCCTGCTTCACACAGTACTGCACAGATATTAGGCCGGGGCAGGGGATGTGGTGGTACTACTGATACGAGAGGAGCTCCGTCGAGAGTGTTTGAGCTTAGGAGTGCTGATCAGCTAGCAACACCGGCGACCACAGGTACTATCTGGATTCCTGATTTACCTGTGCGAGTTTTGTTTGATACGGGTGCTACGCATTCCTTTATATCAGATGCATGCGTAGATAGGTTATCCTTAGCTACGTTAGAGGGAGTACCTTTTATAGTTGGGTTACTTGATGGGGGTAAGATTAGAGGATCCCGAGAGATTCATGACTGTCCTATTCATATGGGAGATCGGGATTGGCTGGCAGATTTCCTAGTCATCCCCTTAGCACATGAGGACGTGATCTTAGGGATAGATTGGATGATGAGACATGGAGCGGTCTTAGACATTGGCAGGAGGACTGTGATTGTCGCCACTGAGGAGGGTCACAAAGTGATATTTCGAGGTTGGGATCTCAGAAAGTCCGGCTTATTTATCAGCGCAGTGAGAGCAGCGAGATCGATAGCACTGGGTTGTGAGGCCTTCTGGTGTTACGCCATGAAGGAACGCAAGAGCTTGACAGTAGAGGAGATACCTGTTGCATGCGAGTTTGCAGAGGTATTAAGTGACAACCTGCCAGGGTTACGGGTTACCCCCACAAAGGACTGTTGATTTTAGCATTGAGTTAGAGCTAGGCACGAGACCGGTCTCGAAGGCCCCGTATCGCATGAAACCGATAGAGCTGCTTGAGTTGTAGTAGCAGTTAGAGGAGTTAGCAGAGAAGAGCTTCATACGTCCTAGTGTTTCTCCTTGGGGAGCACCGGTGTTGTTTGTGAGGAAGAAGGATGGATCGATGAGGCTATGCATCGATTACAGAGAGTTGAACAAGGACACTATCAAGAACAAGTATCCACTGCCTCGTATAGATGATCTGTTGGACTAGTTGCATGGAGCGTCAGTGTTTTCGAGGATAGACTTAAGGTCGGGTTATCACCAGCTGAGAGTAAGGGACCAGGACATACCTAAGACGGCATTCCAGACTAGGTATCGCCACTATGAGTTTGTAGTGATGCCATTCGGGCTCACTAATGCACCAGCGGTATTTATGAAGTTAATGAACGAGGTTTTCATCGACTTCTTAGCCCAGTTTGTAGTGGTCTTCATTGACGATATCCTACTTTACTCTAGGAGTCGAGAGGAGCATGTCGGGCACTTGAGGACAGTGTTACAGATTCTGCAGGATAGCCAGCTTTATGCTAAGCTATCCAAGTGCGAGTTTTGGATGTCAGAGGTGGCCTTCCTAGGCCATGTAGTGACTGCGGAGGGGATTAAGGTCGATCCGGCGAAGATTGAGTCAGTGTCTTCTTGGCAACCTCCGAAGAATGTCAAGGAGGTTCGCAGCTTTCTCGGTTTGGAATGTTACTACCGCCGGTTTGTGGAAGGGTTTTCCCTAATTGCCCCACCACTTGCCTGTCTTCTAAGGAAGACTACTCGGTTCGTTTGATCTGAGCCGTGTCAGTAGAGTTTTGAGGAGCTGAAGGGAGATTGACATCTGCTCCGATTTTAGCACAGCTTGAGGGTACGAAGACCTTTGTGGTATACAGTGACGCATCCAAGCTAGGCTTGGGGTGTGTCTTGATGCAGAGGGGTAAGGTCATAACCTATGCGTCTCGTCAGCTGAAGACATATGAAGAGAACTACCCCACACACGACCTAGAGTTAGCTGCAGTAGTCCATGCTCTTAAGATCTGGCATCACTATCTCTATGGGGCGACATGTCAGATCTTCACAGATAACAAGAGTGAGAAATACATATTCACTCAGCGGGAGTTGAATAACCGCCAGAGGCGGTGACTAGAGTTGATCAAGGATTTCGACCTTGAGATTCTCTACCACCCCGGAAAGGCGAATGTAGTTGCTGACGCTTTGAGTCGGAAGACGCCTCGGGAGAAGGCGATAGCCCGGTTGATAGTACAACCGCAGTTGCAGAGGGATTTGGCTTGGTTGGAGGTAGAGATTTAGTTCCTAGATATAATATATCAGTTGACTACCTTGGAGTTACTTCATGATCTGTTGGGTGAGATCTGACAGAAGCAGGAGACTTTTCCGACTTTGACCAGGATCCGAGACAGAATGTCTCGAGATGAGGCACCTCAGTTCACTATCCGTGATGAGACGTCATGACCGTATTTGTGTACCATAAGATAGTGAGTTGAGACAGTGGATATTGGGTGAGGCCCATGCTACCCCATACTCAGTACATCCAGGAGCGAGCAAGATGTACAAGGACGTGAGACGTTCCTTCTGGTGGGGTGGGTTGAAGCCCGACGTGGCGCGGTATGTAGCGCAGTATGCGACCTGCCAGCAGGTCAAGATTGAGCATCGTAAGTCCGGAGGAGAGCTCCACCCACTACCAGTACCACAGTGGAAGTAGGAGGACATCTCTATGGATTTTGTCACAAGACTGAGACTCAGTAGAGGTTTTGATGCTATTTGGGTGGTGGTAGACCGTCTGACGAAGACCGCACGTTTCATTCCGATTAAGGAAACGTGGCCGGTAAGTCCTCTAGCTGAGGAGTTCACCAGACACGTTGTGAGACTCCATGGAGTACCGAGAACTATCGTCTCTAACAGGGACGAAAGTTTCACCTCAAGATTTTGGCAGCAGGTACATACTGCTTTGGGGAGGAGTCTCCACTTTACCATTTCTTATCACCCACAGACCGACGGTCAGTCTGAGAGGACCATCCAAACGTTAGAGGACATGCTGCGGACCTGTGTACTGGATTGGGGATAGGTATGGCCAGATCACCTTCCCCTTGTAGAGTTTTCATATAATAACAGTTGGCATGGGTCTATTGGGATGGTCCCTTATGAGGCTTTATACGGGCGGATATGTCGCACACCATTGTGTTGGGATGAGCCTACAAAGCTGATGGAGTAGCTCCAGATCAGATACATGATGACATCGCCCAGATTGCCTTGGTCAGAGAGAGGATGTTAGCAGCTCAGAGTCGTCAGAAATCCTACGCCGACAAGAGGCGTCGACCTCTGGAGTTTAGAGTAGGTGCACAGGTGTGGTTGAGAGTGTCACTGACGAGAGTTCCCGATATGTCGGAACATTTGAGATCTTGGAGAGAGTCGGAGAGGTTGCCTACCGATTAGCACTGCCACCGAGACTGGAGGGGGTCTACCCGGTCTTCCATGTATCTCACCTGAGAGATTATATTCCGGACCTGAGGTAAGTCATCAGCCTTGAGGATCTGATAGTTGAGTCTGACCACACTTTTGTGGAGTACCCAATAGCCATCCTTGAGTGTAGTACTAGACGTTTGCGGTCCAAAGAGTTACCGATGTTGAGGATCCAGTGTTCTAGACGAGGAGTTGATGAGGCTACCTGGGAGACAGAGGAGTGTATTAGACGTAGTTATCTTGAGTTCTTTGCGGAGTTAGCCGCTACTTCTATACTGACGGGTTAGTACTCAAATTTGTGTGTGACTTTTGTGACTACATATTTGATTGAATGACTATGTTGATGTGTTGCTTGATTGATGACTGAGTAGTCTTGTATGTTAGAAAGGAAGAGGGAAGATTACTTTATAGTTACCGAGTTAAATCCATTAAATTATAAGAGACACATGATAAATACTTTATTCTAAGTTTCGGGACGAAACTTAAATTAAGGGGGTACTCATGTAATATCTGGAATTGTTATTCCGTTTAATTCCGTATCAAATCGGGTTTCAATCCGTTGATCTTTCTCTGTCTACCTAGTCGTATACACTATTTCAAATTTTATCATTTTATGTAACCTCACTTCACATAAAATGATAGAATTTTAGATCAAACCCTAATCTATCAAACCCTAGTTTTTATCATGACATGTCCGTGACAAAGTCATGACGTCCTTTTGACGAGACCATGACGAGAATTGACGAGACCAAGACGAGATCAGGACAAGGCCATGCATGGGTTTGGCAAGACAATGACAAGTTTTGACAAGGCCTTGACAACATCAGCTCACTCTTAAGGGAGAGAATCTTTTTATTTTAAAAAATTAAGGGTAATTTTGAATAATTGTGGTGACCACTCTCATTTTGCTTTTTTATTTTAAAAATTAAGGGACAACCAAGTTTAATTTTTGAAAGTATCTTAAATTATTTTAGATTTTATCTTTTTTTTCAAAATTACAAGGGGCCTAGTTAATTCACATTGAAACATAATGGCCTACTTAATCTACATTTATACAATTAAAGTCTACTTACCTCTTTTACTCTTTAATGTATCATCCTCTGTGTAGTCCCCTTCGAGCCATCACTCCTCTGAAATCGATCAAAGGCGCCTTTGTCCAGTAGCTGCTGAAGGAGGTAAGCCCCTTCTCTCTTCTACAGTTCGGTCCTTGTCTTCTGGATGTAAGGAGACATGCGTTTTTATAGGTTTTAAAATGGTTTTGGTGTTTTTGTGAGGGGAGATCAAACTAGGTAAGTGGAGGGGTAGTAGGTGAGCTTTGTTGAGGCCCCCTAGAGTGTCAAACTCATGATCACTGGATGACAATGAGGGTAGATCGGGTTACCATAGAGATTGAAGTGAGGAACTCCTTTTTAAATCTCATAATTGTAAGTTGGAAACTGTCATTGTTGTAGATCAATGTTAAAGAGTTAGATTGAATATCCACCGTTGAAATTTTGATAGGTCATAGAAGGATATATGTAGGTTACTGTGTTAAAATTTGAGAATAAATGAACGGTCGGATTAGAAGTTATAAGGTACCAAAGTAGGGTAGTTGAGCTGTTTTTCCAGCAGTGAAATTTTGGCTAAGTATAGGAATTCTGGGTGTTATAACTGACTTTAGAGAATTTTGTAGAAGTGATGGTTGGATAGTTTTAAGACATTCTTGCTTCTATGAGTAGACTGCATATCATAGATGATCTAGAGAATTATTTCGGAATTTTAATAAATTTATTCGAACTTCATATTTGGCGCCAAAGTTGGATCCTAGTGACTTTTTAGAAAATAGAAAAATGTGTAGTTTTCTAGTTTATACCCAAACTCATCCTTAAGAGTTAGAATATGGCATTTTAGTCTCAAATAAGAGTTTAAGCATAAATTATGAGATTTTTGGGAGTTTCAGGACCAAGGGTAAAATAGTCATTTTATCTTAAATGAGTACTGTAATAATTTCTGTTCTAATAGGATCTCATATCTTAGAAGTCTTAGACTTCTAAATACCTAGGAAATGTGCTGACGCACTTACCTCCTTTGACAGGCCACTGAGTTTCTACAGTTACAGATCGAGTTGTGGTTAAGAGAGTCGAGATATGATTCTGGTAAATCCTTTGGGCTTACTTAGCTAGCTTTCAGATATGAGTGTGAATGATGATAGTGGTGTTTGAATGATGTGTGTAATAATGTATTTCATTGTAACCATCGACCGACCTACATATCTGGCCTAAGAGTAACGGGCGGTGGCATTCTGCTCAATTACCCCAGGGGCGCTGAGGATTTCTTTCGGGACTAGTCCATACTTGGTTTGCGGGGACGCCACCGGCGGAGGTGTGCCAAACTATCACCAGTTGGATAAGGAACGGAGGCGAGAATCTTAAGATTTCTCGTGCCACAACTTTTAAAACGGGATGAAGTGAATCACCTAAGTTATCAGATAATAACCGGATTGTGTGCCAGCATGTTGAGTGTTTATATTTTCCTTTTGTGTGTTTGTGCTATTTATCTTTCTGCTTATATTTGATTAGTTAGCTAACTGTTTTATCATTGTTTAGACTTGCCACAGGTTAGAGCAGATGCCGAGTGATCCGGATAGTAGTGGTCAGTCGGGGTGTCGTACTCCTTAAGACGGGTTGCAGTTTCCCTTTATTGTCGGTCTTTCAGTTATGACTTTTCCTTTTTCTCAGATTGTGAGACGTTGTTTTCCGGCTGTTAGTATTCTGGTCACATTCATGACTTTGTTAAAACATACTTTATGATTTTTGATTTTTTCTTATATGTGTCTTGTTGTAAGATCTAGTTAAGTTGTTATCAAACTAAGGTTGGGACCCACTGTGAGGTCTTAACCAGTAGCTCCCCGAGTTCTGAAACTTGGGGTGTTACATTATCCGGGTCCACGTACTCATTAGATGGGGACGGGGAGTCTTCCATTAAGCATGCATGTTATTAATATATTTATATTTTGTAAGGCTATCATGTGTTGCTCATTCATACAAATATTGTTGTTATTTTCAATGAATTTAAATACATTTGTGCCTTGTTGTAAGATTCTAGTAAAGTTGTTGTTAAACCAAGGTCGGGACCCATTATGAGTTCCTAACCAATAGCTCTCCGAGTTCCAAGATTTTGGGGTGTTACAACTAGAACAAGAACCATCTGACATTCTTGACTCGGACAAGCCCACCGGAAACTTATCTTTCTCATCATTGTCCATCTCATATTCGGCTCTCTCAAAATACTTGACACCAGACTCTCTCACCTTCACATGGAATTGCTTTCTAATTTCCAAATCTTCAAGGTCACGTCGAGAGGCTAGATTATCTTTATTTTTCCTTTTACTCCAATTATTGTAGAGATTACATATTCAACCACATTTTTCTCAACGTGCATCGCATCTATACTATATGGCAATAAGTTGTCTACCCAATATGGGAGCTCATATAATATGCTTTTTTTCTTTCAGTTGTGCTTCTTTTTTGTGGATCCTTTTCCACTTTCTCAGGCCCCATGTTATGTCTTAAAATCATGTCTTCCTTTTTATATTGAGTAAGCACTGGATTGGACTGAAGTGGTAATAGATGTTGAGCTTCAGTCATCCTAGAGGTAGGTTCATCAAAATCTCACCCAATGTGGATGACTTTGCATCTCTCTGTATGGATGATTAAGGGGTGTGAACCTCCTACTCTTCCCATAAGACCACTTGCGTCCATTCTTCAACCACTTCGACCCTGGACTCGTGTTGCATTTTGGACACCATATTCAGCTTTAGTAATCCACCTTGATATATTAGCATATGCATCAAAATCATTAATGCTCCAAAGTAGTACAGCTCACATTTGAAACATCTCATTGATTGAAGCATCATATGTTTCTACACCCACTTCCCATAAGGTAGCAACCCCTTATCACCCTCAAACTAGTGGACAGGTCGAGATCTCAAATAGAGAAATCAAAGCAATCTTGGAGAAGACCGTCTCTAGGACGAGGAAGGATTGGTCCATGAAGTTGGACGACGCTCTTTGGGCCTACAAGACCGCATTCAAGACTCCCATTGGTACAACCCCTTATAATTTGGTATATGGGAAGTCTTGCCATTTGCCCGTTGAACTGGAACACAAAGCATACTAGGCAATCAAATGGTTGAACTTCGACATCAAAGAAGCCGGTGAGAAGCGGTTATTGGACATCAACGAGCTGGATGAGCTGTATTTGAACGCTTATGAGAATGCCAAGATCTACAAGGAAAGGAAAAAGAAATGGCATGACAAGCGTATCATTCCTAAGGAGTTTAAAGAAGGAGATTTAGTTCTACTCTTCAACTCCCGCCTTCGCCTCTTTCCAGGTAAGTTGAAATCTAGATGGACAGGACCTTATGTTGTGAAACATGTTTTCCCTTATGGTGCAGTTGAGATTTGGGGAGAAACAAGTGGAAGCTTCAAGGTCAATGGTCATAGACTCAAGAAATACCAACAGGAAGTGCCGGTTGAGGAGATTGCACCACTATATCTTGTTTTGGGATGCCGAACGGTCCAGCTAGCGACCTTAAACCAAGCGCTTCTTGGGAGGCAACCCAAGGTATTGCTTTCTTTTCCCTTTTTCTAGTCTAGCTTTAGATAGTTTGCTTTTGTCTTGCTTTGTTTTGTTTTGGCGTCCTAGACAGAAACCAGGTACTTTCTAAGAAAGGAATACAACCCAGGAGCAACACTAGAAGGACAGAAGTTCGATAAATTGAGATGACGGAGTTTGACTGAGACACATCTCGGTTGCCGTCATAGCACCTCGACCGAGATGATTCTTGAGCAACCGAAGCGACTAGGGCTGACAACAATTCACCTCGGTCCGTATCACCTCGGTCCAGTCGGGACCACCTCGACCGAGATGACAGTAAAATCAGCGAGCGGTATAAAAGGAGAAACAATTTCTCTCTCTTTCCCTCCCACTTCTCTCTCGACCGCGGCGGTGAATCATCTCGCCTCTTCATTTCTCGATCGTTTTAAACAATTCTTGCTTCCATTCTGCAAGGAAAGGATAGAGGAACATTTTGCAAGCAAAAATCTGCAACAAAAATGCCTCAAACCAACTGAATCTGGGGGCTGGAGAAGTTTATGGAGATTAGAGCTCCAGCCTACCTCGAGCCTACATTGGAGTTCCTGAGTTGTGTGACTCATTTGCCTGCGGAGCAAGCCATCAAGTACCGGTTGTTGAACCTGAGTTCTTGTTTAGCTCCAGCCTACCGGTCGTTGAACCGGAGCAAGCCATCAAGTACCGGTTGTTGAACCTGAGTTCTTGCTTCTGCATTTTCTATAGGGACAATATATGGTAGAACTAACATCCTTGTTTGCATACACTGTAAGATCCCAATTTTCACCTTCACCGTCCCTGTGGTGAAGTGGGCCTCCCCAGCGGCCTTGATGTCTATCACCGCCCCCATAGTGACAAGGAGTCATCCCTACGGCACTGGCAATTTGCCCCTGCGGTATTGCCACAGATCGCGAAGATCTTCTTTCCTTTTTTCGGTTCTATCTTGTTCCTATCTTAGAAGATCCGATTATGTTATCTTTGGACGACTTTCCTGGATCTTCTAAACCCTAGAACGTAGTTCCTTTTATCTTTTCTTCCTCTTCTATATATTCCCGTCTTTTCTTCTTTTTTCTCGTTTCTTGCTTATGTCTTTCTCCCAACACTGAAGTTGCAACCATCTCCCTTGCTTCATGTGATCTTGCTGAACGTGTAAGTCTTCTCCTCTGAATTCTTCATCACGTTCATGTAGTTGTTGCATGCCTTTTCCTTCTGTTTCATTTTCTCCTTTCGTTCTTCCTTTTCTTCTTCTCCAAGAATCAAGTTTGAACCTTGATTCTTGTTTGCATCCTCACTGTTGATGTGTTGTTGTTCTCAGGCTCTTTTGGTTGAGTCTTGACGTGGTTGGATCAAAGGTTCGAGCTTTGGATCCCTTGCTGAGAGTTTTGTCGAGAAGAAACCCCGACAGCGTCTTCTGCTGAGAATCCGCCCCCGCGCCTGCACAAAGCCGCCCTTGCGGATTTCCTCCCTACCACCCCTGCGCCTTTACCCAGCCGCCCCCGCGGTTTCTTCTACAGTAACTCCCGTTCTTGTGAGTTGCTTCCTTCCTTGCTTTCCTTGTTCCTTTCCTTGTTCCTTTTGTATGGTCTTTGACCCCCTGAGTATTCTGTAAGACTAAGGTTGAGACCTTAGCTTGTGTAGATCTCTTAGAGATCATTGAGACTAGAAGTTATAGACTAGAAGTTATAGACTTCTAGCAACCGTTTCGTTCCTGATTCTTTATGCTTGTGTGAACAGGCTTTCCTTGCACCTTTCCTAAGGGAAACTGAGCCGTTCTCTGAGTGTTTGCTGAGTGTTGAGATTACCTTTGAGTGAGGTAAGTCCCTTGGACTTACTTAGCTTTATTCCGCGTATTAGTTGGATTGTATTGGCTTGTTTGTGTTGTTTATTCTTGTTATAACGGATAACTAGAATAGGATTCACCCTTTATAACCCTAACTGACCCAAGTGTATGATAACCGGCAGTGATTACTTGTCTAGTTCTACAGGAGACTAGAATGTCCTCTTACAACCCAGGCCTGCAGGTAACGGATAGTACTGATTTATTCATGTTGGTAGACGGAAGAGGAGGCGAGTTTCGGGAGATTCTCGTGTGATAAAAGAAGTTGTATTAGTAATGGATAAGTTTAAGAAAGATAATAACCTGTTGAGTGCGAGCATGCTATATGTCTTCTTTACCTTATGTGTGTTTGTGCCTTTACGTTCTTTCTGATATCTAGAATGTTAGCTAACGGTTTATGATAACGTGATTTATGACGTTAATTTAGGCATTCATTTAGATAGTTTTTCCCGTTATTCATGCATGATTTGGCATTAATTCATGACGTTTACGCTCAATTTATGCATATTGTTGAGATAGACGTCTACACGGGCTTTTGTCGGTTTTGTAGGTATTTTGGGGACCTTTTGGAGCTTAATCGATACATTCGAGGATCATTCCTCGTGATGACACGCTTCCGGACTCATTAAAAAGCAAGTTAGGAGCAAAGGAGAACACATAGGACCTTGTTGGTGCATGCCTTGCACCAACTCGTGGCTTAACGATTCAAAGGAAGCTGAACAAGCAAAATCACGGCCCAAAGCCAGAACCACGCCCGTGGTTTTGGCCGTGGTTTTCTCTGGACAGCTATCCCACAATCTCCATGCCCGACTCTTGCCCTTGATGGAGAATATAAGTGGTCCTGCAGGCTGTTTGATAGCATGTATTATAGTCTATATTTTGGGACTTGTTTAGACGTTTTATCTTCAATAATCTGCATGTTTGGATGTATATTATGTGATTATATTGTCGTTTCATCTACCTTTGCGGGAATCGAGGTCTACACCAAGTTTCGTTGTAATCGTAGGTAAAATGGCACATTTTGGATCAAAATGGAGCTAAAGAGCAAGGGAGTCATTGGAGCTACATCCAGGAGCTTAAAAAGGAGCTCAGGAAGCAAGGAATTAACAAAGAAGATTTACTTTGGACCAGATTTGAGAGATTTCACATTCAGCTGAGATTCACCTCGGTTGACCACAGAGTCACCTCGACCGAAGTGATCTTGAGGAGCGTCTCGACCGAGGCGAATACCCTGACGCGGCGAGATATATTTTATTTGGCTGGAATCTTTTAATTTTGGAAGGAGAGATCTTATATTTTTGGGCTGGATTTCTGGAAGGAAGATCATATATTTTGGAGATCTATTTTAGAGATATGGATATATTTTATTAGCATATTATCTTTTTAAGATATTATTATCTTTGGAAGGTAATTCTCCTATATAAAGGGTTTGATTTTCCACAAGTTCAACCATGCTTAGAGGTTGAGAGCATCCAGCAATTAAAGAATTTTTCCGGAGCTTTGAAGGAAGGAAGGAAGATCGAAGATCAATCAAGGAAGGATTGATAGTTCGGATATAGCTTTTGAAGGGATTTGTAAGACTTTCTTAGATTCCCTTTTGTTCGATTGTCTTGTTGGATTTGTGATCCAAGGAACGCTGATTTGTGATTATTTGATTCAGTTATTGAAGCCTTGTTCTTAAGGTTTTTGTGTTCAAATATTCATTCTCTTCTCATATATTTGATTATTGCTTTCATGATGATGATTGGCTAATTTCTTTGTGCGATTCTAGGGTGATTGGCTGAAAGTTGTGGGAAAGACGATGATAGAATGATCTTAATCCCAGTAGGACCCTGAAAGCTCGAGTCTTATCCTTAACCCTAGAACATCTCGTTCAGTCGATGAACATCTCGGCCGGGGTGGAACTTGACTGACCGAGGTGACCTTTTCTGATCCCTAACTGAGAGTTGAGTGTTAGAGTTTGCCAAACCCTATTCTTATTACACCTTTCCTGGTTCAATGCAAGCCTAGGATGAGACTTACCCAGCAATTCTTTGATTTGTTTACCCAAGATCATAAGTGTGGGTAATAAAGGTTTATCCTTTATTGGGGTTTGAGTGTGCCTTCATCCCATCTTTGTGAGCTAGCTTGAGACTTACCCGGTAAAGGTTGATTTTATACCCTTAGTTGGTGTGTTGGTTTGAGATTATAATTCCTTTCCTTAGTACCTTGAGACTTACCCAGTAATAGGTTCTTTGGTTTGGAATTGTGAGTAGTGAGACTTACCCGGTGATCTATTCCACTTTAGAAACACCTTCCCTTTGCAAAATCTCAGCTTTGTCCGCTTATCTTTAGATCTTGAGTTGGAACCACAACTAGATGCTTTAATCTCTAAAATTGCATATATCCTTTTGATAACACGATTTATAGCTTAGGTTTAGGTAATCATTTAGATAGATTTTGCACTCATTTATGCATGGTTTAGCACTAGTTCACGACGTTTGCACTCAATTCACGTATTTTGTCGAGATAGACGTCTACACGGACTTTTGCATTGCTTTGTAGGTACTTTGGGAGATTTAGGAGCTCAAGCGATACGTTTGAGGATCGTTCATCAAGATGACACACCCTCGGACTCATTGGGATGCAAGCTAGAGGATAAGGAAGACCCATGGGACCTTGTTGGTGCAAGCCATGCACCAAAGCGTGACTCAATGATCCAAAGCAAGCTGAGGCACCAAAACCACGGTCATTGGCACTTCCACGGCCGTGGAAATGGACCGTGGTTTTTGCCAAACGGTTGTGACAGCTGTGCCACGATTCTCATGGCCGACTCTTGCTCAGTTGTGTATAAAAAGTGGTCCTGCAAGGCTGAGAGGGCATCCAATCACATACACTCTCACTACCATTCTCTCCCATACTCTCAACAAGAAGATTCTCTCAAGAGGAAGCTTGGAGGAGAGCTACCATTGAAAGGAGAAAAGCTCCATTGGAGAAGAAGAGAAGAACACACCATTGCTAGTCCTTGATAGGTTTTGTAGTGAAGATTATCGGAATCGTTTTCTAGAGTTGTAAGAATTAATTGAACCTTCTTTTGAAGGGTTGTGAGTCTTTCTAATCTCATTTTCAGCTTGGTTTTACTTGCTTCACTTGTTCATCTCTTCCTCTTCATTATTTTGCAAATGGAAGCCATGATTTTATGTTTGATGATCTCGATTGTGACGATGAATGTTGTTGGCTAAATAGATGCGATTCTAGGGTAAGGAAAGGAGGGTTATGGCTGGACTATGATAGGATGGACTTAGATTTGCCTTTGGATAATTCATCTACTTGAACCGAGCCCTTGTTGGAGTCCACGGTTTGTTCTTGCCAGTCCATGGCCGTGGAAATGGTAGAACAGCCCGTGGTCTGCCTGATTCGTTTGATTAGATGAGTCTAAGTTCTAGAATGTTAAAATGTTGAAATCCTAGTGTTCGTTGAGTTAAATCTATCCTAGGGTGACCTAGTGTTAGCAACTAAGTGTTAGAAGAGACCTACCCGGTAATTCTTACTCTTAGATACCGAAGATGACAAACCTTAGGTAGTAGTGAGCCTCATAAGCCGCTATTGGACTAAGTGTGCTAGGATAGGTGTTTTAAACTTGCCTTTCCGAGACTTACCCGGTAAAGAGAGGTTAGATCCATAGAATACCATCCGGTTTGTGTAGAATTCCTATCCTTAGGCTCTTTGAGACTTACCCGGTGATGAGACCTTAGGAATGGACTAGTGGACCATGAGACCTACCCGGTGATTGATCCCAATCTAGAAACACTTACTCCCAACATACCATAGTTAATCCAAGGAATAATTAGATAGCTTGAGTCCTATGCCATAACCGGAATTTCCAACCCCTAGAATTCGCTCTTCTCTCTTTGATTACATATTTCGTACTTAGCTTAGTTGATTGTTTATTTTGCATGATTTGTGATCTTTGATTGATCACCTAAAAACCAAACCAAAAACATTGAGATTTTCATTTCTTTATTTCTTTCTCTTTTCTTACCCTAGATCTTCACTAAACTTGGTCATTAATCGATTCAATTTCACCTCAGTCTTTGTGTTCGACCTCGGAATACTATCCCTACTACAAATGTCCCGTACACTGCGGGTTCGCTAGGAGTTAGGAGAAATATAACGAGTTATAAATTTAAAGCTTTTGCGTGCACACGTTCTTAGCGTAACAAGTTTTTGGCGCCGTTGCCGGGGACTAGGTCTAGATCGAGTCATTTTTGTGATTGATTATAGTGTAGATCTTTCTTGTTGCTTTTTATCTCTTTTGGTGTGTGTCTTTGCTTTTCAGGACATCTCTCACTCTTTAGGTGTATGCGAAGATCTCGTGGCAAGGATTTAGCACCATTCGACCCCAAACCGGAGAAAACCCTTAGATCTAGATCCAAGAGCATTCGAAAAGGGAAAGAGATGGCCGGAAGAGATCTCCAAGCTGAATTGGATGAGGCTTTAGAACAAATTAAGCTAAGAGATGAGCTCTTGGAGGAAGAAAGGAGACTTGCCAATGAGAGGCAAGAAGCAACTAGGAGGGAGATTGAAGAGATTAGGTAAGCTCTTGTGCAAGGAGAGCTTAATCGTCAACAACCTCCACCTCCTCCACCACAACCGCAGCCGGCGGCGAATATTCGGGTTGTGCCCATTGCTATTGAGGAGCCACAAACATTAGGGCGACGTATGGATCCGGCACAAAGAGCACACCGTCCGGGTGTGAACTTAGGAGATCCCGCAACCCACAATTACGAGCTCCGCCCTCAAGTTCTACAAATGATCCGGCATAATCAATTTGGAGGGATGGAAGGAGAGTCTCCTCATCAACACTTGATGAACTATGAGATCTTGATGGAGACTCTTAGACCGCCTAGATTGGAGAGCAACAACCATAAGCTTAGGTCTTTCTCCTTCTCACTTAAGGATAAAGCTTGGGCTTGGTATCAATCTATTCCACAAGGGCGAGTGAATACTTGGGAGGAGATGACAACCGAGTTTTTGACTAAGTTCTTCCCACCTTCCAAGACTACCGAGTTAAGAGGGAAGATCAATGCCTTCGTGATGAAGGATAGAGAGAGCTTGTTCAAGTCTTGGGAGAGGTTCAAAGACCTTCTCCTAGATTGTCCACACCATGGTATACCAAAAATTGAGCTATTGGAGATCTACTTCAAAGGACTTGATGAAGATAGCCAATTCAAGCTCCAATCTCTTTCCGGTGGGACTTTCATGGAAAAGCATGTGGATGAAGCTTGGGAGTTTGTAGAGAAACAAGCTTTAGTGATTGAGAAGTAATCCCATAGGAAGAGTGATGTGAGAAAGGTGGGAGCATATGAGGTGAGTGAAGTCACCATGAGCAATTTCAAGCTTGACGCCATCAACAACGAGCTAAAGTCTTTGAGGGAGTTGTGTGCCACAACTTTGAAGAATCAAGCAAGCCCTCAAGTGCAAGTGCAAGAAAACTTGTCTTCCAAGGAGGAAGATGTGAACTACATGGGAAGGGGAAATTACAACAACTATCAAGGCCCAAGGAACTTCAACAACAACCGGCAATTCAACAATTACCGGCCTAACCACAACCATCCCGGGTTTTCCTATTCTAACCCGGATGGAGCCTTGAACCCTCCCGCTTCCACAAGCGCAGCTCCACCACCAAAGGCTTCACAAGAACCTCCACCCGGATTTACTCAACCTCCAAAGGATAGAACCGAGATGATGTTTGAGCAATTGCTTGGAAGGTTGAGTGGTCTTGAGAGCACCGTGACTTCTATTTCTAAGGCTCAAAAGGTTTTGGAAGCACAAGTGTTCCAAAAGGCGGGTGAAGCTCATAGAGATCCGGGAAAGCTTCCCGGAAGAACCGAAGATAACCCAAGAGGCCAAGTGTTGGCTATTACAACAAGGAGTGGGCTAAGCATGAAGGATCCCTTACCTAAGGGAAATGACAAAGGGAAGCAAGTGGTGAATGAAGAAGAGCAATTGCAAGACGATGGAGGGAAGAGCAAGGATGATGAGCCATCATATGTGGCGCCACCTCCATACAAACCACCACTACCGTTTCCACAATCACGAGCAAGAGCTCGCTTGGACAAACACTTTGGTAAATTCCTTGAACTTATGTCTAAATTGCATATTAATATTCCGTTCATGGATGCTATCTTAGGAATGCCGGCATATGGCAAGTTCTTGAAAGAAATACTCTCCAACAAAAGGAAGTTGGAGGAGTATGGGGAAGTGAGAATGACGAAGAGATCCTCGGAATTGATCCAAACAATGAAGGAGGAGATGCCTCCTAAGCTAAGAGATCCGGGATCTTTTTGTGTACCAATCGGAGTGGGAGAAGTGAAGTATGAAGCCCTTTGTGATCTTGGGGCAAGTGTGAGCATCATACCGCTTGCACTTTGCAACAAGGTTGGGCTAGGAGAGCCTAAACTGGTCAAGATGACCCTTTACATGGCAGACCGCTCTATTACTCACCCGGTTGGGATATTGGAAGACACACCGGTGCAACTCGGGAAGTTCTATGTGCCGATTGATTTTGTTGTCTTGGACATCCCGGCGGACTATCCGGTTCCCATCATCTTAGGGAGACCTTTCCTAGCCACTTCCGGATGCTTGGTGGATTGTAAAAATGGAATTCTCTCCTTCAACATTGGAGAGGAGAATATCAAGTTCAAGCTGTCCACAATGATGAAAGGGCCAAACCTTGATGAGGATGTATTCAACATAGTCGAGCAAGAGGAATCTAGAGAAGTTGTTAGCTCGATTTTGATCAAGGATCCCTTGAAGAAGGTCCTTAGCTTAAGTTTGATGGAGGAAGGTGTTGAGGAGGCTTGCAATGAAGAAATCAAGGCCTTGGAAGCATTAGAAAAGGAGACAAGAGCTGAATTTGAAGTCCACGAGAGTATGCTGAGTTCCTGTAGAAACCACGGTCGTGGAGATGCTTCCACGGTCGTGGAGATGCTTCCACGGCCGTGGAACTCTCTGGAATGCTCCGAAGAGCAAGCTTTGCAAGGTCCACGGCCGTGGATGTGCCAGGATCCGTGGAGTTGCCCGTGGTTTCCCCAAAAGCAGCCCTTGTTGTTGATCAAGCTTCAAGGAGCCTTGGAGAGCCTTCATTTGCTTTGGATTCATCTCAACCAACGTTATTTGGATCGTCTCCACTCGATAAAGGTCCTCCAAAACTTGAACTCAAACTCCTCCCCTCTCATTTGAAGTATGCTTTTCTTGGTGATAATTCTACATATCCGGTGATCGTGAATGCATGCTTGAATGATGATGAACTTGCTAGGTTGTTGCATGAGCTAAGATTGCATAGGAAAGCCATTGTCTACACTATTGATGATTTAGTTGGCATAAAACCTTCCTTGTGCATGCATAAGATATTGATGGAAGATGACCATAAACCTTCTATTGAACATCAAAGAAGATTGAATCCTATAATGAAAGAGGTAGTCAAGAAAGAGATCATTAAGTTGCTAGATGCGGGAATCATCTACCCTATTTCGGATAGTAATTGGGTTAGTCCCGTGCATGTGGTTCCTAAGAAGGGTGGGATAACCGTAGTGACTAATGAGAACAATGAACTAATCCCAACTAGAACGGTTACGGGATGGAGGATGTGTATTGACTATAGGAAGTTGAACATGGCCTCTAGGAAAGATCACTTTCCCCTTCCTTTCATTGACCAAATGCTAGAGAGGTTAGCTCAACATTCTCACTTTTGCTACTTAGATGGCTATAGTGGATTCTTCCAAATCCCTATACACCCCGATGACCAAGAGAAAACCACATTTACATGTCCATGGGGTACTTTTGCATATAGGAGAATGCCATTTGGGTTATGTAATGCACCCGCCACCTTTCAAAGGTGTATGATGGCTATCTTTTCTGAATACATTGAGAATATCATGGAAGTGTTCATGGATGATTTTTCTGTTTATGGATCTTCCTTTGATGATTGCTTAGCTAACTTGTCTTTAGTGCTTAAGAGATGTGAGGAGACAAATCTTGTCTTGAACTGGGAAAAATGCCACTTCATGGTAAGTGAAGGTATTGTGTTGGGACACTTGGTGTCCAACCGTGACATTGAGGTTGATAGAGCCAAGATTGAAATGATAGAGAAGTTGCCACCACCTACCTCGGTGAAGGGGGTAAGGAGTTTTCTAGGGCATGCCGGTTTTTACCGGAGGTTTATTAAAGATTTCTCTAAGATTTCTAAGCCTCTTACTAACCTACTAATGAAAGATGTTGAGTTTGTTTTCTCCAAGGATTGCCTCGAGGCTTTTTGTAGGTTGAAGAATGCTTTGATCTCCGCACCCATCATGCAACCTCCGGATTGGAGTTTACCGTTTGAGATCATGTGCGACGCGAGTGATGTAGCCGTTGGGGCTGTTTTGGGACAAAGGAAAGAAGGGCTAACACATGCCATCTATTATTCTAGCAAGACGCTAGATGATGCCCAACTCAATTATGCTACCACCGAGAAGGAGTTGTTAGCGGTTGTGTACGCATTTGAGAAGTTCCGCTCATATCTTGTTGGAGCGAAGGTCATTGTTTATACGGATCATGCTGCGATCCGTTATCTCCTTACAAAGAAGGATGCCAAACCTAGGTTGATTCGGTGGATCCTTCTTCTTCAAGAGTTTGATTTGGAAATCCGGGACAAGAAGGGATCCGAAAATTCTGTGGCGGATCACCTTAGTAGACTCCCACCATTGGAGCTTGAGAGAGATGACATCCCGATTGATGACTCATTCTGGGATGAGCAATTACAAATGGTGGAGGAATGCTTGTTTCAAGTGTCTAGGGGAAGTGAGCCATGGTATGCCGACGTTGTGAACTATTTTGTGTGTGAGGAAGTGCCTCCCGGTTTGTTATATGCCCAAAGGAAGAAGTTCTTCAAGGATGTGAGGCACTACTATTGGAGTGAGCCTCTTTTGTTCAAGAGAGGGCCGGATGGAGTCTTTAGGAGATGCATACCAGAGGATGAGGTGGAGAGTGTGATCCGCCATTGTCATTCCTTGCCATGTGGAGGCCATGCTAGCTCACACAAGACATGAGCGAAGGTGTTGCAATTGGGTTTCTTTTGGCCAAGTTTGTTCAAGGATGTGCAGAATTTTGTGGTAGCTTGTGATGCTTGCCAAAGGACGGGCAACATCTCAAGGAGGAATGAGATGCCCTTGAACAACATACAAGAGGTGGAGATATTTGATGTGTGGGGTGTGGACTTCATGGGGCCATTCCCCTCTTCGTGTGGCAACCTCTACATCCTATTGGCGGTTGACTATGTTTCGAGATGGGTTGAGGCAATCGCCTCTCCCACAAATGATGCCAAGGTTGTGGCGCTGTTCTTCAACCGAGTGATCTTCCCTAGGTTTGGAACACCAAGGGTGATCATAAGTGATGGAGGGAAGCATTTCACCAATAGGAACTTCGGGACACTTTTGGCTAAGTATGGGGTGACTCATAAGGTGGCAACACCTTACCATCCCCAAACTAGTGGCCAAGTGGAGATCTCCAACCGGGAGATAAAGGGGATTCTTGAGAAGACGGTTTCTAGGACGAGAAAGGATTGGGCTATGAAGCTCGATGATGTTTTGTGGGCTTATAGAACCGCTTTCAAGACACCGATTGGCACCACTCCTTACAAGCTAGTCTATGGCAAGTCTTGCCACCTTCCGGTAGAGATGGAGCATAGAGCATATTGGGCTATAAGGTGGTTGAATTTTGACCTAAAGGAGGCCGGAGAGAAGAGGTTGCTAGACATGAACGCTCTTGAGGAGATCCGGTTGGATGCTTATGAAAATGCCCGGATCTACAAGGAGAGGACCAAACGGTGGCATGACAAGCGCCTCGTCCCGAAGGAGTTGAGTGAAGGCGACCTTGTCCTTCTCTTCAACTCAAGGCTGCGGCTCTTCCCCGGAAAGCTAAAGTCAAGGTGGACCGGTCCTTATGTGGTGAAGAAGATATTTCCCCATGGAGCGGTTGAGATAGGAGGGGAGCATTGTGGAGACTTTAAGGTGAATGGGCACCGATTGAAGAAGTATATCCCGGAAGCTCCGGTGGATATGATTGCCCCACTTCACCTTGAGTGAGACACCCCCGAGTTTGGTCAAGCTAATGACCTTAAAGAAGCGCTTGATGGGAGGCAACCCATTGGTAACGTTTTTCCCTTTTCGTTTTTTGTTTTTGTTTTTGATTTTTCTGTTTTTGTGTGTTTGGTGTGCTTTGTGTGTGTGCTACAGTCTTGGTAGCATGAAAGCCTTGCATGGAATGTGAATGATGATGATGAGTCCCTCATCAATTATGGGTGGAGCGGACGCGGAACTTGGACGGCTAGCGGTGCCTAGCGCGGGTCCCGACGCCTTGATGAACATTTAGAGCTCTCTACCATTATTGATAGGATCATCCACCATCAATCCACTTGAATAATCCCGAATACCAAAGCAAACCATTTTTACATTGTGAGAACCCTCTTTCACTCTTCTTTACTTAAATGCCACATTGGGGACAATGTGTTTCTAAGTATGGGGTGGGGTTTGCATGATCTTTTGCATGATTAGCATCTAGGATAGTTTCTTATTGTCACATGTCTTGCATTGTACATACACATTTCGAAAATTCAAAAAAATCAGAAAATTTTGAAAATTTTAGTGCTTCTAAGCTTGGGAATGACCCTTATGATTAGATTGTTGTGTGGATTAGCTATGGATGGCCTTGTGTGTTAAATAGATGAATGCATATGTAGACTTGAAGTACTTATCTTGAATCCCATGAATGGTTTGTGATTATGATGCTTGCCTTGATTGGATTGAGGATTGAAAGTCGAAATTGCATGCTAGTTCTTGCACATCATTTAGGAATGAATGAGGCAATTCATTTTTCTCTACTTCTCATATTGATCATGTTGTTTGAGCACCTCAATTGATATAAATTTGACCCCTTTTGACCCATCCGGGAATAGGAGCATGTTAGTGTGTTGAGTGTGTGAAAAGCAAGTGTGGGGTGAAGATGTTGATGAAAGAATGTCATGAATGAAGTGTTGAATTTGTTGTGAAAGTGTAGACAAAAATATAGGTTTGGGGACGTTGGTTTAAATGACGAGTAACTCGGCACCATTCACATAATCGGGTGTTTGTGCATTGCCAAAGTCAAATAAACCGATAGTCCTAACGAGCTTTGGTATGTGTGCCCGGTGTGGATGCACCTCGAAAAATAGAAAAAGCCCGAGGACGGCTAATCACCAAGGTTTCGGCTTTTGTACACCAATGTCATTGTCTCAAAAATAAGTGAAAAAGAAAAGAAAACAAAGAAAGATGGAGAAAAATATACACTTGTGGGAAGTTGATCAAGGACAAGATTGTGGAGTTAGTTCCGTTCCCAGATTAGCATCACATAGCCTAGAAAAATCCCCACCTCATCACAACGTTTCTCGGCCTTTTACCTCACAAGCCCTTGTGACCTATTTGCATGTGTGTAAGACTTAGTAATCTAGATTGGATATGCTCTTGATCATCTTGACCTCTTCATTTTTACATTTCATGCATGCTTTTGAGTTAAGTATGATTGTCTTTCCGTGCCTTCATCGTTTCGATGCATGATTGCTTGTCCATCGCCATGAAACATAACTATGAAGGTGATCCAATATTAGAAGCACAACTCCAAAAAGATTTTGTCGTTTTTCTGCATGCATAAATCATGTCATCTCCTAGTCTATAGTTGGGACTTGCTCGGGGACGGGCAAACCTTAAGTATGGGGTATTTTTGATAACACGATTTATAGCTTAGGTTTAGGTAATCATTTAGATAGATTTTGCACTCATTTATGCATGGTTTAGCACTAGTTCACGACGTTTGCACTCAATTCACGTATTTTGTCGAGATAGACGTCTATACGGACTTTTGCATTGCTTTGTAGGTATTTTGGGAGATTTAGGAGCTCAATCGATACGTTTGAGGATCGTTCATCAAGATGACACACCCTCGGACTCATTGGGATGCAAGCTAGAGGATAAGGAAGACCCGTGGGACCTTGTTGGTGCAAGCCATGCACCAAATCGTGACTCAATGATCCAAAGCAAGCTGAGGCACCAAAACCACGGTCACTGGCACTTCCACGGCCGTGGAAATGGACCGTGGTTTTTGCCAAACGGTTGTGACAGCTGTGCCACGATTCTCATGGCCGACTCTTGCTCAGTTGTGTATAAAAAGTGGTCCTGCAAGGCTGAGAGGGCATCCAATCACATACACTCTCACTACCATTCTCTCCCATACTCTCAACAAGAAGATTCTCTCAAGAGGAAGCTTGGAGGAGAGCTACCATTGAAAGGAGAAAAGCTCCATTGGAGAAGAAGAGAAGAACACACCATTGCTAGTCCTTGATAGGTTTTGTAGTGAAGATTATCGGAATCGTTTTCTAGAGTTGTAAGAATCAATTGAACCTTCTTTTGAAGGGTTGTGAGTCTTTCTAATCTCATTTTCAGCTTGGTTTTACTTGCTTCACTTGTTCATCTCTTCCTCTTCATTATTTTGCAAATGGAAGCCATGATTTTATGTTTGATGATCTCGATTGTGATGATGAATGTTGTTGGCTAAATAGATGCGATTTTAGGGTAAGGAAAGGAGGGTTATGGCTGGACTATGATAGGATGGACTTAGATTTGCCTTTGGATGATTCATCTACTTGAACCGAGCCCCTGTTGGAGTCCACGGTTTGTTCTTGCCAGTCCACGGCCGTGGAAATGGTAGAACAGCCCGTGGTCTGCCTGATTCGTTTGATTAGATGAGTCTAAGTTCTAGAATGTTAAAATGTTGAAATCCTAGTGTTCGTTGAGTTAAATCTATCCTAGGGTGACCTAGTGTTAGCAACTAAGTGTTAGAAGAGACCTACCCGGTAATTCTTACTCTTAGATACCGAAGATGACAAACCTTAGGTAGTAGTGAGCCTCATAAGCCGCTATTGGACTAAGTGTGCTAGGATAGGTGTTTTAAACTTGCCTTTCCGAGACTTACCCGCTAAAGAGAGGTTAGATCCCTAGAATACCATCCGGTTTGTGTAGAATTCCTATCCTTAGGCTCTTTGAGACTTACCCGGTGATGAGACCTTAGGAATGGACTAGTGGACCATGAGACCTACCCGGTGATTGATCCCAATCTAGAAACACTTACTCCCAACATACCATGGTTAATCCAAGGAATAATTAGATAGCTTGAGTCCTATGCCATAACCGGAATTTCCAACCCCTAGAATTCACTCTTCTCTCTTTGATTACATATTTCGTACTTAGCTTAGTTGATTGTTTATTTTGCATGATTTGTGATCTTTGATTGATCACCTAAAAACCAAACCAAAAACATTGAGATTTTCATTTCTTTATTTCTTTCTCTTTTCTTACCCTAGATCTTCACTAAACTTGGTCATTAATCGATTCAATCTCACCTCAGTCTTTGTGTTCGACCTCGGAATACTATCCCTACTACAAACGTCCCGTACACTGCGGGTTCGCTAGGAGTTAGGAGAAATATAACGAGTTATAAATTTAAAGCTTTTGCATGCACACGTTCTTAGCTTAACACCTTTAATTGACTTTATTATCATCTTTGATTGCTTTAATCGCTTTTGTGGTTAGTAATTACATTGACTACTTATACTTGCTTAGGTTTCACCTAAGTCCCTGTTATCGACCCTCTGGAATTCTTGCTTTTTATTACAATTGACCCGTACACTGCGGGTTTGCATCCTTGTTTTAAGCATACTTCTTGGGTTATAAATTTAAAGCTTGCACACACCTTTTGGAGCGAACACTGTTGCTAGGGGACTCTCTCTCCCACACTCTCTTACACACACATCATTCCATTGGTGGGTAGGCTTGGAGGAGAAGAAAACACTCTCATTTTAGGGGAAAGAGAAGAACAACATTTATCTTAGAGTTTTCATAGCTTTTGAGTGATTTTTTAGTGACCTTAGTTGAAGACACTTGCAAGGATTGTAAGGAACGTTTTGGACCTTCTTTTGAAGGGTTGTAAGTCTTGCTTAAACTTATATTCAGCTGGGTTTTCTTGTTTCTACTTGCTTCTTTTCTCTTTCGTTTCATTTTCTTGCTATGGAAGCCATGAATGTTTGCTTGTTGAGTTTGAATCTTAAAATGCATGTTGTTGGCTAAATAGTTGTGATTCTAGGGTAATAGAATGATGGTTATGGCTTGGACTATGATAGAATAGACTTGAATGTACCCTTGGATGATTTGCTTGCTCGAACCTAACCACTGTTGAGAATCACGGTCTGATCATACCTTTCCACGGTCGTGGTTTAGGATGATTTGCCCGTGGTTTTCTCTATTGTACTTGTATTTATAAATCTGAATGTTAGGATGTTAGATTGTTGAAATCCTAGTGTTTGTTAAGCTTAATCTAGCCTAGGGTGACCTAATGCTAGAAAACTAAGTGAGGGAAGAGACCTACCCGGTAATTCTTGACCTTAGATACCCAAGATGATGAACTCTAGGTAGTAGTGAGCCTCACAAGCTGCTATTGGACTGAGTCTGCTAGGATTGTTACTTAGGACTTGTCTTCCCGAGACTTACCCAGTAAGGAGAGGTTTGGCTCTTAGATAGCAATCCGGTTTGTGTAGAATTCTCAACCTTTGGCTCCTAGAGACTTACCCGGTGATAGGACCTTAGGTGCGGGATTAGTGGACCATGAGACCTACCCGGTGATTGATCTCATTTGAGAAACACCCCTTCCCAACATACCATAGCAAATCCAAGGATTGATTAGAAGCTTGAGTCCAATGCCATAACCGGAAGTCCTAACCCCTAGAATCCGCTTTTCTCTCTTTGATCACATATCTTGTGTTTGTGTTGCTTATTTGTGTTGTTAGCTTGATTTGTTAGTTTGTTTTATAATCTTGCATCATTTGTGATCTTTGTTCGATCACCACAAAAACCAAACCCAAAAATATCATGATTTTCATTTCTTTATTTCTTTCTCTTTTCTTAGACTAGATTTGCACTATCCATGATCACTTGCTTGGTTTGATTTCACCTTAGTCTTTGTGTTCGACCTCGGAATACTATCCTTGCTACAAAACGACCCATACACTGTGGGTTCGCTAGGAGTTAGGAAATTATATCGAGTTATATATTGTAAGACTTTTGTGCTATACATTTCTAGCGTAACAAGTTTTTGGCGCTGTTGTCGGGACTTACCCGGTGATAGGACCTTAGGTGCGGGATTAGTGGACCATGAGACCTACCCGGTGATTGATCTCATTTGAGAAACACCCCTTCCCAACATACCATAGCAAATCCAAGGATTGATTAGAAGCTTGAGTCCAATGCCATAACCGGAAGTCCTAACCCCTAGAATCCGCTTTTCTCTCTTTGATCACATATATTGTGTTTGTGTTGCTTATTTGTGTTGTTAGCTTGATTTGTTAGTTTGTTTTATAATCTTGCATCATTTGTGATCTTTGTTCGATCACCACAAAAACCAAACCCAAAAATATCATGATTTTCATTTCTTTATTTCTTTCTCTTTTCTTAGACTAGATTTGCACTATCCATGATCACTTGCTTGGTTTGATTTCACCTTAGTCTTTGTGTTTGACCTCAGAATACTATCCTTGCTACAAAACGACCCATACACTGTGGGTTCGCTAGGAATTAGGAAATTATATCGAGTTATAAATTGTAAGACTTTTGTGCTATACATTTCTAACGTAACAGTTTATACCGATGTTGTAGATGTTCCTCAGGTTCATGATGTTGTTGAGTGATCCAGACGCTATGGCCAGTCGGGGTTCCCGTACATTATAGGACGGGATCGGGTTCATGTTTATGTTGTTGCTTTCCCTTTTGTTTTGAACTCGGTTGCGAGTCTTTTACGTTTTCTTTTGTTTAAACCTTTGGTTTTATATTGAGTTTTGGTTTTCATTCGTATGTGCCTTGTTGTAAGATCCGTTGTGTTGTTGTTACTTTGAGGGTCGGGACCCATTGTGAGGTCCTCGCCTGTAACGCTTTGGGTTTCCAAAATTTGGGGCGTTACATACGCGAAGACTAAAAAATCATCTATCTTGGCAAAATATGAGTACGAACATCTAGTTCCGCAATCAATCCATGACTTGTCTAAAGTCATTTAATATCAATTTCACCTATACATATTTACAAACATATATAAACTAGACATGTAAAAGTAATAATATATAAGTAGAATACAACGGTTTGCTTATACAACAACTAACAAATGATCAATGAGGGGAAAAACTAACTAAGAAGTATATATAAATATGTAAGTTTTATATGTTTGAAATTCATTGATAGAAATCAGCCGGTAAAAACTAGTTTCTAGTCATAACTTGAGGAAAAGAAAAGGTAAGATTTTCAATACATCTTCATTGATAGAAATAAGATGGTAGAGATTACATATTCAGCACACCTTGATGTATTAGAAGCTACTTTACAAAATTAGAAGCTACTAAAAAGAGCACACTTTTGGTTTTTAAATTGTAACATTGGGGAAAAATGATTTATTTTCCCAAGTATTTCAATCACAATTAAGAGAATACTAGGAATACCCGTGTGGTTGTTTATACTAGACCTAAGGTTTAACGTATGGAAATACATATGAGAGCAAGATAGCTATCTAAAGAATACAAGTCTGTTGCAGGCTCATGTACAAAATTATTGAAGCTAAATCTAAAACTTGTTACATAACGATCACTTTGCAAGTTAAGATCTGATATTCCAAAATTAGAAAATTGGGCCAGAAACGTAATGACCTGAAATAATTGGTCAAGATTATAAGGATTAAATTAAGACTACAGGTTTATGGACATGATTTTATCATCTACCTAAATAATTGCCTAAACAAGTAACGTACCAAGTAAACTAGTTGTTGTCTTACTTTGTATTGACATGTAATTAAGAAAGAAAGACATGCTACATCAGTATGATTTCTTTATGCATCTTTTTAAACAATTTGTGTGATGTGGGCAAAAGAGAATAGCATGAAAACTTATTTATTATAAAAGTCATTGATAGAAATCGGCCGGTAAAACTTTATTTATTTTACTGTATAGTTATGACTCCAAGTCCAATATTTTAAAGTGCAGAAAACACACTTTTGTTGTTGTCAAGATCATGAAAACTTACAAAAAAACAAGTGGATAAAAAAAAGAGCACACCTTCATGTATTAGAAGTTATTGTACAAAATTATGAGCTACTGAAAAGAGAACATTTTTTGTTTTAAAATAAAAACAACATGAAAAATGATTTGTTTTCCCAAGTATTTCAATCACAATCAAGAGAATACTAGGAATACCCGTGTGGCCATGTATACTAGACCTAAGATTTAACCATTTGGAGATTCATATAAATAAAAAGGACATCTTATTTTAATACTCTTTAGTCGTTAGTCTACTGCTCTAGATGGTCAACCATTTGTAGCTGCTAACTTAATAGTATGTAATGGGTTTTTAGATTTCATTAGACTAAATCCAAACTTTCTTATTATTTTTTCAGTGAAGGATTACCTTTAGATCCCATATCCCCCTTGTATACCTGTTGAAAACCGAAACAAATAATCAATTTCTTGCTTTAGCTTTCAGAAATATACTTAATGTTTACTGCAAAAGAAATACGGAAATTCTGTAATAATAGATCTAAATTTGTGCTATAAATAATCTCTAATACCCATGAAGTTGGAGGGGTTTGTGAGGTGACAGTGGTTTGTGCTCGAGCTTCCTTGGTATGGGTTCATTAGGAAGATTTTTTTCACAATGAGTTCTAGATGAGAATCAGAAACGGTCTTTAACAAAAAAAAAAACAAAAATCACAAACAAAGCAAGGAAGAGACGAAAAAGAGACAAAGATCATATACCTTCGACTGAGGAGCAGCAATGGTGGAAGGGATTGAAAACCGTCAGAATGAGGAGCACCTATGGAAGAATTGTGGAAGAGATGAAAAGGATAAAATTTTTAGGGCTAATCTGAAACTCAAATTCCAAAAAGAGAAGAAGGACTGGAATTAGAAACAACAAAAATCACACAAAAACAAGGAAGAGACGAAGAAGAGGCGAAGACGAGATACCTTTGACCGAGGAGCAACAATGGTGGAAGGGATTGAAAACCGTTGAGGAGCACCTATGGAAGAATCGTGGAAGAGATGAAGAGGTTTAACGTTTTAGGGCTAATCTGAATTTTCCCTCTTGTATCCAAAAAAAGGTAAATAAAAGTAGAATTATTACTTTCCTTTTTTTATTTACGGGCCTCTTTTTTTGTTACGCTCAACTTTGAGCCGCAATCTAGGATTTTTGCGACGGTGATCAAGAGACGACGCAAAGGCAATTGTTTTAACGACGGCACCTAAACAGTCTCTCAAATCGATGTACAATTCGCGACGGGAATGATTTTGCGGTCGCAAACTAAACGACCACACTTAAAGTCATCGCCATGCTCGCAAAAATTGTTCATTGGCGTCGGGAAACCCATCCCGACGCAAATCTCAGTCGCAAAACTAATGATTTTTGGTAGTGTAAGAATGTTAAAATTTAGGGGTATGGGTTCTAGAAGAGAGGGATAGCGTTTCACAACAACTCCAACAAGAACACAATGGTCATTCTTGAAAATTACACTCAAACCCGACTTGTTAGCATGAGAGAAATGTTTGTGTTTTTTATTTTGATACACCCAAGTCAGTGCCCAATAGGTGGCGCTATTCAGTGTAGTCTTCAGCTAGCCTTCGAAAACCATCTCTCAAAATGCTCACGTTAGGGCATTCATCGGTGAATAATTGTAGTTTCGGAAAATCCATGTGTTAAGGATGAAGTCTCCTACAGTAGCAGGTCCTCCAGAATCCAAAAGGGAATAAATGATATTAGGAATGCTTCTAGTGTTAGGTGCCGAGATTATAGAAAAAACAGTGGATCCCCACCACACTTCACTAGTGTAAAGTGGTCGGACTGAAGAGCGACGGCGGTGGGGTAGATTCTGGCGGTGAGATCTCCTCCATAGAGAGAGTGTCAGGTCGAACTTAGGGAGGGAGAGTGAGATCTGAGAAGAAGAACGCTAAATTGAGAAAGTTCGCGGTTATTTGGGTTCAAAACCCTAACTTTAAATAGTAAAAAAAAGTTAGGAATATATTTACTAAATGTGTTAATGATATGAGTTACTTAGTAAAGTAAAAATGATAAAAGGCCTACTTATGTAAACTTGGCCTTCTTTTAATGGTAAGTGACACACATTAACAAATGTAGTATCAATCTCCTATGGTATAACCAACCAATTTGACAGTTAGAATTCACATATTTTAAAGGTTATTTGATAGAATATTAATATAAACTTCACTTATACCCCACACACACACAAAGAATTCTTTGATAATCAGACTTCTACGAGTACTTCTATGAGTATTTGATATAAAGAAGGATTTGACATTAAGGGTCCGTTTGAAAAATAAGAGTTTATTGTGGTTGAAGCTTAAATTTATTGTAGTTAAAGCTGATTGAACTAGCTATTTTTTTATAAGTTTGTCGAGGGTTTGAGAACTACGAGTTTATCGTAACTGATATAAGCGTAAAATTACGTAAAAGGGCTCCATTTATACTATATTGTAATTTTATTTTTTTAGATAGTAAATTGAGATTATAGTTAAGCATTGTTATAACAACTTTGATATTCTATAATAATAAGCGCAAATTTGGTAACTAGCCCTTTTTAAGAAACCATTAAACTAATTAGTCTTTTATATGTTCTTGAGTTCCACGGCCGTGGAACTCAAGAACAAACCGTAATTTAGGGTGTCGTCGAGGTTTCTCACACTCTCAGGGTCTAATCTGTTTACGATCGATCTCTCATCATCTAAACCACAACTATCAACCCTTCACCTTAGAATTGCTTAAGGGTTTTAGCCAATAATCCTAGTCATTGAATCAAATATCAATTTAAGAAGAAAGAAAGATAAAAACCCTCAAAAACTCAATAATCAATCAAAGTCAATCTCAAATCAGAACAATAAAGTAGTATGTTTAATGAATTCAAAATATGGAACAAGAATCCTCACAACAATCTTAGGGAACAATGAAGAACGGAGTGTCAATCCGTCTCTGAAAGCAAAACCCTAAGAAAACCTCCAAAGTACGCAATCTTCAATATCGCGTCTTTCACAAACCACACTCCAAAATCTCCGATCATTCGTCTCGACTCTCCACCGAGTTGCAAGCGCTGGTCAAAATGAAACCTTAAGCGACCGTCCACAAAACTCCCTTCTCAAGCCTTCTTATAGGGCGAAATAGGGTTACGAGAAAAGCCCAATAACCGTCGCTGACGTGGAAAATATGACACGTCACTTCGTCATGGAAATCACGGTCTAGTACAAGTTTCCACGGCCGTGGTTTAGGGCGTGGAACTTTCTGTTGTGCTCCAAATTCACTCTCCACGATCCAAGGCCAAGTCCACGGCCGTAATTTAGGGCGTGGAAGTCCAAATCCTTTGTGAAAGCCTTTATTTCGTGATGTTCTTCATTCATGCTCCTTCCTTAGCTCCTCCAAAGCATCTCCTTGACATCTAGCATGATCAAATACTCCTTTCCTTCCACATTTTGCTCCGATTCAAGCCTTTATTTACCTATAAACAAAACAAAGCTAGTGCAGATCTCAATATCGACAAAGTGGGTCAATGAGCTCACAATTGCTTCAAACTCATATCCATGTACACATAAAAGAGGGAAAAACAATCAAAACAAGTGCCTAAAATATAGTCATATTTCATGCTAACAAAATTCCCCATACTCGTCACTTGCTTGTCCCCAAGCAAGGTTTTCAAAAGCTTAGAGCATAAAGTAGAATGAAATATGAATGCAAAACAAAACAAAACAATCTTTTTGGTAATGTGCTTCTAATCCATAGATCATCCTCAAATCTTGCTTCATTCATCCTTGAAAACGTTCATACACATAAACTAAAATATGCAAAGCAAAGGAACATCATAAATTGCATAAACTTTAAGACAAACATCATAGCCTTCAAGCATTGTCAAAATCAAGCATGTGAAACTTCAATTTAGATCACCAAGTCAAATAGCACTCTTATGATCTCAAGGACTTTCAAGTAAGGCCAAGAATACGGAAAAAGTGGGAAACTTGCAAAGGAATGTGGCGTATGAATCCGGGAAGAAGGAACAACACAAACTCTTTTCTTTTCACCATTTGAACTAACCACCAACTTAGAGCTTTGCTCTAGACTTTTTGCACATAATTTTTCGACTTTACTTTTGCGGTTATGGACATCGGTGAACAAAAACCGAAGCCTAGGAGATTGGCGTTTCTCAATTTTGAGATGCCTCAAACCCTTGATGCACATACCATAATCCGTTAGGAATATCGCTCAATCCGACTTTGGCAAGACACAAACACCCGGCTATGTGAATGGTGTCGAGTTACTCATCATCATGATTGACTTCCCCAAACCTATTTTCTACACTGTGAATTCAAATAATTGCTTTCATGACCCTCCCACATCAAACATGCCAAAATCAACTCTTCCTAAATCCCGGATAGGTAAAGGAGGCAAATATTTTCATTGAGGGGCTAAATAATCAAAGAAATAAGTAAGAAAATTGAGGTGCCTTAATCATCTCACAAAGAAGTATAAGAACTTATATTGTGATTTCAACCTTCATTTCTCAATATGATTTAGATAAAAACTTTTACATTATGAAACTTGCAAGAAAGGATAAATAACATACTCAATCTCTTCACAATTCATAATTCAATTCAAGCATACAATTGTCATCAAAAACTCATTCCACAAGTAGATTCATCATAGAAATCATCTCTAATCTTAGAAGCACAAAAATTTTTAAAACTTTCATATTTTTATGGGTTTTTCAAAGCCTTTTTCATGCAATGCAATAATGAAATGTGTAACAATAAAAGGAAACATGCAAGTATTCATAGACATAAGCAAACAAAGTGAGTCGAGTTATTACAAACAAGAGTCACACCCCACCCCATACTTGACATACACATTGTCCTCAATGTTCAAAAGAAATAAAGAAAGAAAAGGAACAAAGGAACTCACTAATGGCGGTGGAGCGGCTCTAACCGGCGGATCATCTCATCATCATCACTATGAAGGAGGCGGCGGGAATAGATAGAAGTCGGAGCTGAAAGGCCTCCCAAACTGTTGGCGGTAGACGTCCCTCAAGATCCGGGCGTTCTCCTGGCGCTCCACGTCATGAGCCTGCTGATGGACCTCTCTAAGTCTCCTACTCTCCTCGAAAGGTCATCTGCCCAATCTGGAAGTTGTGAATACCAAGCTGGCGGTTGGCCATACCATGAAGGCGCATCTTGAGGAAGAGTCTGTGCCACCGATGGATGATCATACCATGGAGGAGGAGCTCCCATCTATGGCGGTTGTGCTCCATACCAAGCAGGTGGGGTCTCCATCCACGTCGGCCTCTCACTCACACTAGCCCTGCGTGAAGAAGAAGAACCGGAAGGTCTAGACGGGCAGGGGGGATCTCCTAGGCGACTCCGGGAAGTCGTCCGGCTGATCCGGGAATATGCCAAAGTCATGCTCAGCGCCTCCTGCATCCTGATCATCTCCTCCTCCCATCTCCTCATCATCATCCTCAGCTGGAACGTCATCCGGCACATCTGGAGGAGATATAAGTCTATTGGCATGCATCAGTACGAAAGTCTCCTTCCAGTTGTGACGGCCTAGCATGATAGAATACTTGGGAAGCCATGGAATGCCCCTACCACCTCTCTCCTCCCAAGGCATGGTTGCGGTAGGTGAAGCACGGTGGCGGGGAAAGATGATCTCTCTAGTCATAAGCCCATTGAGACCCAAAGGTCTCACCGCTATCCTAGTGCAAGCGGAGTAGCCTAGCCCAGCTGGTTGGCGATGTGAGTCACCATACCCCATAGCCTATATTCCTGGCCCTTTTGTTTTTCAACTTACTAATGGTATAGGCTAGTAGGGTGGCACAATCTGCGGGAGTACCGGTGAGCATGCAATAGAGTAGGAAAAGTTCATCGGTCTTGATCTTTTGTGGTGTTTTGGTCCTAGGGAAAAGGCATTCTGAAAGGACTCTGTGGGCTATCTTCAAGGCTAAGTGGTATATGAGTTTAGCCTTGGTGTCGGCCGGTTGCCAACGATCCTCACTAGCATAGATCATAGCAATATCTTCCCAAAAGTCTTTAGCATACACTCCCCCGGGAAACCTTCCATTAAAACTCTCACGAAACCCAAAGAAGGTTCCAAACTGGATTATGGAGAAATCATAGTTTTGCTCCATTAACCTAAAAGAAATCGTTCGGTTAACGGCGCTATGCTCAAAGGAAGTTACAAAATCCCTTATTATCTCCTCATAAGCATCTTCCCTAATGGCAAAGAAGATGATCAATCCGGCTCTATCCAAGAGCCAAGTCAAATCATTCACTACATTGAGCTTTTCAAGCTCCTTTAGGACAAGGTACCTAGGACCTATTATCGGTCTCTTTGAAATCTTTTCTATGCCTCCTTCATAATCCTCATGGATTCTAGGGATTCTAGGAGGTGGTGGTGATGGTGATTCACTAGGAGGGGGTGGGAGGAAGAGAAACTATCACCTTTCTGCTTCTTGTTCCTACTTGACTTCCTTCTAAACATTTTTTCTCAACAACAGAAAAAACCACGGTCTGTTCTTGGAATTCCACGGCCGTAGAAATGTACGGACCCGTGGATTTGCCCTCTCTCAAAATTCAACAGATTCACACCAAATTCAACAACCATATCCCTAGACTAATTTTAAATCCAATTTCGTCCAGTTCTCCTAAAATCTTGCAAGGAAATTGAACCAAATTGACCAAGAAGAGAATAGAGAATAAAACCTAGGTTTGGATTTGAAAAATCCAAATTCCTTCTCCAATGTCGATTGTTCACTCAGTTTGATGCTTGGATCTTGTAGATGATTGAAATGCTCCACTTTTGGTTGAAGAATCGATTGAATCGGACTCCGAACGAAGAATTACGGGATGAGGGAAGTGGTCGGCGATTTGGGCGTGGTTCTGGGCGTGGAAGGTGAGGATGGATGTGTTTTTGAGAAGGAAAGAAGGTTATATAGTCCCCGTAATTTTTTGGAAAGTCACGGTGACTCGAGGCATTCCACAACCGTGGAAATGTACGGACCCGTGGATTTGCTCTAAAGCAAAAAATCAATTACAATACCTTGGGTTACTTCCACGGCCGTGGTTTTGGGCGTGGAAGTCTCTGTTGTGTGCCAAAAATCCAAGTTTTGTCAATTCTTTCCAACTTTTTCTTCCTTCCTTTGCCCATTCCTTATTCCTGCATCCAAAAACATAACATACCGGGAGGTATCGAGGGGAAAACAAAACAAAAAAAACTAAACTAAACTAATCTAAGAAAGAAAAACAAAAAAATCAATTGCAATACATTGGGTTGCCTCCTAAGAAGCGCTTTGTTTTGGGTCCGTAGCTAGACCGTTCATGAGTTTATTCGAGGACAATCGGAGCGATTTCCTCAGCTGGGAGCTCCGGTGAGTACTTCTTAAGTCGTTGGCCATTCACCTTGAAACTTCCGCACTTTTCACCCCATACTTGAACTGCGCCATGGGGAAAAACACGTTTAATCAAATAAGGTCCAGTCCAACGAGATTTAAGCTTACCTGGAAAGAGTCGAAGTCTCGAATTGAAGAGGAGAACTTGATCTCCTTTTTTGAGGTCCTTTGGAATGACATGCTTATCATGCCAACGCTTCGCCCTTTCTTTGTAAATCTTTGCGGTCTCATAGGCGTTTAAGCGGATTTCTTCAAGCTCATTAAGGTCCAAGAGGCGCTTCTCGCCCGCTTCCTTCATGCCGAAGTTCAACCACTTCACAGCCCAGTACGCTTGTGTTCTAGCTCCACCGGGAGATGACAAGACTTCTCATACACAAGGTTGTATGGTGTTGTACCTATTGGAGTCTTGTATGCAGTCCTATACGCACATAACGCATCATCTAGTTTCAAAGACCAATCATTCCTTGTCTTTGACACCGTCTTCTCAAGGATGCCCTTGATCTCTCTATTCGAAATTTCAAGTTGTCCGCTTGTTTTTGGATGGTAGGGAGTGGCGATCTTGTGAGTCACCCCATACTTAGCTCGTAGAGCTTCGAATCATCGGGCAAAGAAGTGTGAACCTCCGTCACTAATGATGGTCCGTAGTGTCCCAAACCTTGGGGAAATAGTTCTATTAAAGAACTTGACAACTACCATGGCATCATTAGTTGGAGAGGCAATAGCTTCAACCCATCTCGAAACATAATCTACAGCGAGAAGTATGTATTGGTTTCCGCAAGATGATGGGAAAGGTCCCATGAAGTCGACTCTCCAAACGTCAAAGATTTCCACCTCCAGAATGCTGTTGAGAGGCATCTCATTTCTCCTAGAGATATTTCCTGTTCTTTGACAAGCATCGCAACAAGAAACAGAGGTTTGCACATCCTTAAATAAAGTAGGCCAAAAGAATCCGGATTGCAATACCTTAGCGCTAGTTTTATTGGAACTAGCGTGTCCTCCACAAGGAAGTGAATGACAATGACGAATGACGCTTTGCATGTCGTCTTCCGGCACACATCTCCTAATGATGCCGTCAGGACCTCTCTTGAAGAGTAGAGGTTCATTCCAAAAGTATTGCCGGACATCCCTAAAGAACTTCTTTCTTTGTGCATAGGATAGTCCGGGAGGTATTTCTTGACAAACCAAGTAATTTACAAAATCAGCAAACCAAGGTTCGTTACCTCTAGAAATTTTGTCGATGCACTCTTCCATGATGTGTAATTGTTCATCCGGGAAAGAGTCATCAATGGGTAGATCGTCGTCTTCAATGTGTGCTAGACGACTCAAATGATCCGCAACAGAATTTTCCGAGCCTTTCTTGTCGCGAATCTCTAGATCGAATTCTTGTAGGAGAAGAATCCATCTAATCAGCCTCGGTTTCGCATCCTTCTTGGCGAGCAAGTACCTGATTGTTGAATGGTCCGTGTATACAATCACCTTTGCTCCTACTAGATAAGAACAAAACTTTTCAAATGCGTATACAATGGCTAAAAATTCTTTCTCCGTTGTGGCGTAGTTGAGCTGCGCTTCATCTAGCGTCTTGCTAGCATAATAGATGGCATGGGTCTGACCTTCCTTCTTTTTCCCCAACACCGCTCCAA
The DNA here is from genome assembly GCA_033239125.1 of Fagopyrum homotropicum. Lineage (NCBI taxonomy): Eukaryota > Viridiplantae > Streptophyta > Magnoliopsida > Caryophyllales > Polygonaceae > Fagopyrum > Fagopyrum homotropicum. The sequence goes on from BSWB01000005.1 coordinate 103,038,267, forward strand.
CAGCTACGTCACTTGCGTCACACATAACCTCGAACGGGAGATTCCAGTCCGGAGGTTGGATAATGGGGGCTGAGATGAGAGCTTCCCGGATCTTATAGAAGGCGTCTAAACAATCCTGCAAAAAATCAAAAACTACATCCTTCATCAATAGATTGGTTAGCGGTTTCAAAATCTTAGAAAAGTCCTTGATGAATCTTCTATAAAATCCAGTATGTCCTAAGAAACTTCTTATCCCCTTCACCGAAGATGGAGGAGGAAGCTTCTCTATAGTCTCTATCTTAGCTTTGTCAACTTCGATCCCTCTATTAGAGATCAAGTGTCCTAGCACAATGCCTTCCTTAACCATGAATTGACACTTCTCCCAATTAAGAACTAGGTTAGTGTCTTCACACATTTGCAACACAAGAGAAAGGTTAGAAAGACAATTGTCAAATGAGGAACCATAAACTGAAAAGTCATTCATAAAAACCACCATGATTTCCTCAATATACTCCAAGAAGATGGCCATCATACACCTTTGAAAGGTGGCTGGAGCGTTGCAAAGTCCGAATGGCATCCTCCTATAAGCAAATGTACCCCATGGGCACGTAAATGTGGTCTTCTCTTGATCGTCCGGGTGGATCGGAATCTGGAAGAAACCACTATAACCGTCAAGATAACAGAAATAGGAGTGTTGTGCTAACCTCTCAAGCATTTGATCTATGAATGGTAGCGGAAAGTGATCCTTCCTAGTTGCATTATTCAGCTTGCGGTAGTCAATGCACATCCTCCAACCCGTCACGGTTCTTGTAGGAATGAGCTCGTTGTTCTTGTTGGTGATAACCGTCATTCCTCCTTTCTTCGGGACAACTTGAATGGGGCTCACCCACTTGCTATCGGAGATAGGATAGATGATACCTGCGTCAAGTAACTTAAGGATTTCCTTCTTAACAACCTCCTTCATGATCGGATTTAACTGTCTTTGAGGTTGTCGTGAAGGCTTGAAATCCTCCTCCATTAGAATCTTGTGCATGCATAAAGATGGTTTAATTCCTACAAGATCATCTATGGTATAACCTAAGGCTTTCTTATGTTTTCTTAGAACAGCCATTAGTTTCTCATGTTCATCTTCATTTAAATCGGAACTAACAATAACGGGAAAAGTATAATTAGTTCCAAGAAATGCATACCGAAGATGTGTGGGAAGTGGCTTCAATTCCATAGCTATTGATGCCTTTGATGAGTCTTGAGGTGTGTCCGACGCTTCCTTAGAAGTCTCTAAGGGTGTAGGAGTGATTGAAGAAGACTCAAGAGTAGTTGTGGAAAGAACGAAGTTGTTCTCAGAATTTCCCAAAATTACGGCACCACTATTACTTCCACGGCTGTGATTTAGGGCGTGGAACTCTCTGTTGTGCTCGTAATAGCATTTTACGGCCAGTTTTGGTGAAACTACGGCCGTGGAATAGCACGAATGACAGTGATTTCTCAGATTTTCTGAGCCATCGTATAGTTTCTCAAACTCTTCCTCTTGTACTTCCTTTAGCTCTTCCAAGGCTTCAATCTCAGCATTGCAATCCTCTTCCTCTCCCTTTTCCATGATGATCATGGTTATGACCTTTTGCAATGGATCTTTGAATAAGATCGAGCTCACTTCCTCTCTAGACGCTTCTTCGTCATAGATGTTGAACATATCCTCTCCATGTGCTGGCTCTTTCACCAAAGTTGAGAGAACAAACTCAACCTTCTCTTCTCTTATGTCGAAGGCTAGTCTAGCGTTATTGCAATCCACCATACAACCGGAGGTTGCAAGAAACGGTCTTCCGAGTATGATCGGGACCGGACAATCTGCAGGAATGTCAAGCACAACAAAGTCTATTGGAATATAGAACTTACCGAGCTTGACTGGGACGTCTTCAATGATACCGACGGGACGAGTTATGGATCGATCAGCCATGTACAAAGTCATCTTCACCGGTTTAGGTTCACCTAAACCGACCTTCCTACACAAAGCAAGCGGGATGATACTTACGCTTGCTCCTAAGTGATGTGATCCGGGGAACCGATGCAAATGGATTCACTACAATGTAATGTTCTTATCTTCTTATTCCGAAGTCCGTTTGATGCGATTCAAGATGTTTTAGAACGAAAACTTCAATCTCTATAACTAACGTTTCAAGTGTTTCATCTAATGAAAATTTCAACATGCTCAAAATAGAAGTTGTTCAACACATAATACCCCCGAATCCTCTTCAGTAGACCCTTCAGTATTTTGGACATAAAGAATGATACATTTATCTAATGAAGGTTCATAAATACTTTTTGGAAAGATGATTTAAAGGTCTACAATATTGATGCATATTACAAGTGCAGATTCGTCCAAGAGATGGGTTGTAAATGCAGTTCTTTCAAAAGTCGGATTTATGGACACAATGTGAAGAGTCCAAAACCAATGCCTCATTATGTGGATCTTTAAGGCCTATAATTTATTATGACTTTTGGCCTTGTTTTTGATTTTTTAGCTAGCCTTATTTTCCCTATTTAAAGGCTTGCTTGGTTCATAGAAAAATAAGTGAGAGTTGATAATATTTGGAAAAGTGTTTGTGTCCTTGGTTTTTGGTGAGATGTCGAAACCTCCTCCTTGGTGAGATGCCAGGTGGATTGTCTTTGTGAGATGCGAGGGCGAAGGCATTAGTTCTCATAGGTGAGAGGCTTGTGAGAGTTGATGCGAGTATTGTAGGGTGGATGGTGAGATGCTTGAAGCTCTAGCAATACATATCTTGTACTTTATTTTCAATTATCACAAATCCAAAACACATGTGTATGTTTTCTTTAGTTTTTCGTTTGTCTTGCATCGTTGGATCCTTTGGCTGGGGCATATCATTTAGTATCAGAGTCTTATTCGATGTAAGTCAATAAGAGGCATCAAGATTCGAGGACGAATCTTTTTAAAAGGCGGAGAGGATGATGTGATCCGGGGAACCGATGCAAATGGCTTCACTACAATGTAATGTTCTTATCTTCTTATTCCGAAGTCCGTTTGATGTGATTTAAGATGTTTTAGAACGAAAACTTCAATCTCTACAACTAACGTTTCAAGTGTTTCATCTAATGAAAAATTGAACATGCTCAAAATAGAAGTTGTTCAACACATAATACCCCCGAACTCTTCAGTAGACCCTTCAGTATTTTGGACATAAAGAATGCTACACTTATCCAGTGAAGGTCTATAAATACTTGTTGGAAAGATGATTTAAATGTCTACAATATTGATGAATATTACAAGTGCAGATTCGTCCAAGAGATGGGTTGTAAATTCAGTTCTTTCAAAAGTCGGATTTATGGACACAATGTGAAGAGTCCAAAACCAATGCCTCATTATGTGGATCTTTAAGGCCTATAATTTATTATGTCTTTTGTCCTTGTTTTTGATCTTTTAGCTAGCCATATTTTCCCTATTTAAAGGCTTGCTTGGTTCATAGAAAAATAAGTGAGAGTTGATAATATTTGGAAAAGTGTTTGTGTCCTTGGTTTCTGGTGAGATGCCGAAACCTCCTCCATGGTGAGATGCCAGGCGGGTTGCCTTTGTGAGATGTGAGGGCGATGGCATTAGTTTTCATAGGTGAGAGGCTTGTGAGAGTTGATGCGAGTATTGTAGGGTGGATGGTGAGATGCTTGAAGCTCTAGCAATACATATCTTGTACTTTATTTTCAATTATCACAAATCCAAAATACATGTGTATGTTTTCTTAGCTTTTCGTTTGTCTTGCATCGTTGGATCCTTTGGCTGGGGTGTACCACTAAGTCACAAAGAGCGTCATATGTGACTTCTCCTACTCCAATTGGAATGCAAAATGACCCTGGATCTCTCAGCTTTGGGTGCATCTTTTCCGTCATCGTTTTGATGAGCTCCGAAGATTCCGAACTCATCTTGACTTCTCCAAAGTCTTCTAGCTTCCTCTTGTTAGAGAGGAGCTCTTTCAAGAACTTCCCGTAAGCAGTTATACCTACAATTGCATCAATGAAAGGTATGTTAATATGCAGTTTGCTCATGAGTTCAATGAACTTACCGAATTGTTAGTCTAGACGCACTCTTGCTCTAGATTGCGGGAATGATAGAGGAGGTTTGTAAGCTGGAGGAGGAACATAGACATCTTCCTTCTCCTTCTCCTTATCTTTTCTCTTCTCAGTTGGGACTTCTACAAACTTAGGTTACGGGTCGGTGGTTTTCACGCCACTCCTAGTAGTGATATCCATCACCCTTCCCTTCGGGTTGTCCTCCGTCTTTCCGGGAAGCTTCCCTTGATCTCTAGGAACTTCTCCGGCCTTGCTGAACATTTGGTTTTCCAAAACTTTGTATGCTTTATCAACCGAAGTTATGTAGCTCTCCAAACCTTGTAGCTTTCCTAAGATTGTCTCCAACATGGGATCGGGCTTCTCCTTCTCCGTCTTGTTTGAGCTATTTGATGCTTGCCCCTGGCTTTTCAAAGGAGTAGAAGAAGATGGAGATGTTAAAGCATTTTCAGCACGTGAATAGGGATTACCTGGATTTTGTTGGTTGGATCTCCAATTGTTGTTGTTGGAGTTCCTATTATTATTGTTCCAGTTATTCCGGTTGTAGTTCCGGTAATCATTCCTATTGCATTGGTGGTTGTCTCTCCCTAGGTAGTTGGTCTCTTGCTCTTTTGCCTTTTGAAGGCTAGTTTTTATGACTTCCTTCAACTCTTTGATCTCATTGTTGAGGAAGAATATTTGAGTTTGTGCAGTTTGATTCAACTTAGCTCCCGGATCCCCTTGATTCCAGTTATTAGGATCCACCTTCCGGTGGGAATACTTCTCAATCACTTGGGCTTGCTTCTCAATGAAGTCTCAAGCGTCATCTTCTCTCATGTCCATAAATGTACCACAAGAAAGAGATTGGAGATTGAATTGTGTTTCCACATCCAACCCCTTGTAGTAGATCTCCAATAATTCCAGCTTGGAAATGCCATGGTGTGGGCAATCCAATAAGAGATCTTGAAACCTTTCCCAAGATTGAAACAAACTTTCGTTAGATTTCATAGAAAATGCATTAATCTTACCTCTCAACTCCGCCGTCTTGGATGGCGGAAAGAACATGGTAAAGAACTCCGAAGATAGATCCTCCCATGTGTTAAGTCTTCCAGCTGGAAGAGCTTGATACCAAGACAAAGTCTTGTCCTTCAAAGAGAAGAAGAACGGTTTGATCTTGTAGTTGTTGTTGGTAGCCCTTTTCGGCTTCAATGTCTCCATGAGAATCTCGAAATTCTACAAATTTTGGTGTGGAGATTTAGCACTCGTTCCACCAAATTGGCTTTGGCGAACCATGGTGATAACTTACGGGCTAAAACTGAATTCCTGGATATCTTCAGCTCCGAAATTCACACCTAGATGGTGCGGTTGCTGAATTGGATACATTCTTTGTCCAAGAGTCCGTGGTTCATCCTCTTCATGAGCAACTCTCACATCTCCAACGGGAATGCGAGGAACAACCGGTGGTCTAGGGTTGTTACGAATGGGATGGATCACCGGATCAATGTCCTCTAGTGTCGGCATATCCTCATCATCATCGTTGGATGATTAAGCTTTAATGGACTTAGGTTTCTTAACCTACTTCTTCTTAGCATCATTCATCTCCAACTTCATGTCTAGCATCATAGTCTTGAGCTCATCTATTTGGAATTGATGACGCTGCAATTCTTCTATACGAGCCTTCTCACTCAACTTGAGTTGAAGTTGAGCTTCATCCAATTCCGTTTGGATGTTTCTCTTATTGTTTTCAGCCATCTTTTTCTCTTTCAAAAACTCTTCTCAAAGTTTTCTCAAGTTCTGGATCGAAAGGAACTAGATCTTTGGTAGATCTAGTCTTTCGCATATACCTAAAGAATCTTCAAAAATCACTCAAAAAGAGATATCAAATAACAAGAGCAAAGCTCCCAAGCTCGACAACCGAGAACCGAAATTTGGTCTACACCAAATCCCCGGCAACGGCGCAAAAAACTTGTTCGCCTCAAAGTGTGCGTGCAAATAAGTTTTAATTATAAAACTGAAATCAAAGCAAGCGAACCCGCAGTGTACGGATCGGCGTAGTAGAGCAAGAATTCTAGAGTATCGAACTCAGGGATTTGGTGAAACAAAATCAGTTTCGAATAATCGAGCAATTAAAAGTATAAAAGCTTTGCAAATAATTGGATAACAGCAATCCTAAAGATCTAGGTATCCAATTGTGGCAATCGATTCAAGATATTCTAAAGATATAAGGACAGAGTTGAGGTTGCAAAGGTATAACTAATGTAAGGTTGAGTACGGTGAAGTTTCAAAACCTTATATGTCTAACCCAAGGACACTCTCTATAAAGGTTGTTGAGGCTGCAGTATAGAAAGGATCTAAAGGTAAGAATTAATCTCAAATACCCATGCCCAAACCCAAGGAATCAAAGATAAACTAAAACGGTTAAGATTGTGACACTCGAAACCGAAATAGAGGATGTTGAGTCTCACTACTACCTAGGAAAGGCAAGTCAAGGCTAGGTTAAAGCAAATCTTTACATTTGGATTAAAGCAAAAGCAAGGGTCGTAAAACTAGAAAATCACGGTTGGATCTTGAGATTTCACGGCCGTGGAACTCAAGAACATACCGTAATTTAGGGTGTCGTCGAGGTTTCTCACACTCTCAGGGTCCAATCTGTTTACGATCGATCTATCATCACCTAAGCCACAACTATCAACCCTTCACCATAGAATTGCTAAAGGGTTTTAGCCAATAATCATAGTCATTGAACCAAATATCAATTTAAGAAGAAAAGAAAGATAAAAACCCTCGAAAACTCAATAACCAATCAAAGTCAATCTCAAATCAGAACAATAAAGTAGTATGTTTAATGAATTCAGAATATGGAACAAGAATCCTCACAGCAATCTTAGAGAACAATGAAGAACGGAGTGTCAATCCGTCTCCGAAAGAAAAAAACCCTAAGAAAACCTCCAAAGTATGCAATCTTCAATATCGCGTCTTTCACAAACCACACTCCGAAATCTCCGATCTTTCGTCTCGACTCTCCATCGAGTTGCAAGCGCAGGTCAAAATGAAACCCTAAGCAATCAAAACAATCAAAACAAGTGCCTAATATATAGTCATATTTCACGCTAACAAAATATAGACATAGAAAATTGGTTGAAGAGAGTACTGAGATCTCGAGATTCACCGCCGACTTGCATCCCTAAAGGGAATTTGAGAGGCCTGGTTGATGCTCCTGTTGAGTGTCCGCCATGGCTGTCGCAAGAAGACATCAGCTACTATGCAAAGAAGATTAAGAAGAGAGGGCTTACAAAAACAGAACGCATGGATACAAACAAGTTCATAAGTACTGGCTATAATTTAGAAGCAATAGATGCTTGCATCAATTAGCAAATGTCCATGCTCAGATGTTGGATAAGGGCAACTTTGCAACCAACCACCGGTATATATGCCTTCTTAAGGGTTCCTCCACCGCCCTTCATTTCACGCCATTTTTCTCTTGCCTGTGTGGAATCACTAACCCCTTCAATTGGTACTCGATTCTTCTTCTAACATCTCTCCCTTACTTTGATCTGATAGATAGGGTTTTTGGATCTTCAATTCTGCTTCTTCAAACCAAAATCCCCGGGGTTTAATCTTTAAATTCTCCCACTCTTTGCAAATTTCGCGTCTCGCTCGATGATTCATCTTTTTTCAAGTACAAAAGCAATTTTCGAACTATTGATGTGTTCTTGTGAACCTATTTTTTCCAATTCAACATACCAGAAGGAGAAATGAGACTAAGAGACACTCATTGTACTTTTGGGGAGAACACATTTCCAGTTATACTTCGAGAGAGTTGCTGGAGAGAAGCTAGCACCTTTTGAAAATTAGTTCTTGTATTACTAAAGGTTAAAAGCTTCAATTGCTGAATCTTTTGAAAATTAGTTTTTGTTTATAATCCTCGTCTAGGAATTTGTAGATTTGCCCTATTCTGCAGAGGAATGTCGTCTGCAAAAGGAATTCTCATGTTTTGGCCCTATAACTGAAGGTAGAATTCGATGGTTGAGTGGATTTCTACATCATATATTAATCATTCCCTTTGAATTTTGTTTAATGCCCCTTTGTATTTAAACTACTTAAGGATCAAGCAACAAAGAAATCGAAAGGCTACGCATTTATCCAGTACACGACTCAAGACGATGCCATGTTAACCTTGGAGAACATGGATCAAAAGGTTTATCCTTGTGCCCTTTCTTCTTTTCAAATGTTTCGGTTACTGAATCATGGTTCATAACTTCATATACAGTACTTTGATGGTCGCGTCATTCATGTGGAGCTTGCAAAGCCAGGAAAGGACATGTGCGACGAGATTCCACTCGCATTAGGATCAGAAGGCAGGCCAAAAATCTTCTAAGAAAGCACTTCTGCAAATGTTTTTAGTTTGTTCTATGGTTTATATTTTTTAACTTCCGGTATGTGAATCCGGTATGCGAATCCGGTATGTGAATCCGGTATGTAAATTATAAAAAATTAAAAAAAACAAAAAGAAAACAAAAAAAAATTGGTATGAGTTTCTGGTATGAATTTCATACCAGAAACTCATACCAGAAAATGATAAAAAAAAATAAAAAAAGACAAAAAAAAAACTTATGGTATGATAAAATTTTTGTTATGATAAAATTTCTGGTATGATAAAATTTCTGGTATGATAAAATTTCTGGTATGATAAATGTCCGGTATGTAAATGTCCGGTATGTAAATGTCCGGTATGTAAATGTCCGGTATGTAAAATGTCCGGTATGTAAAATGTCCGGTATGAAAATGTCCGGTATGAAAATGTCCGTTATGAAAACAGAAAATTAAAAAATTAAAAAAGAAAGAAGAAAATAAAAAAGGCAAAGAAAATAAAATAAAATAAAATAAAAAATAAATTCAGTAATTAAAAATTAAAACTTACACTAATATAAGAAATAACAAACATCAACTATTATTTTTTAAATGAAAGGGTTAATTATTTTTACCTACCATTAAATGAAAGTGGTAAAAAATTATGCGCTACATTTACTAAACACAAAACTAAAAAAGCCTAGTAAACCAAATTGTCTCAAACTAAAAAAGGTCTAGTAGGCCAAAATCTTTCTAATAATAATTTGTCATATGAACTAATTAAAATAAGATAGCCTTATTTGTAAACTTACAAGTTGGTTTTGTTAACTTAATTTATTAGTTATATTTACAATTTTCTATATCAAATTAACAGTATATTTTCATCAAATTTTATTTTTAATAATTTAAATTATACATTTTAAATACAAGTGATGTATGTATTGTTTTTAATCAAATATTTAGTGCATGAATAATATCAGGAGATATTTCATTTCCTGCCATCTTTAACACTACAAGTTTACGAGCCGAGCTCTTAATTTAGTGCATCTACGATGACAATTGCCCTTCATCTTCCAAGTTTAGGCAGCTCAAGAGAGCTTTACTTAAAGTCATTCCAGCTTCTACACCAAACATGTTATCCTTCTAGTTAAGCTTTTATAAGTGAGTACACAACTCGATTGCCTTAGACAAAGCAATCCCACCTTCGGAATCAACCCTGGTGGAGGAGCACCTTTCTTGAGGACTTCAAGGATGAGTTTACTGCACTCCTTGTCATAAAGTTGCACTGCAAACCCACAATCTTCATCAGGCTCATTTTCATATTGATGGGTTTGTAGTTGTAAATATAACTTCTTTAATATACACTACTAAAAAAAAATGGTCAAACACGCCGGATGTTTTGAACTATATATCTCATATCTCATTCGGCATAAAGGTTGGAGATGTATTTGTTCTCATACTATATACCCGGGGGAAGTGTTCAAGTAAGGCCCATTATTTCGGTACGGCCGTGCGGCCGTCCGTACGTCGACACGTGTCCCGAAAATTTTTTTTTTTTTCTGAAGAACGAGTAAAAGTAATAGTTCAAAATTTATTATGGAATAGTTCATAACTTATAAAAGGATAGTTCATGAACTATGATAGGATAGTTCATAGTGCAAAATTTATAAAGGAAAGAAGGTAATAGTTCAAAACTTATTAAGGAATAGTTCATAACTTCTAAAAGGATAGTTCATGAATTATAATAGAATAGTTCATAGTGCAAAATTTATAAAGGAGTGAAAGTAATAGTTCAAAACTTATTATGGAATAGTTCATGAATTATAATAGAATAGTTCATGGATTATATTAAAAAGTAATAGTTCATGGATTATATGGGAATAGTTCAAACTTTATAGGAGAATAGTGCATAAATTATATCCGGAAAAAAAAAAAAAAAAAAAAATTTCGGGACACGTGTCGGCCGTACGACCGTACCGCAATATATGGACCGTACCTGAACATTTACCATATACCCGGGGCCTTTTATTTTTATATCCAGCGTATTTACTTATTGTAAAAAATCATAATAATTTGTGTAGTTTTAAGTATTCAGGTATTTGGTAGTATATACCCCAGATATTATGTTATCCGGAGTGTGTAATATCTGACATACCCGGCGTATTTGAGATATATTCCTTGTATTGTGAATATTCAGGGTATTTCTTTCGAAATGTCCGCTTAATATATTGTAGAATATATCACGGATTTAATTTGATCCGGGATATTAAGTTTGTGTTTTCTTTCAAAAAGCAAATATAACATACTCACCTATACGGCAACAACGTATCCATAACATGGAAACAAAGCAAATATAATGTATCTCTTTGAGTTTTCCACATAACTCAATTTTTATGGTTGGAACTAACAAAATTAGATTTAGTTATTTGTTGCCTCAAAAACTAAGGACCTCTTACATCATTCAATGTCTTTCTCACGTTCGGTCATTATTTCAGGGAATGGATAACGCCTTTAATGTTGTGTGAACGGAAAGAGAAAATTATCATTTGAATATCTATGTTTGGAATTCGATGAGTGGACTTTTTGTCCAACTTTTTTTTAGAGTTGTCATGCGCGCTTCACAACCTAAATCTTAATTTGATTGAGAATTGTAAGTCATTCTTATTTCTCACTTTTATAACTTTTTCACTTAGAATGTTCATCAATAAATTTATACAAATTTTCAGTGAAAATATAAATCAATTATTTTTATATATGAATGATGTATTATAGAAATAGTAACTTTTATATGTTATTAGACTTTAATTTTGGGTATAAGTTGAAGCTACTAATGAAATATAATAATATCATAATCTAAATTCTAATTTTCTGTAAAGATTAGACAAAGTTTTATAAAATTTAATAAACATTATATGTTCAAAACTTTTAAAAGTATTTGTAGTATCTTTATGCAACGTATTGACATCTATGCATTTTCTAAATTTTCTCAAAATAGTATTAGTTCACAGTTAGCAATTAATACATTAAGGGCCCGTTTGGTTTTAACTCCGGAATCGGAAACGGAATGGAAACGAATCTAGTCCATATGAATACTATTGTTCATGAAAGTTTGAGGAATCATTCCTTATGGTGTGATGAAATTGAAGTAGAATTTGATTACTTTTGATACCCTATAGGGTAACAAAATGTGGGGAAGTATGTGCATTTTGTATTAATCCATAAGGAATGATTCCACAAAATTTTATGAATAAGGATACATATATGGACTAAATTCGTTTCCATTCCGTTTCCGTTTTCGAAGCTGGAACCAAACGGGCCCTACAAGTAGCAATTAATGTTTACAAGTCATACTCCGCTAATATATTTTGAAAGAACGTATGTGACTACGGAAATATGAAAGAAATAAGCTGACAGCTACCAATCAATTAATGTTTTTTACAAAAGAAAGTCGATAAATAATGTTTTCATTGATTACGTTCAAACTCTACTCTCCTTTCTCTACCATGGAGATTCTGCAAGGTCGGACAGAGAACTCGATCAAGAACCATTGAAACTCCACCGAGAGAAAGGTTATCTCCAATGGCATCCTACTCTTACGTTATTCCATCTAGTATCAACAATATCATATCACACTTGGAATATTGATGTGAAAGAAGCAGGAAGGAAGATCAACATTAAAAAAACATTACCAGAGTGAAATGAAGTATAGAGGTATAAATTACTTCGAACCTACATACAACCGTGAGCTATACAAGTCATATAATATTCAACAATTCACACTATTCACATATTCAACCCAAATTAAAATGTAACTGAAACACCCACGTAATCTTCACCTTTCAACACAAAAAACGCTCACAGACGCTGCTCCCTACTGCACAGATGGATGATGGAAACACAATAATCTTACAAAAATACGTGAATATCCCAATATCCCTCCTCCACAAAGTGTTCTACACTAGTACTATATACATCTAATTATTTAACATCAGACACCATCCTTCTTCAAAGACTTCACACATTCCGCATATGACCTCTTTCGAACAGATCTGCAGATCTTTGGGAAGCACAGTAATCGAGTTTAGCTTGATCCCGGAAGTCCTTCCTGATCCGCCATAGCTCCTCGGCGCATTCCTTCATGGATGGTCTGGACAGTCGGGAAGAGGCTACACATTTTTGGGCAAGCTTCAGCATCCTCTCTACTGCACAGATGGATGCTGGGCTCCTTTGAAGCTTAGGGTCCATTGCCAGCACCGGCGCATCTTGTTTTAGAGCTCGCATTGCCTGCATAAGGACAATAGATTCTTTATACTTGTCACAAAAGGAACTTTAATGGATGTGATTATCCAGATGATGTCGTCGTCCATATCCACATTCCACTCTATACTCCTAACTAAAATCACCTGCAAGTCAGTTGGCAAAAAACTACCTGCTAATGAAATTGCATTCAACCCCCTCATTCAAACATATTATAAGTCAGCTGGCACAAAACTACCAGTTATAAATGAAACTGCATTCAAAACATATCTTTCTTTAATGTTTTGAATTGTGATGAATAAGGAGGTAACACGGCAATGCTTTGGAACATTACGGAACGTACTCAACGAAGAAAAATGTCCCTTACAAAAGGAGAAAGAACAGAGAATAGTTAGACAGACTAAATTACAGGATATCAAAACATCTCTTCATTTTTTTTTAATGTTTTTAGCTTCTTGCCAATTATTTTCAATCCATTGCAAACACAATCATGATAAAGATTTTCGACATGTTTCCTTACGAATGCAATTTCCTTGTCAATGGACAAAGAAGGCCTAAATGTGGGGGAACATGCCCAGAATCAGCTTCATCACATTACAATTTCATCACTTTGAATGTTATAAAAAGGAGGATGTTTGAGATACTCACCCACTTTACTGATACCCTCTCCTTGAGGCCTCTCTTTGGCTCAAGTGGACGTCTCCCTGTCAGTATTTCCACAAGCAGTACACCAAAAGAATAGACATCACTCTTCTCAGTTAGCTGATAAGTTCTCACATACTCAGGATCCAAATAGCCAGCTGTGCCTTTGACCTGAGTTGAAATATGAGTTGGAGCATCTACTTCAGGGACCATCCGAGCAAACCCGAAGTCTGCAACTTTTGCCCGTAGCTTCTCAGTGATGAGAATGTTTGATGCTTTTATGTCTCGGTGGATAATTGGAGGATCTGCCAATAGCAAGAACATCAACAACCTTCGATCAATTACTTCTCAGAAAAGCAAAGGCCATTTTCATTTTTCCGATTTTGCTTTAAATGATTCAGGATCTTCCTCTTTTCAGTTCAGTTATGTTATGAGATTGTAGTTTACTTATGATAAGAGATAAAAAGTCCCACCAGAACATACCCAAAGAATTAGAAATCTGGAGCAAAAAATATAATACAAATGAATAAAATACCCTAGTTTCATTTCCCTTGAGAGATGATGATTATATTGCCTTTAACAACACATTATTAGATCAATTTGTAGTGAATTGCACTTTAAAAATGAAAATACAGAAAACCGCTCATTATCACATTTCTGTTACATATAATTTTGAATATCTATTGATGAAAATGGTCATGGGTGGTGAAATTTCAATTGATGAATGATAATGGATGGGTTCTAGTAATTTCACCTACAAAGGTGGTGAAGAATGTAGTTCACCCTAAATAAACTGGGGTCACTGAGGCAACTGGCAACCCACTCATTACAAAGACTATATCAAAGCAATTTAGTAGCATCGGGATGAAGTAGAAATCAGACACCTTATTAGTAATAATCATAGGACCTAGTGGCAATAACAGGAATTCATCCGCCAGATGCAGCAAAGAGAATCATCATTTTTTCTTGCATGAACTACCAGAATCTGTTAGTTTAACAGCTTAGATGTCAGACATACCACTGTAGTTGTGCAAATAGGCAATTGCATGAGCTACATCAGTAGCGATGTCTAGTCGTTGAGCCAACTCAAGTCCATTTCCTCTTTTACCTGCATTTCATCAATTCAATATATTGAAACAGAAGTAATTATAAGCCTGTTTGATGTACATAAAATTCCAATTAGGTTATGCATAATGCAAAAGAGAATACCATCCAAATGCTCCTGCAGATTACCATTGCCAACATACTCAACCACAATAACATTTTCTTTCCTGTGCTCCACATATCCGTATAGCTTCACCAAATTGAGATGCTCAATCTTTGATAAGGCAAGGACTTCATTATGAAACTCTGCACCTAAGGACTTGCCAAACAGGATCTGCAGGATATAATATGAAATTTATAGTAGTTTTGATGTCCACAATTTTAACTTCAAGCAATGTTAATAATAATAACAGTGACTACATACACATGACACTTGTTCTTACACTTTTAGAACGTTTTACTGCAATAAGAGATCCATCCTTGAGCTGCCCCTTATACACAGTCCCAAATCCTCCTTGTCCAATAAGATTTTCCCGGGAAAAATTATCAGTAGCTTCGAGTATATCATGGAGAGAGAATTTCATGGAAGCTACGGTCCCAACTGTTGAAATTACAGAGCCAAAGGAATTCTGTTGCTTCCCATAGGATGAACCACTGCTCTTGCTTCCTGCTGAAAGACCAACTGAAAAAGAGCTGTATGTGATTATGTGAGAATGCCACTTACCAGAAAAGGAATATTGTTATCAAGGCTCTTCATATAATCAAATCATAGTGGGTTGATTAAGGTACTCAATTAGCAGAGAGATCATGAGTCCAATTCAACAGCAAATCTTATAAATTAACCTCTCTTCTCTTGGGCATATCATCGAGCACAAAAGAGCAAAAATAAAGTTAAGACCAAACTCAATTACGGATAGTATCACAGTCAGGATTAAAGACAACTTACAAGAGCTCCTTTCAACTGCATCCGATATTCTGATGTCATAGCCATGATCTTGAACTGATGCATCCCCACCTTCCGGAACACAAACTACATCTGATTTCGATACAAAACCCGTAAAGATGATGCCAAATTTGCGACGAAAACGGCGGAGGAAAGAAGGTTTTTGAGGGGTATGAGCAGGAGTGGGTGGATTCCGGGTGGGAAATTGGGGATAAGGGGAAGGGGTATTGCGATGAAGCTGATAATTTGGGCGGTGTTTGTGTAGGATTGGAGATTTCTCCATGAAACTAGTCAGGATTGAACATAATAACAAGGGCCAGATTCTTCTTTGTTCGTTACCGTGATGCGCAGAGGATCTAGAGAAGAAAAAAGAAACAATCAGAAAAAGAGAATGAAGAGGTGAAGGTAACTGTCAACGCAACCCCCACTCCCTAACCTCTGTTGATTTGGCCTCTCGTTTAACAAGTAGTCAAAATTTTTTGAATTTTTCCGTTCGGTACCATGAGTTTTTGCCTTTTTTTTTTTTTTTTTTTGATAGTGTTCAAAATTTTTTACGTTTTCATTTGGTATCTGAGTTTTTGACTTTTCTACATAGTGTCTAAAGTTTTTCATGTTTCCAATTGATATCTATGAGGTTTTGGTTTTTCCGTTCCGTAACTTTATTTTTTTATTTTTTTTCTAAAATAACGTTACTTTTATTAAATTTATTAAAAAAAAAAGAAAAAAAATATAATAACTATTCCATATTATAAATTTCGAAGATAAGTATATTTTATATTTTTTGGTGGGATACAAGTATATTTTAATTAAACAAATTTAATCAATTATTAATAAATTATGGTATTTTTTTAATAAAATTTTTATATATCATTTTATGATTTATATATATATATATAGGTTAATGTTCAGGTAAGGCTCTTTTATTGCGGTACGGCCGTACGGCCGTACCGCAGGGCGACACGTGTCCCGAAAAAAAAATTTTTTTTTTTTTTTTTTTTTTTTTTTTTTTTTTACGGAAACTAATGAAAATTTATTTGAACTACCATGTTATAATTTATGCACTATTATCCTATAAACTTTGAACTATTCCTATATAATCCATGAACTATTACTTTTTAATATAATCCATGAACTATTCTATTATAATTCATGAACTATCCCATAATAAGTTTTGAACTATTACTTTTACTCCTTTATAAATTTTTGCACTTTAAACTATTCTATTATAATTCATGAACTATTCTATTATAATTCATGAACTATCCCATAATAAGTTTTGAACTATTACTTTCACTCCTTTATAAATTTTGCACTATGAACTATTCTATTATAATTCATGAACTATGCTTTTAGAAGTTATGAACTATTACTTAATAAGTTTTGAACTATTACTTTCAATCCTTTATAAATTTTACACTATGAACTATTCTATTATAATTCATGAACTATCCTTTTATAAGTTATGAACTATTCCATAATAAGTTTTGAACTATTACTTTTACTCGTTTTAAAAAAAAAAAAAAAAAAAAAAAATTTTTTATTTTTTTTTTTTTTTTCGGGACACGTGTCGCCCTGCGGTACGGCCGCACGGCCGTACCGCAATAATGGGCCTTACTTGAATAATACCCTATATATATATATATATATATATATATATATATATATCAAATATTAATAAATTATGATATTTCTCATGTTTTGATGCAAAATATAATAAAGTATCAAATAGTAATAAATATATTAAAAATCATAAAATAATAGGTAAGAAAAATCATAATTTATTAATATTTGCTTAAATTTGTTTAACTAAAATATACTTGTCTCCCACCAAAATAAAATAAAATATACTTGTCTTTGAAATTTATAATATATAATTGTTATTATTTTTTTTCTTTTTTTAATAAATTTAATAAAAGAATCATTATTTTAGACAAAAAAAAAATTAAAATAAGGGGCACGGAACGGAAAAACCGAAACCTCAGGGCTACCAAGCGGAAACGTGAAAAACTTTAGACACCATTCGAAAAAACCAAAAATTCGGGGGTATCAAACGAAAACGTAAAAAACTCTGGGCACCATCCGAAAAAGGCAAAAACTTGGGGATACCAAACGAAAAAATCCAAATTGTTTTTACATTTCTTGTACTCATTTATATACAAAATCTTATAATATATAAAAATAATAATATTTAAATAAGGATAAATTAATCGTATCCGTTAAAAAATGTGATAAACTTTAATATTTGGGAAATTCCGGATGGTACCCTCGTGGTTTGGGGTATTCCGGATTTTGCCCACCAGTTTTTTCAAGTTCGGATGGTACCCTCAAGTTTATGTTATTTTCCGGATTTTGCCCAAATTCATTACACTTTTTTAAATCCATTAAAAAAATACAAAAAAAAATAAACTAAAATTAAAAAACAACTTAAAATAGAAATAATAATTTATTTATTTTAAAAATACAGTAAAACAGTAACTTTTTTAAAAAAATATATATATTATATTAATTTAAAAATAAATTCGTTAGATAATTTTTATAAAATTTAAAAAAATCAGTGTTTTCTTTTATTTTAAAAATAAATAAATTGGGTTAGCATTTTTAACAACATCTAAAAAAATAAGTTTTATACTTTATTTCAAAAATAAATAAAATAAGAATTTTTTAAAAAATTTTTAAAAAATCACTGTTTTAATTTATTATTAAATTGAATAAATCAGTTTTCTTTTTTTTTTTATTTTTTAATATTACTTTATTTTCTTTCTTTTAGTTTTGGGAAATAAATAAAATAGAAAAATTATTTATTTATTTTAATAATAAATTAAAACAGTCTTTTTTTTATTATTTAAAAGAGTCCTTATTTTATTTATTTTTTAAATAAAGTATAACACTTATATTTTTAGATTTTGTAAAAAATATGCCAATTCAATCATTTATTTTTAAAATAAATAAAACACTGATTTTTGAATTTTTTAAAATTTATCTAATTTATTTATTTTTAAATTAATATAATATATATTTTTTATTAAAGTTACTGTTTTAAATTATTTTTAAATTAAATAAATTATTATTTCTATTTTAAGTTGTTTTTTAATTTTAGTTTATTTTCTTTTGTTTGTTTTTAATGGAATTTAAAAAAGTATAATGAATTTGGGCAAAATCCGGAAAACAACATAAACTTAAGGGTACCATCCGAACTTGAAAAAACTGGTGGGCAAAATCCGGAATACCCCAAACCACGAGGGTACCATCCGGAATTTCCCTTAATATTTCATATCAATTTAAAAAAAAAAAGTTATAAATGGAAATTACGAAGCAATTTTATCTGTGTCGTTTTGTGCGATTTATCTAAAATGAAGAAAGATCATTACCGGCATCTCGCAAGTCCCTCAACAAAACCCTTCATTCCCGGTCTCAACCAGTTTACAAAACCCCCTCACCAACATTCACAGTTCATCAGTACAACCCAGAAAGCAAAGCGTCTATGGCGGCCTCTCTACTGGCCTTCCAAAATGGAATCCTCTCTCCAAATCCCAAGTCCCTCAAGCTCACCTTCTCAAATTCTCTCCCAATCTCCCGCTTCCCCAAACCGCCGATTGCCATCCCCTTCCCAAACTCCAGATCTCCTCGCACCTCTCTGTACTACAAATTCACCCTCCAAAACAACGCCTCCTTTCCCGCCCGTCCCAGGGTTTCCTCCTCCGGCGATGCTCACCCGCTCTCTCCCCGTGACGACCGAGGTGCTCTCGCCCCCATGCCCAGCTTCCTAGAGTTCCTCACCTCCGAGAGGGTCAAGGTCGTTATCATGATCGCCCTCGCTTTGGTTCTTTGCAGCACCGACCGTGTTGTTATGTCTGTCGCCATTGTCCCCCTTTCTCTCTCCAATGGTTGGTCCCGCTCCTTCGCCGGCGTTGTTCAGGTCCGTTTTTTGTTTTCTCTGATTCAATTATCCATTTTTACCGGGTTTCTGGGCTAAAGCTACAGTGCTAGGTTAGACTCAGAAGTTAGGATGAAAGGAGGAATTGAATTGAGAGTTGAAGAATCATTCTGACACGTTCTCCTTCTTCTACAACTGTGCATGATTGTTCTGTTATATATTGCATGTTGCTATTTCAGGATGTTATATAGCAGCCGTGTCATGATGCTTTTCTGTTGTTTCTTTCTTTAGGAAAAAATAACTAGTTATAAAGTTTTACTTGCTCCTATTGTTTCTAAATCTACTCATAGCCACTGATGGCAGTCGTCTTTCCTTTGGGGGTACCTTATTTCACCAATAGTTGGTGGTGCTCTGGTTGATTATTATGGTGGCAAAGCTGTCCTGGCATGGGGTGTGGCTTTATGGTCACTGACCACATTTCTTACTCCCTGGGCTGCTGAATCTTCTTTATGGGCTCTTCTTGCTGTTCGAGCTATGGTTGGTGTGGCAGAAGGTGTAGCTTTACCTTGCATGAACAGTGTCATATCAAGGTATCTATCTCTTGCTAATTTCTATTTCCCAATTATTTTTTGCAATTCTGGAACCAGTAGGTTAAATGTGTTTGATTTGCTTTTTTTTTTTTCCCTAGGTGGTTTCCTCAAGTTGAACGATCAAGAGCAGTTGGCATTGCCATGGCTGGGTTTACACTGGGAAATGCGGTTGGTCTCGTACTTTCTCCTATCCTTATGTCACAGGGTGGGATTTATGGACCATTTGTCATATTTGGCTTGTCTGGGTTCCTCTGGGTTTTGGTGTGGCTATCTGCAACTTCTAGTAGTCCAGAGAGAAGTCGACAAATTTCAAAGTTTGAGCTAAATTACATACTTAGAAAAAGGCCACAGACAACACAGTCATCTGTAGAACATAAAGCCAAGACTAAAGTGATTCCACCTTTCAAAGCGTTGCTCTCTAAGCTTCCAACATGGGCACTTATGGTTGCAAATGCAATGCATTCCTGGGTAATCCTTCTGTCCTCTCTTATTTGTATTGTAAGACTGCTGGACAGCTACTGTTTGCTTTGGTAAGACAATTACCTCTTTCACATGTTAGTCCTGGTAATCAAGATAAAGAGGAAGGAAATTCCATATAGCAGGGTTTAGTATCACATCTCGTCTTATTGGAGTTCACTTCCATAGTATAGGGAACCAGATGTAGCTGATAGCATGCTAATCATTTTTATACATTAATGGGAGAGTACTGAACATATTTTTGTGCAGGGATTCTTTGTTATACTTTCATGGATGCCCGTATACTTCAATAGTGTAAGTCATATCCTAAATTGGCTGCTGTATTTTGTCCTCTTGTTTTTTCTATTGGATGAGGGCTTGGTCATCTAGTGAGATCTTTTGTGCAGCTGTGGTGTCGTTGGTATAATTTAAGCACGAATTGTGCTGCAGGTATACCATGTCGAGCTTAGACAAGCAGCATGGTTTAGTGCTGTTCCATGGAGCCTGATGGCTGTGATTGGATATTTTGCTGGTGCTTGGTCAGACTTCTTGATACAGAGTGGTACTGGTATCACTGCAACCCGGAAAATTATGCAGGTTCAATCCTCAACTACATTATTATCTCCAACTTTGTCGTACTGGTATCACTCTTCCTTCTGCTGAAACTTTCCCTGTCTCTGAGAGTTTTATATTTCTCTAAAACTTTCACATCATGAAATTATATGGCTTGCTGTCATCCAAATTGCATTTAATTGTATCACTTGCTGTTTTATATTCCCTTCATGAATTGTACGGCTTGTTGTATATAATTTATGGCTGTTTAGAATGAAGTGTTTAAAGGTTTCCCTTGCATGCTAGTCAATTGGTTTTATCGGTCCCAGCATTGCCCTGATTGGCTTGACTTCAGCAAAGAATCCATCAATTGCTTCTGCCTGGCTAACTTTAGCTGTCGGGTTGAAATCTTTCAGCCATTCTGGTTTTCTTGTAAACATCCAGGTTGGTGGCATTAGATAAGTCCTGAACTGAGCTCCCAGGTCCAATATAATTACTGATATCGTAATCTGTATGTGATATTGTCAGGAAATTGCTCCTGAGTACACAGGTGTTCTCAATGGTATATTTTTAGTCTCCTGGACTGTATGACAAGATCAAATGATTTATATTCTACTAAACTGTTTTGGCTGATGCATGGGAATAAATGTGGTTCAGGATTGGCCACCACAGCGGGCACATTTGCTGCTATAATGGGAACTGTTGGAGCAGGATTTTTCGTTGAACTTGTAGGATCCTTTGAAGGATTTCTGTGGTTCACGTCACTTCTTTATCTCTTTGCTGCCCTGTTCTGGGTCCTATTCTCAACAGCTGAGAGAATTAACTTAATTGAAAAGGGTAAGTGACATTCAATCCTAGCAATTTACTTCTACAAACATGAAGACTATTCATGCAAAACTGCAAGTGTTGGCATTGCAGATTGATGATGAACCAAAGTTTTCTCCACCTGAAACTGGAAATTCTTGGTGTATACGTATAACACCTCATCACGGTACAAGGCTGGGTCTTTGGTTTTCAGCTAATTGTTAGTTAGATATGTAGAATGCCTGTGCTGACCGAGATCAACTGATGGGGTCTGCTACTTGTTTAAAACTTGGTTCCTTCTGTATAGCCTATTTTATCAGCCCAGGTAGTTAATGTGTGTAAAAATATGTTCTTCTACTTCCCTAGCAGGTTCCTTGTATAGCAGCTTGATTCATTTTTGGATTTTTGAATAAGTAAAGGTTAAACATGTGGGAAGTGATTTGAATGAATAAATTATTTAGATTTCAAATGGATAAACGTGAAAAGAAGTATGTTTGTCATAAAGGTTGATAGATCGTTCAATTATGGTCAAATTTTCTTATAAGCTGATTTATTATAATACATTCAGATATGTTGAATAATGTAATGGACAATAATAAATATATTGAATAATGGGCAATCATAACGCTCTCTTTCTAACCTAGGGGCGAAAAGCCTAGGTCGCCGCCGTTACTGTGTTTTCTTCGCACCACCGTGACTGCGTTTTTCTCGCCGACGTGCATATGGAGGAGGGTACTCCTCCGGACTCTGGTTCTAAGAACATTGCGAGTGAGGTTTGCTCTGGACTGGGGGATGTGGTCATGAATGATCAGGCCCCGTCTCAAGCAAGCGGTCAGATAGAGGCAAACACGCTTGAGGCAAACACGAACAATAATAAAGCTGATGGTGTGGAGTCTGGTTCGAAGAATATTGTTCTTGAGAGTACTACGACTCCTGCTGCTGTCGATCTAAACCAGAAAGCGACTATGATTGGTACTATCACAAACCCTAATACCTCGACCAGTCTCAATCAAGGGATTGTTAACCCTTCTGCTACTATTCCGCCTAAGTCCTGGTGCGAGGTTTTAGGAGGAGGAAATTGTAACCCTAATTCTTGCGACAAAGTGAACAGGGAATCACTACTTGGCAGAATCTGTGTCCCCTACCCTGCTGGTGCTGAAGGAGACCCAGTTATTGAAATTGATAAGGAAGTTTCAAAGGATTTGGAAGCCCGCTGGTTGAATTCAATTGTTTTTAAAGTGTTGGGTTTTCCGATCGCTTTTCCGGTCATGGAGAGAAGGATTCGTGAATTATGGAAGTGTGGTGGTAACATCCAACTCATAGATTTGGATAATAATTACTTCTTAGCAAGGTTCAACAATGAGAATGAGCTAATGATGATACTTACGGGAGGCCCTTGGGTTGTTTTCGGACGCTGTCTTATTATGAAGAAATGGACTCCGGATTTTATAACGTCTAGCCCTATCTCATCTGCACCTACGTGGATTAGAATCATGGGGTACCGGTGCAATGGTACCATGAGGCAATCATTTGGAGTATGGCTGAGAGTGTGGGGCTACCTATAACTATTGACCCGAAGACGCTGCATTTTAACAGAGGAAGATTCATAAGGATCTGCGTGGAGATTGATTTAAGCAGGCCGCTTAAGAAGACTATTACCATCAATGGAACGAGATGTCAAATCGAATACGAAGGTTTGGATATTATCTGCTTTAAGTGCGGACGCTATGGTCACTATGCGTCTAATTGTGAATTTGTTCAATCTTCTAAGCTTAACTCTAATGAACAAGCTGTTCCTGCGATCGATATCAGGGATGTCTCTTCTGGGACACCTGAAAAACATGTCACGGTGCATCCTGTTCAGGCCCTGGCGTCTCCTGCTGCCGATCTCGGATACGGACCTTGGATGTTAGTGGCAAGAAAGGGAAAATTTGAAAAAGGAAAGAAACCTGTGGAAAGGGCTACTACATATAATAATACCAATAATAAAAATATGCAATCCCATAATAAAGGAAAGCCTACTACAGGTAAGGGAAAGAGCATTGCTCACGTCCCAACAGAAAAGACAGAGTTGGTAGGACCCAGCAGTGTGGTCCACTCCAAGTTGGGTCAACGTCCTTTGAGTACTGGAGCGTCTACTAGCAATCCTGAAGTTCTAGGTTGTCCAGAAAATTCCGTTGCTCAAAATAACAGCATGGTCAACTCTTCTACTGCGGGCCCACTTCCTAGTGGGGTTTCTGAAAAGCTTACCAACACTGTTAACCAACCTATCTTCGGAGCACTTGGCGACAATGGTAATGAAAAGAATAACAATGAAAGGAAAAAGAAACCTAACAGCAGAATGAAGAACCTAGCAAGAAGAGCAGCATGGAAAGCAAAAAAGATGGAAGATAACCAACCCCTACCTGGTCCGCTTAAGAGACAACGCCATGAACCCTTTGAACCTTTTGCTGGCTCTTGTAGGGAGACTGCAGTGCTGGGTGACCCCAGTTGCACTCTGATGGTTACTAACGATAATAGCTCTCCTGACCTGGCTTTCGATAATTTGGGGGGTATCACGAATCCCCCCCTCCGGATCCGACCTCTGTGCGTTTTATTCCCTCTCTGTCCGTGCAGGAGACTGCGGTCTGTGCGGCTTCTCATGGGACTGCACAGGTGCTAGAGACGTTGAGAGAGGGTGATGAAGAGATGGAATGCCCTGAGGTGATAACTACTGCTACTTTCTGCCAGAAGGGTTTGTGAATCCTTGTTCTTTCTTCTTAAACTCTTATCATATTATTTTATGATGAATTGCCTAATGTGGAACGTATTCGGAGCCGGCAAGAGCGGGTTTCGACGTGCTATTAAGTATTTGTGTAAGACACATAAAATTGATGTGCTAGCAATCTTTGAGCCCAGGTTGTCTAGCATTCGTGCTCAAACGGTTTGTGACCGTTTGGATTTTTCGGATTGCTTTCGGGTTGATGCGGAAGGGTTCAAAGGTGGAGTGTGGCTCTTGTGGAATAAGGATAAGGTAAAACTTTGCATTATCAACAGTAACAAGTGTTTTATCCATGCCAAAATTATTGCAGGAGATAAGGTGTTCAGGTTGATTGTCGTTTACGCTTTCCCTGATTATGTGAGGCGAAGGATCTTCTGGAAAGATATTGATGATGAGCTTTCGAGTATCAAGGATCCTGTTATCATAGGTGGTGATTTCAACTGCATTAGATTTATTCATGAGAGGCTTGGGGGATCCGGAAAGCTCCACACCGATACGAAGACTTTTAATGATTTTGTGTTGAAGCACGGATTGATTGACTTAGGTTATACGGGTGCTGACTTCACATGGGATGATGGTAAAACGACGAAAAAGAACATTCTCAAAAGACTCGATAGAATCTTTATGAACCTTGATGGTCGTCTTTTGTGGCCCAACGCTCATGTGAGACACCTTGCAAGGTTCTCTTCTGATCACTCTCCTCTATTGCTTTCTCTAGATCATAACGTGTCTTGCAGGAAAGAACGACGTCCTTTTAGGTTTGAAGCTGCGTGGATGTCTCATCAGGACTTCATACCTATGGTCAAGACGTGTTGGGCAAACAATCCCGATGTTAGTATGGCTCTTCCTAATCTTAAGAATTCTCTTATTACTTGGAATAGGGTTGTTTTTGGTAATGTGTTTCGCAGAAAGAGAGACACTTTGGAGGAGCTTGGAAAGATCCAAACCAGAATCTCTCACGGTGCCACTGATCGGCTTCTGGAAGTGGAGAGAAGATTGAAAAGGGAGTTTGAACTGATTCTTGAACAAGAAGAGACTTTATGGTTTCAAAAGTCTCGGGAACTGTGGCTTGAGCAGGGAGATCGTAATACTAAGTTTTTTCACACTTCTACAATCATTAAACGTAATCGCAATAGGGTTACGGGCCTGCAACTCGATGATGGCAGTTGGGCTGAGGATCATTCGCTTCTTGAAAAAAAGTGATAATGATGAACATTTATAAGATACGATGTACATTAGTAATCGCAACGTGAAGGAGAACTCGTATGATAATGATGAACATTTATTATATATCAAATAAACCAAAAAAAGTGGAAATGAGCAATGATATATTATGTATCAGGAACAATGTATAAGAACGAGTAAACAACATTTTATGTACAACTATTCTTGTCTGATCATTTGTGCATAATTAAAGTTAATCACGTGAACAACTTATTATTGTTTGGTCATTTGGCCATATGTGAACAACTTGCATTGTGACTGTAAGAACGAATGAACAATATACAACATTTATAGCAACGAATTAGTAAAGACAATGCGCAAATGTGCTATACCGTAGCACGTTTGTTGGTCCATAAATAGCATATTAGCATTTATCCGTTACTGCAAAAATTTATTCACTTTAACCATTGGTTAATCTTGGAATTTGTTGTAGCAACAATAGCATGTGGAATTTGTTGCAGCAATGGATTATTTAGTAACCAAGTGTCTTCTTAAGCCTAAGCAATGGCAATATGAGCATAATTTGATAAGTACAGAGTAAACATAGTTGATGATACATTATTAGTTGTTGAGAGTTCAGAGTCTGCTGGCATGTTTACAAAACAACTGGTGTCGCCCTTCAGCAACGATCTCTCCGTTGTCCTTTGCTATGACGACATTGACATTCACAATGTTACCCTTCTTCCCCATGACTTTTGCTGTCACCTCTAGCTCATCCTGCAATTCAACAATCAAAATCACAAACACAAATCCTAATTCAAGAAAACAAAGGGACGGCTTACATCTACTTTAGCAGCTGCCATGTAAGAGACGGACAAGGTGACGGAGAAGCTCATAGGGAGGCCTTCAATGTAAACCAAAGACGCACCAATTTCATCCACAAAACCCACAATCGCACCGGATGACAGATTACCATCCCTGCCCTGCAAATCCCTAATTCCTCAAACCAAAACCCTAGAAAATCCGAGAACATCCAAGAAAACCCTAGAAAAGTAGGCTTACTATTAGTCGCGGAGGGACCTTGAGAGATGAGACGATGAGGCCCGGCTGGAGACGTCGGATACGGTGCCCACGAACGGAGAAATCTTCGTAGAAGCTCATCTCCTTATGAGGGATGTGAGGGTTAGCCCTCACATGCTCCACTTTCATGGCCTCTTCGGGGGTTAATCCCAGAAGACTCTTCGCTCTATCCCTGCAATCATCCATCTTCATCCTTCTACTTCTCACTCAACTGGTCAAAAGACTCAAAACGAGTATTCATATTCGGTATTTCTTACCCCCAACAAAAAAAAAATGGAAATTCACAAAAGTCAAAAGAAGTATACCGTAAACAAAACAATATTATATTATTATTTTTTAAATTTTTTTCTTGCGGTGTCCTTTTAAAGTTTTTTAATCTGAGGTCGTATTCACACGGCTCAAGAATTTGTGATTACACCACGCATACGCATTGCGTAACCGTGTCAATTTCAACCCTAAAAGCGCTTACGGAATGCGTTTCCGTAAGCGTCTCTCATCCCAAAACCAACAGAAAGCGATTTCTGTGAGACTAAGACGAAGAACTCAAACGGCCAAATCGATCCAACCATCCTATTTCAGACAAAAACGAGTAATGGATAAAGACGGTGACGGATGAAGGCCATTTCAAAAGCGGAAACACTACCCGATAGAGGTATCGTTTGATTTTTGTTCGGTTTCTGTTTCGATTTTGTTCGGTTTTCGTTTTTAATTTCGGGTTCGTAATTGAGTATGAAATTGAGGACAATAGGTTAAATTGTTGTTGAATTTGTTAGTTTTAGGTTGAATGAAGAAGATATTGTGGAAATGTTATTGTCGAAGAAGATGAACAGTGGCACACGGTTACGGGTTTCGTAACCGTGGTGCCACTGTTCATCGTCCAATGCATTGGAATGCATTCCAACGCATTAATTTATGTTAAAATAATATAAATTTAAGTAAACTAATTAAGAAGTATTTAATTAAACTAGAATTTATAATAATTTAGATTAATTAATTTAAATAATTTGAATTCAATTATATAAATACAATTTTAAAAAAATTAATTAATTTATCCTAATTACTTATAATTAAATTATATAAATACAATAAAAAAATTGATTATGAATTAATTTAAATTAATAATAATTTAGATTAATTAATTTCATTGTAATTAATGTAATTATAATTTAAATTAAATTTAATTAATTAAATTTAATTTAATTACATTTTAATTTCATACAATTACTTTAATTTAAAATAAATAAAATAAAATAAAATAAAATTTATTTATTTACTTTTTAATCTTGTTCATATACTTTTACTTTCATTTAAAATAGTGAATAAGAAGTAAATTAAATGAAATTAATTTAATTACTTTTTAATTTCATTTAATTACTTTTAATTTCATATAATCTCATTTATTTTCCTTTAAATTCATCTATATATACTACTAAAACACAGGTAAATGTTCAGGTACGGTTGCTTTATTGCGGTACGGTCGTACGGCCGTACGACAGGGCGACACGTGTCCCGAATTTATTTTTTTTATTTTTTTTTTATTTTTTTTTTCTCTTTTCTGAAACGATTTTTTTTTTCTTTTCCGGAAACTAATGAAAATTTATTTGAACTACCATGTTATAATTTATGCACTATTATCCTATAAACTTTGAACTATTCCCATATAATCCATGAACTATTACTTTTTAATATAATCCATGAACTATTCTATTATAATTCATGAACTATCCCATAATAAGTTTTGAACTATTACTTTCACTACTTTATAAATTTTTGCACTTTAAACTATTCTATTATAATTCATGAACTATTCTATTATAATTCATGAACTATCCCCATAATAAGTTTTGAACTATTACTTTCACTCCTTTATAAATTTTGCACTATGAACTATTCTATTATAATTCATGAACTATCCTTTTAAAAGTTATGAACTATTACTTAATAAGTTGTGAACTATTGCTTTCAATCCTTTATAAATTTTACACTATGAACTATTCTATTATAATTCATGAACTATCCTTTTATAAGCTATGAACTATTCCATAATAAGTTTTGAACTATTACTTTTACTCGTTTAAAAAAAAAAAAAAAACTCGTTCAGAAAAAAAAAAAAAAAAAAAATTATTTTTATTTTTTATTTTTTTTTCCCGGAACACGTGTCGGCCGTACAGACGGCCGCACGGCCTTACCGGAATAATGGGTCTTACTTGAATAACACCCAACCCTCTTAGTTCACATGTCAACACATTAACCATGCCACCTAGGATTTTTTGGCAAATAATTACGGATTTGCCATATATTAATTACAGATTTGTCATATTTTAATTACAATTTTAATTTAAAATTAAAACATTTTTCATATATGTCAATTCAACAAAAAGAAATCCATCTCATCATATTTAGTATCTTACGGTTATAACAATTTGATTTTGTTTGTTACCAAATCTACGAACTTACAACTTAATTAAAAAAATACCCTTTAGGTGCGGGTGTGTTTATTAGCTAACAACTTAATTAGAAATACTATTTAAGACTAAGAAAAAACATTTCATCCAAACTTTGTTATTTATTTATTAACTAATACGGGTAACGTCATGTTGTGATGATTAAATTAAAAAATTTATAAAATGAAAGAACATAATTAAAAATATTATTATTAGAGTATTATATTTATACCTCAATATAACTTTTAAAAACTATTTATTTATTATTAAGAAAATTATTTAGAAAATTTTGAATAAATTTTAAAAATAACATATAAATTTTTAAAAAGTAAAAAGATGGTAAATTTTAACTATTTTGACTTTCGAATCAACTATAAAGTATTTTTTTAAGAAAGAAACAAACTAATTATATAAATAATTATCAACATTAAAATTTTGATATTGTTATAAATAAATAATTAAGTGAAAATAATTACTTATGATATTAGTTGTTAAAAAACTATAAATATTTCGTAAATATATCATTAGTTCATACATATACAAGCTCATGATATATTACTCAAAATTCAATATATAAATATACCCACACAAGGTGCGGGTTATAAACTAGTTCAAATGAAAGTAAAGTAAACTACATTAAAGAAAAATAATTATATTAAACTAAAATACCAAACTATAGATATTACAGGGCATGGAGAGACGGAGGCGTCCTACGGCCTCCGCTCGTAGAGCTAGACTTGCTACGACGGAGACGAGCTCTCAGGTTGCTGGTCCGGCGGCCGGCACACCACCAGCTCAGCAGCCATTGAGACCATCCATATCAGATCCTTCTCCAGCTTTCCGTCGGAGGTTCTTCCACTGCCGACTTATGGGTCAGACTCGGACCATGACGTGGACGATCCTTTTGTACAACTAGGGGAGATAAATCCACCAGCTGGCGAACATGTAGTTACTACTGCTGACGAGCAGATTGAGCCACCTACAAATATCACTACTGACGAGCAGGTAGAGCCACCTACAAATATTGCTGATGAGGAGCAGGTAGAGCCACCAGCTGACGACCATATGGAGCAACCAGAGTTTGATTTTGATGTTCCAGATGCAGAGCCTGTAGTGCCGCCGCAGGAGCCATTTATACCGGCTGATCGAGGCCGTATTGTTGTAGATTCAGGGGCACCGTTGATCAACAATGTGCTGACTTGCTACGCCGGTCACCGTGCTCGCGGTGTGTGGATGGCAGAGGTAGATAACTAATCACAGTTGTAACACATTATGTTACAAAATCTAAATTAATAAAACGTTTAATTGAATCTACCTTGTGTTATGAAGGAGGGTTATAGGAGACCGATGACCGCGTTACGGCGGATAGAGCACATTGATGTGCTGACTAGATGGATTTCAGATGTTGACAGAGTCGACCCCACTTCTTGGTTTCCTATTGCATCTCAGAGTGGCTTGAAGGGTTTCCTTGACGTCTCATTTGTTGGAGTTGACCACGCCCTTATACATGCATTCGTGGAGCGGTGGCATCCGGAGACCAGCAGCTTCCATCTACCTTGAGGTGAGATGACCATCACCCTGCACGATGTAGCCATCATCCTAGGCAGTAGGATTGATGGAGACGCCTTGGTGACACCTATGTTGGCACGAGAGCAAACGAGGTGGTTGAGTGACATCTTCCGTATATCAGAGGTGGAGACTCGGAGTCACCAGACAGCTCTACCTGTTGATTTGTTGAGGACTGCATATGATGTCCTTCGACGCGACCCAGCTACCCCAGCTGAGGAGGTTGCTTTTGTATTTCTCCTTTTCTTTTTGGGCTCATCATTGTTCGTCGATAAATCGACGAACAAGATTCGACCTTGGTTGATCGATTTGGTACGTGATCACGGCCGTACTGGAGACTATGCTTGGGGCACCGGTGTATTGGCGTACTTGTACTCGTACGTATAACTATCACTCTACTTCACTAATTAATAAATTTCATTTATTATTATGACAAATGATAAATCTGAACTTTCCGTACAGTATGTTGGGCGACGCTTTACGGCTGAAGGTTAAGACGATCAGAGGTTATACGTCACTGCTTCAGGTAAGAACTTTCAATGTAATTAGTCAGTTCTTAGTAAGACATGTCGTAATTTAACAAGCATTTCATTTATAATTATTAATAAATTTCATTTATTTAATGTTTACAGTTCTGGATCTACACCCACTTCCCATCCTTGGGTTGTTCGGCCCAAACGAGATTAATTTGTGTTTTTTTATGTCATGTTTGATACTTTATTTTTTGTTGTACATATTACATTTTATGTGTTATTTTGCATTGTACGTAACCTTTTTATGTCTTATTCTATACTTTACCTTTTGGTTATGCCTTGTTTTTCAAAGTTCTATACTCTGTTCATCAATGTTGATTCTTATCGTTTGATTAGTGTGGTGACACTTAAAGTAAAAAGAGTAATGGTTGCTCTCACAAATGAAAATAACAACAAAACACAAGTTATATTACTCTTTTTCCATGAATTACATATAAACTGACAACAACGAAAATGACAACAAACCAAGCATCCATGAAGTACATATAACCTAAGAAGAAGAAGAGGAGAGATTGATTGTCACTTTTCTAAGACACTCTTTGCGCCGGAGTTCGTCGAACAAATTGAATCTATCACGGAAGGGTGCATCCCATCCATCAACGCTAGAATCATGTCCACGATTCCATGTAATGGTCAAAGGTGGTAATGGAGAGTCTGGTTTGAGCCAAACCAAACAACAAGTGATTGACAAATGAAAAAGTGATTGCCATTAATTGGTAAACATGTCCCGGGACAACTGGTAAACATGTCCGTGGGGGTTCTTGGTTCTCAACCGTTGCAACAACTGGTAAACATGTCTCGGGACTTGATCTAAGTATAACCACTACGCACCGGTAATATGTCGATGCTGCCGTGCAAACAAGTGGACCCTTCATCCAATTCTCCGGCCCACAAAGTATAAGATCAGTCCACCAAGTGGACTGAATAATTTCATCAACCGTCCATTTTACCGCCGACTGTTGAAAAAAAAAACAATTAAAAGTGAAGAAGCTATTTTCATTTTATCAACAAAATATGGTTAAACAAAGAAAAGAAATACTCACTTGTGCGTACAAGTCCTTTCTCATGAACATCTCTGTAGCTATTTCCTTTTTAACAATCAAGTAATCTTCTTCCGAGTATCCCGAAACCACAACAAGAGATCTAAATCCACAATGCCCATCTCCTTTAACATCATAGGCTGAAAGGATGAAGGGTTTCATGAACTTCTGAATCTGATCACCCTTGAACCGATAGTTCTTAGAACGTCGGGTGGTGATTTTCTTAGCACGTTGTTCAACCTCCTCAACCTTAACTTCAGGTTCGGCCTCTTCAGGCTCGGCTTCCTCAACCTTAACTTCCGCATGTTGACTTGCTTTTGGTGGAAGACCTCGAGGACGTGGACGTGCCGATCCGGAACCATGTTCAAACCCACTTGGCTCTCTCCTTGTTAAAAGAATGCCGCACTTGGTGGTCTTCCTTTAGTTCTAACTTTCTACTCTGATACTCTCAACATTGAACTGCCCGAATTTCTAATTTCATCATATGATAAAGCCATCCGCTCAAGCACATCTCTCGAAATTAAATTCTTGTTCATTCGCTTCCTAAAGTCTTTGAGTGACTCCATGTATGGATCAATATGGACAACATCATCTTCTAGTGTCGGATTCAATCTTGCCCATCGTACTTGCTTCCAATAAGAATGGATTTGATCCAAACGTATTGACTCCCGATGTCTCATAGCAATAAAGAACTCGTGCGCACAAGACAACCCATTTGGTTTGATCCAAACGTATTGACGTAGATTTGTACTACTAGAATCTCTTTCAAGGGCCAGAGCACATCTAGACAAGCATTTTGGTAAGTTTCTAGACCTAATGAATAAACTATACAATAACATCCCTTTCCTTGATGCTATTCCAGGGATGCCCGCCTATGAGAAGTTCTTGAAAGAGATTCTGTCAAGGAAGAGGAAGCTGGAAGACTTTGGAGAAGTAAGGATGGCATCTAAGTCCTCGGAGCTCATTTAAATTATGAAGGAGAAGATGCCACCCAAATAGAGAGATCCTGGTTCATTTTGCATTCCCATTCAAGTTGGGGATGTAACTTATGAAGCATTGTGTGATCTAGGAGCCAGTGCGAGCATCATCCCGTTGAAACTATGTGAGAAAATCGGACTTGGAGAGCCCAAGCCGGTGAAGATAAGGCTATACATGGCGGATCACTCAATTACCCATCCCGTGGGCATCTTGGAAGACGTTCCCGTCAAGTTAGGTAACTTCTATTTACCTATAGACTTTGTTGTACTTGACATACCCGCAGATTATCCCGTTCCTATCATTCTCGGGAGACCATTTCTAGCAACTTCGGGTTGCAATGTGGATTGTAAGAACGCCAAGTTGAAATTCAACATTGGTGGAGATCAAGTGGAGTTTGCATTGCTTGCTGCAATGAAAAGAGAGCCGTTGGAGGATGATATCTTCAACATCTATGATGAAGAAGAATAAAGAGAATTGGTGAGCTCTATCCTTATTATGACCCTCTTGAAAGAGTTTTTAGTTTTAGTTTAATGGAGGAAGGTATAGATGTTTATTGTGATGCAGATATATGGAGCTTAAAGGCATTGGAAGCAGATCCAGGAGCTAAGATTGAGAGACTAATTCAGGGAAAGAAAAGCAATTTAGGTTTTGGTCCCAGTTCCAGTACCTCAACCGAGGCACTTTTTGGACCAAGCTAGGTGTTCTTATCTGAAGAACATCTCGGTCACCCACCTTGGACCTCGACCGAGGTCGCAAGCGAGATGATGTCAACTGAGACTTCTGAAAGTCCAGTTCTTCGATCTAATTCTACTCCAGTGGAAGGAGAAAGCACGGATCCCCCTCAGAAAGCACCCCCAGTTGTGGAGCTTAAACCACTTCCTAGTCACTTGAGGTATGCTTTCCTTGGTCCGGATTCTACTTATCCCGTTATCGTTAGTGGTTCCCTTTCTGAAACTGAAATGTCTAAACTGATGCATGTCCTGAGAAAACATCGAAAGACTTTAGGTTATACTATTGATGATCTTATTGGTATTAAGCCATCTTTTTTCATGAATAAGATACTAGTGGAGGACGATCATAAGACTTCACGGGAACCTCAAAGACGGTTAAATCTGATCATGAAAGAGGTTGTGAAGAAGGAGATTCTTAAGTTGCTGGATGCAGGTATCATATTTCCCATATCGGATAGCAAGTGGGTAAGCCCAGTGCATGTAGTTCCAAAGAAAGGAGGGATTACCGTTGTGACGAATAAGAACAACGATTTGATTCCAACAAGGACCATTACGGGCTGGAGGATGTGCATTGACTACAGGAAGCTAAATGTGGCCACTCGGAAGGACCATTTTCCACTTCTCTTCATCGACCAAATGCTTGAACGGTTAGCTCAACATTCCCATTTTTGCTATCTAGATGGTTATAGTGGCTTCTTTCAGATTCTTATCCATCCGGATGATCAAGAGAAGACCACTTTCACTTTCCCATGGGGGACATTCACTTATAGGAGGATGCCATTTGGATTGTGTAATGCACCCGCTACCTTCCAGCGTTGTATGATGGCTATCTTTTCCGAGTACATTGAGGAGATCATGGAGGTATTCATGGATGACTTTTCGGTATATGGTTCCTCTTTTGATAATTGTTTGACTAACCTTTCTCTAGTGTTGCAACGTTGTGAAGACACTAATCTTGTTTTGAATTGGGAAAAGTGTCACTTTATGGTTAGTGAAGGAATTGTGCTAGGACACCTCGTTTCCAACCGAGGTATTGAGGTCGATCGAGCTAAGATCGAGACTATTGAGAAACTTCCTCCCCCTTGTTCTGTAAAGGGTGTGCGGAGTTTTCTCGGGCATGCGGGTTTCTACAGGAGGTTCATCAAGGATTTCTCGAAGATTTCTAAACCACTCACTAATCTCTTGAATAAGGATGTTGTTTTTTGAGTTTTCGCAGGAATGCCTTGATGCATTTTACAGGATAAAGGAGGCGTTGATCACCGCTCCTTTCATTCAACCTCCCGATTGGACTTTGCCCTTTGAGATCATGTGTGATGCGAGTGATGTGGCCGTAGGAGCGGTACTTGGACAAAAGAAGGATGGCCGAACCAACACCATTTACTATGCTAGTAAAACGCTAGATGAGGCTCAGCTGAACTACGCCACCACCGAAAAGGAGCTCTTGGCGGTTGTATATGCTTTTGAGAAGTTTCGCTCTTACTTAGTGGGAGCAAAAGTTATTGTTTACACTGACCATGCAACTATTCGTTACTTGCTTTCTAAGAAGGATGCGAAGCCGCGTCTTATTCGTTGGATTCTCTTGATTCAAGAATTTGACCTAGAGATTCGCGATAAGAAGGGTTCAAGAATTCTGTTGTGGACTACCTCAGCCGGCTACCTCTCTCCTCGCGCGAGAAGGACGACCTACCCATAGATGATTTATTCCCCGATGAGCACTTGCATTTGCTGGAACGTTTGATAGACTTCTTTATCTCACCCCATGATGAAGGTGAAGTATGGGGTGAAGACATCTTCTAGCATGTTTAAGGATGATGTACGGTCCAGCTAGCGACCTTAAATCAAGCGCTTCTTGGGAGGCAACCCAAGGTATTGCTTTCTTTTCCCTTTTTTCTAGCTTAGTTTTAGATAGTTTGCTTTACTTTGCTTTTGGCGTCCTCTAGACGGAAACCAGGTACTCTTTAAGGAAGGATTACAGCTCAGGAGCTACACTGAAAGGACAAAAGTTTGAGAAATTAAGAAGACGAAGTTGACTGAGACACATCTCGGTTGCTGTCATAGCACCTCGACCGAGATGTTCTTGAGGCAACTAGGTCTGACATCCAGTCAAACACCTCGGTCCGGTCGGGACCACCTCGACCGAGGTGAAATCAAATTCAGCGAGGGGTATAAAAGGCGAAGCGGATTTCTCTCTCCTCACTTTTCCCTCTCAACTTCAGTCTCGACCGCGCGGGAGATCTCCCTCGTTTCCCCGTTTCTTGCTCGTTTTCTACAATTTTTTGTTCGATTTCACCAAGAGAAGCGAGAGGATCGGATTTCAAGCACCAAACTGCGAGAAAAACACTCCGAATCTGCGTAATCTGGGTAAATTGTTCGAAAACTCTAACTTCTCTCCTTTTATTGATTTAGGACAGATCCGGCTCTGGTTGCCGATTATTGTTGCTGAAAAGGATATAAGTACCCCATAGGAAGAAATTGGTAGTGATTTGGGGGAAAATAACTTGAAAATCAAAGAGTTTAAATCGAACAACCGGTCGCCTCGGTCCAGTCGTGTTGTGTCTCGGCCGAGGTGGTTGTCAGAGCAACCGAGGTGTTCATC
Organism: Fagopyrum homotropicum; assembly: GCA_033239125.1. Lineage (NCBI taxonomy): Eukaryota > Viridiplantae > Streptophyta > Magnoliopsida > Caryophyllales > Polygonaceae > Fagopyrum > Fagopyrum homotropicum. The sequence goes on from BSWB01000005.1 coordinate 103,074,701, forward strand.
CTGTCAGCAGTCATGAGCAACAGATCTGATCGGCAGCTTGTTTTGAGAGATAGGCCCAGTGGTTCTTCCCCTTCCTTTGCATCTCATCCTTCAATACTGGTGATCTACGAGCGTCACCAGGCTGATTTCGATAGGAAATGCAGGCGTCCCATATTTACCCCGCGATTTTTAGATGTTGCTGCCTTCGAGTGCATCCACGTGGCGGAGGACTTGAGGAAGATGATTTCGATGGTAGGGTTGGAGGAGTTTATGGAGATCCGAGCTCCAGCCTACTTAGATCCGACTATGGAGTTTGTGAGTTCTGTCACTCACATGCCTGAGAGGAACATCATCAAGTACCGGTTGCTGAACCGGAACTACATAGTACCGATGGATCAATTTAGAGAGGTTTTTGGCTTCCCGACTCCCACCGTTACCGACTTTCCTTCCCGAGCCGTAGCTCGAGACTTCTGGGGCGAGATTGCCCATGTGGTGGAGCACAGTGACAGATGAAGACCTGGAGACTCCAAAGAGCGCATCATCTTTCATTTAGCATTCCGTCTTGCTCACCGCATATTCAGCGAGACTCTTCTGGCGCGTACTGAGATGCCCTAGAAGGTCCGACAGAGGGAGCTGTTGAGCATGTTTTGTATGGTTACAGGTGGAGTCCTTGACTTTGGAGGGATGCTGGCTGAGGACTTGCACAAGATAAAGGGCAAGTCCAAGGGAGATATCTACTGTAGAGGATTAGTGACCCATATTGCTACTGCATGGGTCTGGATTTGAGTGCATGTACAGTAATTGCGGCTGCAAAGCCGCTTGGTCTTCAAGAGATGATCACGAGGCGTATTCCCGTCCCTCGTGGTCTCAGTACGCCATATGTAGCTATGCCATGGGAGACGACGGCTCCGCAGGGCATTCTCTGGTCAGCTCAGTTTTCAGTCTTTGACCGTCAATATTGGTCGTCTGCATGGTTTCCTTACATGCAGGATGCTAGAGATGCTGCACCAGCTGGTGATGAGGAGGAGTATGGTGATGGAGGAGCTGCTATGGAGACCGGTATTGATATCGCCGGTCCTAGTGTGCCAGTTGTCGACCTAGACGATGAGGCGACAGAGGAGGAGGCAGCAGCACCACCACGACCAGCTCGGCGCAGAGTTCGCAGGCACAAAGATCCCGAGGCTCACCGACGGATCGACGACTTGACTGATTAGATGATCGACTCTTATGCTGCTATGACAATGGATATGTCCCAACGCCTTGCTGATGAGCGCCGACACACTGACGGTTGGATGCATAAGATTAGAGAGCAAGCATTACCAGCAGCGGATGATGGAGATTCAGTTCCAGCACATGATGGGGTATCCATTTGATCCATCCCAGCACCCCTACATCCCATATGTTCCACATCCACCACAACAGTCACCAGCTGACGAGGATTAGAGCTGCAGGGATTTTCTTTATTTATTTATTATGCAGTTCTGCTAGGTCCGGTGAGTTTCCTGATTTCCTTTGACTTTTATTTTACCCATTGGGACAATGTGTCCCAAGTATGGGGTATTTGGATGTATGATTTGACATTATGTGTGTATGCTTGTATGACTTCGTTGGATATTTATGATCTTATTTTGTTTACTTGGTTCTATGTGTTTATCTGCCATTGCATGCATTCATACAGGTTTTTAATTGAGAAAAACGTCGAAAACTGGTTTGAAAAAAAAATTTATTGACCTCGACCGGGGTGTTCTTGACTGGACGAGATAAACACCTCGGATGACGTCAGATCACCTCGACCGAGGTGGGTTCTTAACTGAGAGTTTTTCGAAACGATTTGTGCTTCTTCTCTAGATATGACCTCAGTGATGATTCTGTTTGCAGATTGGTTTTGAAATCTTTATATGCTCAAAAGGTTTTATGATATGTTTAAGTTGCAAAATGCTTTGTTTGAAGTTTTAACATGTTTAATACTTTGTTATTATCAAAATTATGTCGAATTTGAAGGTTGACACCACATGATGAGTTCTATCACATTCTTCTTGGGATGATTAAGGCAATTCATTCTCTTCTCTTCTTCTTCTTGATCATGCTTTAGCCCCTCATATACATATTCGCCTCCCTTTACCTATCCGGGAATTTGGAAGCAAGTAAGCAAAGAAAAGCAAGTGAAAGTGAAGTTGAGATGTTGGTTGAAAGTGTTAGAAAAATAGGTTTGGGGAAGTCAATCATGATGATGAGTAACTCGGCACCATTCACATAGCCGGGTGTTTGTGTCTTGCCAAAGTCGGATTGAGCGATATTTCTCTAACGGGTCATGGTATGTGCATCAAGGGTTTGAGGCATCTCGAGAAATTGATGATTGCTCATCTCCTAGGCTTCGGTTATTGTGCACCTCTGTCCATGCATCCCAAAAAAGTAAAGTAAAATAAGCAAAGCTTATTGGTGGAAGATGTTGAGTTTCAAAGAAAGTGAAGTAAGATCCTTTTCCAGGATTCTAGCACCACATTACCCTACATACATCCCATCCTGACATGTTTCTTGACCTCTTTTGGAAGCCCTTGAGACCTCGAGCTTGTTGATTGACTTGGTGGTTTAAACTGGATTATACATGATTACTTTCGATAAATATGATTTATTATGCATTCTATGATTTTATGCAAAGATGAACAACTTTCTTATATTTATAAAATGTTTTGATCATGTATTGATTTTATTTGCCATGAAGCATTCTCTTAGAGTGATCTACGATTGGAGCACACCACCAAAAAAATATTTTCAAATACTTTTCATTGATCTTTTTCTGACTTATAATCCATTCTATCTTGTATCTAAGATTTGGAACTTGCTTGGGGACAAGCAAGGGACGAGTATGGGGTATTTTGATAGCATGTATTATAGTCTATATTTTGGGATTGGTTTAGACGTTTTATCTTCAATAATCTGCATATATGGATGTATATTATGTGATTATATTGTTGTTTTATCTACCTTTACGGGAATCAAGGTCTACACCTAGTTTCGTTGTAATTGTAGGTAAAATGGCACGTTTTGCACTAAAATGAAGCTAAGGAGTCATTGGAGCTACATTCTGGAGCTTAAGGAAGAACTCATGAAGCATGAAAATGATTAAGAAGATTTACTTTGGACCAGATTCGAGAGATTTCACATTCAATTGAGATTCACCTCGGTCAGCTACAGTGTCACCTCGACCGAGGTGATCTTGAGGAGCGTCCCGACCGAGGCGAATACCCTGCCGCCGGCAAAATCCATATTTTTGGCTGAGATCTTTTATTTTTGGAAAGAAGATATCTTATATTTTTGGGCTGGATTTCTGGAAGGAAGATATGATTTCGGATTGATTTATTTTGAGAGAGAGAGAGAGATATATTTTATAGAAAATTATCTTTTTAAGATATTTTATCTTTGAAAGATAACTCTCCTATATAAAGGGTTGGATTTTCCACAAGTTTAAGCATGCTTGGAGCATCCAACAATTAAGGGATTTTCTGGAGGTTTTGAAGGAAGGTTTGAAGGAAGTATTGAAGATTGAAGTTCAAGAAAGGAAGGAGTCATAGTTGAAATTGCTTTTTGGAAGGAGTTTGTAAGACTTTCTAGATTGTCTTTTGGTTTATTGTCTTTGCTGATTTGTGACTTAAGCAACGTAGTTTACTTGTTATTTGATTCAGTTATTGAGACCTTTTTCTTAAGGTTTTCTTGTTCGAATATTGATTCCCTTTTCATTAAATTGATTATTGTTATCATGATAGTGGTTGGCTAAGTTTCTTATGCGATTCTAGGGTGATTGGCTGAAAGTTGTGGGAAAGACGATGACAGAATGATCTTAATTCCAGCAAGACCCTGAAAGCTCGAATCTTTAACCTTAACCCTAGAACACCTCGCTCAGTCGAAGAACATCTCGGCCGGGGTGGGATCTGACTGAACGAGGTGAACCTTCCCTGATCCGAAACTGAAGTTAAGTGTTCTAGTTTGCCAAATCCTATCCTTATTACACCTTTCCTGGTTCGATGCAAGCCTAGGATGAGACTTACCCGGTGATTCCTTTGTTTGTTTACCTAAGATCATGAGTATAGATAATAAAAGTTTATCTTTTATTGGGGTTGAGTGTGCCTTCATCCCATCTTTGTGAGTTAGCCTGAGACTTACCCGGTAAAGGTGGATTCTATTCCCTTGGATGGTGTGTTGGTTTGAGATTATAGTTCCTTTCCTTAGTACCTTGAGACTTACCCGGTAATAGGAGCTTTGGTTTGGAATAGTGAGTTGTGAGACTTACCCGGTGATCTATTCCCACCTTAGAAACACCTTCTCTTTGCAAACCTCAGCTTTGTCCGCGTTATCCTTTGAGATCTTGAGTCAGAACCACAACTAGATGCTTTAATCCCTAGAATCCGCATTTTCCCTTACTTGACTTTAACATCATCTTTGATTGCTTTAATTGCTTATTTGCAACATTTGACAACTTGATTTTGTGCTTTGTTTCACCTAAGTCCCTGTGATCGACCCCTGAAATTCTTGCTTTTTATTACAATTGACCCGTACACTCACTACTACAAAATTGGGTTTATATTCCATAACATATAATCCGGGCGTGTAATATATGGATTATAAAATGAGAAATAGGATGAATAAATAATTATAATCCGGATTTGATTACGATCCGGAATATAAAGTTCGCTAAATTATGTGATACGCGGCATAAATACACCATAATATGAGCACCCGGATTATTTGATAACCCAAATAACCCGGTTTTGTGACAACCGGATTATAAAGGTATATATATATTTTTTCCAATAAGACACGCCCGGTTTAATTTATTTCAATAAAATCTCCCGATCTCAAAAAAAAAAAAAACTCTCCCGCTCTCCTTTTCTCCCTGCGCACCCTAGCTATTTTCATCTATCTTTGTTCTTCCAATTCGCCGTCGCTTAGAAAAACTTGAGAAGTGCTTCGCAGATCTCTCTTTGGTATGTTTATCAGTTTCATTCCTTCTTCTTCTTGTTATTGTATGATTTCGTGATGAGATGACTGCTCGTCTCTCTTTGTGCCGTCTGATTTCAATGGGACGCAAAACCTAAATCCAGAGTTGGATCTTCCATCTGATTAACTGTTTTTCTCTTTGTGCCGTCCGAATACTTAGTCAATTGACTCTGATTTGGATGTTATAAACCTAATTCCAGAGTTGGATTTAAGGTTTATACTTCAGTCATAGGTGCTTGATATTCTCTTTGTGTCATCCAATTCATATGATTTACTGAATATTGGTCTTTAGCTTTGTTTGGATAGGTGCTTGATATTGATTGAGCATTTTTGAATTCATATGAAGAGATAGTACAAATCTAAATTTTCCTATTTTATAATATAAACCAACTATTCTAATCTAACTGAAATTCCTAACCAACAATTTTTTAGTCTTCTTAATACGCTCTCAAACCTTATTTTTTGTAAAGCTTTTATTTTTGTTAAAGACTGAATTTGATGACTGGTTAGTATATGAAGATATGAGTAGAACATTGTGGAGAAGCTACGTTGTTAAAACTCACTCAACTGACCTAAGGTTGTAAATTTGCATTGAGCACTCTATAGCATGTAACTCAAAGTTCCTACACCCGGACAAACAGAAAAAGGAAGGAAAAAGTAGGTTGTGTAGTATATATTTGACATATTCCATTTTCATTGACAACTCTACTAATGAAAAACACATTCACTTTGGCTATCAGAATAAGTTGCTAAGCCTACTTTGATGGAATAACTAAATAAACCAATTTGAATTTTGAAGCTTCATTGGACATACCAATCACTCTCAAGCAAATGCAACTGAGTAAATAGAGAGATATTGATTTAGTATATAGCAATAGCAATAGTTAACCTAAAATAAAGAATAATTAGTAGACATTATTTATCTGAAACATTTGGATCTCAACATATGTAGAAGTAACTATAGAACAAACCATTTGTAGATGGAAGAATTGTTTGTGGATTTTGCAGGGCCATATGGTTATGTACTTTATTGATTTAGAGGAAAGAATTTGAAAGAAGTAGACCTATCAAAGTTCAAGTTTAAGCTATTCAGTATAAAATGTCAAGAAATAGTCTACTAATTTATTGCTCACTTTCTGAGATAGAAGTCTGTTGCTACTAAACATCCTCTGACCAATGCATAGCAATTCGGTCCATGAAACAAAAGTATTAGGAATAGGGGCCTGTGTTGCAAATTTCTTGTATTCATACATAGTTAATGGGTTACTAACACAATCCAGATGCTACCACACCTCAAGTACCCCCACAACCTAAAAGATATCCTGAAGATCAAAAACTTCAGTATTGCATTCCAATTGATTTTATAGGTTGATCTAATCTAACAGTAAATCTTTCATCACCTCTTTTATACATTAAAAAAAGGTATCCCGAAGATCAAAAATTCCTGTACATACTCCAATGCTATATAAATATTGGTCTTCAAGCCCAGAACCTTAAAAAATCCAAATTTAAGTAGAAAAACTCTATCAAGAAACAAAAAAAAAACTTAGCATAAACAACTAAATACCTCAATCATTTTCGTCTTTATCAATTTCATTCCTTCTTCGTCTTGTTATTGAAAGGTGCTTTACGAACTCTAATCTGTTAACTGTTGGCTAATTTATTCAAGATATATGGAATCTGATATATGCTTTATTATATTTCAAGCAATTTCTTAAGGAAAATCTATTCATTAATTCTCTTATTAACTATTCAGTGTACAATGAACGGTGGGGATGGAGCATTGTTGTTCTCATATTTTATTAGTGTAATGATTTTGGGTTCTTACCATGTTAACTGTTGGTTGCCCCCTTATTCTGGTGGTCCTGATCCAATCTGTATTCTTGACCATGAGATCGGTCGCTCGTGTCATGAAATGCTTTTATCATTGTCTTTATATTTAGTTTTTGTTAACTAATCTTTCTTATGTCACCATATCTATTTATATTGTCACTTGATCATATATATGTATATGTCTGCACTATTTGCTGCATTATTCAATTATTGCATCTTTCTTCATCTATAATCTAATTCTGATCACATTAAAAACCTTATTTACAACACTAATATGCTGCGTTACAACACTAATATGATCTTTAATCTCAATAATTTTCGTTTTTATCAATTTCATTCCTTCTTCTTGTTATTAAAAGGTCCTTTGCGAACTCTAATCTGTTAATTGTTGGCTAATTTATTCAAGATAGATGAAATCTTATACATGATTTTTATATTTTTCATTCGCTTATTAACTATTCAGTGTACAATGCACGGTGGGGATGGAGCATTGTTGTTCTCATATTTTATTAGTGTATTGATTTTGGGTTCTTACCATGTTAACTGTTGGTGTCCCCTTATTCTGGTGGTCCTGATCCAATCTGTATTCGTAACCACGAGATCGATCGCTTGTGTCATGAAATGCTTTTATCACTAACTTTATATTTAATTTTTGTTAACTAATCTTTCTTGTGTCACCAGCTCTATATATATTGTCACTTGATCATATATATGTATATGTCTGCACGGTTTCCAGAGGAAAATATTTCTAATTCAAATAACAGTAGCACAATCTCCAACTAGGTCACTTTTAATAAAAATAAAAGGACAAATAAGACCCATCTGAAGAACTTGATTTGCAAATAAGAGAATAATTATAATAGCTGAAATCATGGGGAGAGTGCCTTACTATTGTGGTGATGAACATGCGATTATCAAAGTTCTAGAATTTGATTTAAAACTTGAGAGTTGTGAAAAGGGTGTAAGCAGAAAAGCAAATATGTATAAGTGATGATGGAAATCTAGCCAAGGTAACTAGTAGAGGCAATTACCCTTGGTTAAGTGTGCTTAGCCCTATGCTTTATATTTATGGTTGCGTTGCTACAATTGTATAATTCAGCCCATCATTTTATTGGTTGATTCTTATAATCAAGGATTAATTCATGTATGTTTCATTCTTATAATCAAAGATAAAATGAAATCCATCATTTTTGTGACTAGATCGAGCTTTCTTGTAATGTAGTTAATCGTGAAGAAGGAAGAGGGTGACAAATACCATGCTTGAATTTGTGCTTCAAGATCGACTCTGAACCCTAGTGCAAATCTGAGGTAAAATCTCGCTAGACTATTTTTTTTTTCAGATTCCTCTAATTACATGTATTTCTTCTCTCGGATTCCCTCAGTTATCAACAAAATATTGTATAAATGAGTTGCTGCTTGTTGAGTTGTTGTTGATACATGTTGGATTTTGTTGCCTGCATTCAACTGTATTCATTGGCATACCACCTTTTTTTTTAAATAAAATAAAATAAAAATGGCATAGTAACTTATTAGTTTCATTATAAGGTCGAGCAAGCTAGCTAAGTTGGGGAGAAAATATGTCGGTTTATGTGTCCTTTACTTTGATTCTACTCACCAATATCCATCCCTTTCTTCGCCACAGACAAACCCACAATCTATCCTTATATTTCCTTCAAATCTACCTTCTTTATTTTTTTTATTTTATGGCCTGATTTTTGTATTAGCCGCATTATTTGATCATAATTATAATTTTATAAGTCAATAGTATGTACTAATTAGTCAAACGCCATCATTTTAGATACTACTAATTTGAGTTAATTCAACTAATACTCGTTTTTATAATTCATAAGAAGATTGTATATAATTTTAAGTTTACTAATTGCATAATATGAATCATATAAATATTAGTTTTTTAATTTTGGATTCAACTGATGAATTTGTATTTAATTTAGAACTTTAATGCAAAAAATATCACCATACAAGGATGATGACATTTCTTATGTTTTGTCTGAGCATGAATTTTGACAAATATTTATGCTTAATTTATTTCTCATACACTTCTTATGACATCTATATTTTGAAGTTTGTTCTTTTATTGTTTGTTTCTATGTGACGTGTTATATACCTTTGTTTATTGCAGTGTTCAAAATTTTCTACGAAGTGATCATTTGCGGTGGTCACTAAGAAGAATCAAAGTACCTTGAATCACCCATATCAGTAATGTTATTTGAAAAAATCACAGACTAAGTTTTTCTAGTTACGTTTGTTTAGGCGTATGATTTAAAGTTTAGCAATAGATGTAAACATGTTTTCATGGCACGTTTTAGTTTATGACAATTAATGAGCAGGTTTATTATGTTTTAATATAATTCAAATGTGTGAAAAATCAATTATTAGATTGAATCAAATGTTACAGGTGCAAATCTTAGATAGAAGAAAGAATGGATTATAAGTCATCAAAAAGATCAATGAAAAATATTTCAAAACCTTTTGGTGGTGTGCTCCATTTATAGATCACCCTAAGAGAATGCTTCATGGCAAATAAAATCAAGACATGATCAATACATTTTATAAATATAAAAAACTTGTTCATCTTTGCATAAAATCATAGAATGCATAATAAATCATATTTATCGAAATCAATCATGTATAATCCAGTTTAAACCACCAAGTCAATCATCATACTCGAGGTCCCAAGGGCTTCCCAAAAGAGGTCAAGAAACGTGTGAGGGTGAAATGTATATAGGGTAATGTGGTGCTAGAATCAGGGAATATGATCTTACTTCAAATTCTTTGAATCACAACATCTTCCACCAATAAGCTTTGCTTATTTTCTCTTTTTTACTTTACTTTTTAGGATGCATGGACAGAGGTGCACAATAACCGAAGCCTAGGAGATCAACAATCATCTATTTCTTGAGATGCCTCAAATCCTTGATGCACATACCATGACCCGTTAAGACTATCGATCAATCCGACTTTGGCAAGACACAAACACCCGGCTATGTGAATAGTGCTGAGTTACTCATCATCAAGATCAACGTCTCCAAACCTAATTTGTTTCTTTCTAACACTTCCAGCCAAGATCTCAACTTCACTTCACTTGCTTTTCGTCACTTGCATCCAAATTTCCGGATAGGTAAAGGGAGGCAAATATGTATATGAGGGGCTAAGCATGGTCAAGAAGAAGAAGAAGAGAGTGAAATGCCTTAGTCATCCCATGAAGAATGTAAGAGAAATCATAATATGGTGTCAACCTTCAAATCTAACATAATTTTGATAAAAACAAAGTATTAAACATGCTAGAATTTCAAACAAAGCATTTTGCAACTTAAACATATCATAAAACCTTTCGAGCATATAAAGATTTCAAAACCAATATGCAAGCAGAATCATCATCGAGGTCATATCTAGAGAAGAAGCACAAAACGTTTCGAAAAACCTTTCAGTTAAAAGCCCATCTTGGTCGAGGTGTACTGACGTCATGCGAGGTGCCAACCGAAATGTCCATCGGTTTTCACGACCTCGTTTGGTCAAGAACGTCTCGGTCGAGCCATAAAAAAAATTTTCAAACTGGTTTTTGACGTTTTTCTCAAACAGAAACCTGTAGGTATGCATGTAATGACAAATAAGCACGTAAAGCCAAATAAACAATAATATCCAAGGGAGTCATACAAACCATACACATAAGTCAAGTAGGTCACATAATACATCCAAATATCCCATACTTGGGGGCACATTGTCCCAATGGGCAAATATAAGTCTGAAAGTCAAAATACTCAGCAAACCTAGCTAAATTGCATAATAAATAAAAGAAATCCATGAAGCTCTAGTCCTCGTCAACTGGCCGTAGTGAATGAGGAATGTAAGGATGCTGGGAAGGATCGAATGGATAGCCCATAACGTACTGATACTGCAGCTCCATCATCCGGCGCTGGTAATGCTGACTCTCCTCCATACGATGCGTCCATCTCTCAATATATCGGCGCTCATCATCGAAGCGTTGGGTGATGTCTACTGTCAAGGTCGTGTAGGAATCAATCATCTGCTCTGTAAGCTCTTCAATCCGTCGGTGTGCCTCGGGATCTCTACGGCGGCGTGGTCTGCGCTGCTGAGGTGACGGTGGTGGTGGTGCTGTTCTCTCATCCTCTGTAGCCTCATCATCAAGGTCAACGGTGGGAATGTTGGGCCCGCCGGTGTCAGTACCGGTCTCCATGGCAGCTCCTCCTCCATACCCCTCATCATCATCATCATCATCCTCAGCTACATCTCTAGCATCCTACATATAAGGGAACCATACAGTAGACCAATACTGGCGATCAAAGACAGAAAACTGAGATGACCACATAATGCCCTGTGGAGATGTCGTCTCCCATGACATGGCAACGTAAGGTATGCCAAGGCCACGAGGAACTAGAATGCGGCGAGTGATCATCTCCTACAATCCTAGTGGCTTCAGAGCCGCAACCAATGTACATCCAGATAGATCAAGCCCCATGGTAGTGGTAATGTGGGTCACCAACCCACCACAGCAGATGTCGCCCTTCGACTTCCACTTTATCTTGTACAAATCATCTGCCAGCATGGCAGCAAAGTTTGGAACTCCTCCTGTCATGATACAAAATAAACTCAAAAGCTCCCCCTGTCTGACCTTCTGGGGTGTCTCACTACACGCCAAAAGTGTCTCGCTAAAGATCCGGTGAGTCAAGCGGAAGGCGAGGTGGAAGATAATCCGCTCCCGGAGATCTCCCGGCTGCCACCTGTCCCTGTGATCTGTAACATGGGCAATCTCGCCCCAGAAACTCCGAGCCACCACTTGGGAAGGAAAATCAGTAACAGTAGGTGTCTGGAAGCCGAAAATCTCCCCAAATTGATCCAATGGAACTGCGTAGTTCCTGTTCAGCAGCCTATACTTTATCCCTCGATGCTCCGGCACGTAGGTCACTGAACTAACAAACTCCATCGTTGGCTCTAGATAAGTCGGTGCCCTGATGACCATGAACTCCTCTAGACCCACCATCGATATCATCTTCTTCAAGTCCTCCACCACATGGAGGCACTCGAAGGCATCAACATGAAGAAAACGTGGGGCGATGATGGGGCGCCCACAAATATTGTCATAGTCCCGCTGGTGTCGCTCGTGGTTCACCGGGATAGAAAACTTAGAAGCTGAAGAAGGAGATGAATGGTGTGAACTGCTAGGCATGTCCCTCAAGGCTAATTGTCGATATGATCTACGTGGGCTAGTCATGCTGGAAGAACACCTAGGTCGCCTAGAACACCTCGGCCGAGACACAGTTGACTAGACCGAGGCGAACTACTGTTCGTACGCACTTCCTGAATCTGTAAGCTTTTTTCCCCCAAAATCACTACCAAAAGCTTCCTATGGGGTACTTATATCCTTTTCAGCAACAATCTATGGCGACCAATGCTAGATCTATCCAGAATCGACGAAAGAAGAAAGGAGTTAGGGTTTATAACGAGATACCCCAGATTCTGCAGAATGAACCATTTTCCTTGATGCTTGTTGCTTGGAAACTAAATCTCGTGCTTCCTCCGGTGATTTCGAGCCAAGAACCGTGGAAAATGAGCAAGAATTGAGATTTTGAGAGTTAGGGTAGCCGTGGTCGAGGTAGTCGTGAGAGGGAAAAGGAGAGAAGAGAGAGAAACCATCTCGCCTTTTATACCCCTTGCTAAATTTGATTACACCTCGGTCGAGATGTTCCTGAGCGGACCGAGGTGTCAGAATGGATGTTAGAGAGTACCTAATGTGTCTCATTCAAACTCTGTCTTCTCAGTTTCTCGAACTTTTGTCCTTCCATATAGTTCCTGAGTTGTAATTCCTTCTTAGAGAGTACCTGATTCCTGTCTAGGAGGACGCCAAAAACAAAACAAAGCAAACTATCTAATCTAAACTAGAAAAGGGAAAAGAAAGTTATACCTTGGGTTGCCTCCCAAGAAGCGCTTGATTTAAGGTCGCTAGGTGGACCGTACGTCATTTTCAAACAAGCTATAGTGGTGCAATCTCCTCAGCCGGGACTTCCGGTCGATACTTCTTTAGCCTATGACCGTTGACCTGAAAGTTTCCGCTTGCTTCACCCCACATTTCAACTGAACCATAGGGAAAAACATTTTTCACAACGTAAGGTCCTGTCCATCTAGATTTAAACTTACCTAGAAAGAGGCGGAGATGGGAGTTGAAGAGTAGAACAAGATCTCCTTCTTTGAGCTCCTTATGAACGATATGCTTGTCATGCCATCTCTTTATCCTTTCTTTCTAGATCTTGGCATTCTCATAGGCATTTAAGCGTATCTCCTCCAGCTCATTGATGTCTAACAGTCTCTTCTCTCCGGCTTCCTTGATGTCAAAATTCAACTATTTGATTGCCCAATATGCTTTGTGCTCCAGCTCAACAGGTAGATGACAAGACTTCCCATATACCAAATTGTAAGGGGTGGTACCGATGGGAGTCTTGAATGCGGTCCTATAAGCCCAAAGAGCACCGTCCAGCTTTATGGACCAATCCTTCCTTGTCCTAGAAACGTTCTTCTCTAATATTGCCTTGATTTCTCTATTCGAGATTTTCACCTGCCCACTAGTTTGAGGGTGATAAGGGGTTGTTACCTTGTGGGTTACCCCATACTTTGATAAAAGTGCCTTGAACTTTCGGTTGATGAAATCTGTCCCTCCATCGCTGATGATGATGCGCGGTGTCCCAAAACGTGGAAAGATAGTTCTATTGAAGAACTTCACGACCACCATGGCGTCATTAGTGGGGGAGGCAATGGCTTCCACCCACCTAGAAACGTAATCAACAGCTAAGAGAATATAGAGATTCCCTGCGGATGATGGGAAAGGTCCCATGAAATCAACTCCCCATACATAAAAAATCTCAACCTCCTGAATATTGTTGAGTGGCATATCGTTCCTTCTAGACAAGTTCCCAATTCTTTGGCATGCATCACAAGAGACAACAAACGCTTTCACATCCTTAAATAATGTAGGACAAAAGAAACCAGAACGTAATACCTTAGCGCACGAATTATGAGCACTAGCATGTCCTCCACAAGGAAGCGAGTGGCAATGCCATATGACACTAGCAGCTTCATCTTCCGGAATGCATCGTCGAAGCATCCCATCCGGACCTCTCTTGAACAGTAGAGGTTCATTACAATAGTAATGGCGTACATCCTTGAAGAACTTTTTCCTTTGAGCGTACGTCAATCCGGGCGGTACTTCTTGACAAACAAGGTAATTGACAATATCAGCATACCAAGGCTCTTTACCATCAGAAACTTGGCGAAGCCAGTGCTCCACCAACTGTGAGTGATCATCAGACAATGAATCAGAAAGATTGTTGTCTTCAGTTAACAACATCTCGCCTGCTGTCTCGGTCGGGATCCGAGGTGGGTGACCGAGGTGTTCTTCACATAAGATCACCTCGCTTGCTCCAGAAAGTATCTCGGTCGAGCACTGGAACTGGGACCGAAACCTAATGTGCTTTTTTTCTCTTGAATCAGTTTATCAAATCCATCTCCTGTATCTGCTTCCAATTGTTCCAAGCTTCGCACATCTGCATCACACAGAACATCTATACCTTCCTCCATCAAACTAAAACTCAAAACTTTTTCAAGAGGATCTTTAATAAGGATAAAGCTCAACAATTCTCGAGAATCTTCATCATCATAGATGTTGAAGATGTCATCTTCCAGCGGATCTCCCTTCATTGTAGTCAGCAATGCAAACTCCACATGATCGCCACCAATGTTGAATTTCAACTTGGCGTTCTTACAATTGACGTTGCAACCCGATGTTGCTAGAAATGGTCTCCCGAGAATGATAGGGATGAGATAATCTGCGGGAATGTCAAGCACAACAAAGTCTATAGGTATGTAGAAATTACCTTACTTGATGGGAACGTCCTCCAAGATACTAACGGGACGGGTAATGGAGTGATCCGCCATGTATAACGTCATCTTCATGGGCTTGGGCTCTCCAAGTCCGACATTCTCACAAAGCTCCAGCGGAATGATGCTCACGCTGGCTCCTAGATCGCATAGTGCATCATAAGTGACATCCCCAACTTGGATGGGAATGCAAAACAAACCGGGATCTCTCAATTTAGGTGGCATCTTCTCCTTCATGATTTGAATGAGCTCCGAAGATCTAGAGGTCATCCTTACTTCACCAAAGTCTTCAAGCTTTCTCTTCCTTGATAAGATCTCTTTCAGAAACTTCCCATAGGCGGGCATCCCTAAGATAGCATCAATGAAAGGAATGCTAGTATGTAGCTTATTAATAAGGTCAAGAAACTTACCAAAGTGCTTGTTTAGATGTGCCCGTGCCCTTGATTGAGGAAACGGGAGTGGTGGTTTATAAGCAGGAGGTGGGACATAAACTTCAAATTTTTCTTTCGCTTTTTGGGGCTCCATGTTGGTTGGCACCTCGACCGAGGTGTTCCTCGTCTGATCGTGGTCTGACCGAGGTACTGGATCTGCAGTCTTCAATCCACTGCGTGTTGTGATAGCCATGATTTGCCCTTTTGGGTTATTCTCCGTCCTTGTTGGAAGCTTTTCAGCATCCCTTGGCGCTTCATTCGCCTTGTTGAAAAATTGTTATTCTAAGGCTTTTTGTGCCTTCGAAAATGAACTCATATATGTTTCCATAGCGCGGAGCTTGATCAATATAGCTTCCAGCATAGCGTCCGGTTTCTTGGGTGGCTGGGACGAGCTTGATGCAGGCTCCTGGCTTCTCAATGGAGTAGAAGAAGAAGAAGAAGAAGAAGAAGAAGAGGGAGGATTAAGATCATTTTCAGCATGAGAATAAGGGTTACCGGAATTTTGTTGATTCGATCTTCAATGGTTGTTGGAGTTTCTGTTGTTTTTGTTGTTGTAGTTATTGTTCTGCGGCCCTTGATAATTGTTTCTTTCTTGGTTTCCACCATCTTGCTCCTTCTTGCTTTGAGCCATTAAAAGCTCATTCAATGCCTTAACTTCATTGTTGAGCGAGGTGAGTTGAGCCACATTTGATGATGCATCTTGTAAGCTAACCCAACTTGCTTCATCTTCAACTCGTTGATGGAAATATTTCTCCATGTGTAAAGCTTGCTTTTCTATGAAATCTCAAGCTTCATCTAAGATATGCTTCCTTCCAGGAAAGGTATAATAAGGATAGGATTTGGCAAACTGAAAGATAGGATGAAGGCACACTCAAATCCCAATAAAGGATAAACCTCAGGCTAACTCTCAAAGATGGGATGAAGGCACACTCAAACCCCAATAAAGGAAAAACCTTTATTACCTACACTCATGATCTTGGGTAAACAAGCAAAGGAATCACCAGGTAAGTCTCATCCTAGGCTTGCGTTGAACCAGGAAAGGTATAACAAGGATAGGATTTGGCAAACTGAAATCTCAACTCAGATAAGGACCAGGAAAGGTCTCGCCTCGCTCCGTTTATGTACCATCTCGGTCGAGATGTTCCACGACTGACCGAGGTGTTCGTCGGTTAAGGTAAAGGCTCGAGCTTTCAGGGTCCACTGGGGTAAAGGCTCATTCTTTCATTGTCTTTCCCACAACATTCAGCCAATCACCCTAGAATCGCATAAAGAACTTAGCCAACAATCATCATGATAACAATAATCAAATATATAAGAAAGGAATCAATATTCAAACAAGAAAACCTTAACACAAAGGTCTCAATAACTGAATCAAACAAACAAACAATCAGCGTTCCTCAATCACAATCAGAAAAGACAACAAATCAAACCAACTAAGAGATCTTACAACTTCCTTCAAACTTCCTTCAAACTAGCTTCCTTCCTTCCTTGATCTTCAACCTTCCAAACTTCCTTCAAAACTTCCTTCAACTTCCTGAATCAGAGATTTGTGTGATCCGAAGATGGCTGAATTCCATAAAATCAGCCCCTTTATATAGGAGAATTACCTTCCTAAGATAAGATATCTTAACAAGATAATTTCCTTCTTTAAAATATCTTCATATCTTCCAAAATATATCAGCCAAAAAGATATGCTTCCTTCTAGAAATTCATCCTAAAATATGTGATATTCACTTTCCAAAAATAGAAGATCTCAGCCAAAGATAAATATCTCGTGTCCCGTCATCACTTTGCCTAGGTCCAATCGATCCTGAAGATCACCTCGGTCGAGGTGGCACTGTAGTCAACCAAGGTGAGTCTCAACTGAGTGTAAAACTCTCAAATCTGGTCCAAAATAGATCTTTCATCTCATTTTCATGCTTCCTGAGCTTCTCTTATAGCTCATCAATCCTCCAGAATGTAGCTCTAATGACTCCTTAGCTCCAAAGCGTTCCAAAACGTGTCATTTTCCCTACAATCACAACGAAACTAGGTGTAGACCTCGATTCTCGCAAATGTAGACAAAACAACATAATGATCAAAGAATATACATCCATACATGCAGATTTATAAAGATAAAACGTCCAAACCAATCCCAAAATATAGACTATAGTACATGTTATCAGCATCTTTCCCGTATGAGTATGATCCAGATGTGTCTGACTCCCCTACAAAGATTGATTCCTACTACGCTGTAAGCAATCTTATAAACTATTTTTAGGTGAATTTATGACAGTCCCATGGAACAATCTTTCTGATTTTTTTTATTCTATTGTTTTTAGTTGTTTCTTAACGAATTGGATGAAGAGGTCTTTGACAGTCCCATGGAACAATCTTCAGATGCAGTCAACCATATGCAAGAGGTAGCCCGTAGACTACGGAGTGACAATGAGAACTTGAGACAAGAGATAGAAGTAAGAGACCAAAACATGATCAACGTGGAGGCATCAACGTGAAAATAAAACACACTCATGTCCATATACATAAAAAAAACACAACTTCAATATTTCTTCGGTATAGTGGAGAAACGTCACTTCAACCATGACAATCTTCCATCACCCGGTGGTAAGCCCATGAAAATGTTACATGTGTCTTCTGCAACAAGCAAATCAACTGCCACGCACCACAACTCCTCTTCGTGCACTAGCAAACCATCATCCACCATCTCTGCAAGGACCTCTAAACTCTCGTCATATGTGAAATGCTTATGCTTTGCACTTGGAGAAGAGCTACCAACTTCCCCCTCCAACAAGTTTAGCATCCTCTCATTGGTTCTGCCAATAAAGCTTATCCCCTGACTGAGAGCGGTCGACCCCTTCAATGTCTTTCTCTTGAAACCTTCTTTTACAAGGGAAATTGTAGTTCCATCGCTAGCCTTAAACTTGGTAGGTGGAAGATTGCTTTTCCTTGACGACTGGCCTTGAGTTTGGGTTACCTTCTTGTACACGTCATGCAGTAAGTCCTCGTCTGACACTTTAAGGTTGAGGTTGTATACAGAGTTTGTAAACTCTGACCCATCCAACCCAACATCTCCCTCCACATCATCTTCATCGTCCCCGTCAAAATGGAAATCACGTGCAATATCTTGAGTCCCATCTACCGCCACATTGTCAGCCACCTTTTCACCCACATCTTTTGTCATACCGGGCACCACACAATGTCTTCCTGTGGCGACAGTGTTCGTGAAAAGTTAGTCGCACAAGTCGTTCATGTTTTCTGGTATCCCTTTGTTACGAAATACACTGTGAACTTTATCTTCCTGCAACAAATAACAACAATTACACAACCACATCATCAAAAACAAAGTTAAAAAATTGGCATATGAAGCAAAGAGAGAAATATATATTTGACCTCTATTTTTTTCTCCCACCAAGCATGATCTGCAATTATCCGGCGTTCAACTGGATCCCACCCTAGTCCCGTTTCAGTAGTCCTTATTTTGTACCAAAGATTCCAAACTTTTTTCATGTAATTCAATTTGTTTTTCAAAGAGATCACATCCGCTGATATTCCGGTCTTTTCTTCCTATTGTTGTATAATAACAGGCCAAGCAAAAGGTTGATCCGGACCATGTTTTAGTTGGTACTCACGGAAAATGGTAAGAAACTGCATTGTTGATTCGTGAGTCCAACCAAAACGTTTGCCTTTCCGAGACGAAGCCTTCTTGGGAGGCATCACTAATTTTTTAAAAAAAATTCAATTCACAAAATATTAAAAACAATATATAAGGCATCAACTAGAAACAAGTTCACAAGACACCAAATAATAGCACTACAAGAAGGTAATTCCCATTAGCCTTTCACAAATTCACTCAAATGCGTATGGGATGAACTCAAGCAAGCAATTTAGGGTTTACTCAAATTTCCCTAAATTTCCCCTAAATTTTGCATTTGAATCAAACAATAGCACTACAATGCCCAATCAAGCAATTTATCCTTTCACAAATTCACTCAAATTTTGCATTTGTTCTTCATATTACAACTCAAATTCCATATGACTCAAACAATAGCACTACAATGCCCAATCAAGCAATTTAGGGCTTACTCAATTTCGCCTAAATTCGTTTAAGAGATGCTTACCTTTCGATTGATTGTGCGACAGGGGTGGTTAAGGGGTATCGGACGGCGCAGGTGACGGACTACTCCGGCAGCCACACTATAAGCACGCCGGCACGGAAGAGCTTGTCCGCGCAGGTAGCTTCACAAGCCTTTTTGGTTGTTCTCTACCCGGTTGAAGACGAGAAATGGAAAGGAGGAGGTGAGTATGAGTAAATGCACGATACAAATGTTGTTGGGCATTTAAATGTTTCAACAATTTATTTTTATTTAAATAATTTTATAGGGGCGGTATTTTGGTCAATTTGTACCTCATTCAACCCATTCATTCCTATCCTAAACGAACACAGAAACAAATTTAATCGATTCAGTTCCATTCAGTTTCAGTCACATTTTTCAGTTTCAGTTCCAATCAATTTCAGTTTCAGTCACTGTATACCGAACACGTCCATAGATTTATTTATAAATAATCTAAAAAGGTAAATTTAAAGTTAGTTTTTTTTATTTTTGAAATTAAATAAAAAATATAGTAAATTTTTATTTATTTTTGAGTTAAAGTAAAAATATAAAAAAAATTAATTTAAAACTAATTCAAATTAAATTAAAATTTACTATATATTTATTTTAAACAAGGATACATACTTAATTTTAAAATAATTTACTAGACTTTTAAAAGGAAAAAAATAAAATTTTATAACGTAAAAATATTTTTATATCAGTACTTATTATTTTATAAAATTAATAAGTTTAAAATTTAATGTTTTGATAATAATTTTTAAAATTAATTATGTACATTTACTTTAAATAAAAATATAGTAAATTTTTATTTATTATTGAATTAGTGTTAAATATTATTTTCTACAATTTATTTTAATAAAAAAAATTAAAATTAAAATTTATTTTTATTTTTATTTTATTTCAATAAATAAAAAAAAATAACTTTAAGTTTACTTTTCTAGAGATTTTTAAATTAAAAGTATATTATAAAAACTTCAATTATAAAATTATTTACTTTAAAATTTAATAACCTCATAATTAGGTTTATATTTATTTTCTGATTTTTTATATTTTAGAATTTTTTTCTCTTGGCACCTCTCAAATTTGAATTTTTCCTCTTGATATTCACAAGGTTTTAAATTTTCTCTTGGTACACACATGATATAATTTGTTTTCTCTTTATTCCCTTTGTTAACGTATTTCGTTAAAATTTTAATTATAAAATAAAAAAAATCTTTAAGAAAAATTCCAAACTAATTCAGGATAAAAAAAACAACTTACTTTTGTTTTTCAGTTTTTGTAAGAAAAAATATAATTTTAAATTTTTTTTTAATTATAATCATGTTAAATTTTAAACTAATTAACTTTATAGTAAAAAAATTAAAATACTTTTTACTTTTTGTTTTTTAAATAAAAAATAAAAAATTAAATATTTAAAACTAACTATATTAATTTTTAACAATGAAATTTATAAATACTATATAATGGTAAAGAAGTGTTTTTATATATTTTTGAATTTAAAAAACTTATAAAGTTAAACTTAGGCCTAAATTTTTAATCTTTAATTAAAAACAATTTTTTAAATTTATATTCGAATTAAATAATATATAAAGTTAAAACTAAACCCAATTCAAAAATTGGTTGTGCTTCCTGGTGTACTTGACGAGGCAGAGTTGTGCCAAGCCCTTGAACAAACCTCTCACTCCTGCCTCTGATAAAACATGTCTAGCAACGTCCATTGGTCCTCCGTACTTTATTTCCACAACTGCATAGCCTACACCAACGAGCACACCCCGAGCTTGCTTGATTCGCCCTCTCCTCCTTCAAAAATATCCAATGCAGCTCCGGCGATAAACATCTCTTCACCTTCCTTGGTTCGCCCTCCCCTCCTTCCTTATCATCGTCACCACCACCACTGCAGCAGCCTCACTGATAGTTTTTTGAGAGCATTCAGCGTTTAAACTTGTTTTTTGTTGTTTAAAAGCCTCAATAGCTGCTCAAAACCACCAGCAAACTAAAGCAAATCAACTTAATTACAAAGTAGACATTTTTCGATGGCAATTAATCTGGTTTTAGTGAAATTACCTCGAGTACTAAGGTCATGAGACTGAGGAAGCTCACGCTAAAACAACTCAATTTTGGTCTTTCTTCCTCGAATT
Organism: Fagopyrum homotropicum; assembly: GCA_033239125.1. Classification (NCBI taxonomy): domain Eukaryota; kingdom Viridiplantae; phylum Streptophyta; class Magnoliopsida; order Caryophyllales; family Polygonaceae; genus Fagopyrum; species Fagopyrum homotropicum. The sequence continues at coordinate 103,096,097 of BSWB01000005.1, forward strand.
CCTTGAGGTAGGCATGACATTTTCGCAAGTTGTTTGTATAATTCATTATAGATTCTAGCAGTTTGTTCCAATGATAATCCATAATAGAGGAGTAGACGATTATGTGAGATTGGGGGGAGACCTTATACACATTCAGAATTTTTTTTTAACAAACCCGTGTGGTTTCAAGTGTAAGCAACGATATTATACCTATGTTTAAACCATGGATGTAAAAACCAATATGTTCGTCAACTTACTGACAATATCTAAACTCATGGTGGAAAAAATATTTACCACGAAATGGTCGGGGCATCTGCCTCACATATTAGTGGCTTTTGCATTGGGCGTTGTTCATAACAATTTGACGATACAGGCTTCTAATATATAACTATACCGGTACCTGAGTGATCTTACTCACAACCTTCCTATACATAGCGTTTGTCAAAGATACCATAACTGCAAAAAGGGAAAGAAAACAAAGAAAATTGGATGAAATGCATCCAATGACTAATTTTGTTTAGTAAATAAATTATGAATCTTTTAAATGAAGAGTACAAGCATGTAACATGCTAGTTTTATCAATTTACGTAAAAATTTCTTGTATTCTTTATGATATACTAATTGATTACGCTGATTAAAATTGGTAACTTTTCAAAATACACCTTTTTCAATTAGGAATTGTAGGTCAATTAAAAGGCAATAATTAATTAAGAATCTTTTAAATTCTTGTAAAAGGGTAAATTAGTCTAAAGTATTTAAAAGAGGTCATATTCTAACAAAATTATTAAGTTTCACAATTACTAAACAAAATTAGTGAACTAAGGTTACATAGCAAATTCAATCAAGAAAATATGAACTCATTCATAAATGCATTGTTTTATGCATCATCACCTAATAAAGGGGCTAAAAAAGTGGACAGAGAATAAAGAAATTGTTGATAAATCATTCCATACACTAATATCTCTATCATCGTCTTTATATACTAGCGTAGCAAATCAAATGAAGAACCCTACAGGTCTCAAGATTCCGTTGAGTTCCATTAAAAGCGCACCGCCTACAGATAGACAACAATTATAAGCAATGACCATCTCAATTAGTTGATTATATAATAGAAACAAAATCAAGACAAAAAGGAAAATGGATCTTTTGAGAATAAAGGGGTTTGCATCCTAGTGCATTTTGCACCTTGCACGGTGAATGAGATATAAGTGTTATCCGGAAAGGTTAGCTTTTGAGTTTCAATGACAAAGAGAAATGGCAAATTGAATTTGAGCTTCATGCTCATTCTTTGGGGCAAATGACATTGTCGTGGCATTCTTATCCAATAAATACTCTCCAAAGCTAGCAGCACCACATCCAACATCGAGAATTACTCTGATGTTCTTTCCTCATTTAATATCTGGCATATTCTATATTCATGATATTTTAAAATAAGTGCATGACATACAAGTCCATTATATATAAATATATCTGGATATATATATTAATTTGAGAAACACATTATGCAGAAAATAAGTGAGAACTAAAATCAAGTCAATATATGAAGCTCAAGAGACCTCAAAAAGATGATTGTGTACACATCAACCATCTTGATTGAAGCTTCACCCAGAAGCTTTCATAATTTCACAACCATTTTCAAATTTTATTTTATTCAAAATGGCAAGTAGGTGCTTTAGTATCAACAAACGTCTATCTAAGCATATTAACTGACAGATCGAATCAAATTCAAAATAAACGATATCGCAATCAAACATATCAAAGATAAGTTCAGACAGATCACATGTACTATTTGCATCGATCAAATGAATCGGCACTCCAACCCTTAGTCTTGTCGGTAGCCATAACATAGAACGAAATCAGCGACAGAGTAATCTCACAAAATCCTAAGCACTAAAGCCATTTTGACAAGCATCACCTCATTCACGGACCTGCTAACAACGGTTGGGAACAAAATGAAGAAGAATAGAGAAGAACAGATAAAAATCATGGAAACACAATTGATGTGGAGTGGACTACAAAATCGAAGAGTTGTTGGCAGGAGTAGAGGAAAAAATGCCAAGCAGCACGTGGCGTTTCTCATCATTCATTCACAACGGTGGAAACCGAGATTGCTATTCGTACCACATGTTTTGTGATTCGTACCACATGTTTTGTGCTATTCATACTTGTGGTCTGACTACGCATTGCGGAGCCGTATCAATAAGTTGATTTCGTTCAAAAAATATATAAAAATGGTAAGACTACGCATGGTATACGCGGAGTCGCCCATATCAAAAATTCCTAGAAAAAAACTAATGAAAAATGACTATGGCTACGCAATGCGTAGCCGTACCCCTGGTACGTATAGCACGAAACCGTGGTACAAATAGTGGTGGAAACAAACTAAATGCTCATTGAAAGCGTTGGGAAGGAGGCGCAGGTCGAAGAAGAGATCAACAACTCTTAGTATAAGACAAATATAAACAATGGGCGGTCCATTTAAAAAAAGTCCAAGTGAAAATAAGCTCATACTTTTCATTTAGAGAACTCTTTCTTATATATATAGGCGGTTACCGTTTGTGTAAACTGGCTTCTCGGTAACACATGTTGCTAAGCTAGTTCTGTTTACTGTAGGAGAAGAATGTAGGGGGAGAAGTATGGTATCACCATGGAAAGCTACCCATGCTGCTAAGCTGGTTCTATAATTAGATCATGTAAACAAGAATGGGAATTAACATGTTCCCTTTCCATGTCCTTCCCTTGTCGTTGAGAGTTTAACACTTCATTTCCCCTTTCTATCTCATTTTGTTAATCACGCATGCAATATTATTATACACACTTTCATGTACCGGAAATGAGTTATGAAGATATTAAGCTCTCATTTGGGTGTCGTGTAACACCCAAATTCGAAGAACTCAAAATGCTACGTATTTGGACCTCACAATGGGTCCCAACCCTTAGCCTGACAATAATTTCGCCGGACCTTACAACATGACACAAATAAAAAGGCAAATGAAAGAGTTTTAATGCATGATGACAATCCGAAATACAACCCAAAACGGAAACTCCAGCCGAATTCTCAAAATCACAAATATCATAATGAAAGTCTAAGACAACAAAATATAGAAATACGATTTCGTCCTATAATGTACAGAACCCCGGTTGCTCACTACCATCGGATCACTCGACCGCTTCCCTAACCTGCAAGACATCTACAAAGCGGTATAAAACTGTTAGCTAACATTCTAAGCATTAGAATAAAGGTAAAGACACATATACATATAAGGAAGACAAACACACACAAACATGCATACGCTCAAGTCCGTTTATTATCTTTATTTACGTTATCCCTTTACTAATTCAGCTTTGGTTTGTGACACGAGAATCCCCGAAACTCGTCTCTATCCCCATTTACCGGCAAGGAATGATATTGATGCATCCGATCGTCTACCTTCCTAGGCTAGTCGCAGAGAACCTCCTAGCTCTCGCAAGAGCTAGACAGTGATGTTACCGCCCGTTATCATACACTTGAGCCAATTACAAAATACAAAGGTCGTCCTATTCCGGTTTCGCTGTTTTAACATAACTTAACACACACCACCAATACACATCAAACTAATACTCAAAAGCTCGCTACGTAAGTCCGTCGACTTATGTACTCAAAACTAAACCCGATAGAATCTCTCTCAGCTTCCCGTGGGAAGGTACGCAAGGCTTGGTCAAGACAAGACACAAAGATCAACATTTGTCTAACAAGCTAGAAGTCCTTAGACTTCTAGTTCTAATGATCTTCACAAGATCATTCAACTCATAAGCTATGTCCACACCCTCAGTCCACTTCCCTATAGGCTCACCTCATGATCATACTAGCATGTGAACCACTAACCTCAAAGATCCAAGTGATCTTGCAACAACACAACAACCAACAACCAACAACTCTCACAAGGTAACCCTAAGGTCTAAAGCCACTACTTGACATTCCATATCGAGCTATGCTAAGCCAACCTAACATGGTACTAAGATGAATCAAGCTCCACAATACGGAAAGGAAAGAAGAGAACAAGAGATCGGTAACCTACTAGTGAAGAGACGCGACCACAAAACCCAGAAGTCGCCCCTACGGTGCAGATGTCGCCCCTGTGGTGTTCAGATGATGCCCATGCGGTTTGCAAATGCCTCCCTTGCGGTGCACAGTGTCCGCCCCCGCAGTTGAACTCCAGAAATGCTGATTCTTCGGCTCTTCGATGTGCAACAGCCCTCCTATTGCCTCCTTTGATGCTATGAACGTCTCTTAGCTTCCACCACAAGATCCCAACCCTTCTCCACGTCCTAAGAAAGCAAGAATACAATCAAGAACAAGAGAAGACTCTCTTGAGTGAATCTATGGCTCTCACCTCTATAGGGTGCAATAAGGAAGAAAAAAGGAGAAGAGAATAAGGAGAAGGAGGTGACTTACTCTATAGCACGTCTCTGCAGTCCACACCTTTGCTTGGCAGCTTCAAGAGGAGGAGGAATGCTATGGTAGAGCATGGAGGAGAAGGAGAGGAAGAAGGAGGGTGGAGAAAGAAATAACATGAAATGAGAAGTGGGAGGGGATTAAGGCTGCATCAAATGGGAAAAACCAAGGGTCAAGCAACCCTAACATCACCCACATAATAGATGGTCGGAGTCTAATAAATATGGAAACGAAAGGTCGGAAGAAAACGGGCTCGACTCCCGCTCTAACGGGTTGCCGCCCCCGTGAAACGTCCAAGCCGTGGACTGCAGGTCTTCTAAGCCTCAAGGGTGGTAGTCTCCACTAAAGGCTTCTAACGCCTCTCGTCAACGGAATTAAAATTTCGGGCGTTACATCAGATCCCCCTCAAACACAAGTTTTGTCCCGAAACTTGCTAAACGTTGAACCCTCGATCATAAACCATAAACGTACAAACTATCGACTCAATAACCAACGCCTACTCATGTTACCACACCGAGACCTCCTAAGGTACACACATATACTCACATAAAACACAAATAGCATACCACCTCACATTATCGCATAACATAAACAGGGAAAGAATTCGGGACTAACCTGACGGCCCTAAAGACGCCGCTAGATCAACGTAAACCTCTAGATAGTTCCTTCGGACACTATCCTCTATCTCCTAGGTAGCCTCATCGGCTCCTCGTCTCGAACACTGCACCCTCATCATCGGTATGACCTTTGACCGAAGGCGTCTCATACTCCTCTCCAGAACAACTACAGGGTGCTATGCAAACGTGTGGTCAGGCTTGACCACTAGGTTGTCGTGGCTAACGATGTGTCTCGGGTCATGTATGTACTCTCTCAGCTGAGACACATGGAATACCGGGTGGACTCCCTCTAACCGTGGTGGTAACGCCATTCTGTAAGTCACCTCTCCAACCCGCTCTAGGATCTTAAATGGTCTGACATATTGGGGGGCTCAACTTCCCCTTAATGCCGAAACGTCGGACGTCTCGCGGTAGCAACACCAACCTTTTATGTTTCGAGTCAAACCGGACCTCGACTAACTTATATTTTCTTTTATGACACTTAGTCTTCTTATTTAACAATTTCATCATTTTACGTGAGATCCTTATTCACATAAAATACCCTCGTCTCAAAATTTTGCTGCCTAAATTGATTGAGAAGAGTGGCCAGCCCACCAAGACAAGTTGTAAAGCCCACTTAGAAAAGGCCTAGAACCCATCAAGGCAAAGCCTTTCCTTGCCTCTTCACACCAGTTGGGCCCATCATGGCCTTAACGTTACGTGACCAGGTTGCCTGCCTTCTCCACGCTAGGAGGGACCGTCAACAACGTGTCTTCAGCCTTCTCTGCAAATGGTCAGAGTAGATTCAGAGCACACTCCTTTCCTGCTTTCCCTCACTTCTCATAACCTAGTTAAGGTAAGATCTCTCTCTCTCTCTCTCTACGAACTCAATTATGGTAGGCATCTCGACTATACACACTTACCTTAAACAACCGAAGGAAGCTACAATCCTTAACCTAGCATGTGATACAAAGCTCTTGAGGACCTTCTGTCACCGCAACCACCACGCAAAGGACTAGCCACCTCGAACCATTCGGGTAAGCCCCTTAGCCACCTCTCTTTCTCCCCTCTGCACATAGCCGCCGGAAGCCATCATTCTTTCCCCCTTCTCAATATCGAACGACGGCGGAAGAACTCCAAGCCATCCTCATGTTGTAGACGCCAGTAGCGGCGCAACAGCCCCATCGTCAAGGTGAGCCCCTCTTTCTTTCTCTTCCTTCCTTCGCCACCTCTACTTTTGATCGGAGATGTCCACCTACAGCCTCCGGGTGCTCGCTTTCTGTAGGCAGCCGACGACAACCAAAAGCCGGCACCAACTGAAAATGTCAATACTTGTCACCGTCTATTACCAACAGTGGAGATCGGAACATAATAGTGGTGTTTGACACCGTCCAGGACCGCCACCCTAGAGCCTGCCCAACCATGCAACCACCACTAGGCGGGGTCGAGCCATAGTGTGAGGAGAAAGTCGCCCATTCTTAACTCATTCTTTAACAAATATATGTTGTAGAAGATAGAGATCGAAGTTGAGAACTCTAGTTTAATTATTATAGTTGGAGAGTGCTGGCAGAGGGAATCGAACCTTGGATCTCTTGTATATCTCGGGTTATAGATTTCAGAAAACTATGTTGTATAGCTATCTTTGAGCTTGTGTTTTGATACCTTAGAAAACTAGTTCACCGTTCAAATTTTAATATTTTGTAGAGGGATATGCATATTTTGATGTATCAAAAATTGAAGATTATTGTCAACGTATCAGCCTCGTATCACATGATTAAGTCGTGAGGGGGAGAATTGTTGGTCCCTCCTTAATCAAGCCCATTCAATAAACGGGTTATCCAACTAATTGGATATGAGTCCAATGGGATAAGATCCAATTATGGAGAGTCCATTGTGGAGAATAATCTAGAGAAGAGAAGATAAGAAGAGAATGGTCTAGAGAACATTAGTCTAGAACTAATCTAGAATTTTCCTTTAAAATATCTCCTAAAAATTTGTGTAATTTTAGAATTCTCTTGTAAAATATCTTTCTAGATTAGTGTGTAAGAAGATGATCTCCTCCCACCATAAATAGGTGGAGAAGTTGTAAATTTCTATTATCCACAAATTTGAGAGCTCAAGCAAGCGGCAAGTTGTGAGAGTGCCCACACAAAATCTTGTAGCATTCCTTCTCCACATAAATATAAGTGAGTTTGTATCAATTAAGTCATTGACTTAGTTAGTCCATATTCTCATTTTACCAACACGAAAGTGGGAGGTTTTCCCAACAACTGGTATCAGAGCAAGGTTAGTCCGGTCATTTTTCCTTAGCTCGTGTTGTCAAGATGGAGGCTACCGTCATTCACGATGGCGAGATGTTCAAACTCACGGCGGATAATTATTCTTATTGGAAGCCGATGATGGAAGACCACCTTTATTGTAAGGATTTGTACGAGCCCATAACCAGCAAGGATAAGCCCGAAGGGAAGAGCGAGAAGGAGTGGGAGCTTCTAAACTGGAAAGCAGTCGCCATGATCCGTAAGTACATCGACAGATCTCTATTTGAACATGTATCTACATATACAAATGCTTTTGAATTATGGACAAAGCTTGAGTCCATGATTCAAAAGAAAACGCCTCGTAACGAAGCCGTTCTAGTTCAACGGTTGGTGAAGATGGAGTATAAGGAAGGCCAAAACATGATCGAGCACTTGAATAATTTTAAGGGCCTCGTAAATCAGCTAAGTAAAGCTGGAATGAAACTTGAAGATGAGTTGCAAGCCCTTCTACTCCTTAGTTCCCTTCCAGAGAGTTGGGAAACTCTTGTAGTTACTCTTAGTAACTCAGCCCCGGAAGGGAAGCTCACCATGGACGCCGTTAGTGATAGTCTCCTTGGTGAAGAAGTTAGAAGGAGGGAACGAGGCACATCTACCCAGTCTGAGGCGAACATTATTGACAACCGGAGTAGAAGCGATACACGTGGGCGCAATATGAACTAAAGTCGAGAGCATTCTCGAGGTCGGTCTAAGTCACACTCTAGGCCAACTTGTTATTATTGTGGAAAAATAGGCCATAAAAAATCAGAATATCGAATTCTTAAGAAAGATCAAAAGGCCGGCAACGTCAAGCCAGACCAAATTAACCTAATAAAGAGGCGAGAGGAAGACAAGGGTACAACCGCTATGGCAGATGAAGGCGATGATCTATATCTCTTCGGAGAAGACAACTTCCTCAATATTGCCTCAGACGATAGCTCCTGGATTGTCGATTCCGGTGCATCATTTCACGTCACTCCTTATGAGAGTTTCTTCTCAACCTACCAAAGCGGTGACTTTGGTAATATCCAGATGGGGAATCAAAATAGGAGCAAGATTGTTGGTATAGGAGACATCATCCTGATATCAAATACGGGATGCAAGCTTATCCTTAAGGATGTGAGGCATGTCCCGGATATGCGCCTCAACCTCATATCAGCTGGAAAGCTTGACAATCTTGGCCTAGTAAATCACTTTGGCGGAGGCAAGTGGAAACTCATCCAAGGAAGCATGATACTGGCAAGGAAAGAAGGAAGGGTCATTGTACGTCACACAAGCAAAGCTCTACAAAGGAGAAGTCAATGTCGCAGGAGCAGATATGGAACTATGGCACCGAAGGCTCGGGCACATGAGTGAGAAGGGTCTTTACACACTAGCGCGAAGACAGCTCCTCCCAAAGGTGAAAGGTAACTCTCTTGACCCTTGTGCCGATTGTTTAGCCGGTAAACAACATAGAGTGTCCTTCCAAACATCTTCTCAACCTAGAAGACGAAAGAATATTCTAGATCTTGTGCACACCGATGTTTGCTCCATGTCCAAAAAATCCCTTGGTGGTGCGTCCTATTTTGTCACCTTCATAGACGACCACTCAAGGAAGGTATGGGTTTATCTCCTAAAGACCAAATACCAAGTTCTTGATGCATTCAAGGTGTTTATTGCTCGGGTGGAATGAGAGACAAGACAAAAGCTCAAGAGTGTTCGATCTGACAATGGAGGAGAATATCGAGGTCCGTTTGAGGCATACTGTAGATCTCATGGAATCAGGATGGATAAGACACCACCTAAGACACCACAGCTGAACGGGCTTGAAGAGAGAATGAACCAAACATTTACCAAAAGAGTTCGGTGTATGCTATCTCACGCAAAATTGTCCAAGTCGTTTTGGGGAGAAGCTGTGAAGATTGTCGCTGATAGCATGAATTATTGTCTATATTTTGGGGTTTGTTTAGACGTTTTATCTTCAATAATCTGCATGTTTGGATGCATATTATGTGATTACATTGTCGTTTCATCTACCTTTGCGGGAATCGAGGTCTACACCAAGTTTCGTTGTAATTGTAGGTAAAATGGCACGTTTTGCATCAAAAAGGAGCAAAAGGAGCTAAGGAGTCATTGGAGCTACATTCAGGAGCTTAAGGAAGAATCCAGGAATCATGGAATTGGATTAAAGATTCACTTTGGACCAGATTTGAGAGATTTCACATTCAGTTGTGATTCACCTCGGTTGACTACAGAGTCACCTCGACCGAGGTGATCCAGAGGAGCTGACTCGACCGAGGCGAACACCTTGGACGCGGCAAGGATATTTTATTCTTGGCTGAGATCTTTTATTTTTGGAAAGAGGATCTTATATTTTTGGGCTGGATTCCTGGAAGGAAGAAGATAATTTAGCCCATATATTTTACCTATTTTTATGGGAAAATATCTTTCTAAGATATCTTATCTTTGGAGGGTAATTTTTCTATAAAAAGGGTTGGATTTTCCACAAATCGAGATCATGCTATACCACCGATCGTGCTTAGACAACCGTTGAGAGCAGCCATTTTACCCCACTACAGTTAGGAGGTTTGAAGAACCTTTTTGAAGGTTGAAGGAAGATTGAAGGAAGAAAGTTTATAGCTTTTATAGCTTTGTGAAGGGTTTTGTAAGATTTCCTTAGATTCCCTTCATTGTTGTTTGTCTTATTGGATTTTCATCCAAGGAACGCTTGTTGTTTGATAATTGATTAAGTTATTGAAGTCTTTCTCTTAAGGTTTTCTTGTTCAATTATTCTCTTTCTTCCCTTATATTTGATTATTTCTTTCATGATGATGAGTGGCTAATTTCCTTGTGTGATTCTAGGGTGATTGGCTGAAGATTGTGGGAAAAACAATGATAGAATAATCTTAATCACAGTAGGACCCTGAAAGCTCGAGTCTTTATCCTTAACCCTAAAGCATCTCGCTCAGTCGATGAACATCTCGGCCGGGGTGGAATTCTTCTGACCGAGGTGACTTATCTGATCCGAAACTGAGAGTTAAGTGTTAGAGTTTGCCAAATCCTATTCTTATTACACCTTTCCTGGTTCAATGCAAGCCTAGGATGAGACTTACCTGGTAATTCCTTTGTTTGTTTACCCAAGATCATAAGTGTAGGTAATAAAGGTTTATCCTTTATTGGGGTTTGAGTGTGCTTCCATCCCATCTATGTGAGTTAGCCTGAGACTTACCCGGTAAAGGTTGATTCTATTCCCTTAGGTGGTGTGTTAGTTTGAGGTAATAGTTCTTTTCCTTAATTCCTTGAGACTTACCCGGTAATAGGAGTTACGGTTTGGGATTAGTGAGTAGTGAGACTTACCCGGTGATCTATTCCACTTTAGAAACACCTTCCCTATGCAAATATCTCAGCTTTGTCCGCTTATCTTTAGATCTTGAGTTGGAACCACAACTAGATGCTTTAATCCCTAGAATTGCATATTTCCTTAATTGACTTTTTATCATCTTTGATTGTTTTAATCGCTTTTATGGTTAGTAGTTGTATTGACAAACCTATACCTGTTTTGTTTCACTAAGTCCCTGTGATCGACCCCTGGAATTTCTTGATTTTTTCTACGATTGGCCCGTACACTGCGGGTTCGCATCCTTGTTTTAAGCTTACATCTAGGGTTATAAATTTAAAACTTGCACACACCGTTTGGAGCGAACAAGTTTTTGGCGCCGTTGCCGGGACTTGGTCTAGACCGAGCCGGTTGCGGTTTGCTTTCGGGGCACTTGCCCCTGTTTCTACTAACCACTCTACTTGAGTGACTTTCGCAGGTTCTTTTTAGGTTTATGCGAAGAACCCGCGCTGGGAAGGAAATCGTTCCTTACGATCCCGAACTAGAAAAGACATACAAAAGACGCTTGAGAGAAGCGAAGATGGCCGACCAACACAATCACGATCTTGAGGCCGAATTGAAGGAGGCGTTAGAACAGCTACGCCTCAGCAAAGAAGATCTGAGACTGGAGAGGGAAGAAACTCGCGCAAGGACCGAAGCGATCGAAGCAGATATGGCAGCTTTATGAGACCAGTATCTACCTCGACCGAACCCAGATCCTCGACTGAGGCAAGACCTTGCTCCAGATCCTCGACCGAGGCAGAATCCATTACTTGTCGCCCCGGCCGAGATACCACCACCTCGGATGCCAGTCCAAGATGTTCTTTTTGCAGGTATGCCACAAACCCTAGGGCAACCCTAATCAACAACTGAGGCGTCCAAGAGTCGACCTAAGTGATCTAGCGGACCATGATTATGAGCTTCGACCGCAAGTTCTTTCCATGATTCGCCAATGCCAGTTTGGAGGGCTAGAGAGGGAATCTCCACATCAACATCTACAAAACTATGAGATCTTGATGGAGACCTTGAGACCTTCAAGGCTGGAAAACAACAACTAAAAGCTAAGGCCTTTCTACTTCTCTTTGAAAGATAGAGCTCTTACTTGGTATCAATCTCTTCCTCCAGGAAAAATTAGTACTTGGGAGGAGATGACGACGGAATTCTTGACTAAATTCTTTCCCCCTCTAAAACCGCTGAAATGAGAAGGAAGATTAATGCATTCATCATGAAGGACAAGGAGAGCTTGTCCAAGTCATGGGAGAGGTTTAAAGACATTCTTTTGGATTGCCCACATCATGGGATTCCAAAGATAGAGTTGTTGGAGATATACTTCAAGGGACTGGACGGAAGCACCCAGTTCAACCTTCAACTACTATCTACCGGCACGTTCATGGACATGCCGATTGACGAAGCTTGGGAGTTTATAGAGAAGCAAGCTTTGCACATGGAGAAATACTCCCACCAAGGAGCTGAAGGTGGAGTTAAAAGAGTCAACTTTCAAGATGCTCCGCCTAACAACAATCAACTCACGTCTTTGAAGAATGACGTGAAACAATTGAAGGAACTCTTCGTTGCTCAAACCAAGAAGGAAGATCAAGGATCAAGGAACAACAATGAATACCGTAACAACAACAACGGTTCCCGGAACAACAACTACAACAACAATAGAGGATCCAACAACAATAATTGGCGGGCAAACAACCAAAATTCGGGTAACCATCATTCTAACTCCAATTCGAATGATTCCTCTAATCCTTTCCTCTCTTCCTCTTCTTCTTCTACTCCATTAAAGAGCCAGGAGCAAGGATCGAGTTCGTCCCAGCCAGAAAAGAAAGACGCAGTGCTGGAGGCCATCTTAATCAAGCTAAGCTCTATGGAGACATCCATGACTTCATTTTCGAAAGCACAAAAAGCCTTAGAACAACAATTCTTCAATAAGGCGGATGAAGCGCCAAGAGATCCAGGGAAGCTTCCAGCAAGGATGGAAAGCAACCCTAAGGGCCAGATTATGGCCATAACGACGAGGAGTGGACTGAAGACTGCAGATCCAGTGCCTCGGTCGATGCTAGTACAGACGAAGACCACCTCGGTCCAGGTGCAGTCGAAGAACACTTCGGCCGAGATGTCACCCGAGGTGGAACCACAGAAAGCGGAGGAGAAAACTGAAGTTTATATTCCACCTCCTACATATAAACCACCACTTCCATTCCCCCAGTCAAGGGCCAGAGCACATCTAGACAAGCATTTTGGTAAGTTCCTTGACTTGATGAATAAACTACAAATTAATATTCCTTTCCTTGATGCTATTCTAGGGATGACCGCCTATGGGAAGTTCTTGAAAGAGATTCTATCAAGGAAGAGGAAGCTGGAAGACTTTGGTGAAGTAAGGATGACATCTAAATCCTCGGAGCTTATTCAAATCATGAAGGAGAAGATGCCACCCAAGTTAAGAGATCCCGGCTCATTTTGCATTCCCATTCAAGTTGGGGATGTCACTTGTGAAGCCTTATATATGTGATCTAGGAGCCAGCATGAGCATCATTCCGCTGGAGCTATGTGTTAAGATCGGACATGGAGAGCCCAAGCCGGTTAAGATACGGTTATACATGGCGGACCACTCCATCACCCATCCCGTGGGTATTTTGGAAGACGTTCCGGTTAAGTTAGGTAACTTCTATTTACCTATAGACTTTGTTGTGCTTGATATTCCCGCAGATTATCCTGTTCCTATCATTCTCGGGAGGCCATTTCTAGCAACTTCGGGTTGCAATGTGGATTGTAAGAACGCCAAGTTAAAGTTCAACATTGGCGGAGACGAAGTGGAATTTGCATTACTTGCGGCTATGAAGGGAGAGCAGCTAGGAGATGATATCTTCAACATCTATGATGAAGAAGAATCAAGAAAATTGGTGAGCTCTATCCTTATTAACGATCCACTTGAAAAAGTTATTAGTTTTAGTTTAATGGAAGAAGGTATAGATGCCTCTTGTGATGCAGATATAAGGAGCTTAAAGGCACTGGAAGAAGATCCAGGAGCTAAAACTGAAAGACTAATCCAGGAGAAGAAGAACTCCAGTTTCGGTTCCAGTTGCAGTACCTCGACCGAGGCACTTTCTGGACCGAGCGAGGTGACTGAAGAACATCTCGGTCAACCTCTCTGGACCTCGACCGAGGTCGAAAGCGAGATGATGCCAACTGAGACTTCTGAAAGTCTAGTTCTTCAATCTACTCCATTGGAAAGAGGAAGCACGGATCCCCCTCAGAAAGCACCCCCAGTTGTGGAGCTTAAACAACTCCCAAGTCACTTAAGGTATGTCTTTCTTGGACCGGATTCTACTTATCCCATTATTGTCAGTGCTTCCCTCTCCGAATCTGAATTGTCTAAACTAATGCATGTCCTGAGAAAGCATCAAAAGGCTTTGGGTTATACTATAGATGATCTTATTGGCATTAAGCCTTCTTTCTGCATGCATAGAATTCTAATGGAGGACGATCATAAGACTTCACGGGAACTGATAGCATGAATTATTGTCTATATTTTGGGGCCTGTTTAGACGTTTTATCTTCAATAATCTGCATGTTTGTATATATATTATGTGATTATATTGTCATTTCATCTACCTTTGCGGGAATCGAGGTCTGCACCTAGTTTTGTTGTAATCGTAGGTAAAATGACACGTTTTGCATCAAAAAGGAGCAAAAGGGGCTAAGGAGTCATTGGAGCTACATTCAGGAGCTTAAGGAATATTCCAGGAATCATGGAATTGGATTAAAGATTCACTTTGGACCAGATTTGAGAGATTTCACATTCAGTTGTGATTCACCTCGGTTGACTACAGAGTCACCTCGACCGAGGTGATCCAGAGGAGCAGACTCGACCAAGGCGAACACCTGGGACGCGGCGAGAATATTTTATTCTTGGCTGAGATCTTTTATCTTTGGAAAGAGGATCTTATGTTTTTGGGCTGGATTCTTGGAAGGAAGAAGATAAGTTTGCCCATATATTTTACCTATTTCTATGGGAAGAGTTCTTTCTAAGATATCTTATGTTTGGAGAGTAATTTTCCTATAAAAAGGGTTGGATTTTCCACAAATCCGGATCACGCTATACCACCGATTGTGTTTAGACATCCGCTGCAGCCATACTCCAGTTGGGAGATTTGAAGAACCTTTTTGAAGGTTGAAGGAAGAAAGTCTATAGCTTTTATAGCTTTTTGAAGGGTTTTTGTAAGATCATCTTAGATTCCCTTCTTTGTTGATTGTCTTGTTGGATTTTTATCCAAGGAACGCTTGTTGTTTTGATAATTGATTCAGTTATTGAAGCCTTTCTCTTAAGGTTTTCTTGTTCAATTATTCTCTTTCTTCCCATATATTTGATTAATACTTTCATGATGATGAGTGGCTAATCTCTTTGTGTGATTCTAGGGTGATTGGCTGAAGGTTGTGGGAAAAATAATGATAGAATAATCTTAATCACAGTAGGACCCTGAAAGTTCGAGTCTTTATCCTTAACCCTAAAACATCTCGCTCAGTCGATGAACATCTCGGCCGGGGTGGAATTTGGCTGACCGAGGTGACTTATCTGATCCGAAACTGAGAGTTAAGTGTTAGAGTTTGCCAAATCCTATTCTTATTACACATTTCCTGGTTCAATGCAAGCTTATGATGAGACTTACCCGGTAATTTCTTTGTTTGTTTACCTAAGATCATAAGTGTAGGTAATAAAGGTTTATCCTTTATTGGGGTTTGAGTGTGCTTTCATTCCATCTTTGTGAGTTAGCCTGAGACTTACCCGGTAAAGGTTGATTCTATTCCCTTAGGTGGTGTGTTAGTTTGAGGTTATAGTTCTTTATCTTGATTCCTTGAGACTTACCCGGTAATAGGAGTTACGGTTTGGGATTAGTGAATAGTGAGACTTACCCGGTGATCTATTCCACTTTAGTAACACCTTCCCTTTGCAAAAACCTCAGCTTTGTCCACTTATCTTTAGATCTTGAGTTGGAACCACAACTAGATGCTTTAATCCCTAGAATTGCATATTTCCTTTATTGACTTTTATCATCTTTGATTATTTTAATTGCTTTTGTGGTTAGTAATTGCTAAAGCTTATCTATTCCGACTTTGTTTCACTAAGTCCTTGTGATCGACCCCTGGAATTCCTTGCTTTTTACTACGATTGACCCGTACACTACGAGTTCGCATCCTTATTTTAAGCTTACATCTAGGGTTATAAATTTAAAGCTTGCACACACCGTTTGGAGCGAACAAGTTTTTGGCGCCGTTGCCGGGGACTTGGTCTAGACCGATCCGGTTGCGGTACGCTTTTGGGGCACTTGCCCCCGTGCCTACTAACCACTCTACTTGAGTGACTTTCGCAGGTTCTTTTCTTAGGTTTATGCGAAGAACCCGCGCTGGGAAGGAAATCGTTCCTTACGATCCCGAACCAGAAAAGACATATAAACGACGCTTAAGAGAAGCGAAGATGGCCAACCAAGATGATCGCGATCTTGAGGCCGAATTGAAGGAGGCGTTAGAACAGCTACGCCTCAGCAGGGAAGAAATGAGGCAGGAGAAAGAAGAAACTCGCACCAGGACTGAAGTGATCGAAGCAGATATGGTAGCCTTACGAGACTAGTATCTACTTCGACCGAGGGAAGACCCTGTTCCCGATCCTCGACCGATGCAGGATCCAGTTCCAGACCCTCGACCGAGGCAGGTCCCAGCATCTGTTGCCCCGGCCGATGTACTTCAACCTCGGATGCCAGTCTGAGGCGCTCTTTTTGCAGGAATCCCGCAAACCCTAGGGCAAAGGATGGACCCCAATCAACAACTGAGGCGTCCTGGAGTTAACCTAGGAGATCCGGCGAACCATGACTATGAACTTCGACCGCAAGTTCTTTCCATGATTCGCCAATGCCAGTTTGGAGGGCTAGAGAAGGAATCTCCGTATCAACATCTGCAAAACTACGAGATCTTGATGGAGACCTTGAGACCCTCAAGAATAGAAAACAACAACTACAAGCTAAGACCTTTTTACTTTTTTTTAAATGATAGAGCTCTTACTTGGTATCAATCTCTTCCTCCAGGAAAAATCAGTACTTGGGAGGAGATGACTACGGAATTCTTGACTAAATTCTTTCCCCCCTCTAAAACCGCTGAAATGAGAGGAAAGATTAATGCATTCATTATGAAGGACAAGGAGAGCTTGTCCAAGTCATGGGAGAGGTTTAAAGACATTCTTTTGGATTGCCCACATCATGGGATTCCAAAGATAGAGTTGTTGGAGATATACTTCAAGGGACTGGACGGAAGCACCCAGTTCAACCTCCAACTACTATCTGCTGGTAAATTTATGGACATGGCGATTGACGAAGCTTGGGACTTTATAGAGAAGCAAGCTTTTCATATGGAGAAATATTCCCACCAAGGAGCTGAAGGTGGAGTTAAAAGAGTCAACTTTCAAGAGGATTCCTCAAATAATCAACTCATCTCTTTGAAGAATGATGTGAAACAATAGTAGGAACTCTTGGTTGCTCAAACCAAGAAGGAAGATCAAGGATCAAGGAATAACAACAATGGATACCGTAACAACAACAACGGTTCCCGAAACAACAACTACAACAACAATAGAGGATCCAACAGCAATAATTGGAGGGCGAACAACCAAAATTCGGGTAACAATCATTCTAACTCCAATTCTAAAGATTTCTATAATCCTTTCCTCTTTTCCCCTTCTTCTTCTTCTACTCCATTAAAGAGTCAAGGGCAAGGATCAAGTTCGTCCCAGCCGGAAAAGAAAGATGCGGTGCTGGAGGCCATCTTGATCAAGCTTAGCGCTATGGAGACATCTATGACTTCATTTTCGAAGGCCCAAAAAGCCTTTGAACAACAACTTGCTAGTAGGGCGAATAAAACGCCAAGAGATCCAGGGAAGCTTCCAGCAAGAACGGAAAGCAACCCTAAGGGCCAGATCATGGCCATAACGACAAGGAGTGGACTAAAGACTACAGATCCAGTGCCTCGGTCAGTGCTAGTACCGACAAAGACCACCTCGGTCCAGGTGCAGTCAAAGAACACTTCGGCCGAGATGCCAACCGAGGTGGAGCCACAGAAAGCGGAGGAGAAAACTGAAGTTTATATTCCACCTCCAGCATATAAACCACCACTTCCATTCCCCCAGTCAAGGGCCAGAGCACATCTAGACAAGCACTTTGGTAAGTTCCTTGACTTGATGAATAAACTACACATTAACATTCATTTCCTTGATGCTATTCTAGGGATGCCCGCCTATAGGAAGTTCTTAAAAGAGATCCTATCAAGGAAGAGGAAGCTGGAAGACTTTGGTGAAGTAAGGATGACATCTAAATCCTCGGAGCTTACTCAAATCATGAAGGAGAAGATGCCACCCAAGTTGAGAGATTCCGGCTCATTTTGCATTCCCATTCAAGTTGGGGATATCACTTGTGAAGCCTTATGCGATCTAGGAGCCAGCGTGAGCATCATTCCGCTGGAGCTATGTGTGAAGATCGGACTTGGAGAGCCCAAGCCGGTTAAGATAAGGTTATACATGGCGGACCGCTCCATTACCCATCCCGTGGGCATTTTGGAAGAAGTTCCGGTTAAGTTAGGTAACTTCTATTTACCTATAGACTTTGTTGTACTTGATATTCCCGCAGATTATCCTATTCCTATCATTCTCGGGAGGCCATTTCTAGCAACTTCGGGTTGCAATGTGGATTGTAAGAACGCCAAGTTGAAATTCAATATTGGCGGAGATGAAGTGGAGTTCGCATTACTTATAGCCATGAAGGGAGAGCAGCTAGGAGATGATATCTTCAACATCTATTATGAAGAAGAATCAAGAGAATTGGTGAGCTCTATCCTTACTAAAGATCCACTTGAGAAAATTATTAGTTTTAGTTTAATGGAGGAAGGTATAGATGCCTCTTGTGATGCAGATATACGGAGCTTAAAGGCACTGGAAGAAGATCCAGTAGCTAAAACTGAGAAACTAATCCAGGAGACGAAGATCTCCAGTTTCGGTTCCAGTTACAGTACCTCGACCGAGGCACTTTTTGGACCAAGCGAGGCGACTGAAGAACATCTCGGTCAAAGCCTCTGCACCTCGACCGAGGTCGAAGGCGAGATGATTTCAACTGAGACTTCCGAAAGTCCAGTTTCTGGATCTACTCCACTGGAAGGACGAAGCAAGGAGCCCCCTCAGAAAGCACCCCCAGTTGTGGAGCTTAAACAACTCCCAAATCACTTGAGGTATGTCTTTCTTGGACCGGATTCCACCTATCCCGTTATTGTTAGTGCTTCCCTCTCCGAATCTAAATTGTCTAAACTAATGCATGTCCTGAGAAAGCATCAAAAGGTTGTAGGTTATACTATAGATGATCTTATTGGCATTAAGCCTTCTTTCTGCATGCATAGAATTTTAATGGAGGACGATCATAAGACTTCACGGGAACCTCAAAGACGGTAAATCCGATCATGAAAGAGGTTGTGAAGAAAGAAATTCTTAAGTTGTTGGATGCAGGTATCATATATCCTATCTCGGACAGCAAATGGGTTAGCCCGGTGCATGTAGTTCCGAAGAAAGGAGGGATGACCGTTGTGACGAATAAGAATAACTGTTGATCCCAACCAGGACCGTCACGGGCTGGAGGGTTTGCATTGATTATAGGAAGCTGAACACGGCCACTCGGAAGGACCATTTTTCACTTCCCTTCATTGATCAAATGCTCGAACGGTTGGCCCAGCATTCACACTTTTGCTATTTAGACGGCTATAGTGGTTTCTTCCAGATTCCTATCCATCCGGATGATCAGGAGAAGACCACATTCACTTGTCCGTGGGGGACATTCGCTTATAGGAGGATGCCATTTGGATTGTGCAATGCACCCGCTACCTTCCAGCGATGCATGATGGCTATCTTTTCCGAGTATATAGAGGAAATCATGGAGGTATTTATGGATGATTTTTTAGTATATGGTTCCTCTTTTGATGATTGTCTATCTAACCTTTCTCTAGTGCTACAAAGATATGAGGACACTAATCTTGTTTTGAATTGGGAGAAGTGTCATTTTATGGTTAACGAAGGAATTGTGCTAGGACACCTCGTTTCTAATCGAAGTATTGAGGTCGATCGCGCTAAGATCGAGACTATTGAGAAACTCCCTCCCCCTTGTTCTTTTAAAGGTGTGAGGAGTTTTCTCGGGCATGCAGGTTTCTACAGGAGATTCATCAAGGACTTCTCTAAGATTTCTAAACCTCTAACTAACCTCTTGAATAAAGATGTTGTTTTTGAGTTTTCGCATGAGTGTCTTGATGCATTCTACAGGATTAAGGAAGCGTTGATCTCCGCTCCCATTATCCAACCTCCGGATTGGACCTTGCCCTTTGAGATCGTGTGTGATGCTAGTGATGTAGCAGTAGGAGCGGTGCTTGGACAAAAGAAGGATGGCCGGACCACCGCCATTTACTATGCTAGCAAGATGCTAGATGAAGCCCAGCGTAACTACGCCACCACCTAGAAGAAGCTATTGGCGGTTGTATATGCTTTTGAGAAGTTTCGTTCTTACTTAGTAGGAGCGAAAGTCATTGTCTACACCGACCATGCAGCCATACGTTACTTGCTTGCTAAGAAAGATGCCAAGTCACGCCTTATTCGATGGATTCTCTTGCTTCAAGAGTTTGACCTAGAGATCCGCGATAAGAAGGGATCCGAAAATTTTGTTGCGGATCACCTCAGCCAGCTACCTCCATCTTCACGCGAGAAGGACAACCCACCCACAGACGATTCATTTCTCGATGAGCATTTGCACTAGTTGGAGCGTTTGATAGACTTACTTATCTCACCTCATGATGAAGGTGAAGTATGGGATGAGGATACCTCCCATCACGCATTGAGATGCCGTACGGTCCAGCTAGCGACCTTAAATCAAGCGCTTCTTGGGAGGCAACCCAAGGTATTGCTTTCTTTTCCTTTTTTCTAGTCTAGCTGCAGATAGTTGCTTTTGCTTTGCTTTGTTTTGTTTTTGGCGTCCTAGATAGACAACAGGTGACATCTAAGGAAGGAATACAACCTAGGAGCACAACTGGAAGGACAGAAGTTCGAGAATTTGAGAAGACGGAGTTTGACTGAGACACATCTCGGTTGCTGTCACAGCACCTCGACCGAGATGATTCTTGAGCAACCGAGGCGATTAGGGTTTCTGAAGATTCACCTCGGTCTGTACCACCTCGGTCCAGTCGAGATCATCTCGACCGAGGTGACAGCAGTTCCAGAAAAGGGTATAAAAGGGGCTGAAGATTTCTCTCTCTTCTCTTTACCCTCTTCTCGACCGCGGCACATTTTCCACCTCGCTCCTCCGTTCTTTGCTCATTTTCGACGATTCTTGCTTCCAAACTGAGAGGAAAGCATAGAGGATCGCATTACAAGCACCAATCTGCAGAAAGAACGAATCGAATTGACTTAATTAGGGTAAAAATCGAAAAAACCCTAACCCTCCTCTTTTTCCACTGTTTCCTTTCGATTTGGGCTTTGGTTGCCCTTGCATTTGCTGAGAAAAGGATTAAGTACCCCATAGGAACCTTTGGTAGTGATTTTGGGGGAAAAGAACTGGATTTTTGAGGGAATCGATCGAGCAGTTTTTCGGCTCGGTCCAGTCGGCCTGTGCCTCGGCCGAGGTGTTCTACAGAGTTGTCAAGGCGACCGAGGTGGTCTGACAGGTCACAGAAATTATGAGTTCTGACAGGCAGTTGGTCCTGAGGGACAGATCTTCTCCTTCTCCTTCTTCTACTTCCCGTCGTACTAGACCGGTGATCCACGAGAGACACCAAGTCGATTATGACCGCATAGCGGCCCGTCCAGTGATTGCACCCCGCTTCCTAGACATTTCAGCTTTTGACTGCCTCCACGTTGATGATGATTTGAGGCGTATGATTTCTGCTGTGGGGCTAGAGCAGTTCACAGAGATTAGAGCTCCGGCCTATCTAGAGCCGACCCTGAAGTTGTCAGCTCCTTTACCTACTTGCCTACCGAGCGCGCCGTGAAGTACCGGTTGATGAACCGGAACTATTTGGTTCCTTTAGATCACTGGCGGGATGTCTTTGACTTCCCGATCCCGATTGTTGCTGATTTTCCCTCCCGAGTTGTAGCTCGGGAGTTCTGGGGACAGATAGCTCACGTGGTTGAGCATGCTGACAGATGGAGACCTGGAGATTCCAGGGAGAGGATTATATTCCATCTTGCTTTTAGACTGGCCCACAGGATCTTCAGTGAGACTCTTCTGGCGCGTACTGAGACGCTCTAGAAGGTCAGACAGGGCGAGCTTCTGAGTTTATACTGCATGGTGACTGGAGGAGTCCCAGATTTTGGATTGATGTTGGCAGAGGACTTGCATAGGATAAAGGCAAAGGGGAAAGGCGACATCTGTTGTGGAGGTATTGTGACTCATATAGCGAGTTACATGGATATGGACCTCAGTGCTTGTACCATGGTGGCGGCTGCCAAGCCGCTTGGACTTCAGGAGATGATCACTCGGAGGATACTGGTTCCCCGAGGACTTACTACACCATATGTGGTGATGCCATGGGAGCCGACTACACCAGAGGGGATCAGATGGTCAGCTCAGTTCTCCGTGTTTGATCCACACTACTGGCAGACTGCGTGGATTCCACTGATGGAGGATGCTAGAGAGGCAACAGCTGCATCAGCTCAGGGACTAGTAGAGGAGAACGAGGTTGAGGATGATGATGATGATGTTGCTGAGGATGGTGGTGTCCCTATGGATACGGGCACGGATACAGCTGGGACTAGTGTGCCGGTCATCGATTTGGATGATGACGAGACTGAGGAGGAGCCGGTTGCAGCACCAACACGTCCCGCTAGGCGTAGGGTACGCCGGCAGAGGGATCCACTTGCTCACCGTCGGATCGATGATCTGACAGCTCAGATGATAGATTCCTACGCTGCCATGTCCCTAGAGATCCGAGAGATGCAGGAGAGATTACACTACCAGCACGTGATGGCTGAGATTCAGTTTCAGCATGTCATGGGCTATCCTTTCGACCCATCTCAGCACCCGTACGTACCACCACCACCACCATCGGATCGTGATTATTGAGAGCTTGCAGGATTTTCTTTCTTTATTTATTATGCAGCTCAGCTATGTCCGGTGAGTACTTTATTTCCTAGACTTATTTTGACCCATTGGGACAATGTGTCCCAAGTATGGGGTATTTGATGTATTACTTGACTATGGATGATTGTATGCTACTTTGATGGATATTTATGTTTTATTTTGCTCTACCTGAGATTACATGCATGCATACAGGTTATTTGATTGAAAAAAACGTCAAAAACTGGAAAGAAAAAAAAATTTTGACCTCGACCGAAGTAGTTCTGGCCAAACGAGGTACTTCACCTCGGTTGACTAGAACATCTCGACCGATGCACTTTAACTGAAAGGAATTTTTCGAAAACGATTTTTGTGCTTCTTATCTGGATATGACCTCAGTGAAGATTTCGTCTGCAGATTGGTTTTGAAATCTTTATATGTTTGAAAGGTTTTATGATATGTTTAAGTTGCTAAATGCTTTGTTTAAAATTTGTGGCATGTTTAATACTTTGTTTTTATCAAAATTATATTGAATTTGAAGGTTGACACCACATTATGAGTTCTCTCACTTTCTTCCTGGAAAGACCAAGGCAATTCATTCTTTTCTCTTCTTCTTCTTGACCATGCTTAGCCCCTCATATACATATTTGCCTTCCTTTACCTATCCGGGAATTTGGAAGCAAGCAAGTGAAAAGCAGGTGAAAGAAAAGTTGAGAAGTTGGCTGGAAGTGGAAGTGTTAGAAAGTAATAAATAGGTTTGGGGAAGTCAATCATGATGATGAGTAACTCGGCAGCATTCACATAGTCGGGTGTTTGTGTCTTGCCAAAGTCGGATTGAGCGATATTCCTAACGGATCATGGTATGTGCATCAAGGGTTTGATGCATCTCAAGAAATTGATGATTGCTGATTTTCTAGGCTTCGGTTATTGTGCCCCTCTGTCCATGCATCCCAAAACGTAAACTAAAAAAAGGGAAAAGTGTGAAATAAGCAAAGCTTATTGGTGGATGATGTTGAAAGTCAAGTGAAAGTGAAGTGATATCCTTTTCCCGGATTCTTGCACCACATTACCTTCTATACATCCCTACCCTACACGTTTCTTGACCTTTCTTTTGGGAAGCCCTTGAGACCTCAAGCTTGTTGATTGACTTAGTGGTTTAAACTGGATTATACATGATTAATTTCGATAATTATGATTTATTATGCATTCTATGATTTTATGCAAAGATGAACAACTTTCTTATATTTATAAAATGTTTTAAGCATATTTTGATTTTAAATTCCATGAAGTATTCTCTTAGAGTGATCTATGATTGTAGCACACCATTAAAATATTTTGAAAGACTTTTTCATTGATCTTCATGACTAATAATCCATTCTATCTTGTATTTTATATTCGGAACTTGCTTGGGGACAAGCAAGGGCTAAGTATAGGGTATTTTGATAGCATGAATTATTGTCTATATTTTGGGGTTTGTTTAGACGTTTTATCTTTAATAATCTGCATGTTTGGATGTATATTATGTGATTATATTGTCGTTTCATCTACCTTTGCGGGAATCGAGGTCTACACCAAGTTTCGTTGTAATTGTAGGTAAAATGGCACGTTTTGCATCAAAAAGGAGCAAAGGGAGCTAAGGAGTCATTGGAGCTACATTCAAGAGCTTAAGGAAGAATCCAGGAATCATGGAATTGGATTAAAGATTCACTTTGGACCAGATTTGAGAGATTTCACATTCAGTTGTGATTCACCTCGGTTGACTACAGAGTCACCTCGACCGAGGTGATCCAGAGGAGTTGACTCGACCGAGGCGAACACCTTGGACGCGGCAAGGATATTTTATTCTTGGATGAGATCTTTTATTTTTGGAAAGAGGATCTTACATTTTTGGGCTGGATTCCTAGAAGGAAGAAGATAATTTAGCCCATATATTTTACCTATTTTTATGGGAAAAGATCTTTCTAAGATATCTTATCTTTGGAGGGTAATTTTCCTATAAAATGGATTTTTCACAAATCGAGATCATGCTATACCACCGATCGTGCTTAGACAACCGCTGAAAGCAGCCGTTTTACCCCACTACAGTTGGGAGGTTTGAAGAACCTTTTTGAAGGTTGAAGGAAGATTGAAGGAATAAAGTTTATAGCTTTTATAGCTTTGTGAAGGGTTTTGTAAGATTCTCATAGATTCTCATCATTGTTGTTTGTCTTATTGGATTTTGATCCAAGGAACGCTTGTTGTTTGATAATTGATTCAGTTATTGAAGCCTTTCTCTTAAGGTTTTCTTGTTCAATTATTCTCTTTCTTCCCTTATATTTGATTATTGCTTTCACGATGATGAGTGGCTAATTTCCTTGTGTGATTCTAGGGTGATTGGCTGAAGATTGTGGGAAAAACACTGATAGAATAATCTTAATCACAGTAGGACCCTGAAAGCTCGAGTCTTTATCCTTAACCCTAAAGCATCTCGCTCAGTCGATGAATATCTCGGCCAGGGTGGAATTCTTCTGACCGAGGTGACTTATCTGATCCGAAACTGAGAGTTAAGTGTTAGAGTTTGCCAAATCCTATTCTTATTACACCTTTCCTGGTTCAATGCAAGCCTACGATGAGACTTACCCGGTAATTCCTTTGTTTGTTTACCCAAGATCATAAGTGTAGGTAATAAAGGTTTATCCTTTATTGGGGTTTGAGTGTGCTTCCATCCCATCTATGTGAGTTAGCCTGAGACTTACCCGGTAAAGGTTGATTCTATTCCCTTAGGTGGTGTGTTAGTTTGAGGTAATAGTTCTTTTCCCTAATTCCTTGAGACTTACCCGGTAATAGGAGTTACGGTTTGGGATTAGTTAGTAGTGAGACTTACCCGGTGATCTATTCCACTTTAGAAACACCTTCCCTATGCAAATATCTCAGCTTTGTCCGCTTATCTTTAGATCTTGAGTTGGAACCACAACTAGATGCTTTAATCCCTAGAATTGCATATTTCCTTAATTGACTTTTTATCATCTTTGATTGTTTTAATCGCTTTTGTGGTTAGTAGTTGCATTGACAAACCTATACCTGTTTTGTTTCACTAAGTCCCTGTGATCGACCCCTGAAATTTCTTGCTTTTTACTACGATTGACCCGTACACTGCGGGTTCGCATCCTTGTTTTAAGCTTACATCTAGGGTTATAAATTTAAAGCTTGCACACACCGTTTGGAGCGAACAGTCGCCGACATTGTCAACCTTACACCGTCCGTTCCCCTGAATGGAGACACCCCAGAAGAAGTTTGATCAGGAAAGAAGGTTTCGTATGACCATCTAAAGGTGTTCGGGTGCAAGGCATTCGTTCACATACCTAGGGACGAACGTGCCAGGCTTGATGCTAAGACCAAATAATGTATCTACCTTGGCTCACCCAGAGATGAACTCGGATACCGGCTATGGGATCCGACCACCAACAAGATCGTTAGAAGCCGAGATGTGGTATTCTTTGAAGATCAAACAATTGAAGATATTCAAAGGTCAGAGAAACCAAGGACAAGAGTCAAAAGGGGCACATTAGACCCTCATCCTTCTCCTACACGAGAAATCACTTCGGAAGAAGTCACGCCAATAAGGATCAATAATGAAGAGAGTGATCCTACTTCAGAGCACGGTGATGAAGAAACCCACCAAGGACTAGAAGCACAATCGAGCATTCCACCAGACTCTCAACCGAGAAGGTCATCCAGAGAAAGACAACCATCTACACGATACACTCCGGACAAATATGTGACCCTTACGGATGAGGGGGGAGCCTCAAAGCTACAAGGAGGCTATGGATGACACCCACAAGAGTGAGTGGGTAAGAGCCATGCAAGATGAAATGGAATCCTTGCATGAAAACCACACATATGAGTTGGTGGAGCTACCAAGAGGGAGGCGAGCTTTGAAGAACAGATGGGTATACCGAATAAAGTCGGATGATGAAAACTCAAAGCCTTGGTACAAAGCTCGATTGGTAGTAAAAGGATTCCAATAGAAGAAAGGCGTTGACTTTGAAGAGATATTCTCTCCGGTAGTAAAGATGTCATCAATCCGAGTTGTTCTTGGTATAACAGCTGCTCTGGACTTGGATATCGAACAACTCGACGTCAAGACCGTCTTTCTCCACGGAGATCTTGAAGAGGAGATATACATGGAGCAGCCTGAAGGATTCAAAGAACCAGGCAAGGAGAATCTAGTATGCCAACTAACAAAGAGTCTTTATGGGCTAAAACAGGCACCAAGGCAGTGGTACATGAAATTCGACTCTTTCATGGCAGATCATGACTTCAAGAAGAATCCATGTAGCCCATGTGTCTTCATGAAGAGGTACGCTAGTGGCAACTTTCTCATACTCTTACTTTATGTCGATGACATGTTAATAGTAGGTCATGATCGTAACAAGATAACTGCTCTTAAGAAAGATTTGAGCAAGAGTTTTTACCATGAAAGATTTAGGACTGGCAAAGCAAATTCTTGGGATTAAGATCACTCGTGATCGATCACAAAAGATGTTCTGGCTATCCCAAGAAAGATACATCGAAAAGGTGCTAGAGAGATTCAATATGCACCAAGTTAAACCGGTAAGCACACCACTTGCTGGACACTTTAAGTTAAGTTCAAAGCAATGCCCAACTAGTGAGCAAGAGAAGCGGGATATGGAGAAGATCCCCTATGCCTCGGTAGTACGCAGCCTCATGTACGCCATGGTGTGCACTAGGCCCGACATTGCCTATACAGTTGGAGTAGTGAGTCGCTTCCTAGCAAATCTAGGAAAGGAACATTGGGCTGCATTGAAATGGATCCTCCGATATCTACGAGGCACTACTAATAGGTGCTTATGCTTCGGAAAAGAGAAGGCTATACTACAAGGATACACAGATGCCGACTAGGCCGGTGATAATGGTTCCAGGAAATCAACGTCAGGGGGTATGTGATTACATTCGCAGGGGGAGTTGTTTCCTGGCAATCAAAGTTATAAAAGAGTGTTGCCTTGTCCACCACTGAAGCATAATATATTGCAGCTACTGAGGCATGCAAGGAGATGTTATGGATGAAGAACTTCTTGATGGAGATGGAAGTAGAGCAAGATCGATATATCTTGCAATGTGATAATCAAAGCACAATTCACCTGGCAAAGAATTCAACTCTTCACTCCCGCTCAAAGCACATCGATATACGACATCATTGGATCCGAGATGTTCTTGAAGAAAAGCTTCTGCAACTTGTAAAGGTGCACACGGATGAGAACTGGTCAGACATTATGACCAAGGTAATACCGACCAAGAAGTTTGAAGATTGTTGTCAACGTACCGGCCTCGTATCACATGATTAAGTCGTGAGGGGGAGAATTGTTGGTCCCTCCTTAATCAAGCCCATTCAATAAACGGGTTATCCAACTAATTGGATATGAGTCCAATGGACTAAGATCCAATTATGGAGAGTCCGTTCTAGAGAATAATCTAGAGAAGAGAAGATAAGAAGAGAATGGTCTAGAGAAGATTAGTCTAGAACTAATCTAGAATTTTCCTCTAAAATATCTCCTAGAAATTTGTGTAATTCTAGAATTCTCTTGTAAAATATCTTTCTAGATTAGTGTGTAGGAAGATGATCTCCTCCCACTATAAATAGGTGGAGAAGTTGTAAATTTCTATTATCCACAAATTTGAGAGCTCAAGCAAGCTAAGCAAGTTGTGAGAGTGCCCACACAAAATCTTGTAGCATTCCTTCTCCACATAAATATTAAGCATGTCCACGGGTCACGGGTCACCCGTGACCCGGCGGTAACCCGGCGGGTCAGTGACCCGGCGGGTTACGGGTACGGGTAAGGGTCGAGGTGACCCTTACCCGTGACCCGGCGGGTCATGACCCGGCAGGTCAATAATTTTGAAAAAAAATTTAAAAAAAAAAAAAAGCTCAACGGCTAAAAATAGCCATTGGCGGGTCGACCCGCCGGGTCATCTTTATTTTATTTTTTTTAAAAAAAAAATTGGTTTTTAAAATAAAGGAGCCAACCTGCCGACCCGCCGGGTCTGACCCGTGACCCGGCGGGTCGCCAACCCGGCGGGTTGGCCTTTTACACGGGTCCGGGTCACCCTTCCCGGACCCTTGACCCGGCGGGTCGGACCCGTCGACCCGGCGGGTCCGACCCGTGGACATGCTTAATAAATATAAGTGAGTTTGTATCAATTAAGTCATTGACTTAATTAGTCCATATTCCCATTCTACCAACACGACAGTGGGAGGTTTTCCGAACAAAAGGTTCCAAAGTAGACTAGTTTTACAGTTTAGTAAGAGTGCATATTTTTTGCTAAGTACAGAAATTTATGTGTTGAGGAGTCAACTTGGAGTTTTTGTGTAGGATTAATCATTGATCCTTTCTGAGATTTATTTCTTCTAGTGAGTAAAATGCATTTCATAGAAGGTTTATATATTTTGTTGGAATTTTTGGATTTTAGTATGAGATGGGTCAAAGTGAGACGTTAGAGAATTTTTCATGGAAGTTAGAAAATTCTTCGAGCTTAGTTTAATTTTATTTTGAGTTTTTTTTTTTATTATGGTTTAGAATTCCAAAGGATAATTTTAAAGTATGTTGGAGAATTTTCTAGGATTTTGAGACCTAGGGGTAAAATGGTAATTTCCTTTAAGTTAATTTTTTGTATCTTGGAAGTTGGAAACTTATAAGATGTTGGGGCATATTTTGATCAACTTTCCTTTTATATATCAGGAGGTTGAGTTCTTTCCTTACGGATCGAGTTTTTGAGATATCGAGAATTGTAACTTGACTCAAGTAAGTCCTTTGGGCTTACTTAGCTGCTTTCATATATGAGTTGATAATATGAGTGGTGTTTGCTTTATGAGTTATATTATGTTTATAAAATTAATTACCGACGTAATATTGGCCCAAGTAAATGGGCGGTGGCAACATCTGATCAGCTCTTGCGAGAGTCTGGGAGGTTCTCCGTGACAAGTACAGGCATGGTAGATGGGGAGGGCATATGGTATACGGGTTGGTGCGTCAAACCATTCCAACTAGATAAAGGGACGGAGGCGAGAGTCTTAGATGTCAATGGTTCTCTGTGAAAGCATGTTGTGTGTTTATTTTATGTATTTATGTGTGTTTGTGCTTATATGTCTTCTTATATATGGTTAGTTAGCTAACGGTTTATCCGTATTGTAGATGTTTTGTAGGTATAGATAATTGTAGAGAGATTTGGAGTGGATGGTCAGCCGAGTCAACGTACTCATTAGATGGGGACAGGGGAGTCTTCCTTTTGCATGCACATCGTTAATATATTTTGTAAGACTTTCATATGTCGTACATTCGTACAAATATAATTTATTATTTTTCAAAATATTTGTTTATATTTGTGTCTTGTTGTATGATTCTAGTAAAGTTGTTGTTAAGCCAAGGTCGGGACTCATTATGAGGTCCTAAGTAGTAGCTTCCCGAGTTTTGAGAATTTGGGGTGTTACATCCTGCTAGGCACGTTCCGTTCCGCATATATTAAAATATGAAACAATTTGGTTTACTAGGCTTTTTCTAGTTTTGTGTTTAGTAAATGTATCCCTTGAGAGAAGAGTGTGTAGAGTTTGAGAATAAATACAAAAGGTTGGAAAAGGCCTAGTTACCATTGCCCTTAAAATTTTATATATAAATAAAATATTCTATCCTAAATTTATAAATAGTAAAATGAAAATTTAAAATAGGCTTGTAAATTAATACTATGTAGCTTGTCGGGTTGTTGAGAACGACGAAGAACCAACAAATTGAAAATATGAAATTCTATTTTACTATCGAGCAAGATATGATTATTGAACTATTCAAATGTATTATAGTTTGCTATAAATATCCCGTATTCTCAACTCTTTATATTTTTTACTTGCACAACATGAAAACATTACTTTAAGAAAAAACAATTGTCCACGTTCATCTACAAAGGTCAAAAGAAAAGTGAACTTCGTTGAGGCATTGTCTACGAAGGAGTGATCAATGTAATTTTGTTCTTATGTTTTATTTTGGATGTTTAGGCTTTATACAAGTTAATTATGTTTTGTAAACTCTTCCGACATTCTATTTTGATGCCTTTCATTTTTAACATGATATCAACGAACATTTACTTGCATAAATTGTTAATTTTAAACCAAAAATAAATTATATGTAAGTAATGCAAGATTGGTCCCATCACGTCCCGTCCCGGTACCAACCGAGATATGAACCATTGATTTTAGTCTAAAAACTCAAGTCTCGTCCCATATATAATAGCCGGAACAAAACGTGTCTCCATCCGTTTCATCCCATGCCGAATCCTAAGTAGAGGAATGTTCAAACTTGCATGTAATTTGGTCTTTGTTGTTCATATAAACCCTGACATGGGTTAAAAAAATATCTAAAACCAAACACAAATGGTAGCTTTGAGAGATTCCTAGAGGGACTGAAATTTCCATTGCTTCATGTAAATTTGAATGTGTTCATGAGGATCATTACTTCCCTTTGCTTCCATGTCTTGTATATTGAAATCTCTATGGTGTCGACGGGCAGTTTTCATGCTTTTATTTATTGTGGTCTTGGAGTGTACTATCATGGGGGATCACTTTGTTCATGTATGTTGTTCCTTGCTCTTTCACAAGTCCATTTAGCTACAGGGTTCGAAGCAAAGGAGCTTGATAGGAATGTATTACTATATTTACAAAAATAGCTAAATTTATGCCTAGCCTTATCAACTAATTTGTCAAATAGTGGAAGATTTCCACTGTAATTAAGTTCAACAAACATGGTAACCTCCTTGTCTTTCTTCACAAGTTGGTTCATGGAAGTGTTTCTCCATAAGTTCCTGTTATTCACCTTCGTTTCATATGTTCGTTTTCCCATCTTTCAATTCCCCCAAAGACTCATCTTCCTCTTTTGCCTGGAAAGGAGAAACCTGTAGTGAAAAATACCAGATGAATTGCAATTGAAAAGCCATAACCAATGTATGATCAAGCTAAAGTGTAGAAATTTCATAAAATGGCAAACTAGATTATTATCATTAGAAAGACAAGGAGTGATCATTTCGTGCTTCCTGTTGTTGTTCAATTGATATTCTAGCAACTTGGCTTTTCTACTAATGAAGCAGACGGCAGATGAATCAGTTAAAAAATCATGTAGAGAGTCGGGTTTGCAAAGAGACAAAGAATCATGGTTAGCACTTTTTCTGTAGAGAATGTTCAATAGGTAAGCAAGTTTAGTATCGGTTCTACATCGGAGAACATATAGCAAACTGAGTGCATGCGATGTTCAACATAGGCACAAACAAGTTTGATTTTGTATCAATATTACATCTATGGTTAGGGTCATAGTCATAGTAAGGAGAATGAGTACATAAAACAAAGCTTACACCATATTGATATACGAGGGGGAGAAAATGAAGGGAAACCACCTGGTTTGTCGAGTGCTCATGTTCTGCTTTAGACTATTAGTTTTCTCTTTAGCGGATGCATTTGATTTGAGGGCTTTTCTACTGGTGAAGCACATGGCCAGATGATCAGATAAAAAATCAAGTAGAGAATCAGATTTGCAACGTGAAAGGGAGTCATGGTTAGTATTTTTCTAGAGAGAGTGTTCAATAGGTAAGCAAACATATCAAGTTTAGCATCAGTTTTGCATCCATATTTAGGGTCACAAATCAACATCAGAATACATATAGCAAATTGGGTGCAGAGGATCTTCAACTTAGGCACAAACAAGTTTGAGTTTGTATTCAGTAATGCATCTATAGTTAGGGTCATAGTCAAGAGGATGAGTACGTAAAACAGAAGTTACACCATAATGGTACACGAATGGGGAGAAAATGAGGGGTAAACACCTGGTTTGTCGAGTGCTCACATTCTGCTTTAGTTTCTGATTTTTCTCCTTAGTTGATGCATTTGATTCGAGGGCTTGTTCGTGCTTGCGGGTATGTGCAGACTGATAATCGCATACCAAGCCCATTTCCTTCTACTACCGTGAGATTGCTACTTCTTTGTAAGGGTTGTGGTGAACCATTGACCTCCCATTTCTCTACGATGATGATTGAGTGTAGTATTGTGCCTAACGCCGCCAGAAAGCATTTGAACCTCTTTCTTCTTTCTTCTCTCTGTCGCTTGATTATTTGTTTGTGGAAGAGAGACGTTTAAACTTCTGGGCGATTGAAGATCCCTTCGTTTTGTTTGTTTTTCCCAAATCTTGAGCCTAATTTTTGTTTTGTAGAAGATAAATCGATCGAATATAGTAAGGGATGGAAGAATGAGCGAGTTTGAGGTTGTGGTGGATCGGGGCATGTTACTAGGTTTTGGGGATTTTCTATTAGGCATGTGATGTGCTTTCCTTTTTCTATTGAGAAGGGAGACCATTCACTATCACTTTCGGCGTTGTAATGTTCAATTTTGTCGACGACATCCCACTAAGATATATAGGAGTAGAAACTTTACCTAATTAAATTTAATATACTATTCATTTCTACTTAATTAAATTTAATATAATTAATTTTATACACTTAATTAAATTTAATATAACTTAATTTAAATTATTTTATAGATATAATTTTATTTAATACAATTTGTTTTAATTTTATTAAATACAATTTAATTTAATTAATACCATTTAATTAAATTTAATACAATTTGATTTGATTAATTCAATTTACGCATTAAAGATTTAATGCATTCTCAATGACAACCACGGTTCCGGAACCCGTAATCGTGGTTGCCGTTGTTCTTCTTCGTTGAACGAACGCCATTGGAGGCGTTCGTTCGAGTTTTTTTAATGTTGAACCCATTTTCGCTTCCGATCTAACGTAACATAATCTACTCAATTCGAACATAATCTAACCTAAACAAACTCATTTCAAACCAACCTAAACAAAATCGTTTCAATTCCGATTCCGACCTAAAATACCATAAAACTTGTAATCGTTACCTCCGCCGGAGTGTGTTTCTGCTTGTTAAAGGGTCGTCCTTCGTCACCACCATGATCCATTGCCGGGATGATCTTGTCTTCGTCTTTGTTCAGATTGTTTTTGATCTCATTACCTCCGGCTTCTGTTTCGATTTGTTTGGGGTTTGTGAACACTGAGGACGACTACTCGTTCCAGTTGCGTGTTTATAGGGTTTAGAAATATCACGATTCGAAACCTGTAGCCGTCATGGTTATGGGTTCCGAAACCGTGATTTTTTTTATCACGGATTCGCAATGCGTAACTGTGACGGTTGCACGTTACAAATGCGGTTGACTTTTGGTAAATCCTTGCGATGAATATTTGCACATTGCGAATGCGGTCAACTTTTTATATATTCGTCTCCAAATCGCAGGATACCAACATAAATTTTTGAAACAATTTGTGATACCAATAGAAAAAAGCAATTAGCTCCGAGGTTACCGAGATGAAATTCTCTTAATATTTTGATTATGGGTTAAACTTAAAATAGACGGTAACACGACACGAGGCCTCGTGGCTGAAGCCTGAAGCTGTCGCTCCTTTCTTCCTCAGTGACCCAAACACAGACAAGTCGAGGACTGTTGTGCTGGAAACTAGGGTTTTACGTTTTGTCTTCTCCGATCTAGGGTTGTGTCCTCCGTAACAGTGAAATTGATAATGGGGGCAGACAAGGGCAAGAAATTAAAGGTTGCCGACAAGAATGACGAGGAGAACGCCGAGCATATCGACGGCGAGCTTGTTATCTCCATCGAGAAGCTCCAAGAAATTCAGGACGACCTCGAGAAGGTTTCTTCCCTTACTTTCTTCTCCGGGAGTCGTTAACAAGGAAAGGTGGAACGGACTCCCCCTCACCTGTTATAGACCACTTGAGCTTCTGTTCGTGATAATCCCACTTCCCCTGCACTAAGCACTCCCTTTCTCTCACCAGTCACCACGTTTTCTTTTCGTAACATGTTTAGGGCTTTCGTTTAGTTGCCTCTATCTCTGAACCCGGCTTGGATAAGTTGGAACTGTCTTTGCATATTTTCTTTCTTTGGTGCATTCATATAAACTGGTATTACTCGCCTATTTTGTTTGCCATATGTGAGATTTTTGTTGGTCTGTTGAGCAAGTTAAATTTACTAGGGATTTTCTCAATGCAACACCATTGTTATACTACTTTAAGCTTGAAATGTATCCTTTTTATTTATTTATTTTTGTTTTCATATTTCCTACTCCCTTTTACATGTCTTCTATCTATTTGGAGGCATACATTTGATCGCTTTCATTATTTGTTGTCATATCTTTACTGAAATATTGAGTGACATGTACTGAAATTTTAAACCTGTTTTGCCTTTTGTCCTTTTTTCGATATCACAGATTAACGAGAAAGCAAGTGATGAAGTCTTGGAAGTGGAACAGAAGTATAATGAAATAAGGAAACCGGTATATAGCAAACGAAATGAAATAATCAAAGACATTCCTGATTTCTGGCCAACTGCGGTATGTGCTTTGTCAGGGCATGTTTGTGTTCTTCTAGTGTTAGATGAGTTCCCAAACAACTTATATTTTGGTCTGCTATTCGCAGATTGTCAATCATCCTGTTCTAGGTGAACTGTTAACTGAAGAAGACCAAAAGGTATGAATTCATTTGCCAGAGCTCTACCAGTACACATGTGAACCAACTTTGATGAAATGCTCTATTAAATGTATTAGTACACCATTTCCGATGATTCTCTACGTGTTTATCTGAGTTTTGCTTTAATATATTGTTGGGTAGATCTTCAAGTATCTAAGCTCTCTTGAGATTGAGGATTCAAAAGATGTCAAATCTGGGTTCTCCATTTCATTTGTAAGTTTCTGGTGGATCCATGTAGCAACTTGTTCATAGATGCTCATCTCCATAATTGTTGCAATATCTTTTGATGCTTCAATTTTCTTTTAAATGCAGAACTTTAAATCCAACCCTTACTTTGAAGACACAAAGCTTACAAAGGCCTTCACCTTCCTTGATGAAGAAACGACGAAAGTTGTGGCTACCTCGATCAGATGGAAAGACTCAGTATGAAACTTTCTTTTTTTCCCTTTTCTATTTACTAAATGTATATCCTGGTTTGGTCTTTGAGCTAACTGTGATTTGATTAGCTATTTTTCATGTTGGATCTTTGAAGGAAATTCTTTCAAATGGCGTAAATGGCAACAAAGGAAATAAGCGGGCACTTCCTGAACAGAGGTCTGTTTCTTATGTACCATATTGTAATTTGTTTTTTCAGAATAGTGTTCTATATCTGCAAAACAGGTTCAGTTGCTTGCACTGGATCAGAGATGGAAGGAAAAAAGACTGGTCACAGAAGTTGATAAAAACTATGTTCTCTTCTTCTTGAAGCAAAATCCTCAATCAATCTAGTTTGATCACTCCTCTCTCACTCTCTCAGTCAAGCTACTAATGTCTCTCCCACTGTCCCACATCTTTGCCTAGTGGAGGTGACAATGACTAGGAGATAACATGCGTTGACCTGCCTCTCTATGTGTTAACCAGTTCTCTCGTTTAACAACGTGCTCTCTCTGAATGATCAACACCCTCTATTTTCCCCTTGGTTTAAAACTTTTTGAGGGGATGTGTGGTACACTTCTCTGCTTGTTTTTTTATGCTAGATATAGAGGGGTAGCTGTAGGGGGTAGTCTCTTGATTTGATGAAGTATTGTGTGACGACTACCTTCATTTGAGCTCTATTATGTCTGCTTTAGAAGTAAGAACACAACTCAATTTTAAACCACATCAGTAGAACCATCACTTGTGCTTAACATATCATATTTTCTATATTGCACATTTTGTTTGTGATGTTACTAAAAAATATAACAATATTAAAAATAATTTTTAATTAAAATGTATACTATGTGAATAAAATCTTAAAATTTAAATATTTGAAATTTAAAATCTTGAAAATTTTTAATGTCAGTGGAGGTAGAGGTGATTATTGACTATATAAAAGATGATTTTTTTTAAAAATAAAAAAATAAAGGTTAGTTCAAATGTAATTACTTCACGGACTGACTCAACTTAATTGCTATATTATATCAATTTAGTTGTTACAAAATGTGTGTTGTATCAATAAGTTAATATGTACAAAATACAAATTTCTGTGTGGATAAGAGAATAACCTTTTCTTTCCTACCTGGCCCTTAAGACCAATTTGGTCTTAAGATTTGTTTTTTAAATTTGGATTTTAATTATATAAAAATTGCTGTGTGGATAAAGGGAGAAATCTTTTTTCTCGAGACCAATTTGGTCTTCTTCAAGACCAAGATTGTATTGGTTCTAGCAAACAAAATCTTTTCTTTCCTCTCTGGCCCTTAAGACCAAAACTAAGACTACCCAGCGTGGGTACTCGTAAGTCTTTTATTGCTTTGAAAACCTTTAGTTTGTGAGCAACATTCTTAGCACTGTGTTGGACACCATTTTCTATATTTATAAGTTCTGTTTGAAAATGATTTGGGTGCAGCTTCTTTACCTGGTTCAGTGATTCAGATGGAAAAGAAAATGTGCATGACATAAATGATGATGTAAATTCTCTTCCCTCTTTTCATGAGTTCTGGATTTTATTCATGCAATTGGAGATTTATATATTTATGTTTTGTCTGTGTTTTCGTTCAGATTGCTGAAATAATTAAGGAAGACTTGTGGTCCAACCCTCTTTCATATTTTAACAATGTAACTCATCTTCGATAGCTTGTTTTGCCACTTTTGGAGTTGTTCTGTTGTTTACTTATAAAACTCTTTGATGTAGGAGGCTGATGATGAGGAAGGAGATGACGAAGAGGTATAAAATCGTTGTCATAATTGATTGCTTAAAATGTTTTTGAAGTTTTTTATTAGTTATTTTGCTCTAGGCTGTTATTTTCCCATGGTCGTCGATGCACTATGATTTCCTTTTTGTGGATGATGAGTAGGATCTAGCATGAGGGTCTTACATCGGTCTAATGGAAGTTTGTTTGACATAGAAGTTACTACAACTTGATATTGATTTCTTATTTATTCATGAGAGTATCTTATATAATTAAATCTACTCAAATAGGTCTGTATATAAAAGGAGGATTATTATCCCATTTTTAAATAGGTAAATGCTTGGAGCTTGCTTGAATATCATCAGTTTATGCTATGTTCGATTTATTATCTCAATTGGAGTACAATTTAGGACTTGTTGCACAACTTCCTTTCATCAAGCCTGTATATCTAGCTTTGTATTGTTGGATTTTGGATTACAGTATATTTGCCAGTGGTTTTTATTTAGTTCTGAATTGTTTCGACCAGTAGTGGAAATTGTATGGGTAACTAGTGATTGAGTTGCAATGTTGGAAAGGGAAATAAAGTTTAACAGAGGCCGTCTTTCGGGGCCTTCCTAGATAAATATTTCTTCTGGTATAGCTCTTAAAACCGACGGCATGTTTTCTTGGATTGAAGGACCTTTGATTTGAATGATGCGTGATTGATGGGTTTATATGTTAATTTTTGTGGTGATGCTTGAAGAAAGCTCTGCTTATAAGGCATTTTTATCTTATCTATGCACTATGATAGGGACAACAGGGTGAAACAAGTGAAGAAGATGAGGAGTAAAGCAACCTCCCTTGTGATATAGACGGAGGGGACGGATGGTTGTGTTTGCAAAAGCAGAGCTTCTAGACTCTTCTCTTGATGCCATTGGTGGCGTTAGAGGCGTACTTATAATTTTAGTATTTACGGCTGTAGTGTTTTGAGTAGTTATGTCGTAGCTTTTTTAGATGACATGATGATAGCAGTGATGCATTATTAGGTCATTTGGATTGCTTTGCGTTGTTTTGCATCATGCATTAACTTGCATATTCTCGAGTGTGTCCCTTTGAACATTGAAGTCCTATTCACCCTGCTTCATGGTCTTCGTCCTCACATACGTAAACAACCATCACTGCAGTTTCTGAAAAGGAAAAACTACCCCAATGTTGATGCTACCGCACCACCCATCTGCTGCTTCGCCTTGTAACAGTTCACCATCTCTTGCGACCTTGCTTGATTTGGCCTTGTTCATAGATCTTGATTGCGATTTTGTTGAAAATCCATTGGGGCTTTTGAGTTCTTGTGCTGCTTGAATTATATTAGGAAGTTGATTAGTATACGATTTGGGTCTCTTCCATGTTCGTCAATTTGAGGGTTTGAATTCTGATGGAATTGGGGATATCGTCTCCAAAACAGACGAACAATCCGTAGTGACTTATGGCCACTTAGTTATAACCGTAGAAGCAGCAACAAAACGAAAATAAATTTAATGTATTTTATTCAATGTTCAATCTTGATATAAAATTTATTTTTGTTTTTCATTTGTTTAATCTTACTCCTCACTTGAAACCACATGGCCCCCTGTTTGGTACGTGTAAATTAGATCATGGAGATAAACGAATTAGATTATAGGAATTTTGTAAGCCTACAAAAAGTTGGATATTAATGATTATGAAGTAATTGGCTTAAATTTCACTTTTACCCTTCATTTTTCGTCTCTTTCATTTATAAATAAAATTTAACACACTTTTTCGTAATTTTACCCACAATTATATATTACTTTACCAAACACTCATTTCACTTAATTTCATAACTTCATCCTAGTCTTCATCTAGGTAATCTTACGTTGCCAAACTGGCCCATAAAATGATTATTTTTCTTAGGACAACCAAACGTGCCGTAATGCAAAGTAATGTTTCATTAGCCAAATATGATTGGCTTGGATGAATAATGCCACAATTTGTGTAGTGAGTACACCTTAACATTACTTATGCAATCATGCAAACACACCACAACCAAAGGTAACTCAAGACTAAATTATCAACACCAGGCACCATATACTGAATATATGAATATCAATATCCACACCAAGGCTGAAACATTGATGCATGTAAGCCCAACAACAAACATAACCATATACTGAATACTATTTCATATTCCTCATGCCCAGTTCCCCTATGTAGCCGTCATCTCTTCCACCACAGCAGCATCCTGATAACACAAATAACAAACATAAGTAACTCGACTCACTTTCAATGAACTACTAAACCATCTACATAAATACTCATATTTTCATCTAGGGCAATGTATACGGAAAAAGAAGCAACTATCATACCATGTTTTCCTTGTTTTCGTATTCAACGTCCTCCGTCTCTCTCTTAGATACGACTGCAAACAATTAAATGGGTGAAGATTAGAAACGTTTTCCCCACAGAAGCTTGGAACACCGTTTGTAATAATGAGCATAATTATTATACCTTCATGCTTCATCTTATCCTGTCCAGTTTTTCTTCTAAAGTTCTTCGCAGTTCCATTTTCTGAAGCTGGTTTTGGGGTTACTGACTTCCTAGTTAAAGATCCCCGGAGCTTGGATGCATTGGTAGTTTTTAAACCATTCGATTTACCACATGATTCTTTGCTTGCTGAAACTTTGCTACCTTCTGTCTCAAGAGATTTGAACTTGAGTTTTCTAGCCCCAGCTGGTGAATTAGAACTCTGAACAACCACAATAGATGACACAGTTCCTTCTTCCAGTTCATGAGAACATGCCTCAGAAACTCGCATCTGTTCCAAAGTTTCTGAAATACCATAAATCTCAAACAAAGCTTTTACAGTTTCTTCTAGTTGGATGACATTGTGTTTAAGGAGATAGGCCTTGAGCTCATCACGAAGGCGCTGAAGAGGCTGTGCATTATTAGCATAAAGAAAAGATAGAATTGAGTATCTCTCTACTATCGGTCAAAATACGAACAGCAAAGAAAGATTGTAAATCTGCTCAACAGACTGCATAACCAATAATAAATTGGAAGCAGAAATGTAGATGTCAGTGGTTTCAAATACAAGTTGAAGGAAGTATGAACTATCGACCAATGATCATCTAACCGTATCATCAAGGACCATAGCTCAGACTAAATGCGGACATAAGAGAATATAACACAATGCTCTATTAGGAAAGCCATATTATTTATCAGCAGCTTATACCAATATGAGTTGTCTGATTGATTTTCAGTCTCATAATTGTTGTGATTTTTAAATAAGCATGATATCTGTGAAAAGAAGACATGAGCGGCAGATCAAATAAATATAAGCAGTGCAAGAAGGCCACAAGTATCCCGCTGCATAAAAGAGCCAGAGAGATAAAAACAGATCTAGTGCAATTTTATTGGCTCTTCCTTTGCCTAGCATAATATACCTCACATCCGGCGTCTACTGCAAGCTTGAAGAAACCAAGTGAAACAGCATGATTGGGCACAGACTCTGACAGCTTAATTTGAGAAAGCCAATAAGATGCTGATGAGAGAACATTGAACTTTCGACGAGCAGAACATTTGGAAACATCAGAAACAGGCGTCCCCTGGCTAGTGAGAGACCTCCTCACCACATTCTCAGATATCGGGGTCTTGTTGCTACTAGGTTTTGGGCAAGGGCTAATAGTAGATTTGGAAGGAATGGAAAGCCTTCTTGGTGGCTTCAAAGATTTGTCCTTTGCAGACAGACTGAGAACGTTGACACTTTTGCTGACAATGGAAGTAGCTCTTGACCTGGATCAACAGAAGAAGAATCAGATTTGAGCAACACTTGGAACTAAGACATCATTTTATCAAGCAATCGGTTGCATCACTAGTGTTAATTTTTTACAAAACAGACAATCTAAGAAAAGGATCGCTCAAACCGATGGATTCGAGTGTGATCTCATAGTATCTGCTGCTGATGGAACCAAGATAGTCAAACCAACAAATAACTCCCCTTAGATAAATGTCGCCTGAAATGCTTCCTTCGTATCATAATTTTACAGGTTTGCCAATTAAAAACACTTTTATTTGGCAATCAGTTTCAAAATACATATAACTGATGGTAATACCACATTTTATTATTTTTTGTGCCTAACCGACAGCACAAATTTTCTAAACAAAGAGTTTGATAAACATTGATCAACACAATGACCAG
This sequence comes from Fagopyrum homotropicum, assembly GCA_033239125.1. Taxonomy (NCBI): domain Eukaryota; kingdom Viridiplantae; phylum Streptophyta; class Magnoliopsida; order Caryophyllales; family Polygonaceae; genus Fagopyrum; species Fagopyrum homotropicum. Next base: position 103,137,806 of record BSWB01000005.1, read on the forward strand.
AGCATAGCCTAAGATTTTCAGTTTGAACGTTATTTTATGGCCGGTCTTCTCTATACATCATACCTCTATCACGCAGTTTAGCAAGTGAAATTCAAAACGCCAAAAATAGACCAATTCTGAGAAATTATTTTAAAGAACAATAATTAGTACGTGCCTTCCATGAATTCCAGTAAATGGAGCACCTCAATTGAATTCTACTATCATTATCGATCCAGAATGCCTCATACAATAACCAGCGATGTTACACAGACAAACACAATTTGCTTTCCAAATAAACATGAGAAGAAAAACACGAAGGAATCACAACGCTAAACAGAGTTAGAAGCGAAAATGAGAAGGAGAATGGATACCTCTTGTGAGCAGAAGTAGAATTATCAGGAGGAGATTTGTCAGGCTTCAGTTTTGTAATTGATGAACGCAGAGGGTAGCGCAGCTTCGATTTCACACCGTTTGCTTCAGCAAAAGAAATTTAGAAAACTATACACTTCAAAACGCAGAGATCACAAAATAAATGTGAATTTCGAAGATGAATAACGGAGACGGTATATGAAGGAGAACTGGTACCTGTGACGGCAGAAGAAGACTTTTGATCTTTGACAGGATCCTCCATTTTTGCCTCGATGATTCTTCTTTCTGAGAGAATCACAGATCCCAAAAGTAATAAAGAAGAAGGAGAGCTGAGAAGTAGATCGAAGCAGTTTAGCTTCGAGAGGGCGGAAATTTGAAAATTGAAATGAAGAGTTGCGTGAGAGACCGACGATTTTAATAGGCGGGAATTTTTATATATTTATTTATTTATTATTTCCCCTTTTTTCTGCTTTGTAGTTCTAGACGGGTTTTTTTTCATTGTTGCATAAAGGGAATAAAGTTTAAGAAATTGCAACAAGGGACCCACCTGAGAAGAGAATTTCTCTCCGTTATACGGGTGACTTTTAGAAAGAGGAGCGGGGACTAATTCAAATTTTCGAAATTGAAACTTGAGACTTGGGAGCGTCTCAAATTTTGTCTCATGTATGTTTTTCTTCAAGCGAGTATCTTTATCAATATAACGTAATAAAATAAAACTCACTAAAATTATATGTCAACAATTGAGTTATGTCATCTAAATTTTTTTTAATATATTTACAAATATAACACAAGGTATTTACAAATTTTTAAAAGTTCTAAAAACATTAATAAACAATCGACACATCATGTTTTAAACATATTACGTAAGAATGTGTTTGCCTTAATTGCAAATTTGTTACAATATACATACAAATCTTTAAAATAAAAAAATTATAAACTATTGATAACAAACCAAATTTTCAGAATTTTAACAATTTTGAAATCTTCCTCACATTTTTAAAACTTTGTTTTTATAAATATTTTGAAAAATAATATAGTCACATGTTAAAATTTTATTTTATTTTCTTCTCCTTAGTTTTAATTTTTAAAATTTAATTTTTCAAGTTAATTATTGAATTTAATTTTAAATTTTTTATTTCAAATTTTGTATCATAGTTTATTTTCTTAATTTTTAATTTTGAAACTATTTTTTTAAAATTAAATTTGTTTTTTAATTTTAACTTTTTTCAATAAATATATATAATATACTAAAAAACCTTCATTTTGTCCACATGTCACTTTCTAATGTCGTCCACATTAGCATTTTTTTATTTATTTACAGATTTGTCATACTGTATTTATAGATTTGTCATTCATGATTTATTAACAAAATTTTTATTGATCCGATCAAAATAAATAAATGCATCTATTGTAATTCAATTTTGTTGAGAAAATCTCACGCATATTCTAACCAGATTTTACACATTTTTTTAAATTTAAAGCTAAATCAAAATTTACACATCTAGCTTTATATAAGTAAGGATGTGGTTGAATTTTATTTCAAAAAAATTCTATTATCCGTCTTGACATAATTTATGTTAATTTATAAATTTTGTCCAACAAAATTGTGGTTGATACATCCCACATGCTACTAATTTTTCAACGTACATTTATAATTTTTTAACAATTAAATATCATAAGTGATTATTTTTACTTAATTATTTATTATAACAATATCAAAAGTTTAAGTTGATAATATCTATACAATTATTTTATTTCTTTTTCAATAAAAATAGTTTATAGTTGATTCGACAGTCAAAATAGTTAAATTTTATCATCTTTTTACCTTTTTAAAAATTTATATGTTATTTTTAAAATCAATTCAATATTTTCTAGATAATTTTTTTAATAATAAATTAACTAAGTTTTAAAAATTATACTGAGGTATAAATATAATGGGAAGTGTTCAAGTAAGGCCCATTATTTCGGTACGGCCGTGCGGCCATCCGTACAGCCGACACGTGTCCCGGGAAATTTTTTTTTTTTTTTTTTTTCCGGGAGAACGAGTAAAAGTAATAGTTCAAAATTTATTATGGAATAGTTCATAGCTTATAAAAGGATAGTTCATGAACTATAATAGGATAGTTCATAGTGCAAAATTTATAAAGGAATGAAAGTAATAGTTCAAAACTTATTAATGAATAGTTCATAACTTCTAAAAGGATAGTTCATGAATTATAATAGAATAGTTCATAGTTCAAAATTTATAAAGGAGTGAAAGTAATAGTTCAAAACTTATTATGGGATAGTTCATGAATTATAATAGAATAGTTCATGAATTATAATAGAATAGTTTAAAGTGCAAAAATTTATAAAGAAGTCAAAGTAATAGTTCAAAACTTATTATGGGATAGTTCATGAATTATAAAGTAATAGTTCATGGATTATATTAAAAAGTAATAGTTCATGGATTATATGGGAATAGTTCAAAGTTTATAGGAGAATAGTGCATAAATTATAACATGGTTGTTCAAACAAATTTTCATTCGTTTCCGGAAAAAAAAAATCGTTTCAGAAAAGAAGAAAAAAAAAAAAAAATCGGGACACGTGTCGCCCGTACGGTCGGCCGTACGACCGTACCGCAATATATGGACCGTACTTGAACATTTACTTTAAATATAATACTCTAACAATAATCTTTTTAATATATTTTTAAAATATAATACTTTTTATTTAGACAAAACACGGACAAAGTGTGGGCACTAAACTACTAATTATAATATCTTTAACCAAAAAACTAATTTGGAGTTTCTAATCTCAGATTTTGTATTTTTTTAATTTTTTTTTTAAATATTTATTTAAGAAGAATATATATTCGATTCACTAGTCAAAACTAGTGAAATAAGAGGCCACAAATTGAGCCTTGAAACTTGAAGAGAAAATATCAAGTATCCCAAATAACACTGAAAAGAACATGTTTATGCACACACTTTTACTCTTCAGAATCCCTTCGCCTTCCTTGAGAAGCTTGGTCACAAACGCAACCGAGATCTTCATCTCCCTCTCAATCCTATGTTGCAATCCTTACCAACAATCACTCCTGTGGTGTGAGGCTAGTCACCACCATACCTTGCTCCTCTTGTTACTATGGTACGGCTCTTTCCTTTCCGAATCTTCAATAAACCGTAACCTTGAGTACTGTTGCATACTATTTCCACACAATCTAGCTTTCGACATAAGGAATCCAAGATCCATCCCAAAAACCTTAAGGCCTTACATAAGAGATCTGACAAATATTAAATCTATGATAGTTACTATGAAGTACCCCATCTTGAGAGAGGGGAGGAAAAAGACGAGATGAATATCTCTCTCTAGCGATGGATCGACTGCGTGCTACCTTGCTCTTTCTTCTACTTTCCTTGATATCGAGAGGTCTCTTGTGGAGAGTGATGTGGTCTCTTTGGCTAGCCCTTGTGATTCTCAAATCTGAGAAGTCTTTGCTTATTTGTTTGACTCTGGTTTAGTCTCGAGCGGCTAATTGAACAGGTAAATCTCTAGACTCCACGACTCTAGTGAGAAAGTTATTTTTCTACTATAACCTACTTCTAACAAGAATAACCATGAATGCTTTGAAATTTGTTTTTTCGAATTTGTTGTATGTCTAGAACGAGAGTATATGCCTTTTCTACTCTGAATAGGCTATATATGGCACACTTGCAATCTGTGTCACACACCCCCTTTCCCTATCTCTGTCATAATTACTATTGCTTATCTCCATATGCCCCAATCTGTCCAAAATCATGAAGGCTCATTAAACCCCTTTCATTGATGTGTTATGTTTCGAAAACAATTAAACAAAGATGACCAAAAAAGATCCGTCATCTGAACAACAACATGATAAGAACATCAAGACCGAAGAGACTAAAGGTAATCTTTATGAACAAACTAATTTTGACGAATACCTGTCGAGCCTAGCCAAAGTTAAGAACAATTTCAAAAAACAAACACTTTCTTCTCTTTTAGGTTGTCTTCTAGGAGAACCTAGAAATCATTGCTAAACCTAACTTTTGTTTGAAGTTAACTTCCTTATGAGTGTAAAAACATTAAGGGGGGACTAAAAATCATTGCTATACCTAACTTCTGATTTGAAGTTAATTTCTCTAACCCCTAGATCAGAAAAGTATTTGGAAAGCTAAACCTTACCATGTTTTTGGTCAACTTGTCATTCTTAAGTCTTGGAAACCTAATTCAACACTCTTTTGAAAAATAACACCACTGATGATTTTTTTATTAGAATCCCTCAAATTCCTACTGAATATGCTAATAGGGAAGCTAACAAATTAATTATTGAAAAAATAGGGTTGGTACGTTCATTAAACTTGATTCCTTCTCTGAAAAGGGTCATAGAGTTAACTAGAATCTGTATTAACTTTGATGTTGCTGAAAAGAGAATTAAGAAGGTCCATGTTCTATATGACGAAGATAACCTTAAGTCCTTCCCTATTTGGTATGAAGACTTCTCGAGTGGGTGCGGTTTTTGTGCTCACAAAGACCATCTTTATAAAAATTGTCCCTTTAGAGGTATTCGAACCAAAAAATTTAGATTTTCAATACCAAATCCCTATGGTCCTAACAAATCCACCATCAACAATGTTGACCATGAGTGGTGCAAGGTGGGTAAAAGTGATATGAAAAATGATAAGCAAGTGATGAACCAATATGGATCGAGACCATACCTGTTTGACAAATATGGCTTCAAGGATGAAGTCTTCTTTGAGTTCCAACAAAACCACACAACACCATAAATCTGACAAAGAAAATGATATCAAGGAACATTCTGAGAAAAATAATGATGTGGTTTTGCCTAAGGTTTCTCATGACTTGAATACCGAGACTATTACTAAATCAAGCATACCCGATGATGATCATCATGAGGGTAATCACCCTTATGATGCAAATACCAACACCATAGCTGATAACACAAGCCCCCTTACTATCCATATGATTGAGGATGATGATACTAAGTCGAAAAATAAAGAAATTGAAGACAACTTCATTGTGGTAGAAGATAACCATGATAGAGATATAACTAATTTACTGCTTTGGTTTTGAAAGATGACAACATTCAAGATGATCTTAAAGCTAATGGCTTTGAGAATTCTTTTCACTCAACTCGAACAAATATCACAATTAACAAGATGATGAATGTTATGGAGGTAAATCAAGTTTCGGCCAATTTTGGATCAAGCATAGGGAAGATGCATGAGGCTTTGAAGACTCGGCTTCATCTATGCTGAAGGGAATCAAGCAACAAAAAATTTAACTAAACCCTATGTGGTTAACAAGCTTTGTATTTCCCAGGTTTTTATAGTGTTTTTCTCGTGTAGAATATTTTCCCTTACTCTCTTGTTTTGTATGAAGAACTTCATGATTTTCATCTATTTCCTGCTGAATTGTTTCTTGATGCCTTTTCTAGAACTCAAAGTATGTATTAACCCTTGTGTTTGTATTACTGAGCATGTTTTCCCTATTTCTAAGATTAATGAATATGGTATGCTCTATCGTCCCCCAATTTGAAAAATCTATCTCATGATTTGCTTGATTTTGAATTTTTATTTACTTCATGTAATCTTATGAACTTCCTACGTTTCTACAGAATCTCTTCCAGAATCGACAAGCTAAAAATTGCTATCATCTGTACTAATGGTTTCTCTTTGACCCCTAACATCTTGTCGTTGTGTTGTTTCCCGTCGTCATGTACTCTCGTGTGTTTTTTCTCTTTCTACTAACTTAGGGCCAATCCAGTAATTTTTTTAGATGTGCTCTCATGCAAGTTCGTGGCACATGTATTGGGACGGAACTCCCTCTCGCCCCAACTCAATCATTTGTAGAACAACTAATAGCAAGATTCGTCTGCCTATTGAGAACAATCGTTGTTGATAACTTCACCTGGATAATGAATTGTCTATGTGGATGATGGAAGACTTAACATTTATGAGCGGTTTTTTGAACTAACAAATATCGATTGTATTTCTAGATTACATGTTTTGGTTTGTGTTTGTTCAATGTGTGCAGGCCTTGAAAAATATTTCAAATGAAGAACGCAAGCCTTGAAACAAATTCCAAATGATAAACACGGAGGCCTTGGAAAGCAGTTCAAGGGACAAACGCGGAGGCCTTGAAAAGCATTACAAAGGAGGATTCGGCTGAAGGCTTTTCAAATATGAGATTCAAATATCTCAACAACCAAAGCAAGGATATCTACCAAAGATAACAAGAAGATCTTCAAACAAGATTTGAAGAGAAGATCTCGACCAGCCAACAAGAAGATCTTCAACGGATTTGAAGAGAAGATCTCGGCCACAACAACAAGATCTCGCAAAGATATTAACAACCGACGCAAGAGGATAAAAGAAGATCTTTCCAACGGATTCCACACAAAGATCTCGGATCTTAGGAAAATATTCTACAACCCTCAAAAGAGAAGTCTTCAACAACAAAGATCTTCAACGGCTTGGAAGATCTCAGAGCGTAGACTAAGGGCTTCAACGACAAAGATCTTCAACGGCTCTTTCAAGGAGAAGATCTCGAAAATAAAGATTCTCAACGTGTGTCAAAGAGAAGAAGTAGATGAAGAAGATAGAAGATCTTACAACGGCTACTTCATCTCAACCAAACACCGTTTTCCATGAAGAAAGAAGAACATCACAACGGCTATCTTACAACGGCTAAAAGAGTTCTTCATAGAAGACTATAAATAAAGATGATAATTGAAGAGAACAAAAACAAGCTTACACGGAAACATCTAAGTCTTCAAGCGATCAAACATCTTCATTCCTTCCAACTTTTTCTTTCTCTTAGCTTACAAACTTTTACATCTCTACAGTGAGAAAAATACTATAGCTTCATTAGCATATCTGAAGAGTGTTATACTCGAGTTGGGGTTACTTTGTGAAGTAACTAGGCTATTAGTGCTAGGTTATAGTTGACTCGATCGTAGCATTGACTATAGTGAGAGAAGAAGGGGATTTATTCTAGGTTGTATCTAGGACTCTTTGAGTAGATAATAGATAGTTAGATCCTAGGGTAAAGGAACCCTAGGACGGAGACGTAGGCTGTTAGAGTTGAACTTCGTAAACATATCACTGTGTCGATATTTTAATTCCGCATTTTCTATCGCGTATATTGTGACTAACGTGGCTTTGTAGGTTTCGAAGTCAAGGCCTTGAAATCCCTTTCAAAGCCTTGAAAACCAGTTTTGTCACTAGACGCACCAGATCGAATTCAAGGCCTTGAAATCAGTTTCAATGCCTTGATATAAGATATTGCGAAAAGTTCTCATACTCTATTCAACCCCTTCTAGAGTATTTATATCCTTTATATTTACTTATACGGCTCTTCAATTGGTATCAGAGTTAGACTGACGTATATTGGTTTAACCATTAGTGAGACTAATCATGAACTCTGTAGGTGATGGGGAACATCATTCAAACTAGCCCTAAAATCCCAACCACCACAGTTGAAGGAGTCCAAGTCGCAAAGAAGGAAGCCAACTTTACTCAAACGGACTTGGATAGTGTTTCGAAGAACTACAAGGCCATGAACTTTCTCTATTCTGGATTGGATGCAAATGAATTCAACCGTGTCTCATCATGCAAGAGTGCAAGGGAAATATGGGACAAGTTAGTTGTCATGTACGAAGAAACAAGTCAAGTCAAAGAAACCATCATAAGCATCTTCGTCAGGCAATACGAGCTATTCAAGATGAACTCAAACGAATCGGTCAAGGAGATGCTCACACAATTCACCGAGATTGTGAGCAACCTTGATTCACTTGGGAAGGTCTTCACAAATGAAGAAAAAGTAAGGAAGGTTCTAAGGAGCTTACCTAAAGCTAAGTGGGGACCAAAAGTCACCACCGTTGAAGAAACTCAAAATCTCACTACACTTCCTCTGGACGACCTTCTTGGAAAGCTTATCACCCATGAAATTTTTGGCGAAGAAGATGGAGAGCTCCCATCAAACACAAAGAATCTTGCCCTAAGATCCAAGAAGGATGACATGCCATCAGAAGAGGAAGAAGATGATGACGAGGAAGATTCATTCACCTTGATCTCAAGAGGTCTTGCAAGAATTCTTCAAATGAAGAAGCAATTTGCAAACAACAAAGAATATTCACGATCATCAAGACATCGAGGTAAGTTTTCTAACCCTTATAAGAAAACTAAAGTACTTACTTGTTTTGAATGTGGTGAAGCAGATCATCTCGTAAAGGATTGTCCACAAAAGAAGAGGAACAACTTTAGCAAGAATGATCGAAAGAAGAAGGCTATGGTAGCATCGTGGAGTGAATCAGATTTGAAAAATGAGTCAGAAGACGAGAAAGAACAAGCAAACTTGTGCTTAATGGCCGATCATGAAGAAGATACAAATCACTATGTTGATGGTGTGGATATCATCAAGGAGCATTAATGGATATTAGATAGTGGTTGCTCAAGACATATGAGTGGAAAAAGCTCACTATTTTCAGACCTAAAGAAGTAATCATCTGGACCCATTAAACTTTGTGATAAAGGAAAGTGTAACATCATTGACATTGATAAAACCGGTTATGATTCATCTAGCTTTATTGATGATGTCTATCTTGTTGACGATTTAAAGTATGACTTACTTAGTATCTCTCAAATATGTGATAAAGGCAACAAGGTGATTTTTGATTCATATAAATGTGAAGTTCAAGATAAAATATCGGGTGATGTTGTGCTTACTGCTCCTAGACGTAACAATGTTTATTAAATGAGCATTAACCAAGTTTCAGGAACAAAGTTAACGTGTCTCAAGGCCTTGACTAACGATCCAAGGCTTTGACATAGACGAATTGGTCACGTAAGCATGCATACAACTAAGAAACTACTTTCAAAGGACTTGGTACGTGGTTTGCTAAACGTAAACTTCAAGGTAGATGAATTATGTAAGGCTTGTACACAAGGTAAACAAACAAGATGTTCATTCAAACCAAAGAAGGTTGTAAGTTCTTCTCGACCCATTTTACTTTTATATATGGATTTATTTGGTCCTATGCATGTCAAATCTCCCAAGGGAAAAAAGTACATCCTTGTCATTATGGATGATTTTTCTCGTTTTACATGGATCTCATTCTTACGGGAAAAATCAGAAGCTTTGTTTGAGTTTTCAAAATTTTGTAAGGAGTTGCAAACTTTAAAAAAACCTACCTATTGCTTTGATTAGAAGTGATCATGGTAGAGAATTTGATGAACTAAAGTTTGATTTGTTTTGTGCAAAATATGGTATTTCACACAACTTTTGAACTCCTAGAACACGTCAACAAAACAGGGTTGTGGAACGTAAGAACCGCACCCTAAAGGACATGTCTAAGACTATGTTTTTGGAAAATAGTTTGCCAAAAAGTTTTTGGGTTGAAGTTGTTAACACGACTAATTACATCTTGAATAGATGCTTAATTTGCCCTATTTTGAAAAAGGCTCCTTATGAACTCTTCAAGGGTCGAAAACCTAATTTTTTAACTTTAATCCCTTTGGATGTACATGTTTTGTCCATAATAATGGCAAATACAACCTTTGTAAGTTTGATGCATGTAGTGATGAAGTTATTTTCATTGGATATGCTTCAAATAGCAAAGTTTATCGTGTTTATAATAAACGTACCAAAATTGTTGAGGAAAATATACATGTTATTTTTGATGAAAGTAATGATGGTACTTTGAGTGAAAGTTTGTAGATCTGAATCTTAATCAACACGGAGATCATAATTCTGATGGAGAAGAAGATCCTAAGGCTCAAGCAAAGAACATGCAAGAACAAATTCAAGATACTGGAGAAAAATCTCAAGACATTGAAACACATCTTCAAGATTTTGAAACGACAAACAACACTGCTGGAAGTCAGTTTCAAGGCCTTTAAACCCAACTTCAAGGCCTTGACATAGGATCCAAAGGCGATAATCTAACGGTACCTGAATCTAGTCGAGCAAACGAGCCTCAATCTTCAAGATCTGTTCCAACATTCAAAAGAAGAAAGTTTTAACATTCTTCATACCATCCACTAGAGAACGTGACCCCAAATCCAAAAGCAGGAGTTCAAACCCGATCTAGGGTAAACAACTTGTGTGCTTTTTCAGCGTTCGTGTCTCTTGTAGAGCCCAAGAACTATGTTCAAGCACTTTAAGAACCTAATTGGATCATGGCCATGCAAAATGAGCTGAATAAATTCGAGAGAAACAAAGTCTGGACTCTCACGTCTAGACCTAAGCAACAATCCATCATTGGCACAAAATGGGTTTTTCGAAACAAGTTGGATGAAAATGGCAAGGTCATTCTAAGCAAAGCGCGACTTGTAGCTCAAGACTATAACCAAGAGAAAGGTATTGATTATGAGGAGACTTTTGCTCCGGTTGTCAGGTTAGAAGTCATACGTATGCTACTTGCATCCTTCATGAACATAAAACTTTTTCAAATGGATGTTAACTGTGTTGTTCTTAATGGCTTCTTAGAAGAAGTCTACGTTGCTCAACCTCCTGGTTTTGAAAATGATGAATTTGCGGATCATGTTTTTAAATTATACAAAGCTCTTTATGGTCTTAAGCGTGCTCCTAGAGCTTGGTATGAAAGATTGTCCAAGGATCTCCTTGAAAACAATTTCAAAATAGGTTTGATTGACAAAACTTTGTTTGTCAAAACTAGAGGCAACGATTATTAGTTGTACAAATCTATGTTGATGATATATTATTTGGTGCTACTAACGATTCTTTATGCAAGAAATTTTTAGATATTATGTGTAGGAAATTCGAGATGAGCTTATTGGGAGAGTTAAATTTATTTCTTGGACTTCAAGCCACACAAGAAAAGAAAGGAATTTTCCTTAATCATATCAAGTATACAAAGGACTTACTCAAAAAATATATAATGGATCAATCTATTGAGAAAAAATGTATACAAATTTACAAAACACATTATGTTTTATTTGAATACAAATTTACAAAACACATTTTATTTATTTTTTTATTTGAGTTCGACCCTCTCTTTTTGACCTTTTGATTCTAAGTTATATAAATACCGATATTTAGTTTGTTTTGGTGACTTGGGCTGTACCCGTTTTTGGACGGGTTGCCTACGTACCTCGTTAAAGAAGATCAAGCCTCACGTAGTTCAGTGCGGTGTTATAATGCATCAGAGAGTCAAAGTCCAAACCCACCTTCTAGGAAGGGTTGCCTAGACGATGAGTCAACTATCATTTGCATGGCATTTTTATCTCGACCATGCATCATAAGATTAAATTAAACCCACCTTCTAGGAAGGGTTGCTTAATTCACCCCGCTATCATGCGCATGATCAAGATTAGGTGTTAGGTTATTTATTTTTGTTATTTTATTTTCCGTGACTGAATTTGGTCCTTAATTTATTTGTACCAAATTTCCTACGTATCCTTTATTAGGAATCAAGTCATACGTAGTTCTTAGTTGTTTGACTTTTGTGGTTAAACTCGACGAACGGATGCTTTATATCGAGTTCATGAATATTTGGGAATTTTTGTTTAACTCTAAGATTTATTTTAGAGTTGATTTTATTTAGGCGGTGCGACTGAATCCAATATTGGATTTCCTACGTAGCTCGGAAAGAGCATTAAATCATGACGTAGTTCTGGATAAAAATATATAAAGTTTGGATTTTTGTGAGGTTAAACTCGACGAGCGGATGCTATATATCGAGTTAAGAAAAATATTTGATATTTTCTAATATTTGAATTTGATTTGCGACTGTACTCGATATAAATTAAACTTAATATTGAGTTACCTACGTAGCCTTTTAAAATGGTGTCAAATCTTTACGTAGTTCTAAATGGAATATTTGGAGTTTAAGTTTATGACTTTCATTTCATATAAAAGTCAAATATCTATTTGTGATTGAATTTAATATGTTTTTGTTTTGTATCAAATTTCCTACGTATCCGTAAAAGAAAACGGAATCAAATCATACGTAGTTCTTTAATGAGTTTTACATTTACATAAAAGTTAATTTAATTTTTGCGGTTGAACTCGATAATTTATTAGTCGAGTTTCCTACGTACTCTTATAAAAGAGATCACACTAGTTCGTTAGATGGTATTTAATTACGAACTTTAACCATAAATTTATGGCCATATTTGTAAGACTTTTTTTGAAATGGGTCAAATTTATAAATATTAACTTTTACGGGTCTATTTTGTAAATAAAACCCAACTTTGAATGGGAAATTGTGGAGCATCCATCACGTGAGTACTTCTGACATTTATTTTACTTTTTTAATTTCCTTAACTTTTAAAATGAAAGTACGTGGGTTTGTAAATGAGAGTCCCAACAATTTGATTGCTTCCTTTTTCATTTTTTTACAATTCCCTTTTATATATTTCATTTTTAATCTCTATCTCTTTTCTCTGTTCTACTTTCCTCTTTCACCCTTCTTCCTCCATTATTTCTGTTTGTTTATTTTTACTCTGAGCTTCTACAGAGAGTCGCATACTCGCACGAAGCTTCAACCAGGGCGACGGCGAAAATTTACTTGGCGCCGGCGAACGAGCTCAAGACAGAGAAAGTAAAGGGACGGGAGACAAGATCGAGGGCGAACTAATCGCGAATCACAAAAGCTTTAGATGGGATCCGATTATAGTCCGCTCGAATATGTCGGAGGTAAGAATCAAATTGAAGCCTCATCCCATGTAAATTTAGATATCTCCTTCCCGAACTGACGTCTCTTTGCATTAGCCTAATTAGATTTCAGATTTGAGATTTGAACATGTTTGTATCTCATTGCTTCTAAAATCGATTTAATTTGTGGCATAATAAAGACACGACATATTCTTTGTCAATTGATGAATTTGTGTTCATCAATAATAAAAGATATTTTAGTCGAGAGCTTTACAATGTTTGATTTAGGAGTGTCAATGGGTTGAGGATTCCCCGAAATTCGCGGGTATTACCCGTCATGGGGATGGGGATGGGGATTTTAAACGGGTACAGGGACGGGGATGGGTTAAAAATTGATTCCCCGCTTGGGTATGGGGACGGGGATGAAGATAGGGGTATTCGCCCCGCTCCCCGATCCGAACCTGTCAGGGGACGGGGAACTCAGTGGAGAATCCGACGAGGAACCCAAAAAAATTGTGTTTATTTTAGACTTTCATTGTAGTTTAAAGTTTAATCGAAATTTAATTCAGAAACTGTGTTTAAATTTAAATTGCTGATGGTTTTTTAATTTCAAACTATATACACTTTTATGCTTTTAAGAATTAAGAGTATCATACTTATTCCTACAATCCTACTTGCACAAAAATGTATTTAAAAAAATGTTTTAAGGTTATATTTTTGTATGATTATTACATGGGTAAATTATGCTAATGCTAAGTGAAGTAAGTGCTAAATTATTATGGTGAACATGTTAATGGTGTTTGTGGTAGTGATGGTTGAGAACAATTATGAATTGTTCTTTCTACTTTTATTGGTTTTATTTGTAGGTTTTCAGGATCTTTTATTTTTCATGAGATTAGACATTGAATTCCAACATATTTTGATTTTGCAGTTATGAATAGTTCTTTTTCTACCGTTATTGGTTTTATTTGTAGGTTTCTAAGGTCTGTTCTTTTTTCATGAGATTAGATAGTGGTGATTGAAAACAATTAAAATGTGCTGAATTTGATGAAGGGGTGCAACACTTCAACAAAATAATCCCTTCCTTAGAGTAAATTGCAAAAGCAATTGTTAACAATTGTCAGGAATGCTTTGGCTATCAAGGTGTTGGGGTGCACGTTGCGTACCTACTACTTACAGGGATGAGAATATATACATAACAACATCACCACTTCATATATTGTAGTATATCTTGCATTGAGAATTAGTATTGAATACATGCCACAATGATTATCCATATCAAATCATCATTTAAATCCATAATAAGGATTTGATCTAGCCACACTTACTATGTTTAACAAATATTCGAAAAAGCTAAATACACTTAAGGATAAATATATGGGGACGGGGAATTTCCTGATGGGGACGAATATCCGACATAGATGGGGAATTTTACGGGGAAAACTTCTAAAACTTTAAAATGGGAAAAATTAAACGGGGACGGGGATTCTCCGATGGGGACGAATATCCGATGGGGACGGGGTAGAGGACAATTTTCAATACCTGAACGGGTATGGGGATGGGGACGGGGGGCATTATACTAAACGGGGATGGGGATGAATATGGTACTTCCCGACCCATATTCGACCCATCGACATCCCTAGTTTGATTTACTATAATTCTATAAATTTGAAATTTGCTTGAATTCATAATTATGTTGAACTCTTATACATTCAGTGTAGATTTGCTCTAGATATTAGATCTTAGTATTTTACGTAATCTATCAAACCCAACTCCATGTTCGCATATTCTGAGGGGGGTGTATTCAATCGAGACTTTTAAAGATTTTGACGGATTCTTAATAATCATAGGATTTGCAAATTCTGTGGAAAATTTTAATTCTATATAGAGTCGGTACAGATTCTGTGGAAATCTTATGTGTTGGGGGAAGATTTCTATGGATTTTAGACAGTTATAAAAGTAATGAAGAATCCTACAAAATCAGTGAAATAATAGATTCTTTTAAAATCCACAAACTTTTAAATACCATAGGAATTTTATGGAAAATTTTAAATCCGAATTGAATACCTACAGATTTATATGGACTTTTAAAAATCTATATTCAATACCCATAGACTTTTAAACTCCAAAAAATTCCTATAGACTCTTAATTGAATACACCCCCCTGAACCTATAGAGGTCAAGAAAGCCAACAGGAATGATTTTGTAGTTCTTTATAGACGGAAATAAAACATTTGTTTTATATCCATATCTTTTTGATTAAGTGGTATCCATATTTACTGCCATTCACACTGCAAGATTCATGAACAAAATCTGTATATTCATTTTCTCAGATTGATAATGTTTGCTTTTTACTAAGCACTTTGTCTATGTCAACACAAAGTGTTCAAGTTACAGTGGTGGAATCCATCGATTCCGACCAACTACGAGTTTTGCAGGTCAAAATCCCTCGATTCCGACCAACTATGAAATTTTGTGAGTAGCGGTCGAAAGTAAGTACTTCCGAACCAACTATGCTTTGACTTTGCAGCGGTGAAATCAATCGATTTCAACCAATTGTGAGTGTTTGTGTGTAGTGGTCGAAAGTGTGTACTTCCGAACCAACTACGAGTTTAGTGTAGCAATCAAAAGTCGGCCGACATTGTAATGCGACTACGAATATCTGTTTTGATGGATACTGGTTTTGTGCTTTTGCAGATGGTCAAATTAAATGAAGGATTTCATAGGCAGATGGTTGAAAGAAATGAAGGAGAAGGAGGAATGATTTTTGTAAAATCATTTGCAAAAAATGTGTTCTTGGTTTCTACCTCTTCTTTCTTTCTCTTTATGTATTTCCTCCTTATGTGCTTTGTTTCTTCTTCTTTTCTTCCCTCGTATCTTTCTTATGTAGAAATCGTTTCTACAATTTGCAGGTTCATGTTAGGAGGAACCAATGGAAGAGATGCTCTTTTTCCTTTTATACAAAATAGTGGAGACATTTGTGGGAGTTTACAGGGGTTATTTTGATAACTTCCCACTAACCCACCTCTTGTATTAATTTTTTTTTTTTAAAGAAAATTATTTTTCCCATTGGTTTCAGATTTGAGGATTGAAAGTTGCACTTCAACACTCCTATATTTGCTCCATTATTTATTTTTTTAGCTAATTCTCTTAATTAATTAGCATTTGAACTTAAAAGGTTGAAGCCCAATTAACTTTGAATTTGTTTAATTATTAGACTTGGGCCTAAATAAAAAAAATCATGTTACCAAACATGATGATTATAATTTAGTGATCCCAATTTTTTTTATAAATTATATTTATGTCATGTTTGGAAAGATTAATCACACGTATAAAAATGTAATTAAATTTTGAGTGTTTTACATGAAATAATGAGTTGTCAAAATTCATGAAATTTCACCTCCAAACACAATCCAAGGTAGCAAAAACTCCTATGAGTTCCACACTTTCACTTGATCAAGACAAGGATGGTAAAAATGTTGTTCAAAAGGAGTATCGAGGTATGATCGGTTCTTTGTTATATCTAACCGCTAGTCGACTTGACATCATGTTTAGTGTGTGCATGTGTGCAAGATTTCAAACTAATCCCAAAGAGTCACACTTGATATTTCAGTATCTCAATGACACAAGGATTTAGTGTTATGGTATCCTCGTCAAAACTCGTTTCACCTCGTTGGCTATTCAGATGCTAACTTTGCAGGCTATAAGATCGATAGAAAGATCACTTCTGGATGTTGTCAATTCTTAGGGTCATTCCTAATCAGTTGACACTCCAAGAAGCAAAATTTCGTCGCCCTATCCACTGCCGAAGCCAAATATATAGCTGCTACAACATGTTGTGCACAAATTCTATAGATAGCTCAACAACTTTGTGATCTTGGTTTTGGTCTCAAAGATATACCTATTAAATGTGATTATACTAGTGCTATTTCGATTACTAAAAATCTTATGCAACATTCAAGAACAAAGCATATCGATGTAAGGCATCACTTCATACGTGATCATGTTGAAAAAGGTGATGTTTCGATATATTTTATCTCGACTAACTTGCAACTTGCAGATATAATTACTAAGCCTCTACCTAAAGATCGATTCAATTTTATTAGATTGGAGCTTGATATGTTGAACAAGGAAACATTAATTTAGGGGGACTATATTTGTTTTATTTCCTCCTTATAATGTATCCCACTTTTCCATTTCAAGGCATTGAAATGCAATCCAAGGTCTTGAAACGGATTTCAAGGGCTATATTGATTATCACGGATCGGTTTAATGGTTATTATATTTTTAGATAATTGATCATTAAATAATTTTAAAGAAGGATTTTTAAAATGATTTCAAAAGATTTTGTTTTTAAATTCAAATTTTTTTGAAAAGTGGTTGTGATTTATTAGGATAGCATGCAAACCAATTTCGGTTTTCAAGGCCTTGTTATCTCAATATCTTGAAAAACCATAAATTGATTTGACATACTTCCTTTATATACAATCCTCCCTCATCCTTAATCTATTTCCTTCTTAAACGCTTTACCGTCACATGCTTTACTCTTCCTCTTTCAAAAATCTTTCGGTTACTTTCATAAACACATCCATGGCTCCAAAGAGAAACACAAAGAGAAACACAAACCGTCTTGCTTCGACTTACAGAGCAAACACCGCCCACATATCCTTTGCTTTAGAAGAACAACAATTTCCGAAGGATGTTGAGATTTCGCCGTACACCGGGCTACCAACCACCTGGTTCATCAACTTCAAAGCCACCAAAATATGGTTGGACGGATTTCATAATCGCCCACTTTGCATGTGCGATTTGGTTGACATAGAGTTCCTTGAAACGCTTCAGCTTCCATGTGTCTCGATGCTCAAAAATTGCTCCATCTGGAAAGTCCTCAACCCAGGAGACAATACGTTCACCATACTCACAAGGTTGTTTTATGTCAACCTCTCAGCCAAAAGGGAAAAAGGAACCCTCACCCTCGACACAATGGTTAAAGGTACACCAATTTCTCTCACCCCTACTGTATTGAGTGAAATTTTAAGGCTTCCTACAAATCTTTCCCTCTAACATATCCCGATTTGAGAGTATTAGGCTTGCAAAAGAGCAATTTCTAATCCCGAACTCCAAGTCCCGTCAGTTGACTCATACATCCCTAACCCTAGACGCCAAAATCATCTTTACTGTTTTGTTTAGGTGTGTAATTCCTCGAGCTGATTCAAGGGAGTCGTTGACTGATCAGACTTTGGAGCTGATCTACTTGATTATGTCTGGATTGGATGTTGTTCTGCCTAACTTAATCCTGAACCACATGGTTCACACAATAAACTTCACCCAAGCATTTCCCTTACCTTATGGGAATCTACTGCCTAACATTTTTGCTCACTTTTCCATCGACACGTCCACTGAGGAACAACAACTGTCGAATGGAAGAATAGATGACCAGTGTTTGAAGAGATTAAGGGTAGAAAAGACTCTTGCTGGCACTTGGACATTTAAAGGCAAGGTTGTTGCTATGACTACATCCCCCACAGTTCCCTCAGTTCCTTCCGTTTCAAAAACCAGACTGGACGATTTTGAACTGGAATTACAATTTCTAAATAGAGAAATGTCCGAATTTCAGTTGGATATGATGAGAAGAATGGATGCGAGCCATGAAGTTATGTCGGTTATCCATGCAAAGATAAACCAAATATACCTTTTGAATACTCTTACCCTTACTACCACTGGTAAAATCATGCCCCTGACCGAAGATGTAGTACATCACACTCAGGAAAAGGCTGAGAACGTGCTAAAGAACTACAAGCGCAACTTGCAGAATAAACACATCCTCTACCCCACACATGTCAAACCTACTATTCTAACTACTAAGGAATATGCCATGTAAAGAACCGTAAGGTGAATATAAAGGATATAAATACTCTAGAAGGGGGTTAGATAGAGTATGAGAAATTTTTACAAAAACCTATCTCAAGACTTTGAAAGTGATTTCAAAGGTCTTGATGTCGATTTGAGCTCTTTGTGACACAACTTGAATTCAAGGACTTTGAAAGTGATTTCAAGGGCCTTGACTTTGAAGACCTGCAAAACAAAGTTAGTCACAATAAAGCAGGATATGGTGCGGAATCGAAAAGATCGACACGATGATATGTTCACGAAGTTCGGCTCTAAACAACCTACTCTCCGTTCTAGGGTATACCCATAGGATCTAACTATCTATTATCAACTTCAAAGAGTCCTAGATACAACCTAGAAGAAATCCTCTTCTTCTCTCACTGTAGTCAATGCTACGATCTAGCTTCAACTCTTAACCTAGCTATAATAGCCTAGTTACTTCGCTAAGTAACATAAACTCGAGTATAACACTCGCCAATGGAGCTCTCGAGTTTATCTCTCTCTAAGTAATAAATCTTTTGTATAAAGAGAGAAAGAAAAACTTCTTGGATCGAATGAAGATGCTTTGGATCACTTGAAGACTTTGGATGTTTCCGTGTAAGCTTGTTTACTTTCTTCTTCAATCGACATCTTCATTTATAGTCTTCGATGGAGAAGTCTTCTAGCCGTTGGAAAGATAACCGTTGTAGATATTTCTTCTTCACCATAGAAAACGCTTCTTGTTTGAGATAAGATACCCGTTGTAGATCTTCTTTATCTTCTTCAAAACCCGTTGATTCTTCTTCTCCGTAATCTTCTCACGCTGTTGAAGATCTTTGTCTTTTGGGCATCGAGATCTTCAGATTTGTTGAGATTTGTTGAATGAAGATCTTCGAAATCTGTTGAGAAGAAATTTGGCGCTTTTGTTGAGGATCTTTGCGAGATCCTTTTTGAACCGAATCCTCTAGGTCGAGATCTTCTAGTTGAGCGTATCTTCTTGGAAGATCTTTTGATCCTTGGTTGATTTGGTTGGTAGAGTTTTGAATTTCTTCCAGCCGTTCTGTCCTTTGAAACTTTTTTCAAGGCTTTGGCTTTTGATCTCTTGAAATGACTTTGAAGGCCTCCGTGTTGAACTTCTTCAAACTCTGCGCTTGTCCCTTGTATCTGATTTCAAGGCTTCAATCTATCCCTTGAAATGCTTTCCAAGACCTGTATATATTTAGACAAACACCAAACAAACCAAGCAACTAAAAAATACAATCGATATTTTATTAGTATAAAAACCGCTTATTTGTGTTAAGTCTTCCATCATCACATATTCAAATACTCAAGGTGGAGTTTTCATTCTCCCTCTTGATGGAAGACAACACAAGTATCGTACATGCATTTTAGAGTTAGCGATACATATATAAATTTCAAACAAACTTAAATGCAGAATGTAAAAATGTCGAAATTTTGGATCATAAATTTCTCCACCTTTATCCTTTAACAAGGAAGAAAAAACGGTTAAAGCACGAGAGTTTTGTAAAAACCGATTACAAACCCAAAAAAGAGTATTTCCAAAACCAAAAAAAACATAAACAGAGTCTGTCAAACAAATATCAAGGCCTTACTATCAAAGCCAAAAGACTTTGAAATCAATGTCAAAAGGCCTTGAAATCCATGTTAAGGCTAAGAAGATTCACTCGTGGTACCACCTTGGATTCATACGCCCTTTCCTGTAATATTCCTTCACGCACTTTGTCCTCCAACGTTCTCTAGCATGTCGGAGTTCAAAGTTCTTCCTTTGCTCGTTCGTCGTTGATGTGTATCAGCTTTGTACTTCTTCACAATACCAAACTCCTCGATTTGCAAAATGTCTGGATCCTCAGAAGTGGGTTGACAAATAGGACGATCCTTGACAATCTTGTAGCATTGATGTATAACCTGTTCAACATTCTGTGTAGTTGCTTGACCATCCTCCTTTGTTAACGGCTTGATACTATTTGCGGTTGTGAGAGATGGAACATTTACATGGAATATCTGATTTATCTTCTGATTGAGGATCCCAAGTAGATCCTGTGACTCATCTAATCGATCAGTGATCTCAGATCTGAAGTTAAGTAATTTATGTCTCATAGAATCCAAGCCTCTTTTCACTGCTTCTAGTCTCTATACAGTGGTAAAATTCCAAGCCGGTTGATCTTTCAGAATCCACTCTCTAGTTTGTGTTATTTTAATACCAATGTTGTCAAAGAACGATTCATCTAGTTCTCCACCAATATAGCATTGTTTCTCATCAGAATAATCAACAAAGATATACTGAAAAATCTTTGGAAGTAGGTTTGCATAGGGAAGAGGGGCATCACCTGGGAAGTGGATTAAGTGAAGCATATGATTCAGAATGATTCTAGGGAGGTCAATATCCAACCCATTTAACACATGATACAAAAAGGCAAATAATTGGTGTGTAAGCACATCCTGATTTTTAATTCTAGGAACCCCACATCTCACCAGAATAGCGCACACTATTCTAGCCTCAAGAGTCAGACAGGTTAAGGTTGGTTGTGGCAGAGAGTTTGATAGAAGAAATTGCTCTTTAGCTAGTTTAATAGTTCTGGACGGAGTTGGATAGTCATAGGAGTTAAAGGTAGGAAGCCCTAGAATCTGAGCAATGACTAGAGAGGAAAGAACAATTTCCTTACCTTTGACCACCGATTTCAAAATTAGCTCGCCTCCTTCTCTTTGTGCAGTAAGATTGACAAAGAATAGTCTTGTAAACCTCGGGTAAGCTATCTCCCCTGGATTTAGGATTAGCCAGATGGAACTAGCTTGAAGCATAGTAAGGCCAGGAAGGGCGAGCGACACAAAGAGTTCCCGGTCTATCAATTCACACATGCACAACTCTTTGTCTTGGAATCCATCAAGCCATTTTCTGACAGCAATATCGTTCCCGAACCAGGTCGATGGGAGACATGTCTTTGTGCAGATGTCAATGTCGTCCATGGGAGATGAAGAATCAGAGCTAGAATTAGAATCTAAGGAGAGGTGAACAACCCTTTGACGTTTGGGAGCAGAAGATGATGCTTTGTCTGTGGAAGATCTCTTGGAAGTCATGGATGATGTTTGAGAGAAGTTAAAAAGATGTTTGGAAACGAAAGAGTAAAGTAGAGGGTTTGCAAAGGGAGTTGAAGCGGAAGAAATTAAGAAGGAAGAAGGGTGTTATTTAAGGGAAGATGTCACATTATCATCGGTTCAATAAGATCTTGGGAGAATCAAAATCTTGGGAGAACCGATTTTGATTAGAATTCTTTCCATAAATTTTGTAACCACTTTTCAAACATTCTTTGAATATGAAAATAAAGACTTCTGAAATCATTTTAAAATTTCTTCTTTAAAATAATTTCGAGATCATAATATCTAAAAGATATTAACCCCTAAATAGATTCGTGAAATTCAATGTTGCCCTTGAATTCCATTTCAAGGCCCTTAAATTGCATTTCAAGGCCCTTGAAATTAAAAAGTGGGCTGCATACGAAGGAGAAAATAAAATGATGTACTCCCCATACGTTAATGCTTCCTTGTTTAACATACAAAGCTCTAATCGAATAAAATTGAATTGATCTTCAGGTACAAGCATAGTAAAGATATCTGCAAGTTGCAAGTGAGTTGATATAAAAGAAATCGAAACATCACCTTTCTCAATATGATCACGTATGAAGTGATGCCTTACATCAACATGCTTTGTCCTTGAATGCTGCACAGGATTTTTAGTGATCAAAATAACACTAGTATTATCACATTTAATCGAGATACCTTTTAAGTCAAAGCCAAGATCATGAAGTTGTTGAGCTATCCATATAATTTGTGCACAACAGGCTCCCGCAACTATGTATTCTGCTTAAGCTGTGGATATGGCGACAAAGTTTTGCTTCTTGGAGTACCAACTGATTAGGGGTGACCCTAAGAATTGGCAACATCCAGAAGTACTTATTCTATCGATCTTATAGCCTGCAAAGTCTGCATCTGAATAACCAATGAGATGAAACGAGCTTTAACGTGGGTACCATAATCCTAAATCCTTAGTGCCATTGAGATACCGAAATATTCTTTTCACAGCTATCAAATGTGACTCTTTAGGATCATCTTGAAATCTTGCACACATGCACACACTAAACATAATGTCAGGTCGACTAGCGGTTAGATATAACAAAGAGCCGATCATACCTCGATACCCCTTTTGAACAACACTTTTACCATCTTTGTCATAGTCAAGTGAAAGTGTAGAACTCATAGGAGTTTTTGCAACCTTGGATTGATCCATCTTATACTTCTTAAGCAAATTCTTGGTATACTCGCTTTGATTGAGCAAAATTCTTTTCTTTGCTTGTGTAACTTGAAGTCCAAAAAAGAAATTTAACTCACCCATTAAGCTCATTTCGAATTCCCTACACATAATATCTAAAAACTATTTACATAGAAAATCATTAATAATACCGAATAATATATCATCAACATAAGTTGTACCTTGTTGTCTATGCTAATTTTAAAATAATAATATGTCATATGGGCTTTTGTGGGCCTTTTGTTCTTGCTTCTTTTATCTCATTAATATTTCCAACCCTCAGGCTCTCTCCCTTAATTTTCCTTTCATTCTTCTCAAACCCACAGCAAACAATGGTGACAATACCCATCGATCTCTATCCTAGCGAGAATGACTTGCCTTATGAAGAAGAGATCCTTAGAAACCCCTTTAGCCTCCGGCTATGGTGGCGTTACCTCGTTGCTCGCTCCGACGCCCCTTTCAAGAAAAGAGCCGTCATCTACGAGCGAGCTCTGAAGGCCCTCCCTGGGAGCTACAAGCTGTGGCATGCGTACCTCCGCGAACGCCTCGAGCTTGTCCGCAATCTCCAGATTACACACTCCCAATACGAAACCCTAAACAACACTTTCGAGCGTGCTCTCGTCACTATGCACAAAATGCCTAGGATCTGGATTATGTACCTTCAAACCCTAACCGAACAGAAACTGGTCACCCGTACCCGCAGGACTTTCGATCGGGCGCTCTGTGCGCTGCCCGTTACGCAACACGACAGGATATGGGAGCCCTATCTGGTGTTTGTCAGCCAGCGAGGGGTTCCAATCGAGACATCACTTCGGGTTTATAGGAGGTACTTGAAGTACGATCCTACTCACATTGAGGATTTTATAGAGTTCTTAATCAATTCGGAACTTTGGCAGGAGTCTGCTGAGAGACTGGCTGGGGTTTTGAATGATGACCGATTTTTCTCTATTAAGGGGAAGACAAAGCATAGATTGTGGTTAGAGTTGTGTGATTTGTTGACCAAGCATGCCACTCAAGTCTCAGGGTTGAATGTTGATGCTATTATTAGAGGAGGAATCAGGAAGTTCACTGATGAGGTGGGGAGGTTGTGGACTTCTTTGGCAGATTACTATATCAGGAGGAAATTGCCAGAGAAGGCCAGGGACATTTTTGAGGAAGGTATGACTACTGTAGTCACTGTTAGGGACTTTAGTGTTATATTCGATGCATATTCGCAGTTTGAGGAGAGTATGCTGGCATATAAGATGGAAAACATGGATTTGAGTGACGATGAAGATGAAGATGATGATGGTGAAGTGTTTAACGTTGAAGGTGGGGAGGGTATTCGTAATGATGCCGACATGTCTGTAGATGAGTTCAAGAGGAAGATTCTGAAGGGTTTTTGGTTACATTATGATAATGATGTAGATTTGAGATTGGCAAGGTTAGAGAATCTGATAAATCGGAGGCCAGAGTTAGCTAACAGTGTGCTTCTGAGGCAGAACCCTCACAATGTGGAGCAATGGCATAGGAGGGTCAAGCTCTTTGAGGGCAATCCATCTAGGCAAGTAATGACTTACACAGAAGCGGTTAGGACTGTTGATCCTATGAAGGCAGTGGGGAAACCTCATACATTGTGGGTTGCCTTTGCTAAGCTGTACGAGGCCCACAAGGATATTGACAATGCTAGGGTGATTTTTGACAAGGCTGTGCAGGTAAATTACAAGACTGTTGATCATCTGGCAAGTGTTTGGTGTGACTGGGCCGAGATGGAGCTCAGGCACAAGCATTTCAAAAACGCCTTGGATCTGATGCGGCGGGCAACTGCAGTGCCTTCAGTTGAAGTTAAACGCAGAGGTACTCCCAACTCTTCTTTTTCCAATGTTTGTGTCCTATTAGTTTGTTTGGTGTGCTATTGATTACTAAAATATTTATTGTTTCTAATTGATAAAAGGAGACAGTGACTTTGTTCTGTACAATTGGTAACTAAGTAAAATATGGAGATTTGTTCCTCCCACACATACATGTCAATGGCTTAAATCATGAAAAAATATTTGAATATGGGCCGACTTCTTTTGCTTCAGCCCCAAAAAAAACTGCAATATTGTTTTTTCTTCTTCTATTCATATTTAAGGGGTTCAATTTGTTGAATGGGAAAGATATCTTACCTGGACATCAGTATTCTAAGATTGACTACCTACGAAACACAATAAAAAGTATATAGAACCTTGTTGTTTTCATCGATGTGGCAGGAATATATAGAGTTCTTACTTTTGTTAAGTGTGACTAGGCTCTTTTACTTTCAATAATTCTGACATTTTATGCTTTTATTGACATGGATATGAACATATAACGTTTTCTAGGTCCATGCTTTACTTTGAAATTAATAAGTTGTTTTGCTAATGGCACCAATTGCGTTCCACATTGAATTCCTGTAAGGAAAAAGGATGGTTGGGGAGAAATTGGGCTATGAATAGTCAGGGTCTAGATTTATTATGTTTTGTAGTCAATGTTCCAAAATACGCTGTCCAGGACCGTCTAGACGCCGGACGGCGGCTGGCCGTCCCGTTTTTGGGAAAACAGGATTGTCTGGACGGATTTAGTATAAATGGGGTTCGGGATGGGATAAAACAAGGTCAAGGCAGAGCGGGACGGGGTAAAACGTCTTGTTTTTCAAAAATCCGATTTTAGGTCAGACAGAGCGTTTCACCGAAGCATCCTCTCTTCTCCCCGATTATCTCCCACAAGCGACGACCACACTCTCCTCTTCACTCCAACAGCTGACGGCGACTCCAGCTCTGTCCTTGTCGCTCAGAACTCCTGTGACACTCTCCTCGACGGCTCGGCACTCTCCTCTCTTCTCTTCAATAGTCTAGTTCAGCTCTCCTCGACGCTCTCCGCGACAGTTTGCTTCTTCAATGTTTCTTCTTCTCCACCCGCCTTTCCGACACTGTTAGTCTGTTGAATACTTGAATGTCTCTGTTGATCTTTTCTCTTCCAGCTCTTCGATGTTAGCATGTTGCTTGCTTCACTGGATTTGTTTTTTAAAACTTTTTACTGAATGCCGATAATTCAATAAGTGAATGTCTTTGATTTTACTGGATTGTTTAATTTAAGTGGGGGAATGTTGATTTTACTGGATTTTTTTACTGCTTGTTTAAATTTGTTCGACTTCGATTTTACTTCTCTTCCAGCTCTTCACTATTACTTTTACTGGATTTGTTTTGAATGTTTTTATGTGTTTTTAAGTAAGTTTGAGTCTAACAACGTTAAAACTCAATATTTTATGTGTATCATTTGCATGACATAATTGGTTTTTAAGACGTTGAAGACTATGAAAAAGAATATTTATTTGAATTATATGAATGCTTTATACAAAATTTAGGGGTAAAATACATGAAAATAATAAGAAAACCGTTTTGTCCGTCTTGAATCCCTCTAAACGGCCGTCCGGCGGTCTAGACGCTAGGCGGTGGCTCTCCCTCCTGTCTCTGTCTTACGTTTTCTGGGACATTTTTTGTAGTGAAGCACTTAAATTAAATTTCTGTAGAAACAGTTAAGCTTATAGAAGCCGTATAAATTTGGGATCTTTTGTTGAATTTGTCTAATCATGAGAATGATATGCCAATTTTAATCTCAAAACCAGTTGTAAATTTTGGTTTGAACATAGCAGCATTCTAGGGTATTTTTAAAGCTAAATATAGAAAACATATATCCGATCCGGTATAGGATAATTTTGCCTGATATCTGAGTTAAAATGTAGAGTTAAAAAAAACCCTGCTAGAACCTAGCAGCTAGGGCTGTCGAGTGAATTTTGTTATGGTCATGATGGGTTTAAGTGTGATATGTGTATAAATAAGGGATGTCATTGACATGGATGCATTTATGATGTGGGTCCAAGAAATGTAGAGTTAAAAGATAAAGATAATATATTTATTTAGAATTTCTTAGGATATGAGATTTACACGGTTAACCTAGCAAGGAGACTGTCACGGATGAGTCCACTTCTTCTATCCCCTGTACATAATCATAGCTCCCAGGAAAGATTCTCACGAGTCTAGGCATGTGACAGGATCCTACACTAAAGGACGTGGCATCTTGGATGCTCGTAACTGTTATCCAACTATCTTTTTGAAGTAATGTTTTGTATGGGCTGTTGTTTCCTTTGTTGGCCAGGGAGTGTTCTCCTTCAGTATGCTGAGTGAAAGTTAACACAGTATCTGTTATGCTTTGGTGCTTTTCTTTTCTGAGAGCTTGTGTCTTGGTTTGGAATTTAAATTTGTTCCCAACGACTAGTGACACGATCCTACGCTAAAGGACTTGACATCTTGGTGACCCTTAACAGTTATCCAGCTACCTTTTTAAAGTAATTTTTTGTATAGGCTGTTTTTGCCTTTGCTGGACAGAGTGTTCTCCTTCGGCATGCTGAGTGAAAATTAGCAGTATCTGTTATTCTTTGGTGCTTTTCTTTTCTGAGAGAAAGTGTCTTGATTTGGAATACAAATCTGTTCTCAACGACTTGCATTACCACTACTTCCTTCCATATTCTGAACCTTTACTAACGTATCTAGTCTTTTCTTGCAGTTGCTGCTGATGGTAATGAGCCAGTGCAGATCAAATTGCATAAATCTTTGCGTTTGTGGTCATTTTATGTGGATTTAGAGGAAAGCCTGGGTGACTTGGAGTCCACTCGTGCAGTCTATGAAAAAATATTAGATTTGAGAATAGCAACACCCCAAATAATAATAAATTATGCAGTGTTTCTTGAAGTAAGTATTATTTTTCTTCTGTTATTGCTTTTAATTCTTTTTCAAATTATAGTTCTTTTTTTGGGAGTGAAGCTCATGTTTTTTCCTTCCATTGTAGGAGCATAAATACTTTGAAGATGCTTTTAAGGTATACGAAAGAGGTGTGAAAATATTCAAATACCCTCATGTCAAGGACATATGGGTCACATACCTGTCGAAGTTTGTGAAAAGATATGGCAGTACGAAACTGGAAAGGGCAAGAGAACTTTATGAAAATGCTGTCGAAATGGTGCGCTACCTTTCTTTTTGTGTACAAGAAGTTAATTCCACTCTTTGTGAATATGTTATGAATCTATGCTGGTTTTGAAATTGCTTCTGATGTTTTATAAAATATTTATAGGCTCCAGCAGAATCCGTAAAGACTCTGTACCTGCAATATGCCAAACTAGAGGAAGATTTTGGGTTAGCAAAGAGAGCTATGAAGGTTTATGATCAAGCCACAAAAGTTGTTCCTGCTGATGAGAAGTTGAGCATGTATGAAATCTACATCTCAAGGGCAGCAGAAATATTTGGGGTACCCAAGACGAGAGAGATTTATGAGCAGGCGATACAGTCCGGTCTTCCTGACAAGGATGTAAAAACCATGTGTCTGAAATACGCAGAGCTAGAAAAGAGCTTGGGGGAAATTGACAGGTCGCGTGCCATTTTCTCTTATGCGTCCCAGTTTGCTGATCCTAGAACAGATCCTCATTTTTGGAACCGCTGGCATGAGTTTGAAGTTCAACACGGTAACGAAGATACCTTTAGAGAAATGCTCCGTATAAAGAGAAGTGTATCTGCCAGCTATAGCCAGGTAGGTTTTTTCAAACTGAATACATGTTTTCAATTGTGGCTAGTTGATTTTGTAGATTAGTGCTGTTTATGGAGCTAAGAGTTGAGCAGTCAGCTTAGGCCCTTGGTTAGTTGGTATTTGTAGGCTAGATGGTTGTGTGGAGATAAGAGTTACCCTCTAGTCCAGTGCTCTGGTTGATTTCATGCACATAACATAGGGAAGATAAAATGTTCCAAGCTGTATCAGTATTTTTCAGAGCCCTAATGCAATTATACTTGGACTTTTTTTCCAGACTCACTTCATTCTCCCGGAGTACTTGATGCAAAAGGATGAAACCGTGAATCTTGGCAAAGCAATGGATGCACTGAAAGAAGCCGGGGTAGGGGAAGATGAAATGGTTGCACTGGAGAAGAAGTTGGCTCCTGCAGTAACAGAAGCAGCTAACAATAGAGTAGTGGGGTTTGTGAGTGGTGGTGTTGAAGGTCAGAATGGTGTGAAACCGATTTCAACGTCAAACAATGAAGACATCGAGCTTCCAGACGAGAGCGAGGGGGAAGAAGAAGAGGAGGAAGGCGGAGAGAAGGTGGAGATTGCTCAGAAGGATGTTCCGAGTGCCGTATTTGGAGGTTTGGCACAGAAGAGGGACGAGCCTGACGGAAATGATAAGGGGGATGG
Organism: Fagopyrum homotropicum; assembly: GCA_033239125.1. NCBI lineage: Eukaryota > Viridiplantae > Streptophyta > Magnoliopsida > Caryophyllales > Polygonaceae > Fagopyrum > Fagopyrum homotropicum. The sequence continues at coordinate 103,167,219 of BSWB01000005.1, forward strand.
CCCTCTTGGGGCGTTGGAGAGAATTAAACGCCAAAAGAAAGGTATGAATTGAGTAGAAACTTATTTGTTAGAAATTTTGTGGATAATATTGTATGTTAGGTGCTGCTAGTCAATGTTGTTGGAAATCAAATTATAGCTTGTACTTGTTTTGTTGACACTCTTGGTGGTGGGTCGCCAAAGTATACTGCTAATTTCTCTTCAATTACTTGGATATTGTGGTTTGCTTTTCACTTCAAATAATCACGTATTCTTGGATTCGACCACTCAACTTCTTTAGATTAGATTAATATGGCTCCGTTTGGTAAGGATATAAATTAAGGAGATTAAAGGGGTTATATTATGGAGATTAAGAGAATTAGATTATGTGAATTTTGTAATTTTGTAAAATTTTGAGTATGAGGATTATGAAGATTATTGAGATTAAAATCTCACTTTTATCCCTCTTCTTTTTTTTCATATTCATCCTCTTAAATAATTTCGCCCCCTTAATTCTTCATCTAAATAATATATTAGATTGTTGACCGTCTATTATTCTATTTTTATTGTAAACATTGTTGACGGTAAATAAAATATCTGAAATCATACCTATTTTGATAAAATATCTGAAATCATACCTATTTTGTTACAAGAAAATAGACAAGTCGCATCAGTACACCATTTAGTAACCAGACGTAATGCGTTGCATACGGATGCAACCTTGAGACGAGTTTGAGCAGAAAGGAAATTGATGTTTCATAAAACAAATCATAAATGAAGCTGATGTTTCATAAAATAAATTTATAGCTTTCGTGTTTATGCGAGAGTATTGTAAAAGTAGTTGAACAAGTAACATACATCATGCGCATAACGAAGTAATGTGATAAAGGCAAGCGAACAATCAAATTAAATGCTAATAATCTGGAAAAAAAGAAGAATTTAACGACGGACAATTCAAAGATATATCACAAACATAAATTTGTATTCCCTCATATCAAAATTGTAAGGTATTGGGAGTCTTGGACACAAAAATTAAAGAATTATTGATTACATTTTGCATCACCCTGATTTTGTGTTAAATGTGAGCTCCTAATTACTGGTATATACTTATTCTTCGTACCATTAGATTACACCAATACATTACATTCCTCATACTTCATAGGGAGTGCCCTATTACTTGGAGATAAAAACTTTTCACTTTTCCACCCGTCTTTTCAACTTCTCACTAAAATCAGTAAAGTAGTTCAATGCCTTACAATATCGTCCAAATGTTTTTTGTTTGGAGCCAAAGTTTGGAGTAGTTTTCTGAACTTTTTGAAATTAAAATTTATACTTATGATTCAACTTAGAGCCCAATTTTAATTGATTCTATGAGATTTATATATTAGGATTATTCAATTAACAAAAAAAAACCCAAGTTCCCTTGATATGACTTACATCAATAATATGGACTTGAATATTTTTCTAAAGGAGCCACTTCCATTTGATTTGAATGATTTACCTTATACAAAGCTTGAAGAAGATAAAATCAACTACAATAATCTGATGCTATAGCAACAACAACACATCATACTTGAACACGTGAACGCCAACAAAGAGACCGAGGAAGAACATGTCGACGGGATTATTGATCTAATTATTGACCAACCATTGACAACGATGACTCGATCACCAATTCCAGTACTTGTTTTGGATAAATATCAGCATAATATATGATTCTTACTAGATGTATGTTATATCAGGACTAGTACAAATTATTTCTATTTGTATGATGGTATTGTGTATTTGTGTATTATGCGGCCAAATTAACTAAGCAAGCTTTTATGAGATTTATATCTAGTAATTAGGCCCATGGTATAAATATATTTGGTAAATATACTCCTAATCAACATCTTACTTCCGGCTTTAATTTAATGAAAGTGGTAAAAATTGAAGGGATACAAAAACCTAATGAAAATAGAAAAGAGCTTATTTGACCAAATTCTTTTATAATAGTTTGTATTAATTTTTATCATTTTTTTCTTGTTATAAATTGTAACGCTTAACCAAACTATTGAAATTAGTTATAAATATACATTATTTATGACTTCATCTTAAATTACTTAACGTAACTTTAACTAGTTTAGAGCAGGTAGGGGTTAATTACAAATGAGAGATTATCAATGATGGTTTCTTAATGTCAACATAAATGTTTTCTAACTCTTATCGAACAAAATTAGGCCACATATAAACTCAATATAAACCTTCATTCTCTGGAAACAGCAATTCAAATCCCTTTGCACATTGCCAATTCACAAGTCAAAAGAGACCAGTAACAAGTGTCAATAAAATTGGAAATAAAAGGAGACAGGCTTAAGATCTTATCGAATGCATAACATAGTAAACAAATTGACTTATTACATATTTACATCAGAATATTGTACTTGATTTTACCTCCAAAAGTACAAGGAAGAGCATATTTGAGTTAGATGGAGCATCTAATAATATCTTTGAGCTACACAAATCAGGAAAACCAAGTAGTTTAGCTCTAGGCGAACACACATAACAGTAGCAAATTGTTAATTGTACAATCTTGTACGCTACTGTTGCCATTAGAACAGTAGCTACAACAAGGACAAAATGCACGGCGCTTACCCGAAGAATAGCTTGCATTCCCTGCCCTGCCCTGCCCTGCCTTGGTAGTTTTGATATCGCTCTGATATTGAGGTATCGGGATTTACAAGCAAGACGATTCCCAGCTATCATTAACTGCTCTGATGATCTTCTCATGTAGAGTAGCTCCTGCACATGCAATAATACCACGGTCCAGACCTTCCAAGTATATTCCCCTGGAGAAGTCTAGTGGTCGTCCCCCTGCATCCGTTACAACGCCACCCGCCTCCTGTATGATAACAACACCTGCCGCATGGTCCCATATCTTCTCTCTGTACCCACCCTTTGCAAACTTCATGAAGATCTCAGCGTCTCCACGTGCCACAGCTGCATATTTCACCATGCTGTAAACGCGTAGTGGTTGCTTCCTGCACATTATGTTCACAGCAGGACGAAGGTAACCAATCGTGGATACATTCTCACCGCTAACTAACCTGTCTCGTAGTTCATATTCATTTCCTAGATTTACTCTACTCATGGCAAACCCATATTCATCGAGTTTTATTATTTCCCATCACTCTAATAATTTCATGAACACCAAAACAGATAATACAGAAAAGATCAGCAAATGTTGCAGCTCCTGAGATTGGTTTCAACATTTTTATCTTGCGAAACTGAGAACTTGAGAAGCTGAAATGATTGTCAAGGATATACTTTTCTGTAGCTTCTAAGTAAAAACATGTAATGTGTATTAAACAGAACAGAAAAGGAAATTTAGCATAGCATTCGGCCATCAATATAAGTTAGTTGGAATCAAAACTTCGATCATGAAGTATTGGAAAGATATATGCGCACCTAACTCCCACACTATGAGCAAGTCCAGCTGTGAAAGAATGACTTGAATTTGCTCTTTCTACCGGTTCACAGAAGGTAGACAAAGCTGGATCTTCAATGCGGGACACATGAATAGGCCTAGAAGGGCTTGATGAGGAAAGATATTTAAATCCATCGAGCAATGGCTGCATCCAAGCCCTTCCACTACCACTCTTAGCATACAAAACAAAACCCTTGTCCCAAGATTTAGAAGTTTGAGTAAGCTTAGAAATAATCCTGTGGTACCGATGATGATAGCTCAACCATTCCTTTCTCAGCGGATAATTAGGGCAACCAAGAACTCCAAGGACTACTTCACCATCTTCTATCAATGCTAGAGCAACAGCATATTGATCCCCACGAACAAATCCTAATGTACCGTCAACTGGATCGAGAACCCAAAATCTACCTTTAGGACCACCAGCGGAATTACATCGGCTTATGGCTTCAAGTACCTCTTCCTCTTGGAGGGGCATCTGTGGACCTTTCATCCCAAAATGGGGTGCTTCAGCTAGACACTTATTCACAGTTCTTACGACAGATTTTAATAGGCCCTCAAAATCAGCTCGTGAAAGGCTTTCAACATCTTCCTCTGCTACAATAGAAACATGTTCACTCCCGAAAGATTCCGACAGTACCCAGCTTACTACTGCTTGGACACTCCAATCTGATTAAATTTCATGATGAAGAGGATTAGCAAACCCACATGTCAACTGTAAATGACAGAAGCTCAGTTAGGCTTATCCCGCAACGTTGTTCTTGTTTTGACCAGGAATTGTAAACATTTTATATTGGAATACAGAGGAATGCAGGAGAGGTCAAAACATGTCAAAATTATATATACATCTCCCACTAACAGTAGTCACCAATAAGAAACTGGTTTACACTGTCTTGCTATTACTGAAACCTATTCTATGCTGTTGAAATCTCCATAGCAAATTCATCATCAACTATTAAATATTTTAATTTTTTTTACTGCATGCATCTAGCAACCCTACATGCGAATTTAACCAACAAATAGTTTACCATAATTCCTCAATCTGTTGAGATTAACACCAAAACATAAAAAGCACATTATCAAAATTTAGAAATTTAAATTGGAAACAAGCATTATCAACAAGTTGCACATCTGGGAGCCAGAAACTGAAGACAGCTTCTAACAAATAACACTCCCTAGTAGGGACACACTCTCAGTCTTGCAACCAACCAGCTTTATTCGCTGGATACAATATAAAGGAAAAGAATGGGATATAGCCAATTAATGGGGGAAGTGAGAACCGCTTTGATGGCATTAATCAGTAAATAAGGCAAAGTCAAGATGATATTTTCGCTGGAGACCAAACAATAGAAAGAGTTGATCTTTCTCCAGTCACACCATTGTCCTTGGTTTATTTTTAAAAGGTTTCAACATGAGAAATGAATTGTTTTCTCCACATTTCCTTTCTCTGGTTTATCATCTAGATGATCAAATAAAACATGAGTTACTTCATCTTTAGCTTGTTTACATTAAAAAGGAAGTCCTTATTCAATTCCTAAAACAAGTAGTTTAATTTGAGTAATCTAAAGTAACTAGTTTCCTGACTTGCTGCAGCAATGCTGACATTTATCAGGCAATTCACCCTACTAGTGAATTCCGACTACCTATTCACGTTGAATACCCATCCTTGTCTCAGTTCAATACTGGTGTTTCTTTCAACTATGCTAATCGATCCACAATTCAGTTACAATACCATCATGTACACAATTAAAGCTCTTACACGGCAGCTTATGTGATGTAATCCGAAATGGGATGATAAGAAAGTTCGATAGCATACCAGCAACTGTGACAGGGGAATTGTCCCCCTTGGAGTGAAGGAGATTAGTTTTGTCGGAAATGAGGGCTTGCTGAACCTTCTGGCAAAGGGAGCAAGCCATCTGGACAGCTCGGACCGCGACGTCCAATTCAGCGGAGAGATCCCGGGAAGCGGAGACTACATCTATATCTACATCTACATCTACATCTACATCTACATCTACATCTAAAGAGGGATTTCCGGTGTGAGCCTGCATAACCGTAGAGCAAAGGAGACGGATGGCGTGGAGGCGATTGAAGGAGAGAGAAAGAGGAGAATTCCGATGGATATGGCAGTAGTTGTGGAAGGTATTAGGTGATCGTCGGAAGGGGAGAGATGAAAGGGGAAGCTCAAGCAAGGAGAGTGAGTTGATCAAATTTGTAGGCATTTCCTACTCTTTCTCCACTCTCCGCAATGATGGGGGAGGACTACAAATCGGAAAGGATAAGCCCACTGCTACTACTGATTGCTTGTGCCTTTGTGGTCTGGAAAATCAAAATATCTCCTCAATCAAAACCCTAAACATAACAAGCGTTTTCCTCCTCCATCCACGACCGCCAAATTGGAGATTGAAGTTCAATTTCGGAATTCAATTTGAGCCAGACTCGATCAGCTGATTTCTACGCGACCCCGAAAAGAAGAATTCCAAGGCAAATGATAATATCCCCCTACTGTGTTTGGCAAGAGATTATTTACTGATAATGATATGCGCTCGCTAAACACCCTTGGGCTATTGGTATTAATTTAACACACTAAATTTTCATGTTATATTTATGTGGTTTCCAAATGTATCCGCATAAATCTTTTGTACGCACCCTCACGTCGTGAGAGCATTGTAGTGCCAATTTTTTTTATTTTTTATTTTGACTACTGCGCTTATCATATGTGTAGTTGAAAATACTATCAACTACTTATGCGAAGTGTGTAGTTACGGTGATTATGAAAGATTTTCGCCGGTATATCTATTAACCCTTAATATTTACCCTTCTTTTCATGGGTTCTCGTTCTTCTCTCATTGTTTGTCGTTAGTGTTTTCTCGACAGAAGAAGCGATGAGTCCTCCAAACGGAATATAAAGACGAATGATTTTTCATTCTACGTCCTCAATGAACCTTTGCACATTGCTCTCTCGACAACACACATTATCTAAGATCTTTTTTTATAGACTTGAGTGATGAGAACTAAAGCGAATAAGGCTGATGAAGAATTGAAGATGTTAAAATTCATGTTTTCATTTTCTATACTTTTTGTTATGGATTATAAATCCAAACAATTAAATTTAAGTTGAATTATTCTCCATGAAACTGAATTAGTTTAATGGATGTTATTCTTTGTTCAATTTTTCTTTATTAGAATTGAACACTAAGTGGGAAGTCGATTTTTGAGTTTGTATGTTTCTTAATTCCATTTACCTTATAGAACACATTTTAGAGAAAGTTCCCCGACATATGAGATTGATTCTGACCTGTCCACGGGCACAGAGGCTCCTATTTTCTTTGTTTGTAAGCACTTTCGTTTTTGCATCATCATCTAGGGTTTAGTTTTTCAACAACAACCAATAATGGCTTTTTACTTTGGGTTGTATATGGGTAACGAGAATGATGTCAAAGTCTCTTATTAAATTTGAGTTGTATTATTTCTAGCATCATCATTAGAGATTGAATTTGGGTGAATTTGTGTTGTATTCTCATTCACGTGATTTGTTGATATGCCTTGAATTGGGCTTGCCATCTGTTTGAGCATTTACTATTTAACTCAGTCTTATACTTGACGAGCAAGTGTATTATCCTAAGGTTTCGTTACTCTATATATTGTAGTGTTCCATGTACCTTCAAATTATCCAGTTATCATTTGTTTATTTATATTATGAAACTCAATAAAATCTCTTTGAAAGTGGATGTAACCATTATTGGGGTGAAACACTATAAATTTGTGTTGCCTTTCTTGTGTGTTGAATTATGATTTTTTTTCATAATTCCTCATAATAAACTGGTATAAGAGATTCGGGTTCTTTGATTTTCCGTAATTTGGGAGAAAGATGTCTTCTTTCAACACAAAGATCGACAAGTTCACATGGAGAAATAGTTTCAATTTGATGCAAATCAAGATGCGGCCGTTGTTGAAACAACAAGGCTTATGGGAACCGTTTCCAAAGAAGGAATTTAATAAGGAAAAGGGGGTTGTTGTCAAGGAAGGAATCCGATAAGGAAAGGGCGATGTTGTTGAGATGGACACTCAGGAGGATAATACACATTCAACCATCATGTTGTTTCTCGCATATGATGTCTTATGCAAGGTTTCGGATCAAGACACTATAATCAAATTGTGGTTGAAGTTGGAGAGCCTTTACATGATGAAGTCTCTCATCAAGTAGTTGCTTCTAAAGCAACATTTGTTCAGCCTACGAATGTAGGAAGATACACAACTTTGTGAACGCTTAGATCACTTGAACACAATTTTTATAGGTTTGCGTAATATTGAGGTTAAGATTGAGGATGAGGATGTTGCATTAATTTTGTTGGTATCTTTTCCATCATCATATGAAAACTTTTTTCAATCATTTGTTGTTGGAAAATATACTATTATTCTAGAAGATGTCGGGTATGCCCTTCATAAAACGGAACTACGCCATAATATGAATGAAAGTGGTGTAGGTAAGGATGGTCAGGCATCTGGCATGTACACAAGCAGAGGCAATGGACAAGAAAAATCAGGGAAGAAGAAGGACAAGAAGTCGTCTTCTTCAAAAGGTCATAAGTCTAATGACGTCTATAACTATTGTAAGGAGAAAGTGCATTGAAGAACAAATGTCCTGAGAAGAAGAAATCGTAGGATTCTAAGTTTATAACTGTTACAGAAGATGATTTTAAATCAGATGAGGATATAACTTTAGTTGTTGGTGGACACACTTATCAGGCTGATGTGTGGGTTCCTCAATCCGGGGATTCCTATCACATATGTCCCAACAAAGAGTGGTTTTAATCTTATAAGTAGGTAGATGGTGGTAATATTTTCATGTCCAACAATAATGTCTACAAGGCAGTTGGAATTGACTCGATTAAAATCAGGACACATGATGGTAGATTTCGTACATTGAACGAAGTCAAGCATGTTCCACTATTTGCTAAGAATCTAATATCCATGAGTATGCTGGATAGTAAGGGGTTTTGTTTCAAAGGTGAAGGTGGAGTCCTTAGTATTTGTAAAGGTTTTAATGTTATTTTGAAAGGTGCCAATAAGGGTACTTTATATTTCTTGTAGGGTTTTACCATTTTTGGGTATGCTTTTGTTGCATTTTCAAAGGTTCGCAAGGATGATATGACTAAGTTATGTCATATGAGACTTGGTCATATGGATGTAAGGGGGGTGAAGATTCTGCAAAGGAAGATCTTCTTGGTGGTCACAAGATCACAAGACAAAAGACACACTTGACTACGTTCGGATTATTGGGGTCTATCTAGTGTTGAGTCTCTAGGAGGTCAAAGGTATATCTTGATTGTCATTGATGATTATTTAAGAATGACTTGGTTGTTTGTCATGAAACACAAATGAGAAGATATCAAGAACTTCAAAAAGTGGAAAATGTTAGTGGAGAATCAAACAGGGAAGAAGATCAAAATATTGCGAACTGATAATGGTCTCAAGTTTTGCTCATCTGAGTTTGATCAGTTCTACAAGGATGTTGGAATTGCTCGTCATCATACATGCAGACACACACCATAACAAAACAATGTAGATGAGATGATGAATTAGACTGTACTAGAGAAAGCGATGTGCATGCTTCCTAATGCAAAACTGGATAAGAAGTTTTGGGCAGAAGAAATGACTACACCATGTTACTTGATGAATTACAGACCTCGCACTGGCATAAATTGTAAAAAAAACTTTCTGAGGTGTGGTATGTGAAGCTAGTTGAATTAGAGGGAGTAGCAATATTGATAAACAGGTGGAGATCCAGTTTCTTCCTCAAGCAGAAGAGGAACATCCACAATGAAAAGCCGAGCTACCGGAATCTACAACATCATAAAATCATCCATCGGAAGATGAGATGGAGTCACTTCATAAGAATCGGACTTGAAAGTTAGTCATATCGCATAGAGAGAGAAAGATTATACTTGCAGATGGATTTTCAAGAAGAAGGAAGGGATGTCGCCTGCTAAAGGGGTCGAGTATAAGACTCGAATTGTTGTATGAGGTTTTCAATAAAATGAGGCAGTGAATTACAATGAAATTTTCTCGCTAGTAGTTTGGCATACCTCCATCAAAGTGTTACTTGACAATAGTGGTACATTAGGATCTAGAGCTTGAACAACTTGATGTAAAGGTGGGAATGAAACACTTTGAAAGGAAGCAATATCGCAATCTCAATTCACAAACATATATGCAATAACAAATCAAACCACTATAGGGATCATCCAATCCTTAAATCAAGAAGAATCACCCACACATGATAAAAGAGAAGTATTTCATAAATATCAAAGCTGCAAAGTATAAGGGAAATGGAAATCTAACTCTACGGTACCGCGACACGGACTTGGAACTCTTGAAACCCTAGAACCGTCCACCCTCGGATGGGATGCGACACAACTCTAATTTGACCTAGAAAGGTCTATTAATATTTGGACCAAACCCTAGGATGGACATAAGAAGCCCAATCAATACTCATATGATACAATACAATAAAATATAATTTCAACGTCTCAGCGGCAGCAAAACGGCCACCAAATGACCGTAGGCTGGCCGTTTGGGATTTTGGAAGCTTTTCAACATGGTTCTTCAATTCTTCATTTTTCAACATAAATCTACCTTGAAACTTTGATCCTTAGTCAATATAGATGTCTTCTATGATAGGCTTGACCTCAAGGAGGATAAAAATTCGTATTTTGGCATTCTTTCATCGTTCTTGCTCATTTATAGCCTCAAACACCTAAAATACGAAATAAACCAAAGTAGATACCACAATATGCAATATGAAGAATGCATGCTCTATATGAACACAAACCAAACCAAATGAGGTATGGAATGCATGGAAATGATGAATTAAAAGACGTATGTTTTGGACTTATCAAATAACCCATACTTAAACCTTACTCGTCCCCGAGTAAGATCATGATATACGAAACACTATATGCAAATAAAGCATGCCTCAGCTAGAAAGAAGAATAACTTTTCAAACCATATCATCATATCATCAGTCACTATCAAAGGAAGAAAGATGAATCATAACTCTCCATACCGCTCAAAAGATAATGTGTTTCACTCAATCTCACATGATGTGTTTAGGCATGTTCGCTCTCAGACGTGTGTGTATCGTGAACGATATAAATTTAAATTTATAACCTAAAATATAAGCCTGAAACAATATGCGAACCCGCAGTGTACGGATCAATTGTAATAACAGCAAATACTCCAAGGTCGAACATTGGGACTATGGTGAAACAAAGCACGGTATATAAGGTTGTCAATAAAAAGCAAGCAACAAAGCAAAGATATCAAAGATGATGTAATAATCAGATAAAGGAATGCAGATTCTAGAGGTTAAATCATCCAATTGTGGTTCCGACTCAAGATCTCAAAGGATAACATGGACAAAGATGAAGTTTGCATGGGAAGGTATTTCTAAGGTGGGAATAGATCACCGAGTAAGTCTCACTAATCACTATCCCAAACCAAATATCCTCTCACCGGGTAAGTCTCAAGGAACTAAGGGAAGGAACTATAATCTCAAACCAACACACCACCTAATGGGATAGAACTAACCTTTACCGGGTAAGTCTCAGGCTAACTCACAAAGGTAGGATGAAGGCACACTCAAACCCTAAAAAGGATAAACCTTTATTACCTAACACTCATCATCATAGGTATACAAGCAAAGGAATCACCGAGTAAGTCTCATCCTAGGCTTGCGTATGGACCAAGAAAGATGCAACAAGGATAGGATTTGGCAAACTAAAACCTAAACTCAGGTATGGATCAGATAAGGTCACGCCTCGTTCAGTTCATGTCCGATCTGGGTTGAGATGTTCTATGAACCGACCGAGGTGAGGTTCAACTAAGGTTTGGCTCGAGCTTTCAGGGTCCACTAAGGTAAAGGCTCATTCTTTCATCGTCTTTCTCACAACCTTCAGCCAATCACCCTAGAATCGCACAAGAATTTAACCAATAATCATCATGATAACAACAATCAAATATATGAATAAAGAAGCAATATCCAAACAAGAAAACCTTAACAAAAAGGTCTCAATAATCACTCAATCAAACAAACAAACAAACCAAACAACCAGCAAATTGTGTTCCTCATTCACAAACCAAAAGACAACAATCAAACAATCTAAGAAAACCTTACAAACTTCCTTCAAAAGCCTTCAACTTTAACTTCAAAGCCAAGTTCCTTCAACTTCCTTCCTTCCTTGGAATATCTTCAATCTTCCAAACTCATCAGCCAACCAGACATACTTCCATCCAGAAAATATCTTCCAATATATAGGAGAATCACTTGCCAAAAATAAAAGATCTCATAGGCCATGGGCCATCCGTCTCGATCCCGCCCAACGAAATCACCTCGGTCGAGGTGATACTGTAGCCAACCGAGGTGATCCTCAGCTTCGTGCAAATCTCTCAAAACTTAACCAAAATCAAACTTCTGTCCAACTTCCATGGTTTCTATGCCTTTCTTGTAGCTCCTCAATGTTCCATAATGTTGCTCCAATGACTCCTTAGATCCCTTGGCACCAAATTGCTCCAAAATGTGTCATTCTCCCTACAATTACAACAAAACTAGGTGTAGACCTCGTGCAAAGGTAAACAAAACAACATAATGATCAAGAATATACATCCATGCATGCAGATTTATGAAGATAAAACGTCCAAACCAATCCCAAAACATAGACTATAATACATGCTATCAAGACATATAACAATAATCACTCAAACTCAACAACCATGCAAATATATTACCATAGTCTTCTCAAGACATTCTTAATCTCCACCACTTGTCAAATGAAACTAAAATACAAGATATGAATCATGATGTCTTTTTATAGGGTCTAACGGGGCCATGGGACAAAGGAAAAACAACGTTGGTAGAAAAATATTTGGTATTGTGGTGCAATTAAAATATCCAGGGTACCGAATCTGCATAAACTCAAAACCTCTTCAATGAAACAACACACCGGCCAAAGGCGAAAACTTATATATATTGCTGCACTATTTCAGGAGCTCATAACACTTGACTTTTAGACTCTTTAGAACCACTTTTCAGGGATAAACACTATGAAACTTCATTTTGACCAAATGCTTACTTATTTGCAGCATCAACGATGAAGGGAACTTTTTTCGTTCCTTTTACCAACCAAGAAGGATATTCATAAGCATAATACTTTCCAAATTCATGCATTAACTCTTGCGAATATTAACACTTATTCGGGGGAATACCCCATACTTGATTTCTTCATTCATCACTTCCATCACAACCCCAAATAAGGCCAAATGAGGCTATATCACATATGTGAATCATTTTTTAGGGGCACCATAGAAGAGAGAGTAAAGGCAAGAAGTGGATAATTGAAGGGAAATATATATAAAGTTAGAAATAATCACGTATATAGGCTTAACAAAGAGGGCTTCAATCATCTTCACACACAAGTATATAGAATCAAATGGAAATGTAGTCTTGAAATAAAAGTCAATCACAAGTTCTAGAAGAAACTACGCATGTTGGAGATCACACAAAAAATATGAAGGAAAGAACACATGAAATGCATGTCTAAAGGTCAAGAGCTCTCACAGGGTAATGTCTATTTAAGTTATTCATCAAAATTCATCCAACAATTCATGTGCATAAACAATGGCAAAGATATCATCTAAAGCATTGTAAGCACGTCAACTATCAAGTACAAAATTTCCAATATATCAAGATTAAGAAGGCAATACAGACTCTGTCCGACTCAACTACACTAAATGCAAGCAGAAATGCAAGGAAATGACACAACAAAAATAAAAAGATTGAAAAGGGAAACATGTGACATGATAGGAAAACATGAATGCTTGAGTGAGTACAACCACCCCATACTTAAACTCCACATTGTCCCAAATTTGGAAAAGAGTAAGTAAATAAAGAGAATACTCACAAAAGCATGAGATGCAACATGTGGTGGTGGCGGTGAAGAACAAAGAAGGAAGAATCACACATCAATCATCAAGCTCGAAATCATTATTTGTTTTTGTCGGTTTTAAGATGAACTTATAGTACCTACAAAAGCATGTGTGAGAATGGAAAAGTAGAAGGCATGACCAATGACGTGCAACAATCATCAACAAACCTCAAGCAACTCTCAAAAACCTTCACAATTTCCACAAAAATACTAAAAAAGTCCAAAAATTGCAAAAGTTAACCAAAATGCGTGAAACTGCATGGCAAGGCATCAATAAACATTAAATTCAACAGCATATCCAAGGCAATATAGATCAAAGAAAATGCTTCAAACATAAATAATTCCCCGAAAAGCATTTCTACCGCTCAAAACAAGCAAAGTATGCATACAGACATAAAACAAAATGATAAAAAAAAGCCACACATCGATGGAATACATTCATCATAGTCTATAATAATCATATCAATCATAAGCATTAGCCAATTTGAGGCAAATCAGTTCACAACAGAAAATTACAAATTCTAGGATTTTTGGAATTTTCTAGGTGGGAAAAGTCATAAGATCTTCAATTTCAAAGATAAATCATGCAAGAATCAAATTATGAACGAAGATTAAAGCAATAAATCATACCTCGGAGGGATTGAATGTAATAGGAATTGAGATTTGTGAGAATGGAGGGCTCGAAAATACCGAAGAGAGGTGTAAAGAAGGTACCAATGGCTTGTGAAGCCGGAACTTCAGTTTTCGGAGTCTACAGAGGTGAGACGGACAACAAACAGGGTTAAAACGGTCATGAAATGGCCTCTATGGACGTAGGCTGGTCGTATGTATTGGATTTTTTGGAAGCACGACTTCCTACGATCAATGAAATGGCTTCCTTGGTCGTAGGGTTGCCCGTAGGTGATGGAAGGGTGGCCGTATGTAGTCGTTTGAATTAAATTCTTGGCTACAAATTTTCAAATTAAACAAAAAAATCTCTGGAACATCCAAAACCGCCTCCCTACGGTTTTGAGACGGTCATAGGCTGGTGGTAGGGTGGTGATAGGTAGGTGGTAGGCTGGTGGTAGGCAAGTGGTAGGATGGTGGTAGACTCGTGATAGGATCGTTGTAGGCAAGTGATAGGTTGGTGGCAGGGTGGTAGGCTGATGGTGGACTAGTGGTAGGTTGATGGTAGACTGTCCTTTTTTTCTTGCGGCTTTTTTTCTTCTCAAGATCACTTCTCGGCAATTCCTTCTTGTATGGCTTCGAGGAAGGGTACATATAAGATATTCAATGAAAATTTCAGGCAGTAGAGTGTTCCCAAAAAAGAAAATTAAAAAAAAAACAAAGAACGAAAAGGGAAAGTACGATCAAACCCATGAGTTGAATCCCATGAAGAGCTTATTTACGGTCTATAGCTTGACCTAATTCTGCTTAATATGGATGTTTAGCAATCCGATAATTCCAATATCGAGACTTGTACCGTCGTGTTCTTTGCTTTCCACGACATACCCCATACTTATTCTTGATGATTGAGGGGTCTTTAGCTTCATCAACACAAACTTCTCCTTTGGATACTCCTTCAGCGATGGAAATACGGTCTAAGGCTTGGAGAAATAAGGTATGAAGAAAATATTATACGGTTTCCAACCCGCATCAAATTTACCCTCATAGTCTCCGTCCTCTTAAGCTTCCTCCAGTTGTCGAGCGCATTGATCAACCTTGTCTCTTAATGCAACCTGATTCTGGGCAAGAACTTCGACCTTGCTGTTGATGAGCTTATCCTCCAGCACAATGAGAAATTTCCCAATTTCACATATCTCGGAAATCATAGAAACTTGAGAATCTATGAGCTTCCTCAATATTGATTTATGGGTGATTCGATAAGTTTTGGTTCCGGTTGCAAGTGATTGTAGTAGTACTCCATCTTCCTTATCTTTCAGGATCTCGAGACACAAATAAAAAAAAACGGATATCAAACGTGACCAGACAAGAATATCAACTATCAAAGATAACCCGACTATCTACAGTTCCCGACAACGGCGCCAAAAACAAGAAAGCAATGATTGTAGTTGATAAGAATAAGCAGGGAGATAATCTAAGAAAACATGAATTTCCACTATAATGAATTAAAGTAAGATTACATATTTAAGACTCTTGAACATTGATATCTCAACATTGTAGGTAATCATCTAAAATACCATTTGACATAGACAAACAAAGACCGTGTTTTCCGAAAAAGACCAAGAGAAACCTTCGCTTGTGGTCTTCCATTTAAAAAGGTAGAAAGATAGGAACTTTCTATAATTGTTAGAAATCCTCGAAGCTTTGGTATAACATTACTCTCAAAACCAAGTTATTTTCAATAAATCCTATAAAACAAACTTCGCTTTCGGCCCTTCACTTGTTGTAACTAAACCAGTTATAAGCATCACTTCTTTTGAAGGTAAATCAAAGGTGGGAATGAAGCATTTTGAAAAGAAGCAATATCGCAATCTCAATTCACAAACATATATGCAATAATAAATCAAACCAATATATGGATCATTCAATCCTAAAATAAAGAAGAATCAGCTAGACATGATAAAAGAGAATTCTTTCATAAATATCAAAGCTACAAAGTATAAGGGAAAGGGAAATCTAACTCTATAGTGCCACGATACGGACATGGAAATCTTGAAATCCTGGAAACTTGTCCACCCTCAGGTGGGGTGCGGTACACCTCTAATTTGACCTAGGAAGGTCTATTAGTGTTTGGATCAAGCCCCTAGGACGGACATAAGAAGCCCAACCCATACACATATGATATAATATGATAAAATATGATTTCAGGTTCTCAACGGTGGTGAAATGGTCATGATGAAACGACCACCAAACGGCCTATGGCCGTTTGGGCTTTTGACAGCTTTTTGGCAGTTTATTAGAACTAACTTTTCCGCTGCTCTGGTTGGAACCACAAGACCCATGAGCACTACTTTCGAAGCTCTTTCGAAGATCTACAACTTTTGAGTTGAGATAATTGTGAAATCCAAAGGTAAGATGGTCTGAATCGGGAATCTCTTAGAGGTCATCATGAAATGGGGTCCAACATCAATGATCTTCACATGGTTTTTCAATTTTCATTCTTCATTCTTCAACATAAATCTAGCTCGGAACTTTGAGCCTCAATCAATATAGGTGTCTTCTATGATATGATTGACCCCAGGGAGGATAGAAATTCATATTTTGACATTCTTTCATCGTTCTTGCTCTTTTTTGGCCTCAAACGCCCAAAATACAAAATAAACCAAAGTAAACACCACAGTTTTGCAACAGGAAGGATTTATGCTCTATATGAACACAAACCAAACCAAATGTGGTACAAAATGCATGCGAATGATGACATAAAAGACGTATATTTAGGACTTAGCAATCGGCTTCCTTGTGTTTGATCTTGACCCTTTGTGCTACAACAAGTCTTGTAAGTATTTGCAACACTTGAGGTTAACACTTCAACCTCATTCCTCAACCTAACTCAAGGATGCTCTTGCAGTTGTAAAGGGTAAATGCTAAACCCATTAAGGATATAGAAAACATGTTGAAGGCCAAAACAAGTCACACTCTTGTAGAAAAGATAGAAAGGTATAAAACCGGTTAAGCTATGAAAATAACGAGTCCTCAAGGTAAAGGTAGACTTATCTCCTCAAACCAAATTTAATCCTAAAAGGTCCAATAGAATCAACATGTTTTCACAAAAAGCTTATCGATTTATATTCCCAAGGTAAACAATGTTTCTCTACAATGCCAACAAAGAGGTATGAATAAGGTCACTAGGATAAAACACAACCAATTGGTTTTCATTCAACAATTCATATACATAATTACAAATTAATTCATTATAGGGTTCAATCAACCCTTAGATCTATAGAAAACTAGCCGGACACGGAGAAAGAAACAAAGAAATATAGATAAAGGCAAATAGAAAGCAGAAATTCCAATACAAATAAAACGAAAGGGAAAACTTGAATAAAAATATAAATGTATCCAACAAGACAAATAAATCAATAACCGTAAATGAAGCATTGGAGCATATATACATATATATAAATAAGTAAAATACTCACCTTTTATATTATGCATCATTGTTTACAAGAAAATTCCAAAATTCAGATGGAATTCCTAATATCCCCATGAAACCAAAATTACTAAAAAGCTATGCATAATGTTCATACGAGTCATACAAAATACATAATGGATGATTAGAAGTTGAAGACGTGTGACTAAAAGTAAAATATATACAATTAATGACTCCTAAAAATAGAAGTAAGCTAGGGCATTTTTTGAAGGGTTCATCCGAGATGAGAGTCGTAGGCATCAAAGAGTGAATCGGGAAGAATGAGAGGCAAGTTGTCTATGTACATGAAGACTCTCCTAAGGTTATCCCTTGTTATGGTTTCCATGTCAACCACTTCGCTGCTATTTGTGAAGATCCACAAGTCACATGAGTTGACTCTCTTTAGACTATCCCGGCAAAACGGGCATGATTGCGACCTTGAGTGCCTGCATATATATGCATATATATGGATTAATTAATGGAAGTCATGTTAATTTATCTTTTTACATCCGGAGGGTCTAAGACGTGGAGGAAATGCACATAAAGTGAATCTTACACACAAGCCTTTAGGGTTTCATCCTAAAACCAACTGACAATAGGAGGAGTAGCCCTAGGACTTATATGTTATGTTCAAGTATTATCATATTTGTCGATGTAGGATAATTTCACGCATCTTGACACCCCCTCCCCCAAGTGCAACTATCTTGGACTAGTTAACACTTGACACAAAGCCGGATAGCATACATCGCTAATAACAACCCAAACACAGGATAACGAGACCCGCACGAACGTTCACTTTGATACCAATGTAATTTATGTGTTTACAAGTCCTACAAACTAGAGAGCAATTATGAAATAACTTACCAATCTCGATAGCACTTGAGGCACATGGCGTGGTTGCAGTCAGGCAACACTACTTTAGTATTCATCTCCATGCATATCCCACATTCTTCTTCCCTTTCAATATCAACCTCTGAGAGCTTCCACGCAGCAGCAGCAAAATTGTCATCTTTTCGCTGATATCTTTCCATGCAGACCATTTTTTGTCTCTTATCCTCAACATCTGTTACACCGCTTTCGAGTTGCAGAAGTGAAGGATAGATAACCGCTGTCAACATCAACATACCTCTACGTCAATTTTATTCATTTACAATACAGAATAACTGAAGCATCGTTGATTTACCATAGAACTCTCTGATACTTGCTTTCCTCTCGTGAGTCGACATAGTAGTTGTTCCGTCCACATAGACCTTATAGATAAGTATTCTCAACAAGCCAAGTGCTCCAGCTAGTTGGCAGTCAGTCCATTGAACTAGAAAGAGAAAGAAGTGGGCTGCAGGACTATAAGACATTCTCATCTGAAGGCAAGCCCCGTCATACTCTCCAGGATACTCTGAAGCCCTACAAACCACCGACGCATCTAAATACCATATACATACATAAGATGATCCAAACCCTAGTTTTCTTTTTCCAACATGAGAAATAGAAAACAACTCAAGACTAGATATTTGTTATTGGTATCCATACATCCAACACCTTAAACATAGTACAAGAATTACATGAATCAATTCCAAGAGTGTGAGAATGGAATAATAGTAGACATGACCAATGACTTGTAACAATCATCAACAACCCTCCAACAACTCTTAAAAATCTCGAAAATTTCCAAAAAAAAACAAACATCCAAAAATGGTAAAAATCAACCAAAATTTAAAAAGTATGGTGTTTACAAATGCTTTGTAACGTAATAATGGGAACCTGTAAGAACAAAAAGAAAGGGAAGAAGAAGACGAGAAAGGGGCTTACAATGTGTTAGCATGTTGCATATCGGCTTCGAGGGCTTTGAGAGAATCCTTGAAAGACTTTCGCATGGAGGAAACATACATTTCACAGGAAGATGTTGAGATAACACCACCACTTTAAGGATTAAACACCAACGGAAACTTCAAAAACTAAATAAAAATAAGAAATAGAATGCAATCAAAACTATAATTTCTCCTTTTTCATGTACCACCCTCCCTTCCTAACATACAATAAAAGGGGAAAACCCTACGACACCCCTTCGATATGCCCATCTTCAAAAACTAAATTTGATGACATTGGGTGGATGGGTTTGGGGGTTTTTGCTCCTATTTTTTGTAGGTTCTTAGAGTTTTCCCCCAATCTCATTGATAATTTTTGATTGTATGAGAGAAAAAGAAAAAGAAATTTGGAGGGAGATAGTGGAGAAATGGAGATACAAAAAAAGGGTTGGTGTTTGTAAACAAGCCACATTGGATTCTGAAAATAGATGTTCGATTATGCAAGGAATAATTGAGATCTCATGTGAAAAAAGTTTAAACGGCAAAAATATTTTAAATAATTTTTGGGTTTGGGTCTAGGTTTAGGGGTATTTTTGGGTTTCGATGGTTTAAGGTGCGGTTTCGATAAGGGTTTTAGCGCTAAGGCTTTAGGATCTGATGGCTATGGCATATTGATGGCATCGGACTGGTGGAAAGAGGGTGGTGGAAGGGTGGCAATTCAGGCAGCGCTGGTTGGTGGTGGTGGTTCGCATGCGACCAAAAATGGAGAAGCAAAGCATATTCTTCTTTGGCTGTTTTGGCTTCGATGGTATTTTTCAATCCGTTTCAAACAAGAAATGCTAGTGCTTGGTGAGTTTCAAATTTCAAGAGGGAGAAACATGTCCCACACTAATCTTTCACAAATACAAGCAATCGGAATTGAAAAATAGTAAAACACGAGAAAAGTAGAACTAACCGAAACGGTGTTTGCACACTAATCTTCTGTGGCTCTTTTTTGTGAACTTCTTGACGAATCTTGAAGTTCTTAATTTTATGGATTTTTTGATGTCATTAACGCATCTTTGATACCAATTGGATACGGGATTACCATAGGATGTCCCGATCTTCGGCACTAAAAGCTCCTCTTCAACTAGACGGAACAAAATGGAGTGGTTGAGGCGTATAGATGGTAAAAAAGTGATGGATAGATCAGGATCGAACTCCTTGCAACAAATTAAAGCACCTTAGGTATATTAAACTAAGACACCCAACAAAGATTGTAGCGGAAGGGTTTCTCCGAGAAACCCTTCCGCTACAATCTTACACGCTTCCTAGATACGGCCTAGGAAGCACAAGAAGGAGACTTGTGAATGTTCGATAGCACCAACTCCCGCAATTGGAATTGACACACACGCAAGACACTCAAAGCTATAAAAAAACGAGGAAGATAATCTTACTTACACTAAGGATCTCATGTTAAAACGTGTAAAGGTGTTTTTTGATTCAATATATTATACCGTCAATGCTGAAATTCTGCCAAATATAATGTTTGTTTCTAGGCCACGAAACACATTAATCCTTGGGATGAAAACTAGTTGGAACCTCTCTAACCAAATCTAATTTAATCTAAAAGACTTAATTGAAAGATGAGCTTAAAACTAGCTTTAAATGTCCAATTAAAAGAGTAAACCCATAATAACAAAAGAGTTAATTATGGCCTGAAAATTAATATCAATCTGAATCCAAAGTCAATGATTTGGATATCTTCCTCATCTCCTCATGCCGTCCATCTCCATGCTCTCGTGCACGTCCATCTCTTGAACCATTCATACGAACTTTCAATTCTTGTCATGCATATGTTCTTCCATGCTTGGTCCGTGAAGAGATTTGTGAATCGAAAGCTTAGAGATTTGTGAACTGAAGGCTTGTCTTATTCCATTGATCAAACAATGTTTATATAGGAAAATATAAAGAGATAAAATAATAAACTAATACTAAAAGATAAGATCAAAAGATAAACTAACAAATAAAGGATAAGCCCAACATATGATCCAATATACTAGGCCCATACTCTAACACTCCCCCTCAAGCTGGAGGTGTGATCCAACAACTCCAAGCTTGAACAGTAGAAACTTGAAGAAGAGCAGTTTGATGTAACTCGCTTCCTTCATCATCGGTTTTTGTATTGACGCCGGTGGGTTGGACACTGACGCAGGTTGATTAAGTTTTGGGTCCTAGGACACAGGTTGATTAGCGTCTTAGGGTCCTAGGACGCAGTTAGATTAGCGCCCTAAGGTAAGTTTTGGGTCCTAGGATGCAGGTTGATTAGCGTCCTAGGGTCCTATGACGCAGGTAGATTAGCACCCTAAGGTAAGTTTTGGGCCCTAGGACGCAGGTTGATTAACATCCTAGGGTCCTAGGATGCAGGTTGATTAACATCCTAGGGTCCTAGGACGCAGATAAATTATCGCCCTAAGGTTAGTTTTGGGCCCTATGACGCAGGTTGATTAGCGTCATAGGATAGGGTCCTAGGACGCAAGTAAATTAGCGCCCTAAGGTAAGTTTTGGATCCTAGGACGCAGGTTGATTAGCGTCCTAGGGTCTTAGGACGCAGGTAAATTAGCGCCCTAAGGTAAGCTTTGGGCCCTAGGACGCAGGTTGATTAGCGTCCTAGGGTCCTAGGACGCAGGTAAAATAGCGCTCTAAGGTAAGTTTTGGGCCCTATGACGCAGGTTGATTAGCGTTCTAGGGTCCTAGGACACAGGTAAATTAGCGCCCTAAGGTAAGTTTTGGATCCTAGGACGCAGGTTGATTAGCGTCCTAGGGTCCTAGAACGCAGGTAGATTAGCGCCCTAAGGTAAGTTTTGTGTTTAGGATGAACAATAGAGGGCAAAATATTTTCTGATACCGCGGACAAAGTATACTCTGAAACCGCGGCCAAAGTCTTAGGTGATGACGGCGGCGATGACGGCGCAACTAGGGTTTTGTTTTGTGCGGAAGCGTATGTTAAGGAAAACGCTCTGATACCTGAAGAGATTTGTGAATCGAAAGCTTAGAGATTTGTGAACTGAAGGTTTGTCTTATTCCATTGATCAAACAATGTTTATATAGGAAAATATAAAGAGATAAAATAATAAACTAATACTAAAAGATAAGATCAAAAGATAAACTAACAAATAAAGGATAAGCCCAACATATGATCCAATATACTAGGCCTATACTCTAACAGTCCGGTTCATTCTTTATGATAGTTCTTCTTAATCATCTTTCTTCCTTGGACGATCTTAATTCTTCCTCATTAGAGTGATATTTACTCTTTGACTTCTAGTTTTCATGATGATCATGATCTTGAGTTGAGCTAGGTCCAGAGATGCTCTGTATCAAAAGGTTTTCACTTAAGAGAAAATATGAGACAAAACTCGACACAAAATTAACAAAAAAGAAAAAGGTCTTTTGAAAGATAGAGACTTTAGACATGTAAGAATAAATTTTTAGATTGGTCAAAGTTGTTGGAGCGATAACCAAATTAAAAAGAAAAACCACGAATATTTTGCACATGTTTGGATTTGGTGACTCTTTGTATTTGACTGAATCAATTTGAGATTCATAAATGTTAGTATCTTCTCATATACGAAAATTATTCAACTTATTATGCAACTATGCCATGAATAAACCACATGTGGAAGCATTTAGTTAATACGAATTTAATCAAACCAATCCTTGAATTTTATCCACATTTGGGTGTCTTCTCTATCATTATTTGACTTTTTTGTTCCATATTGATAAAAATAAGTCATCATCGGATAATTGTGATGATGATTTATGTATTTATGTATAGTACTTGGTGAAATTTGAATTGATGAGTTTGGGTTTCAATGACCAAACTAACATGCAATAGCTCGATAGTCCAAATGAAAACCAAAACAACCACTTCATCAAACATAACTTTGGACTCGATGACAACATCGACCATATATGGCCTAGTGGAGTGGCTTGAAGTAATTACTTTTGGACCAACTACGACTTTTGTGTGCAGCGGTGAAAGCATACACTTTCAAACATGTTACTTTTTGTCACTCGATTTGTTTACGGTCGATCAAGGAACAAAGGAGTTTTTAGGTTGTATGAATCACTTCTGATTTGATGAAGTCTTCTTGTTGTCAATGTCAATGCTTGATCCCACCCTACGCCTTCTTCTCTCTGGTTGGCTGCTTTCGCCCCCAGTTCTAGAATTCACAACTACGAGATTTACTTCCTATTTTTTTAGCGGCATTCAGATAGCTTAGACTAAGATGGAAGAGATTCCAACTGACCTGATTTTCTTCTCTTTCCGTGGCATTTGTCCCTTCTCCTATTGCTATTGATTTCATTTTTTCAAACCTTCCATCAGGAAAGATTCAAGTAGCACCACTAACCTTTATTTTTAAGAAAGAGCCATTCTTGGACAAAATACCTACATTTATTTTATGTGACTGCAAACCTCACATAGATTTCTCACAAGACAGGATTTGTCGTTACTCAACACATTATCCTCACCGTCTTAGGTTTTTTATTATGAATTCCTCAGGATTTAAGTTCAGACTCGACGAAACAAAGCTTAAGAACCAGCTAAAAAGGATTGAGGCCTAGCTTCGACTGCTTATGCTGGCGTTTGGGGCCTTTCTTGGTGGAGTGACCGTCCAGATCATGGTTTGATGACTGGAATGACTGATTTGTTTTTTTCGCGTTGTATTGTGGCCCTTAGGCATCCAAAATACAAAAGAAGCTCTTCTTAACTATTTAACTTGTATATGTAGTTAAAGGGACATCTCCTTTTGATTTTGATAAGATGGAAAAAAAATCCTTTCCGCTTCATTTGTTATTTTTTCTTGTCACCATTCTTTCTTTTTGTTTACTCGATTTGAAAAGAAAAGTCCCCCAAGTCTAATATTCGATATCTTTCTATAAAAACAGAAATTTTATGAGAGTTGTAATCTTAATTAACTGGTGAATAGCTTGTGACTTCCATGTGTATTTATTAAGAAAATATTTGAAATTTGTGCATAATATTTCTAGTTTGAAAATATTTATAGAAAAAATTTTAGATCGAAAACCGTTAGTTGAATGCAAAAACAATTTAATAAAAAAATTCTAATTTTTTTAAATAATAAAAAAAATGAAAAAATTATATCATAAGATTAGAGGAACGTATAAGGCTTTTCAAATCAAAGATTTTAGTTGCTAATCTCATCTAAAAAATTTTACATAGATTTTTTTTACAAATATAAGATGATTTTAAGTTCAACGGTTTTAAATGAAAAACATTTAAATAAATTCGTTTTTAGATTCAAAACATTAAAAACAAAACGTTTATACATTGAAAACAACATTAAAAACAAAACGTTATAAAAAAATTTTGATGATAAAAGAAATGAGAAAACTTGTAAGATCAGAAGAAATGTTACAAATACAGCACATTTATAAAACTTTCCGAATCAAAGATCTTAGTTGCTAATCATTTAAAAAAATTTACACTATATTTTTTGTAAAATGTAAGACGAATTTAGGTTAAAAATATTTAAAAAAACGATTTTAATTAAAATCTTTTTTTTAAATGAGAAAAAAAAAAAGAGAACCTATATTATAAGATCAGAAGAAATGTTACAAATACAACACACTTACAAAATTTTCCAAATCAAAGACTTTAGTTGTTAATCATTTTATAAAAAATTTGCACTATATTTTGTATAAAATGTAAGACGATTTTAGATTAAAAATATTTAAAAAAACGAATTTAGATTCATAACATTTAAGCAAAAGAGATTTTAGGTTTAAAAAATATGTTACACCCGTAAAATTATCATCCCGCATCATTTGAATGAGGATTTATGATTAACTTATAAGTATGGGTTGCTACCCATGTCAACAAGAATTCTTCTTTTACAGTAGTCGCGTGAGGACAAATAGGCGTGCTCGTGCGGGAGCAAGGGTGGCCTCCTAAGAAGTTTCCGCGCAATATGGTTGACATGAGGACAATGTCAATAAGATCTCACGTCTTACAAATGTTATCGAGTGTGCTTGTCCTTGTAGGCGATCACTCGGCTCGTTGGATGGTACTTGTGCCTAACGTGGAAGTCAAGAGTTTATGTGAGGATATTGTAACACCCCGTAAACTTATCATCCACATCATTTGAATTGGGATTTATAAATAAACTAGTTTAGTTCCCGTGCCTTGCACGGGTATTTGATAAAAAATAATTTGAATGTAGTTTTTTTCTTTTTGTCTCAATGAGATATTTTCAATATTGATTTCCATCTCGATGAGATTTATTCTAGATAATTAAGATTTTAATAGCAACAAATTAATAATTTGAAGTTAATTGTGATGTTCAAGAACAACTTACCCATGAAATCTCATCTCAATCAATAACATATAGATTCCAATTGAGCCTAAAAACTTAATATTACACGGAAGATTTTATATGCACCAATTTCATTCATATAATGGCCTTATTCATAATTTTGGCCAAAATATGAAATAGTCGATCCTCAAAATATGTATTCAACTATAATACGGAGTTACTAAACACTTTTTAAAATAGTATATTATACCTTTAACTTGTGGTACTTCTAGTCCAATCTAATAATTGAAAGTGTAAAATCTAAAAACATGTTTTCATTAGCCTCCGTAGCAAAAAAAAAAAAAGAAAATTAGAAAATGTGTTTTATTAGCGTTTGATGTGATTTAAAACTTGACGGTAAATTTAGTATTGTCAATTGTTTAAATAATTTTTTTAAATTGAAAAATGAACCGAAAAATTGTGAACGTAACGAACTAATTGGATTTGAAATTTTACAATAATAATAATAATAATAATAATAATAATAATAATAATAATAATAATAATAATAATAATAATAAAGGCTTGTTAGGTAAACCACCGTAAGGGTTTAGCAAAATATATTTAATTTTTTTGTTTATAACTTTCATTGGCTCATAAAAATTGAAGTATAAATCAAACGAATTTTTAAATATAAAAATTGTGGGTTTTTTAGGTTAGATAATTGTAGAATAATCAAATTTGTTAAGGAGTTTAAAAAAATCTGATTTTACAGATTGATTCAAAACAATAAAAAAGGAGAAAAGAATTAATTTTGTGAGATGGTTAAAAAATGTGTTTTTATAAGGGTTTTTTTATGTTAGATAATTGTACAATAATTATATTAAAAAGAAGTAAAACTAAATCAAATCAATATAACAACCAAAATTTTATATTAAAAATAAAAGGAAAACTAAACCATATTCGACTATATTAACAGTAAAGGAAATCTCAATTTGATTGGATTTATAATTGATAACTTGATAATTGTTAACTAAATTTCTATAAAACGTAAAAAAATAAATTTTAGATTTTTGGTAAAAAGAGAAAAGCTTGCCAGCGATTGGAAATATTTAACGAATAATCAAAATGTATCAATTCATCGAATCGACAAGAGTTTGTTCGTTTGATCGGAAAATCAAAGTTTGTTCGTTCCATCGTTTGATATCCTGAAGAAAAAAAATTGTTTGATCGGAGATTGAAAAGAATAAGCAAGCAGATTTCGTACCACCAGTGTAAACATAAAGAAAGTTAGATGATCAATGTAATGATATTAAAAAAAATAGAACAGTGACCTTAAACATGAATGAGAAATTATCGTCTACCTTGACACCTTGTGAGCACACATTTAAAAGGGAGCAAAGGCATTTGTGTAGGTTTGTGACGATGAGAGTGTCAAATGTAATAACCGAAATTTTTAAATTCCGTTAAACCTGAATTTAACCGATTTCCGAAACGTCAATCTTAAATAAATGAGTACATAAATAAATAAATAAAATAAAACGAGTTTAAATGTTATCATTTTATGTGACTTTAAGTCACATAAAATGATGAAACTTTGTAACCGGAAGTAATTTCCGTACCTTTAAAATAAAATAATAATTTACGTATCTCTAAAATAAAATAAGAAATTACCTAATACGGAATTTAATTCCGTAATTATTTCCGCAAATGCCCTACCGATCCGTACGAGTAACGGACTTCGTTTCAGCTCGTTTTAATGAAGCAAAAGTGGGCCCGATGCTTTGAGTACTGCAGCCCAGCCCAGCCCATTCTTAACCTCTAATTAACCTAATTAACTTAACCTAATTCTACCCTAACCTAACAGTAAGCTGTTACTTACCTTCATCCGCCGCACGCTCAACTGGGAGAAGAGACGCACGCCTCGCCTGGGAGGAAAGACGCCACGCTGCCGCCGGACCCTGGCCCTACAACCGCCCGCCGCTGCGACCACCAGGGCGCCACCAGGTGAGCCACCGGCTCGGTCTATCTCTTCCGTCCCCCTTTCTGTTTCGAAGCACAGCACGGCCTAACATTGGCGTCACGCAGCCGCTGCGAGGCACGCTAGTGAGCCTCCGTCGCCGCTGCTGCTAACCACCTCGCAAACGCCAGACCGCCACCAGGCTCGCCGACGCCGGTTCGGCCGACCGCTAGGTAAGACACCTCCGCTGTCTATCCCTCCCCTTCCGCTCTAACTCGTGAACCGCATCAGCCTGACTTGGCTTCATACAACAGTACGCCAAGCACCGTCCAACGCCGCCGCAGCCTTCGTTCGGCCCAGCAGTGGCACAGCGCCGCCGCTTTCCGCCGCCCTCGTTCGTTCCAGCAGCACAGTGCGAGTCCGGTCGAAGAGTGCACCAAGTCGCCATCCGTCCCTGAGCATGACACCGACCGGAACAATGAGTCGATCCTTCTTCAATAGTAAAGATACTACAGACTTGCGATGTATGTTGGTTTGGCTGGTTGAGTTGCTGATTTAGTTAACTGAGGGTCACGGGCTTTGTTTGATAAAATTATGGGAAGTGTTTAAAGAGCAAAGTAAATCTAGTGTGGTGTAGACCTTAAATCGTATTATGAACTTAGATAGGTACAGAGAAACGGAAATTATACAAGAATATATATATAATTGTTGAACGATAAAAGTAGGCAAGTAACGGGAGTTACAGTGCAATACATAAGGAGGTATAAATAGATACCATTATAAATAGGCTGGAAATGTATAAATTTACCAACGCAACAGTGTCCGTAAATATAGATATATATAGATGTATAAGAGTGGGTATATAAGAATGATCGAGAGAGATAGGCACATATGAGTATAAGTATATATATATATGCACTACAATGCTTTGCAGAATTAATAAAGGTGAGTAAAATGTAAAAGAGATATAAATATATATATATATATATATATATATATATATATAAATAAATTAGGATTTCGGGAGTTATATATATAAAGAACCATAAGAATATATACTCATGGCGTAAGTGTACCTATACCCGTACAAGATGGAAAATAAAATATGTATATATATATATATATATATATATATATATATATATATATATATATGAGTACCGAATAATTACACAATTCAATAAGTGAGTTGAGGAGAAAGATTAAAGTATATAATACGGATAATATATGTAATAGAATAGATGGTAACCGGGAAGGAGGAAGAGTGTTATTCTTTTTCAAGTGGATTCAAGTTTGAACTGGTGATCTATAAGTAGCTAACCGAGAGACACAAAGCATGGAAACAAGTTTTAAAAGGAATAAGGAAGTTCAAGAATAAATTTGAGAAGCCTTCGGCTGAGGGTAAAATGGTCTTTTACCGTAAGAACTTGTTCCGTAATTCCTTAGCATGAGGTTGAACATCTGGATGTGATTTTGATACACAAGCCTTATTTGACAGGCGTTTGAGTTACCACGAGTACGGACTGGTTGAGACGTGTTAGAGTGTATTTTGACTCAAGTAAGTCCTTGCGACTTACTTAGCTAGTTTCTGGATATTAGTTGAGTGATAGTGGTTGTGTGTGCTATTTGCGTGTTTTAATAATAATAACTTGCTAGGACGACTGCTATTATTATGTTTAAGGCCCAAGTGTATGTATAACGGGTTGTGACATTACTGCCCAGCTCTGACAGGAGACTGGGAGGTTCTCTATACCCAGACCAGGCAGGTACAAGGTGAGATGCATCGGATCCATTCCTGATGGTTACACGGGGGCGGAGGCAAGGTTTGGGAATTCCTCGTGTCACAAAATAAGTATCATTAGCGTGAAAGAGGACTTAACTCAAGATAATAAAACGGACTTGTTTGAAAGCATGATGGGTGTTTATATTTTTATGTGTGTGTGTGTGCTACTATTATTCTGCTAATATTTAGATAACTAGCTAACGGTTCCTCTTGTTGTGTTTTTAGACTTACCGCAGGTTAGACCAGCAGCTGAGTGATCCGGAAGTAGTGGTCAGCCGGGTCTCCGTACTCCTTAGAGTGGGGGTTGGGGTTTGTGTTTGTCTTTCCTTTCTTTTGGTTAAGACATTTGTTCGTTTCTTTTGTTTAAGTACTTTAGGCTGCTAGACATTGTTGCATTCATTACCTTAAAAATACTATTTTTATGAATTTCGGTTTCTTTATTTGTGTCTTGTTGCAAGATCCTAGTAATATTGTTGTCTAACTAAGGTCGGAACCCACTGTAAGGTTCTAACCAGTAATGTCCCGAGTTCTGAGAATTCGGGGTGCTACAACATGGTATCAGAGCTCTAGGTTGGCAACAGTGGCACTTGAAATCTTCTGAAAGACCGAATAAGTTTTAAGCAGAACCCGAAAAGGGGTCTGAGTTTTAAAAAGAAAATTTTTGGTTTTCAAATGCATGCATAGTCTGGTTGGGGATAGAAAAGTACGGCTGACCACCACTACTACCGCGGATCTCAGTTTGCTTAGTATGGACTTTAGGTTTTACTGTAGTTGGACTTTTAGCTTGTTTATAAAGATATGTTATATAGATAGGTATATGCCGAAAATTAATAGAATTTATAGTTACAGTACGCCCTTAATGGAGATAACAGTTTGAGATCCTCATTCAGTTGACACACCTAAGTTTTTGAAGAGTGTCAACGTGAGGATTAGTATGTACATCTTATGTGCATTAGGGTAGACGAACGTCGGACAACTCCTTCGAGCTTGTTGAGGAACGTCGAGACGGAAAGGTGAAGACTCAAAGACAACACCAAGTACGATGACAAGAAGAGAATCCCGAATCAACTCAACGGGATCAAATGAAGGATATACAAAAGAGTAGTTCCGGAGAAGCAAGTGATGATCGCCAACTAGGGAATTGAGAAAGACAACGGAGAGGCTCTTTCAAGTTGTGTAAAGTGACTTCACAAACAAAGAGGATGACGTCGAAAATTTGCCATAGACATGAAAGTCAAAAGGGAGATATAGTAGCGATCAAGAAAAGGGACATAAAATTTAAGCTCACTGACAGACTAGGAAGTGAAAGTTGATGCCAAAAGCAAGGCGAAATATGATCACTCTCAACAAGCTAATTGCCACCACAATCTAGATTGATAACCGAGACAGTCAAAAGTATGGAAGTCAACACGAGATACATTATCCATCCAAATAGAAAGAATTAAAGAGCTGCTACTGGGAAGCTTACGCATTACCAGAAAGGGAAAGGTGGATTTCATCAACGTGGAAGTGGAGTGATCTCGTAGAACACAGGAGAATTTTGACATAGACCGTGATACAACAATAACCAGCTTTTGTAAAGGCAGCATTACAAGCAACACCCAAGGAATAAGAGTGTGTGAGAAGAGTATTGGTGAACCCGAGGGACCCCAATAACTTCTCATTCAAAAAAAAAAGAAGAATTTAAGCTAACAACACTAAAAGTTCATAATAGAGAACCGCAAATAGACGATAACTCAGATAAAAGAATCACAGAGATGTACCTACAAGCTACCCTAGAAGGATTGAAAAGTTTGTTGATGGGAGAAGAATGATACAACTGGACTCGTAAGAGTATAACGAGCTTACAAAAGTGTAGATTGTAGGAGGAGCTAAAGAAGAATAAACAGAGAGACTGGAGGAGATATATTTCACCAAGTATATCAAGCCTCAAAAGAGATGGAAGAAAAGTAAGTCTATGATGTTGTAGAAGGTCAACTACATCCTACTTGGACAACTTAAGTTACATGTGTGGGTTAACTAGTGATGGTTAGTTAACCGATAAGAAGAATAACCACAAGGTTATAAAAGAATTTTATCGACATCTAGTGAATTTCTTTAGGAGATCCACGACGAAAATGGTGAAGTTAAATCAATACAAGTACTAGTAGCCTGAATGGTAACGTTAAATGAGTCCAATATGATAACTCTAAATAAGAAATTTAAGAGCAGCTCTTGACGGTCAGTAATGACCCTTGATGATAGTAATGGTGTAAAGGGAATGGTTGGGAGTAGTTACTTACTACTGACTACGAAAGATACATATCAGAGTTAGAATGAAGGGATCCCTGTAAGAAGAACTAGAAGACTAAGAGGAAGTAGATGATTGGAAACATGTCCTAAGTCTTAGCATTCCACACAAGTAAGACTGATGGTGCTCTTTCGAGAAAAAGTAGGGTCAGACTGTCTAGATTGACAGGGAAAACCCTTGTGATTAAAGATGTGACACAGAATAATTGGAAATTCCGAGGCGGCACAAACATAAAGATTATGATGTAAAGCCTTGGTAAAATGTGTGGTCGAGTTGTGAGGTAATTGCAGATAGAATCTACAGGTCGACTAAAACAGACATGAGAAGGAGTAAAAGTGAAAGACTAAAGGTTGTTATATGGATCCGGTATCACACCAATAAGATGGTTATCGAAAGGACTAAAGACTGTTATTTAAGGAGAAATGGAGGTACTCCATGGAAAATTCAGCTGGACTGATGACCTAAGAGTTGATGAAAGTAATAAGACCAACCAACATAGTTGTAAAGCATGTACGAGAAAACTCAAAGGGATTTAACTATCTTACGGGGTGTAAATATCACAGAAGGTAAAACGACATAAGTATAAGGAGGACATAATAAATGTGATGCGAGAAATTTGATTGGTGGAAAAATCATATGCACCTAATGTGTTGTATATAAATGGTACCATTGGATGTTTAATAAAAATCATACCAACGGACTGATGACACTATGATGGATTTAGTGTAAATCAAGTGTATAACTTATCCAGTGAGAAGGAAAGTCATGTATCAAAATTGTGGGTTATGATGAATTTTAAATAAAGTTTTGAGATGAGGATGTCCTTAGGAAATCTATGCAAGAGTACAAAGCAACTGAAGTTCTAACACAGAATGGATAGTAATGATCAACAGACAGTTAGAGACCGATGTAGAGAAGAAAAATGTATAAGATGAGTCACCTAGTAGAAGAGTTCACAAGACAAGCTTGTAAGGCCAAAAGAGATAAAATGTCGACCCGGATATGAGGGTCTAAGGTGCATGGAAGGGATACCTACAATGGAGTGTAGATGCAAAACGTGGACTTTACAAGTGTGGAGAGGTTTTAACCTCCTCAAAAATGTAGGAATTTGAAAGAAATCGCAATGTCGGTATCAAAGAGTTGAAGCCCTGTAGCGGAAATAATGGAGTATCATGAAGGCAATGTTGCCGGTAACACCAGCGAAGGAATGTATATATGAGAACGGCCTTGGTGGACTCGATAGTCCAAGGTAACCCCAATTATCACGGGATCTAAGCCATCAAAACCGACGGTCCATGCAAGGGGAACTACAAGGGGATGATAACTAAAATCATCAGAACTACAAAGACAGTTACCAGCTATCGTTGAAGACTTGGAATGACTATTTAGGTCAAGATGAATGACCCAGTTGAGCTCGAGAAGTAGAGTTAGCCTAAGGAAACAGAAGTGTGGAATAGAAAACGAATTAGTGAAGCATGAAAGGATTAATCGAGCAAATGATGCTCACCAAGAATTTAACGCCAGCATAAGTATGAGAAGAGCAGGTCCGGAATATTGAGATAAGTCAATTATAGAGTGACCGACATCAACTGAGGACGTATAAGTGTTGATTGGTATTGACGAGCAGGTACCGTTAAGAAGAGATATTAGTGACTGCGAATTTAAGAGGTAACCTTATCAATGCCTTGGAGGATTCCTCAAGTAGGCAACGACAACTTTCTGAGATGATCTAAGGATAGGGAGAGAATCGGGTTAGAAGTTGCTTACTGGTTGGTTAAGAATGGACTACGGTGGAGTGAGAGAGTAAAGGTCTGTTTGAAGAGAATCTTGCTAGTAGTAGAAGATAAGTATAGGCGAGAGTTGAGTAAATCATGTTGACCCTTAGAAAGACGCCATTGTGACTAATGGGTGTTACACCAAAAGCGTGGTAGGCCATAAACCACAGATGAAGAAAATCAATGTTAGGTTAACTCTGATTTCAATAAGGAATTAGCGATCTATATGAAAAAGTCCACTTAGGTGTGTGATTTGTTGGAGTTATATAAATTTTAAAGCTTGACAAGTAGTCGGTGAAAACAATTAATTAAGGAACAATCCGATAAGGTCACATTGAGGAAACCGGGTCAAGCGGTTTGTATTACAAAGAGCATTTGGCGACAGAAGTTTAAGATCATTATTTCATAATCGATAGTCGGGAACTTTCGAAAGGAAAAAGTTTTTATGGTTTGGTAGAGTCATTAACAGAGCTGGAGGTAAGTTTAACCAAACCGTGAGAAAGTACCTACCGAATCCGAGATACGTCATCAACTATGAAGATCAGAAAATTTAGCCGGTTGATGCTTTTGTAGAGTTCCAGTGGTCTAGACAAGGAGCTGATGAGGCTACCTGGGAGATAAAGATAGAGGAGAATATTAGACGTAGTTATCCCGAGTTCTTTGCGGGGTTAGAGGTCACTCCTGTTTTGACGAGTTAGTACTCGGATGTTGTGTTGTTTGACCTTTCAGGTTTTTATATTGATTTGAGTGATTACGTTTTATGTGACGCATGTCTACTTTTGGTGATTGAGTAGTTACGTGTAGCCAACGAAAAGGTCGAGAAAATTTAAAATATACCAAAGGAAATGCGCGATTAAGAGAATTATTCTAAGTTTCGGGACGAAACTTCTTTTAAGAGCGCACTGATGTAATAACCGGAATTTTTAAACTCCGTTAAACCTGAATTTAACCGATTTCCGAAACGTCAATCTTAAATAAATGAGTACATAAATAAATAAATAAAATAAAACGAGTTTAAATGTTATCATTTTATGTGACTTTAAGTCACATAAAATGATGAAACTTTGTAACCGGAAATAATTTCCGTACCTTTAAAATAAAATAATAATTTACGTATCTCTAAAATAAAATAAGAAATTACCTAATACGGAATTTAATTCCGTAATTATTTCCTCAAATGCCCTACCGATCCGTACGAGTAACGGGCTTCGTTTCAGCTCGTTTTAATGAAGCAAAAGTGGGCCCGATGCTTTGAGTACTGCAGCCCAGCCCAACCCATTCTTAACCTCTAATTAACCTAATTAACCTAACCTAATTCTACCCTAACCTAACCAGTAAGCTGTTACTTACCTTCATCCGCCGCACGCTCAACTAGGAGAAGAGACGCACGCCTCGCCTGGGAGGAAAGACGCCACGCTGCCGCCGGACCCTGGCCCTACAACCGCCCGCCGCTGCGACCACCAGGGCGCCACCAAGTGAGCCACCGGCTCAGTCTATCTCTTCCATCCCCCTTTCTGTTTCGAAGCACAGCACGGCCTAACATTGGCGTCACGCAGCCGCTGCGAGGCACGCCAGTGAGCCTCCGTCGCCGCTGCTGCTAACGACCTCGCAAACGCCAGACCGCCACCAGGCTCGCCGACGCCGGTTCGGCCGACCGCTAGGTAAGACACCTCCGCTGTCTATCCCTCCCCTTCCACTCTAATTCGCGAACCGCATCAGCCTGACTTGGCTTCATACAACAGTACGCCAAGCACCGTCCAACGCCGCCGCAGCCTTCGTTCGGCCCAACAGTGGCGCAGCGCCGCCGCTTTCCGCCGCCCTCGTTCGTTCCAGCAGCACAGTGCGAGTCCGGTCGAAGAGTGCACCAAGTCGTCATCCGTCCCTGAGCATGACACCGACCGGAACAGTGAGTCGATCCTTCTTCCTTCTTCAATAGTAAAGATACTACAGACTTGCGATGTATGTTGGTTTGGCTGGTTGAGTTGCTGATTTAGTTAACTGAGGGTCACGGGCTTTGTTTGATAAAATTATGAGAAGTGTTTAAAGAGCAAAGTAAATCTAGTGTGGTGTAGACCTTAAATCGTATTATGAACTTAGATAGGTACAGAGAAACGGAAATTATACAAGAATATATATAATTGTTGAACGATAAAAGTAGGCAAGTAACGGGAGTTACAGTGCAATACATAAGGAGGTATAAATAGATACCATTATAAATAGGCTGGAAATGTATAAATCTACCAACGCAACAGTGTCCGTAAATATAGATATATATAGATGTATAAGAGTGGGTATATAAGATTGATCGAGAGAGATAGGCACATATGAGTATAAGTATATATATATTTGCACTACAATGCTTTGCAGAATTAATAAAGGTGAGTAAAATGTAAAAGAGATATAAATATATATATATATATATATATATATATATATATATATATAAATAAATTGGGATTTCGGGAGTTATATATATATATATATTTATATCTCTTTTACAACGTGTTCGAGTGGATTCAAGTTTGAACTGGTGACCTATAAGTAGCTAACCGAGAGACACAAAGCATGGAAACAAGTTTTAAAAGGAATAAGGAAGTTCAAGAATAAATTTGAGAAGCCTTCGGCTGAGGGTAAAATGGTCTTTTACCGTAAGAACTTGTTCCGTAATTCCTTAGCATGAGGTTGGACATCTGGATGTGATTTTGATACACATGCCTTATTTGACAGGCGTTTGAGTTACCACGAGTACGGACTGGTTGAGACGTGTTAGAGTGTATTTTGACTCAGGTAAGTCCTTGCGACTTACTTAGCTAGTTTCTGGATATTAGTTGAGTGATAGTGGTTGTGTGTGCTATTTGCGTGTTTTAATAATAATAACTTGCTAGGACGACTGTTATTATTATGTTTAAGGCCCAAGTGTATGTATAACAGGTCGTGACATCACTGCCCAACTCTGACAGGAGACTAGGAGGTTCTCTATACCCAGACCAGGCAGGTACAAGGTGAGATGCATCAGATCCATTCCTGATGGTTACACGGGGGCGGAGGCGAGATTTGGGAATCCCTCGTGTCACAAAATAAGTATCATTAGCGTGAAAGAGGACTTAACTCAAGATAATAAAACGGACTTGTTTGAAAGCATGATGGGTGTTTATATTTTTATGTGTGTGTGTGCTACTATTATTCTGCTAATATTTAGATAACTAGCTAACGGTTCCTCTTGTTGTGTTTTTAGACTTACCGCAGGTTAGACCAGCAGCTGAGTGATCTGGAAGTAGTGGTCAGCCGGGTCTCCGTACTCCTTAGAGTGGGGGTTGGGGTTTGTGTTTGTCTTTCCTTTCTTTTGGTTAAGACATTTGTTCGTTTCTTTTGTTTAAGTAGTTTAGGCTGCTAGATATTGTTGCATTCATTACCTTAAAAATACTATTTTTATGAATTTCGGTTTCTTTATTTGTGTCTTGTTGCAAGATCCTAGTAATATTGTTGTCAAACTAAGGTCGGAACCCACTGTGAGGTTCTAACCAGTAACGTCCCGAGTTCTGAGAATTCGGGGTGTTACACCAAATATTTATAGTGAGTTAGTGTATGATGAAAGATTCCTTAAAATATATATTTATTAATTTGATATTATCTCATTTAAGATCCATAGCTTTCATAGGAAGCCTTAATTATAAATTTTACAAAAACAAACAAATTGAACTTTTGTTAAACCAACCAATGCAATTAAAATAAATTAAAATTTTAATAACAATAAATATAACTAAAATCAGATTTAAAAAAAACATATTGAATATGGAAATTGAAACTCATCGATTAGAATTTATTTATTTATTTATAAAACTTTTGCTATTTTAAAGGGAGATATCTTCTAATTCAAAGAGATTTTTATTAATTATTTTTGGATGTATATTTAAACAACTTACAAATTAATATAGAAAATTCTAATTCACTCTAACTTTTTCTATCGATATATATTTAAACAGCTTACAAATTTATGAATATATTTGCTATTTTAAAGGGAGATATCTTCAACAAATAATGGTAAATCTCCTAATTATTTAACTTTTAATAAGATTTTGGTTAAAACATGGTTAAAAATAATGTTTATCAATTTTTTTAGTGTATTTATTTTCAGAAAAAATTTGAATGGCAGTTTAGTAAATATTTTACAAAAAATCCTACGTGGCATTACTCGTTGAATGACACGTGGCGCTAGCGTCCTTAGTTTTAGTAAGTAATATAGATTATGTGGATTGGGTGCTACCCAAGTTAACAAAAAATATTTTTTCCCACTGGACGACTGAGGACAAAGAAGTCTGGATTTAACCGTGCTCGAGTGAGAGCATTTTTAGGATGGCTGAATTCCGAGGAAGTTTTCGCGCAAGTAGGTTGGCTTGAGGACACCGTCTCTAAGATCTCGGGTCTTACAAAAAAAATCTCTCGTTGAATTCAAAATTATATTTATTAAAATCAAAACACAACACACGTTTATTTTGTTGCAAATTAAAGATTTTTGTTTCTAAACTCATAAACAAAATTACCCACAAATGTAAATATTATGAGTAGAATATGTCATACCTTTTTCAATTTTGATAAATATATTATAAACATAAATAAACGTTTTACATCTAAAATAATGTGTATAGATTTCCGATCAAAGTTTTATAAAAAAAACGTTAAATATTTATTAAAAATTAATAAAATTCGATAGAGCAAAGTATAGAATGAAGGGATTGAATTTTACCCGGAATAACAAAAATGTTGATTGTTTATAAGAACGTGAGAGATTCTTGTATCCACCAAAAATTGGATTAAGTTGCAATTAGGAGGTCATATTTATAGAGGATAGTATATGTAGGGATTAATTGCTCGGGAAGATATATCCGTCGGATTTGTTTAGAGCAAAACTATAATCCTTTTTCATCCATATGTGATATGTCATATATGAACAACGCCTATACATTAACTATTATATATATATATATATATATATATATATATATATATATATATATATATATATATATATATATATATATATATATATATATATATATATATATATATATATTATATACACACACACGATATACATAGATTTCCTCCCTTTCTTAATCTCTTTCAACAACTTTTGCACTTCTTACTTACACTACAAGGCAAAGTACGCACGTCACGGGTCACCCGTAACCCAGCGGGTCCGAGTCACCACGGGTCCGGATTCCGCCGGGTCACGGGTGCGGGTAAGGGTCGAGGGATCCTTACCCGGTGGGTCGACCCGGTAACGGTAACATTTTTAAGAAAAAAAAAACAAAAAGCAAAAAATATAATATTTAACAACCCAAAAACATTTCTATAAATACTCCAAACCCAATTCATTTCATCTCACACCGATTCTCGTACAATCATCTATTCACTCTCTCAATCTCTCCATCATTTTCAACTCTTACATTCAATTACTCTCCTAATCTCATCTTCTCATTCTCTTATTTTGTTTTTAATTATTCATTTTACAACTCTTACTACATTCAATTTTTCAAACAAAAATGGCTAGCCGAGGAAGACGTTCCGTTAGCGGTCCTTCATTCGGAGGTGTTAGCCGTGGACGTCATTTCGTTAGCGGTCCTCTAACCGGTTCGGATATAAGGCGGGTGGAGATCACGAGATCCACGAGGAGGAGGATATCAATATGGAATCACCTCCTTTCCTCAACACCCAAGAATCCGAGACCCAATACCCGGAGGAGCCGTTGAACAACACTCAACTATCGGCCGCGGTCTTCCGATTTTGGTTCACAAAAGGTGCTCCCGATGCCAACGAGATTTACTATGCCAAATGCAATTTTTGTTCGGCACAATACAAGCAGAAAAAGGGAGAAGGCTAAGGGAACTACAAGAGGCATATTCGGAACAAGCATCCCGAAAATATGGGATTGGAACGAGGGCAAACACAACTAATCGGGTACGCATCTACCTCTAACCAACCTCCTTCTTTATTTTCATATGATCATGCTTTGTCTATGGATGGATTTTCGGAAATGTTAGCCGTAGATTCTTTGGCATTTAGTTTTGCACAAAATGTTGGTTTTAATGATTGGATGTAACATCATGCTCAACCCGAATATAAACCGATTTCTCGCCAAACCGCTAAAAGAAAAATGATGCTTAAATATAAATTGCGTAAAAAAGAATTGATTAAATAATTTATGGAAAATGGTGATATTCAAGTTTCTATTTCTAGTGATATTTGGACCGACGGTTTTCAAAAAATTCATATATGGGTATTACTTGTCATTTTGTTGATAAATTTTGGATTTTAAACAAAAGAATTTTAGCATTACGAGTTTTCAACGAACAACACACCGCCCAAAACATTGCCCGTTTGATTGCAAATGTTTTGGAAGAATATATATTACTTTCACGAGTTTTTTCAATCGGTTTTGACAACGCCTCCGCTAACACGGCTTCCATTAGAGAGTTAACCAACTATTGTAAGCCGACGATTGGAGGTAAATTTTTTCACATTAGGTGTGCCGCTCATATTTTAAACTTGCGTGTTCAAGAAGGTTTAGCATATGTTGGAGATTTATTACAACCTATTCGAAAAATTCTTAATGAACTTTGGTCTAAAAAAAATATACGTACTAAATGGTATGCATATTGTAAACAAAATGGCGTTTTTCCTAAAAAATTTCCAAAAGATGTTTGTACAAGATGGAACTCTACTTACAAAATAATTTCCGAATCATATGAATATCGAGAGCTTGTGGTTTTGTCGCACATCATATTGACGGTGATTTTGTTTTCAGTGAATCTTGAGTTTTAGCAAGAGATGTAATGGAGGTTTTTAAATATTTTTATGATGCTACTAATACTTTTAGTTATGTTTATAGACCAACTTCAAACATATTTTGTTATGTAGCAATTAATATTGCATTTGCACTTCAACAAGGTCTTTTAATTGATAATATTTCACAAGCTATTTATACAATGCGAACTAAATGGTTAGATTATTATACAACTATTCCCGATGTTTTTCTTGTTGCATTTGTGTTGGATCCTAGACGTAAAATGGATGGTTTAAAACAATTTTTAGAAAGTTATTATGAATTTTTAGATTTACAACAACATCCCGATTGTCATGTTTCTACCATAATTGCTAGAGTTAAAAAATTATTTGATGAATCATTGGTTCAATATCGTGTTTCCGATCAAGGTCAATCTTCTCAACCCCTCCTCGTCCTTCATCTTCAACTTTATCTAAATTTAAATCAATTGCTAGATATTTTTATGGCCCGAAAAGGGCAAAAACCACGTCGAGTTCCCATTCGGAACTCGACGAATATCTAACCATTTCTTTTGAGTTTGCCAATGAAGAAGAAGAAGAGGATTTCCACATATTAGAATGGTGGAGCCGATCGGAGAGAATGAGGTTCCCTACCCTCTCAAGGATCGCGGCACAAATTCTCGCTGTTCCCGCCTCAACAGTAGCGGTTGAGCAAACCTTTAGCCGGAGTGGAAAGGTGCTCGATCCGACGAGATCAAACATGTTGCCCGAGACGTTGGAGGCACAAGTCCTATTAGCCGATTTGGGGGAAAGCGGAAATACGAACACAAAGAAACAACCTATCGGCGGAGGAAGGCGACGAAGATGACGACGAACGACAACAAACGCCATCGGATGTATCAGCGGGAGAGTCCGACGACTAAGATAAGGGCCAATCGGGGATATAAACAAAGGTAAGAGAACTACGTGGGCTTTGATTCCTCCTCCCCGAGAGGATACGTAGGCAACTGGGATTCCGGTTCAAGCCCAATTCTTCCATTTTTTTTATTTTTTTTTAAAGTTGTGTTTCAAAAAAATTGGTCAACCCGCCGGGTCTGACCCGTGACCCGTCGAGTTGACCGTTTACACGGGTCCAGGTCCGGATCACCCTTCCCGGACCCTGACCCGGCAGGTCCGACCCGTGGATATGCTTAAGGCAAAGTAGCTTCAATAGACAAGAGATCCAACTTCCGCCTTTTCCGGATAATTCAAAACAAACACAACATTTGACTTAGCCTTCTAAACACTTCCCATTCCATGTGATTAATGGCATGCCTTCCAACTTCCGCCTTCAAAACACACACAACATTTGACTTAGCCTTTTAAACACCTAGAAAACTAAAATCCAAGTACTAATAGTGTGCTACTGACAAGATGTATATAGTGACTTTAACAAAGAGAGAGACAGAGGATATGTACACCATGCAAAAGGCATATTCTTGTCATGACAGCAAATCTTTAACGATAAAAAATTAGAGGCTTAGGAGGTTGAAGAAGATCTTGTGTGCACATACCAAATTCCACTTGATTTCTTCATTTGTAAACACCCATAGTACTATATAACACCATCTCTCATTCGTTGACACGTCTTTAGCCAACAACAACATAGAAAAGAATAAGAAACAAGTTCAAAATGAAAAGAAGCCCGTAATTTACAAGTCGAAAAGTGTGTACTGTTAATAAACAATCAGAGCAATTCGAAGAACAAAGTTGCATTAAGTGTTCATTGTATATGTTTAAATACCATAAATGAATATTGTAGGACAAGTTATAACTATGATTGGATTTGTTATTGCGTCTCAATTCGTTTTGGTTGTTTTAATTTAATAAAGATCTTGTTGATTTTAGTTGCAAGTAAATTGATATCCAACCATGTAATATTCTAAAATTTATTTATGTTTATCACCAAGTTGAACCGAATTTCGATTCATTAATCTTTTTACATGATACCCGGTATCATGAAGTCAAGATAATTTTTATCATTTAAGTAAATATACTTAACCTTTTGTATTTATTTTCAAACTCTACACACTCTTCTCTCAAGAAGTACATTTACTAAACACAAAACTAGAAAAAGCCTAGTAAACCAAATTGTTTCGAAGAGGAAAATTCTTTCTTTGAGATCCAATCGGATTTCTAAAATATATAAAAGCTAAAATTAATGTTTATAGGACAAAATCAATAATTAAAGGGATAAAATATGTATAATCAATAAATTTATATTAAGCCACGCAGAAATAGAGAAGTTGAGACCCTTCAACTTCAAAACATAGGAAAGTTAACAAGATATTTTGAAAATGATAACCAAAATGAATAGAAATTGCATACTACTAGGCCAAAACATAACAAAATAGAAACGAACATTGTGAAACTTGT
The DNA here is from genome assembly GCA_033239125.1 of Fagopyrum homotropicum. NCBI lineage: Eukaryota > Viridiplantae > Streptophyta > Magnoliopsida > Caryophyllales > Polygonaceae > Fagopyrum > Fagopyrum homotropicum. Next base: position 103,209,823 of record BSWB01000005.1, read on the forward strand.
CCATAAGGGTTAAGAAGGTTTTTACACAAGTATAGACAACCCATGAAATTAAAGGACAAAAGGAACAAGTCGACTCAAATTCTAACATTTCAAAAGTACAAAAATAAACACCTAAAACGAAGCATGTGATCTACCTTTTACTATCCAACAAACCCCCAAAAATGCCTATGAAAATTCATGTAAAATATGATAAAATCAACATTCTACCTAAAAATACCTAGCTAAAACAAATATTTATTCAAAAATAACAAACACAATCTTAACTAAAAGATAATTAAACAAAGACAAAATAATATTAATGATAAATTGATAATAATATCAAGTCAAAGTGACAAATGAACCTTGTGGAATAATGCGGGTACATACTAGATCATGGTGCGGATCATGTAACACGCCTAGATGTTTCTTCGGTTCTCATTCTTCTTATAATTTAATGTTATGATGAGGGACCATCCCCAACACCTCCGATCCATGGACCAATTACTATACTAATGGCAAGAGCATTGAAGGAGAATGAGTCTAAGTAAGGAGTCTACATCTTCCACAAGTCATGTCATGGAAGGATTTATCACTAGATCAAGAGCAAGGAGAATCCAAGAGGAGGTTTCTAGCTTATTGGTATCCTTAGCTTCTAAGGAGACCATTAGTGATCTTTTTTATGTCCAAATCTTCCTTATTTACATTACTGACAATTCTAGCAAAGGAGGATTTAGAGGAAATGTCATGCATGTGTGAAGACGGTCAAGGAAGCAAGAAAAGTGGCTAGTCGAGATTTACGAGCTTCTATTCTAGTTTTCGGTTATTTCCTAGTCGAGATTTCGTCTAGTTATTAGTTATTTTATTTTAATGTCTTTAAAGCACTAAACATTTTAATTGTATCTTTTAAATTTTATTTTATCTTTTAGGATTATTTTTATTATTTTTATTTGGATATTTTCCCTATAAATCTCGCCCTAAGTCGACCTGTGTCGAGTAGATTTGATTATTGATATTCTTCCACAATATATTATGAGGGACTCGTTCCTTCGTTTATGAAGTGGTCGTTTTATTCATTCCTATTCAATCAAAAAGAGATCCTTTGATTAAATCGTTGTGAGTCCTTACAAGGTTATGGTTGTGTGTGTTAATCTTCTTAAAGATTGGTGCTAGTAGTCAAACTAGTCCCTCCTTGTGGTTGTCTCAAATTAAGAAGCTTTTGTAAGGTTGAAGGAAGAAGGGTTAAGGTAATTTTTTGTCGAAGGTTTTGATCCAATTAGTCAAGGTTCTTAATTTGCAAGTCTATCTTAATTCTTATCTTCTATACTTTCCATCAATTACATTTCATACCATCTTCTTAATCTTACCATTCATTTCCATACAACTCACGTTCTTTCTCTTTGAGTTTTCGCAAATCTCGGCCTTACAATGACTAATCTCGCCCGAGATATCCCAAAGTCGAAGCTTTCGTGGACTTCAATATAGATCAGGAAATCGCGGACTCATCCCCACATCATGTTACATTTTTTTAGTTGTTTGTACCCGATTGAAGAAGTAAGGTGACTTGGTGACAAATATAGATGAGTTGGGATAAATCTTCCATTTTCTTTGGTGTGATTAACAACCTTAACCAAACTATCATCGCCTCCTTTGTTGGTTTCAACATAGGCCTTCCCATGACCTACCTTGGACTCCCTCATGGATCCAATAGACTTAAACCTAATTACTTTTCATCACTCATCATCAAAATCTCAACCAAAATCAGCTCCTGGAGTTTAAAGCACCTCTCGTATGTTGGACTTCTTCAACTCATTCAATATGTCATGCAGGTAAACTTCACAATCTCTACCGATCATTACTCTAGAACTTCTAGTAGTCATAGGATCCTCATTGCATGGGATACTATTTGTAGGCCAAGGGATGAAGGTGGCTTCAGCCTCAAGGAAATTCTTCCTCGTAACAAAACCAACCTAAGTAAGCTCATCTTTGAACTTGATTCCAAACACAACTCAAGTCTCGAGATTCAATGGACGGACTCTCAACATCTCCACAATCATACTGTCTAGACTACCCTTCCCTCTCTCACTGCTTAATATGGTGCTCTATTTTGCATCTTAGAGATGATCTCCTAAGTAGTGGCTCTGATACCATGATCACCCATCTCATGATTGGCCAAAACAACTCACATCTTGTCATAAACAACTTCCACCCCTAGAAATTAGATTAACTTGGAATAATTTCATCTAGGGCATTTGAACTTAGGGCCGTTCAATGAATATTCGAGGCACTATGTTATAATAAAATATAAACTTGCTTGATTAGTAAACAAGCAAAAATTAAAATATTTAATAATAAAATTAAGATATATATTTGTAGATAAAGTAAAATTTGAGTTACTTCATCAAAATGTTAAACTTGATCCTTAACCCCGACTAAAATATGATATATTTTAGATAAAATAATTTATACAATCAAGTATAACTAATTAAATACAATTAGAAAATAGTAAAGGTTATCAGAAAAAGAAAATAGTAAAAAAAAATTCATAATCTAGAATTACTTAATTGTGTATCAGGGTCACATATTTTCATTTAATAGATATTTATTGTTATTCTCGAAGAATTGAAATATATAAGATTGATACATGTCTACAAGAAAAAGTTCAAAATTAAATTAAATTAATAGAATGTGGATATACCTTCAAAATGAAGAGAATAAGCCTATAAACAAGGGATCTGAGCATAAACTCGAACGTGGGTCACTTGTGAAAAAGGCTCAAGGGCATTACAACATATCAACTTTAGCAACAAGCACATATAATAACGATAAACATATTTATTGATCCCTAAATTTTGCGAGCCCTTGTTCAATCGGGCTGAATGAACACCCTATTAGACGGGCCTGTTTGAACTCACCTAGATGCAATTTTACCTCCTGGCTCCCTACTCATGAAACGCTCACAACCATCTCTAAACTCTTTTTTGGGAATCTTCAACGCCAAAAACTGCCCCATTGCAACACTGTTGAAGAAACCAAAGACCACCTTCTGTTCCAATGCCCCTCCTCGAGAGCAACTCTTGAAATCCTTCTCAAATGACTCCACGTCTATTAGAGAATGAATACTGTTCACTGATAGCTGGATTGACTCACGTCTTCAAACAAAGAAATCCAACTTTAAAAGCACAAATCATCAATGCAACATTCACAACTTACATCTACTATGTTTGGAATGAACACATCTTTAAGGGTCATCCCATCAACGCTACTGCTTCAGCTCTCAAAATCATCTCTAATGTCAAACTTAGCCCCAGGCTAACTGAACCACTCCAAAGAAAGCCTTCAATGGATGGAAACCCTTTGATTTAATTTTGACATTTAACTCTTTAACTCTTTTTTGTCATTCAACTCTTCAAAGATCATCCTTAACCTCCTCTTTAGTTCCGACACTTGTATTGAGCCTTGTTGACTACAACCCAAGGCACCAGTTACCTTGGGGCACTAGTGGCACCACAATCCAACAAAATTAGAAAGGGTTATATAAGTTATAAATGTCTATTTTTAATTGCCTTCAGATGCCTAGTCTAATCTTTAATTTTTTTATTTTTTTAAAATTAATAATCTAAATACACTTTCTCTCCCTATTGCAATACTAATCCTCGTCACAAGACGTGAGCCATAAATGTCTATTTTTAATTGCCTTTAGATGCCTAGTCTAATCTTTAATTTGTTTATTTTTTATACATGTGGAATAAAAACATCACAAAATCACTCTCGATCGTGATAGTTCTCTTCTCTATGTTCTTATTCTTCTATTATAAGAGTCGATACAATTCAAATTGATATGGACTTCAAATAATTTAAGGAAATTTCGGTTGGTACCCCTATGGTTTAGGGTTTTTTGGAATTTACCCAACAGTTTTTTCAATTCTGTTTATGCCCTTGTGTTTTCACGGTTTTCGGATTTCTCCCAACTCCGTTAAACATTTGAAATACTGTTAACCCCCGTTTGTCTAAAGAAAAAGATAAACAAATTAAAAGAAAGAAAAAAATATTTAAAATCAAAATTGAAAGAGAAATATTACCCTCTCTTTCATCTTCTCTATCTTCCTATTTCCATTCCTCCACCGAAAGACTCTTAAAAGAAAAACAAGCAAGAGAACCCATAGATATAATGACTAGTAGAGTAACACCAAACATAGATGATTATAATGATTATCAAACATCAAAAAAAGCAGCCCTTCTTGAAAAAATAAAAATAAAAGTAAAATTTTTCTTTTTTTGAGAATATAATCCTACAAAAGTTCCATAGTTCGCAAATGAACTCCCAAATACGAGTTTGAGAAATGGAGAAGAACAAGATGGTTAGCATGTTGAACAACAAACAATCATTAATCAAATTGAATAATACATCTCCTTCACCCATCCTAATTATGGACAAGGAAATCAATAAAAAGATTTTTAAAAAATCCTAAAACACACCTCTTTGATCTAGAACTAACTTAACGATAAATGGGTTTGGGGATTTTGTTAGTCTTTCTCGGTTCTTTGAAGTATTCTCAGTCTTCCTGATAATCTAAAGAAAGACTAAATTTAGAGAGGGAGTGGATGAGTAAATTGGTAGATGGAGGACGGAAGATGCAGAGTACAATGGAAGATGCTCTACAGGAGATGCATGAATAAATTGAAAGGTGGAGAAAGGAGATACAGAGATATTTTTCTCTTTTGCGAACATGGAAGCGACAACTCCCCCCCCCCTGCGGCACCTGATCCCATGTCATCATTGGCCTCGTCTTCTTCGTTTGTGCCATCGAAAGCATCAAACGATGGCCCTCACAGCCGGCTGCTTTGAAGGAAGGGGGTGAACAGCAGCATGCAGACCCTAATCCCTCTTGGAGCACAATGCTATTTTGTGATGCCGCTTGGAAAAGAATGCCTCTCCTGTCAAACAATCTTGTTGAGACTGGGAAGATTCAGATTGAGTTTCCGAGAGGTGAAGATGGTACTCCGGTTATCAGCGTGGCACAAGATGTCGTTCAAATTTTGAATGCCCCATGGCGTTTTTCAGTAGTGGTGAAGTTGTTGGGTAGGATGATTTCCTTTCCTTCATTTGAGCGTAATCTTAGGCAGTTATGGCAAGTTCCGGGAGGTTGGACAGTCCTTGATCTTCCAAATGATTTCTTTCTAACTCGGTTTGAGAAGGAGTCAGATATGCTGGATGTTCTTACGGGGGGACATTGGAAAATGTTTGGTCACTACCTTATGATGAAGCAGTGGGATGAGTCTTTTGATCCAATGACGTCCGTTCTTTCATCTACGGGAGTTTGGGTCCGTATATCTGATCTCCCTTTTGCCATGTATAACATTATTGTGCTCCGGGCGATTGCCTCTGCCATTGGCACGCCTCTTCGGATTGATGCTAATACCCTGGGTATATCACGGGGAAGATATGCTAGAATTTGTGTTACAGTGGATCTTACAAGACCTCTCAAGGGTGATGTAATCTTACATGGCAAAAAGTTACTTTTGGAGTATGAGAACCTTCATAAAATCTTCTTTGGTTGTGGATGCTATGGGCACACTCAAGAGGGTTGTATTTATAATGGAAGTCGTGTGGTTGAACCACAACAAGTTGACACTAATCCAGAAGGGAGTGGAAAAGAGAACATGAATGTGGATGGTGAGGCAAGTAAAGACAAAGATACGTTAGTGTCTGACAAGGGAGAAGAAGAGCATGGCCCCTGGATGATAGTCCCACGGCGTAAGGCATTTGGCGTTAGGAGGAGTCCGGAACTCAGGAAAGAGTATGGAGATGGACGACATACCACTTTTTCTAATAAGGAACTGAGCCTGGACCGAGGCGTAGACAAGGGAAAGGCTTATGTAGAAGAAAGCAACAGGAGTATTCCACTTCCAAATTCCAAGGTTCAAACTAGGAAGAGAAGCCGGATGAATAACAAAAGAATGGAGGAGAGCTCGGATGATGTCTCTATGTCAACAGGTGGATCTTTATCTGGAACTATTAGACCTTCTCCTACCATCGAAGGGTCCAAACAGGTTCAAGACTCACAAGTTAAGATCCTATTTAGGGCTGTCCCCAAGGAGGTTAATTTTTCTGCTAAGGCAACGGGAGGTAGTGGTGTGAATATGAGCCCGAGAGGTCAAGATATTGGTTCGGTAGGTAATAGGGAAGCAGATGGTCAGGTCCCTATTGAGCCGGATCCAGCAGTGTAAGCCCGGCTTGGTTACATGCCTTCAAGTTTAAATGATAGGTATTTTATGGAATTGCTTCGGAACTGTGAAGGCCAGTTTCCGAAGATCTATGAGGTATATGGTCCGTAAGCATAAGCCGAATTTTGTGGCTTTATTCGAGACACATTGCTCGGAGAGCACTACAGATAGAATTTATGATGGCATCGGGTTTGATTCCGGTGAACGAGTTGAATCTAATGGACAGAGCGGGGGTATATGGTTACTTTGGGATTCCGGTACATGTAAGTTGTTGGTTATCAAAAAAGATCGACAATTTATTTATGCTTAGGTTGATCGAGGAGAGTCGGAATTTGGCATTATTGTGACTTATATCTCTCCTGATCCTACTAGAAGGTACGGGGTGTGGGAGGATATTGCGGCAATCATTCATGATTTTGAGATTCCGGTGATCATCGGGGGTGATATGAATGTCATTAAATCTTGCGAGGAAAGTTCTAGACTTACCGGCAGGCTACCTCAACTGGCTCTTGCTTTTAGCAGATGGATTAGTGATAATAATCTGATTGACTTGGGCTTCATGGGTACTCAATTTACGTGGACCAGGGAAAGAACGGCAACTAGTAGAATTTCTAAACGGCTGGATCGGGTTCTTGTTTGCCCTAATGCTAGATTGAGATGGCCGAATGCTTCTGTTCGACATCTTCCACGACTTTCATCCGATCATAACCCCCTTATGTTGAATTTGGATGCTATCCACCAGGCTAATCCCAAACGATGTCCATTTCGTTTTCTAGCGGCTTCGATGTTGCACCCGGACTTTAAACAACTTATAGAAGAAGCATGGGAAACTTGGTTTTCCCATCCGGTTGCTCTCCGGAAACTTCAAACAGCGTTGCAAAATTGGAATAAATCCTCATTTGGAAATATTCTCCAGCGGAAGGAGGCGCTCATCAGGGATCTTGAGAATATTACAACAGACCTTACTACTAACCCTTCTGACTCACTTATTGAAAGGGAAAGAGAGATTAACGTGAAGCTGGCGTTAACCTTGGAGCAAGAGGAGGTTTTATGGTGTCAGAAGTCGCGGCAGCAATGGTTGTCTTGTGGTGACCGGAAATCCTCTTTTTTTCACCTCTCGACTGTTATGAGACGACAACACAATCGTATTGATGCCCTGAAGGATGAGGATGGGGTATGGTGCTTGGATTAGGCTAGCCTTGAGGAGAAGGCGGTTAACTTCTTCCGCTAACTCTATGGCCCTTTATCACTCGGTCCGTTAAGTCCAATTCAAGGAGGAGGCTTTCCCTTACTCTCTCCATCTCACAAGGCTGCGCTTACTCAACCGTATTCTGACAGTGAGATTTATGATGCAGTTAAAGGGATGGGTGCGTTAAAAGCACCGCGACCTGATGGGTTTCAACCCATTTTTTACTAGAAAATGTGGAGCACGGTAGGCCCTTCTTTGGTTCGTTTGATACGGAACTTTCTTGCCTCAGGTTCCCTTCCGACGACGGTAAATGAGACTCATATTGTTCTTATTGGTAAAGTTGTTAAGCCTGAATCGTTGAGGCAATTTAGACCTATAAGCCTTTGCAATGTTTCTTACAAAGTCTTAACTAAGATGTTTACTAACCGTCTCAAACCCCTTATGAGCTACCTGGTGAGTCCAATGCAGGCTAGTTTTGTTCCGAGGAGATCTATTTCGGATAATGTTGTCCTGGCCCAAGAAGCGATTCACTCCATGAAACGTAAGAGAGGGAAGCAGGGTTGGATGGTGCTCAAGTTAGATCTTGAAAAAGCATATGACATGCTCAGATGGGAATTCATTGCCAACACTCTTGAAGACATGCAACTTCCGGTGGTGTGTAGGGAAAGAGTCCTTGCCTGCATTATGTCTAGCTCAATGAATCTTCTTTGGAATGGGGAGAGAACGACGAGTTTTCGGATGTCAAGAGAAATACGCCAAGGTGATCCAATTTCCCCATATATCTTTATTCTTTGTTTGGAACGGCTTGGCCATCTTATTGAGAAGGCCGTGCAGGAAGGGAAATGGAAGGTGATGTACATGTCTAGAGGAGCCCCCCTATCTCACATCTATTTTTTGCGGACGACATTTTGCTCTTTGCGGAGGCGTCTACCATGTAGATGAGAGTTATCAGGGAGATTCTGGATAGTTTTTGTGGTGCTTCTGGGCTCAAAGTCAGCCCGACCAAATCTAAGTTTTTCGTGTCCCATAATGTTCGAGGAGATCTGGAGGTTCGAGTGGGAGAGGTGGGTGACTTTGCTCATACTCGCAACTTAGTCATTTATCTTGGTATTCCGTTGTTTCATGAATCGGTGTCTAGAGAGACCTTTATCCCACTGGTTGAGAGAATGGCTTCGCGACTTGCTGGATGGAAAGCTATTAAGTTGAGTTTGGCAGGTAGAACTACGCTTGTTAAATCAGTGCTTGCTGCTATGCCCAGATATTACATGAATACTATTGTTCTTCTAGTGAGTATTACGTCAAAGATCGATCAATTGTGTAGGAACTTTATCTGGGGAAGTTCCTTAACAGGAAGGAAGACTCACCTACTAGGGTGGGAAAAGCTGTGTCAGCCTTTGGATCAGGGGGGTTGGGCTTGAGGCTTGCAGTTGATGTGAACCTTGCTACTGTTAGCAAGATCGGATGGCGTCTCTTCTAGCAGAAAGAGCAGTATTGGTCTCGTATTCTACGCCATAAGTACAAGATTGGCCATCTGGACTGGCCGAACATGACTCGATGCAGAAGCAGTGACTCATATGTATGGAAAAGTATCGCTAAAGGTTACAATCTGATCTTTAAACCTAATCTTGGGTGGAGTGTGAATGATGACCACAATGCAAGTTTTTGGAAAGATGCTTGGGTGACGGATGAGCCTTTAAGGTTTTCGTGTCAAATGCCCCTCTTTGATACGGAGCTAGAGTTGAAGGTTCATGACCTTTGGCAAGAGGAAGGTAGGTGGGACTGGAATTACCTTTGTTGTAGACTGGATAATGCAAGTATGCTCAAAGTCATTGCAACAAATATTGGTGAGGGATGCGACCGGATGTGATCAAGTGGTTATTAACGAAGGATGGCCTCTTCTCGGTTAAGACGGCTTACTTGGATATCACTAAAGGTAGGCCTCGTGTGCTTGTGAGGGACATCTGTTATAAACTGATTTGGAGCCTTCGTGTTCAAGAACGAGTTCGTTACTGGATGTGGCAGGTTGCCTGGGGGATACCCCTTATGAACCATGAACGGAGGAGAAGGCATATGGCGTCTGATGCCTCGTGTCTTGCGTGCCCAGACGTGGATGAGACGCTATTACATCTGCTTCGTGATTGCTCATTTGTCAAACCTGTATGGATGCAGATGGTGCCTGCCCATCTCCATATCTCTTTCTTCAGTCTTGATTGGGAAGAATGACTTTTTGAGAATCTTAACACACGGAAGGTCCATGCAATGCAGCGTTCCTGGCGTGAGGTGTTTGCAATTACCTTGTGGGGGTTATGGAAATGGCGGAATGCTAGAACATTTCAGGAAGGGTAGATTGCTAAGGATAAAGTCATGTGGATTGAACGTTTTTATGATGAATATACGGCTGCATGCAAAAGTAATCCAAAGAAGCAGATGATCTACAAGACCGAGAGGTTAATTCGATGGAGTCGGCCTAAGCAAAGTTGGGTTAACCTTAACTCTGACGGAGCGTCGAGGGGTAGTCTTGGGCTGGCGTTGGCTGGAGCTATTGTCCGAGATGAGAATGGGGAATGGCTTGCTGGAGTGGTCATGAATATTGGTGCTACGTCAGCGCCAACGACAGAGCTTTGGGGAGTGTTAGAAGGGTTGAGTCTTGCATGGGATCTCGGTTACTGGAGGGTTGAGGTCGAGCTAGACTCATTACTGGCTGTGGGGTTGATTGAGGAAGGGGTGAGTAGTGCTCATCCACTTTCTAGCCTGGTGGCTCGCTATCATGGCTTCATTATTCAAGACTGGCTTCTCAGTTTCAAGCATGTCTTCAGAGAAGGAAATAGGGTTGCGGATGCTATGACTAATCTAGCCTTCTCTTTTGATTTCGGGGTTCACCGTTTATTGGTTGCCCCTCCTTCTATTCGTAATTTGATTCTTGAGGATTTGAGGGGAGTTACTCTTCATCGCTGTTCTCGTTTGTAGTTACACATTTTATTTAATAAAGCCCTTGGGCGGGGTGTCACACTCTCTTTCACCAAAAAAAAAAAAGAAGATAATTTTCTCTTTTGATTTCAAGAGGAGAAGATTAAATCAAACTTTTCTATAGATTGATTGCGATTTTATGGATAACGTTGGAGAGATCTTTACTTGTGCATTGATAGATTGGGAGAGGAGAAGACACCTACTTTTTAGTTGGATTTTGCTTTCTATATTTTTTATTTGGTTTTTCTTTTTTTAGCACAACGGATGTTAACAATGTTTAACGAATTTGGATAAAATTCGGAAACCATGAAAATATAGGGTTATAAACCGAACTGATGGAAAAACTGGTGGATAAAATCCGAAAAATTCCAAACCACAAGGATACCAACCGAAAATTTCCAAAATTTAAATAGTAAAGTCACCGAAATCTAGAAGAAGAATGAGTAGAAGAAGGGGCGGGCCGAAGTGAGAAAGAAGCGTCTTGGGCCAAAAGAAGAAGAAGCGGGGTGGTACCTTCTGGACACGTCACAAGGACACCGTGTCCATCATTTTTCTATTCTTCTCCCTCTTTCCTCTGCGTCTTTTAGGTTTTTCGCCGATTCCAATTCCATATTTTTAGAGTCAGCTTTCTTTCTACTTCTCCATCTCTATTCTCTCTAGCCTCAGCCTCGTAATCATGGCCGGTGGGAGTGTCAAGGATCTCAAATCCAAGGCTGACTTGGACAAGCTTCTTGGAGAAGGCGTTCCTGTTTTCTTACACTTCTGGGCTGCTTGGTGCGATGCCTCTAAGCACATGGACCAAGTTTTCTCTCACCTCGCCACTGATATCCCCTATGCCCATTTCTTCAGGGTAATTCGGTTTCATCACTTGAATCATCAATGTTTGTTCAAAGGATTTTTTAATTCGTACTTCACTTTAATCTTTTTTTTTTTTCTTTCTGATTTCATGTTAAGGAAATATATCACGAATTAGCATTTCTACTTCATAATTGTTTGTGGGATCCGAGCTGCTTCTATTGCTATATTTCTAATATTCTGATGCCGTAACAACTCCTTTGGATGATCTGTGTCTTCATTAAATCTATACTTTGTAATTTGCATTGCTTTTAATTGTCTGGACATCAGTTATTAGGAGGATTATCTTGGTTTTCAAAACTAAGGGTCTAAAATTTGTGAATGAGAGTATTTGTGCACAGCTGTACCCTAAATTTGACTACTTTACAATCCTTCACTTTGGGGGCCAAGTTCTTCTAAAGAAGACCCAATGCGGTTTAATGGTTGTTCCGTTCAAGTCCCGATAAATAGAATTTGTGCTTCAATCTTTTTGCTATTCAGTAGTGCTACTGTATCTTGCTATGCATTCTGGTTGTTCATATTCACTTTGTTGTAGGAGAGGGTTTGTTTCCATTATGGCATTAAGGAATTGGCTGTAGATAATAAATGACACTAATTACTAATAGTGATATCCAATTTTGACAAATTGATTGTCCAGTGCTGTGCTTATGGCTTTACTAGTTGGAAAGGGTCAAAGATGCCTTTTGGTTTCTCAATTATGTTTTCTATTATACCCCGATCTAAACTTGTTACCCATCTACTGTTATGGCGGTTAGTTAAATTGATCAGAAAGCCTGTAGTTTTAGATTGCACACCATATTTTATTGTTGTATTTAGCTGTTTTTTCCCCCTCCTTTGTAGGTTGAAGCTGAGGAGCAGCCTGAGATATCTGAGGCTTATGCTGTTTCGGCTGTGCCTTACTTTGTCTTTTTCAAGGTAATTTCTGCTGTTATTTCTAGTAATGTCTTGATTCTGAATTCCATTATTCCCTTGTATCATTGTGACTTTGTTGTTGGTAACATTTGGATTTGAGTTTAATGCATATAGATGGCCATCATCTAGTATTACTTTTCTTTTCAGATTCTGCCTGGTCTCAAAGAGCTTGACCACTTGACATATTTTTACAGGCTACCTGTTGGACTTTGTGCCTGTGCTGTGTAATTTTTCTATTGACATAAGTAATGTCCTCTTTGCCTTTACTTGTGTCAATGCCAAAGAAAATGAGATGCTCAAATATCATATAATTTTTGTTCTGTTTGTGTTGTTAGAAATTCTTAAAAGATGTAGATGAATAGGAAAGTGTGCTTTAGTTGAAGAGCCTCTGCGATTCCTCTCAGGCCTTGTCGACCCTATAAATGATAAATAGATAACTCATTTAATTGTGTCCTTTTTATGTAATTTGTTTTCCACTTTGTATTATGTTTTGTGGGCTCCTTGTGGCGTAATTAGATTGTTTATCTTATTTTTGTTCTGTACACCCTCTAATTTCAATGCAGAAGCACATAATCCACAGGGTCCCACCTGTATTTTATTTGAGAAGTGTTCTTCATGTTCCCCCAGATGAGCATGACACTATGACTGTTGTATAGTTATCTTAGATTTTCATGTATGGTCATAAATGAAAGTTTGTTGCAGTCCATAACATTAATGAACAGTTTAAGTACACTGACTATAAGATTGATGTTTGCCTGTGCTGGTGGTGATCAATGCCTCTTTTGGTCTTCCACGTGAACAAATTATTAATGGTTTCTTCTCAGGATGGGAAACAAGTTGATACATTAGAGGGTGCAGATCCTTCAAGCTTGGCCCACAAGGTTGAACAGGTTGCTTTGTCAAGTAAGCAGGGTGAACTTGCTGCACCTGCAAGTCTTGGCCTAGTTGCTGGACCCACTGTCCTCGAAACTGTTAGAGACTTAGCCAGAGGCAATGATGGGAACCTCGATCAGAGGCTAAAGCAGCTCGTTAATTCTCATCCAGTGATGCTTTTCATGAAAGGAAGCCCGAGGGAGTCGAAGTGTCGATTCAGCAAAAGAGTGGTAGAAATTCTAGAGGAAAGAAAGGTAAAATTTGGAAGCTTCGATATCCTTGAGGACCAAGAAGTTAGAGAGGGGCTCAAGAAGTTTTCCAACTGGCCAACTTACCCTCAACTCTATCGAAAAGGTGAGCTTCTTGGTGGGGCTGATATCATTATTGCTATGCATGAGAGTGGTGAATTGGAAGATGTATTCAGAGATGATAGCATAGTGTCTGAAGCAAATGGTCTGAGCGCATCCTTGAACTCTCGGCTCCACAAGCTGATCCATTCGAGCCCAGTCATGCTATTTATGAAAGGGAAACCAGAAGAACCCAAGTGTGGATTTAGCAGGAAGGTGGTCGACATCCTCAAACAGGAAAATGTGGAGTTGAACAGTTTTGACATTCTCTCAGATGAAGAAGTCAGGCAAGGGCTGAAAGTCTATTCGAACTGGTCAAGCTACCCACAACTATACATAAAGGGGGAACTGATTGGCGGGTCTGACATTGTTCTTGAGATGCAGAAGAGTGGTGAACTGAAGAAGATTTTGGTGGAGAAGGGGATTATCTCTGATAACGAGGAACTCGAGAAGTTAATTAACAGATCATCAGTAATGTTGTTCATGAAGGGGACTCCAGATGCACCAAAATGCGGGTTCAGCTCAAAGGTAGTGAATGCTTTGAAAGAAGAAGGCGTAGAGTTCGGTTCGTTTGACATCTTATCAGACGAGGAAGTGAGACAGGGGTTGAAGACATTCTCAAACTGGCCGACGTACCCTCAGCTCTACTACAAAGGGGAGTTGATTGGAGGATGTGATATCATAATGGAGCTCAAGAACAGTGGTGAGCTTAAATCTACCTTGTCTGAGTGAGTGCATTAAGAAATAATTCCAGATAAGACCAGCATATACAAGCTTTCTTCTACGAGCGTTAGCAATTTGGTTTACTATTAGTTATGTATGATGACAGTTCATATGGTGTTCTGGCACTGAAATGTAGTGTGTAAACATGGTTCCTTGATGCACTATCTGGGTGTGATGGTGGCGATTGGCGCCCAGTGAATCTTACTATCGTGCTTTCTGATTTTTCTTATCGCTTAGCAGATAGAACTTCTAGTTACTATATGTTATTGGCGCCCAGTGAATCTTACTATCGGTCCAAACATTTTACACATTGCTTACATCCCAAACAGCAGTACCACAAATATAGTCCCACGAATAGGGGACAAATCGGGTTGGTCTGTCGATTTTGGGTCGGTTGTTTAAGTTTTGGTTGATGTGGGTTGATCGGTTATTGCACAACTTCGTGTACGAGGACAGCAAGGTTGTACTTGGGTTATCAACTTATTTCGAGTTGGGTTGCTTCTGTAATCGCATCACTTCAGGCACGACAATACTATATTGCTTTGGTTTCCAACTAATTTAGTGAGTCGGGTCAATTTCGGATATTCTTTTTCGTTTTTGGGTGTCAATTAGGTTTGTGGTTTGTTTAGTAGGATTACTATGATACCGGATGTGGAATCACTCAAATTTATTTCTGTGTTTGGTAGCAAAAAAATATTATAATGAGTTATTCATGAGAACGAGTGATTTCAATATTTGTAATTTCCTAATTCGTGAATTTTATTATGGTTTTGAGTTATTTTAATTTGGATTTTCATATATAGTGCTTTAAATCATTATTTAATTAGGCAAATTAGGAAACCGACCATTGTTTTATAAATTAATGTGTATTTCGGCCAAATTTATAATTTTATGATTTGAACAAAACATCACGTTTCAAAAATCGAATCAGGTCATTTCTCATTCTACTGATATTCATGATTCCAATCTGATTCATATATGCGTGCCAAACCAGCTCACTATATTTCAATTTCCATGACTTTTCCTTTGTTTCTCACCTCTTACCCTGATACCTTAAACCCTAACTTTTATTTCTATATACTACCGCTAGTTTAACATGCTTAATAATATATGGTGAAAATTTTATTATAGTGTCTTTCATTGAATTTTAAAAGAAAGAATTTGGCCTATGATAGCATGAAATATACCATATTTTAGGCACTTGTTTTGATTGTTTTTCCCTCTTTAGTTGTGTACATGGATAAGAGTTTGAAGCATTTATGAGCATATTCACATATTTTGTCGATATAGAGATATACACAAGCTTTGTTACGTTTTTAGGTGAATAACGACTTGGATTATATATGAGAGGGTAGGAGTATTTGATCATGCTAGGCATCAAGAGGATGCATTGGAGAAGCTAAGGAAGGAGCATGATTAGAGAACTTTACGAAACAAAGGCTTTTACAAAGGAATTTGACAAATCACGGCCAAACCAAGAGAACCACGACCATGGTTTTAACATTGAGGGTGTGGAAAGTCATGTCGAGAGCAACAGAGAGTTTCCACGACCAAAACCACGAACATGGAAGTTTACACTAGACCGTGATTCTTATAACGGTTGCCACGTGTTATATTTGCCACGTCAGCGACGGTTATTGGCTTTTGGTAACCCAACTTTTTCCCTATAAGAAGGCTGAAGAAAGGAGAAATTAGGGGACTCGCATTGACGCTGCATACGCTACATTTCTTAAGAGATTATTCAGGAAGATTCCATCGCGCACAGGGAAGATCCCGAGAAGGACGCATTTCGAGATTGCGTACTTAGGAAGGTTTTAGGGTTTACATTCGAAGACGGATTGACATTTCGTTCTTCATTGTTCCTATAGATTGTTGTGAGGATTTCTGTTCCCTATTTCACTTTCACTGAACACATATACTCGTTGTTTGTTTTCGAGATTGACAATTTGGTTATTATTGAGTTTTCGAGGTTTTACCCTTTTTCTCTTTTAAACTTGATTTTTGATTCAATGACAATGATTGTTGGCTAAAACCCTTTAGCAATTCTAAGGTGAAGAGTTGATAGTTGTGGCTTAGATAATGATAGATTGAACGTAAACAGATTGGACCCTGAGAGTTGCGAGAAACCTCGTCGTCGACATTTTCCACGACCTGTTCTTGAGTTCCACGGCCGTGGTTCTTCAAGATCCAGCCGTGGTTTCCTCTGTCGTTCGTCCTTTGCTTTTGCTTTGATCCAAAGTTAAAGATATGCTTTAACCTAGCCTTGACTTGCCTTTTTCTAGGTAGTACTGAGACTCAACATCCTCTATTCCGGTTTCGAGTGTCACAACCTTAACCGTTTTGACTTATCTTTGATTCCTTGGGTTTGGGCATGGGTATTTGAGAGTAATTATTATCCTTTGATCCTTTCTATACTCCAGCCTCAAAAACCTTTATAGAGAGAGTCCTTGGGTGAGACATATAGGGTTTTGGAACTTCGCCGTACATTACCTTACCTTAGATATACCTTTGCAATCCCGACTCTATCCTTACATCTATAGAATATCTTGAATCGATTGTCACAATTGGATACCTGAATCTTTAGGATTGCTGTTTTCCCAATATTATTTGCAAAGCTTCTACATTACTTGCTTGACAATTTGTGAACTGAATTTGTTCCCCCCAAATCCCTGAGTTCGATACTCTGGAATACTTGCTTTACTACGCCGATCTGTACACTACGGATTCACTTTGCTTTAATTTCAGTTTTATAAATTTAGAGCTTATTTGCACGCACACTTTCGATCGAACAAGTTTTTGGCGCCGTTGCTGGGGATTTGGTTTAGGCCAAATTCGGCTCTCGGTTGTCGAGGCTTTGCTCTTGTTATTTGATTTTTCTTTTTGAGTGATTTTGCAGAATTTTAGGTGTATGCGAAGGTCTAGATCCATGAAAGACCTTGTTCCTTTTGATCCCGAAATTGAGAAGACTTTGAAGCGAAAGGTAAGGGAGAAAAGGATGGCTGAACATAACGAGAGGAATTACCAACAAGAGTTGGATGAGGCTAAAGCTCAATTGAATACAAGTGAAAGAATACGTCTTGAGGAGCAAGCTGTTGCTCGGGCTGATCGAGAGAGAAATCAAGCTCAAATTGAGGAGCTTAGGGCGATGATTCTACAAACGCAATTAGATAAAAGCACTGGAAGTAAGAAAGCTAATTCAAATAGATCCATTAGAGTTGAATCATCCAATGATGATGATATGCCGGACCTAGAAGATATACCACCATTTAATCCTCAACCACATGTTGATCCTTACCCTCATGCTAGAGAGGTGAGAGTTGTTGATGTCGTGGCTGGACCACGAACCCTTGGGCAACGTATGGACCCAATTCAACAACCACGCCGTCTAGGTGTGAATCTTGGAGAGCAATATGATCATGACTTTGGGATGCGTCTACAAGTCATCACTATGATCCGCCAAAATCAGTTTGGTGGAAGGGAAACTGAATCTCCGCATCAACACTTGTAGAATTTTGAGATTCTCATGGAAACTTTGAAACCCCAAAGAGTTAACAACAACAACTACAAGCCGAGACCGTTCTTCTTCTCTTTGAAGGACAAAGCCTTAGCTTGGTATCAAGCTCTTCCGGCTGCAAAGCTCAACACATGGGAGGACTTTACTTCGGAGTTTCTCACTAAGTTCTTTCCGCCATCCAAAACGGAGGAATAGAGAGGTAAGATAAATGCTTTTTTCTATGAAACCTAACGAAAGTTTGTTTCAATCTTGGAAAAGGTTTCAGGATCTTCTATTGGATTGCCCACACCATGGCATTTTAAAATTGGAATTGTTGGAGATCTACTACAAGGGATTGGATGTGGAGACAAAATTCAAACTCCAATCTCTTTCTTGTGGTACATTCATGGACATGAGAGAAGATGACGCTTGAGACTTCATTGAGAAGCAAGCCCAAGTAATTGAGAAGTATTCCCATAGGTAGATGTATAATGGGAATCGGAATTTGGGAGACTCGGGAGCCAAATTGACTCAAGCTGCACAAACTCAAATATTTTCCCTCAACAATGAGATCAAGGAGCTGAAGGAAGTCATAAGATCCGGCCTTCAAAAGACGAAGGAGCAAGATTTTGGCTACCTAGGAAGGGATAATAATCAAGGCAATAAGAACAACTACCGGAACAATAATTAGAACAACAACAATAGGAACTCCAACAACAATTGGAGATCCAACAAACAAAATTCCGGTAATCCCTATTCAAATGCTGAAAATACACTAACATCTCCATCTTCTTCTACTCCTTTGAAAAGCCATGGCCAAACTTCAAATAATTAAAGTAAACCGGAGAAGGATAAGCGTGATGCTATGTTGGAGACAATTTTGGGAATGCTCCAAGGACTAGAGAATCATATCACTTTGGTTGATAAAGCACACAAAGCTTTAGAAAACCAAGTTTTCAGCAAGGTTGGAGAAGTTCCTAGAGACCAAGGGAAGCTTCCCGGAAAGACGGAGGACAATCCAAAAGGAAGGATAATGACTATTTACTACTAGAAGTGGTGTGACAACCACCGACCCGCAACCAAAGTTCGTCGAAGTCCCCGTTGAGGAAGAGAAAGAAAAGGAGAAGGAGAAGGAAGATGTTCAAATTCCTCCTCCAGCTTACAAACCCCCTCTACCGTTCCCGCAATCTAGTGCAAGAGCGCGTCTAGACAAGCAATTTGGTATGCCCGCTTACGGGAAGTTTTTAAAGGAGATCCTCTCTAACAAGAGGAAGCTGGAAGACTTTGGAGAAGTCAAGATGAGTTCCAAAACTTCGGAGCTCATCAAAACAATGACGGAGAAGATGCCTCCAAAACTGCGAGATCCGGGGTTATTTTGTATACCAATAGGAGTTGGAGAAATCACATACGATGCTCTTTGTGATTTAGGATACAAGCATAAGCATCATTCCACTTGCTTTGTGTAGGAAGGTCGGTTTAGGTGAACCTAAACCAGTGAAGATGACCTTGTACATGGCGGATCGATCCATAACTCGACCCGTGGGAATCATTTAAGACGTCTCGGTCAAGCTCAGTAAGTTCTATATCCCTATAGATTTTGTTGTGCTTGACATTCCTGTAGATTGTCCAGTCCTGATCATACTCGGGAGACCTTTTCTTGCAACTTCCAGCTGTATGGTAGATTGCAAGAATGCTAGGCTAGCTTTCGATATAGGAGAAGAGAAAGTTGAATTTGTTCTCTCAACTTTGGCAAAAGAGCCTGCACTTGGAGAAGATATGTTCAACATCTATGATGAAGAAGTATCTAGAGAGGAAGTAAGCTCGATCTTGTTTAAAGATCCATTGCAAAAGGTCATAACCATGAGCATCATGGAAAAAGGAGAAGAAGAGGATTGCAATGTTGAGGTTGATGCTTTGGAGGAGCTAGGAGAAGTGCAAACTAAAGAATTCGAAAAATTGTACGATAGCTCCGAAGACGTTAGAAACCACGGCCAATTGCTCTTTTCTACGGGCGTGGTTTCACCTATTCTAGCCGTGGAAAGTTATGTTGAGAGGAAAGATTTAATTCAAACCACATTCCACAGCCTCCCAAACACAAACCACGGCCGTGGAAGTAACAGTGACACCATGGTTTTGGAAAATGCTGACGACAACTCCGTTCTTTCTACAAACACTCATGATTCTTCCTCCAACACTTCCACACCCTTGGAGACTTCCAAGGAGACATCAGCCACATCTCAAGACACTCCAAAAGTATCAAAAACCTTGGAATTGAAACCACTTCCCACACATCTTAGGTATGCATTTCTTGGAACTAAATCTACGTTTCCCGTTATTGTTAGTTCCGATTTGAGTGAAGATGAACATGAGAAACTTATGGCTGTTTTGAGGAAACATAGGAAATCTCTAGGATATACCATAGAAGATCTTGTAGGAATTAAACCATCTTTATGTATGCACAAGATTCTAATGGAAGAGGATTATAAGCCTTCATGCCAACCTCAAAGACGGCTGAATCCGATCATGAAAGAGGTCGTGAAGAAGGAAATCCTTAAGTTACTTGACGCATGTATCATCTATCCTATCTCCGATAGCAAGTGGGTGAGCCCCGTTCAAGTGGTCCCGAAGAAGGGAGGAATGACCGTTGTGACCAACAAGAACAACGAACTCATTCCAACAAGAACGGTAACAGGATGGAGGGTGTGCATCGATTACCGCAAGCTGAACAATGCAACGAGGAAGGACCACTTACCGCTACCATTCATCGATCAAATGCTTGAGAGGTTAGCACAACATTCTTATTTTTGTTACTTTGACGGTTATAGTGGTTTTTTTCAAATCCCGATTCACCCGGATGATCAAGAGAAGACCACATTCACGTGCCCATGGTGTACGTTTGCTTATAGGAGGATGCCATTCGGACTTTGCAACGCTCAACCACCTTCCAAAGGTGCATGATGGCCATCTTCTCGGAATATATTGTGAAAATCATGGAGGTTTTTATGGACGACTTTTCAGTTTATGGTTCTTCATTTGACAATTGCCTTGCTAACCTTTCTCTTGTTTTGCAAAGATGTGAGGACACTAACCTTGTTCTAAATTGGGATAAGTTTTAATTCATGGTTAGAGAAGGCATTGTGTTAGGACATTTGATCTCCAATAGAGGGATCGAAGTTGACAAGGCTAAGATAGAGACTATAGAGAAGCTCCATCTTCGGTGAAAGGGATAAGAAGTTTCCTAGGACACGTAGGATTTTATAGGAGATTTATCAAAGACTTTTCGAAAATTTCTAAACCGCTAACTAATCTATTGATGAAGGATGTTATTTTTGAATTTTCGCAGGAATGTTTGGATGCTTTCTATAAGATTCGAGAAGCCCTCATCTCAGCCGCAATAATCCAACCTCCGGACTGGAATCTTCCATTCGAGGTAATGTGTGATGCAAGTGACGTAGCTGTTGGAGCGGTTCTTGGACAAAAGAAAGATGTCCGCACTCATACCATCTACTATGCTAGTAAGACGCTAGATGAAGCGCATCTCAACTACACCACGACAAAGAGGAATTTCTTACCGTTGTATATGCTTTTGAAAAATTTCGTTCTTATCTTGTAGGAGCGAAGGTGATTGTATACACGGACCATTCAACGATAAGGTATTTGCTCGCCAAGAAAGACGCGAAGCCAAGGCTGATTAGATAAATTCTTCTTCTCCAAGAATTCGATCTAGAGATTCGAGACAAGAAAGGGTCCGAAAATTCGGTTGCGGATCACTTAAGTCGTCTACCACACTACAAGTGACGACCTACCCATCGATGACTCCTTCCCGGATGAACAATTGCACATAATGGAGGAATGCATCGATATTATTTCTAGAGGTAACGAACCTTGGTTTGCTGATTTTGTAAATTATTTGGTTTGTCAGGAATTACCTCCCGGATTATCCTACGCACAAAGAAAGAAGTTCTGTAGGGATGTCCGCCAATACTATTGAAATGAACCTATACTCTTCAAGAGAGGTCCCGACGGCATCATTAGAAGATGTGTGCCGGAAGACAAAATGCAAAGTGTCATTCGTCATTGCCATTCACTTCCATGTGGAGGACACGCTAGTTCGCATAAAACTAGCACAAATGTATTGCAATCCGGATTCTTTTGGCCTACTTTATTTAAGGATGTGCAAACCTTTGTTGATTGCTGTGATGCTTGTCAAAGAACAAGAAATATCTTTAGGAGGAATGAAATGCCTCTCAATAACATTCAAGAGGTGGAGATCTTTGACGTTTGGGGAGTCAATTTCATGGGACCATTCCCATCATCTTGTAGAAACTAATACATACTTCTAGCTGTAAATTATGTTTCGAGATGGGTTGAAGCTATTTCCTCTCCAACTAACGATGCTATGGTGGTTGTCAAGTTCTTTAATAGAACTATTTTCCCAAGGTTTAGGACACCACAAACCATCATTAGTGACGGAGGTTCACACTTCATAGCCCGACGATTCGAAGCTCTACTAGCTAAGTATGGGGTGACTCACAAGATCGCCACACCCTATCATCCGCAAACAAGTAGACAAGTGGAGATTTCAAATAGAGAGATTACAAGAATCCTTGAGAAGACGGTGTCAAAAACAAGGAAGGATTGGTCATTGAAGCTGGATGACGTATTGTGGCGTATAGGACAACATACAAGACTCCCATCGGAATAACACGTTACAACCTTGTGTATGGGAAGTCTTGTCATCTCCCGGTAGAGCTGGAACATAAGGCGTATTAGGCCGTAAAGTGGTTGAACTTCAGCATGAAGGAAGTGGGCGAGAAGCGCCTCTTGGACCTTAACGAGCTAGAAGAACTCCGCTTGAACGCCTATGAGAACGCCAAGATTTACAAAGAAAGGACGAAACGTTGGCATGAGAAGCATATCATTCCAAAGGATCTCAAAGAAGGAGACCTTGTTCTCCTCTTTAATTCTAGACTTCGGCTCTTTCCAGGTAAGCTTAAGTCTCGTTGGACAGGACCTTATGTGATTAAATGTGTTTTTCCCCATGGTGCAGTAGAAGTATGGGGTGAGAAGTGCGGAAGTTTCAAGGTGAACAGTCAACGACTCAAGAAGTATTCACCGGAGCTCCAAGCTGGGGAAATCGCTCCGATTGTCCTCACTTAAACAAAGGAACGGTCTAGCTACGGACCCAAAACAAAGCGCTTCTTAGGAGGTAGCCCAAGGTATTGCACTCTTTCTTTTGTAATTGTTTATTTCTTAGATTAGATAAGAGTAGATGTTTTTGTTTGTTTTTCTTCGATACCTTTCGGTATGTTTGTGTCTTTGGATGTCAGGAATAAGGAATGAACAAAAGAAGAGAGGAAAAGCCAAAAAAAATGACAAAACTTGGATTTTTGGCGAAAACTGAGGATTCCAAGGCCAAAAAGGCAAAACCACGGCCGTGGTTTGCTTAATTAGGCCGTGGAAAACAAGGTCGTAGCTAAAGAAAATAAAAATGCCAAAATTCCACGGGTCCGTACAAAACCACGGCCGTGGAATACCACGGCCGTGGTTTATTTTCTTCGATAGCTAAAGAAAATAAAAATGCCAAAATTTGACGGCCACTACATAACTCCTCCTTCACAAAATCTCACACCTCTTCCCCAAACCACGCCCCAAACCACGCCGAACCACCCTCACTCTCGTGATTCTTCATCTGGTGACCGATTCGAACGATTGATCAACCTAAAGTGAAGCAAATCAGATCCTCTACAAGATCCCAACAACAAACTGGACAAACAATCGACAAACGGAAAGGAATTTGGATTTTCCCAAATCCAAACCCTAGGTTTTCTCTCTATCTCTTCTTGGTTGAATTTGTTCGTTTTCTTGCAAATTTCTAGGAGAACTGGACGAAATTGAACTTAGAAATAGGCTAGGGCTGTTGTTGTTGTTGAGTTTGCTGTGAATTTGCTGATTTTTTGTGTGAAGTCGACGAATTCCAAGGGTACCGTACAGTTCCACGGCCGTGGTTTCTGAAGAACAGGCCGTAGTTTTTGCTGATTTGTGAGAAAATGTTCGGAACTAGGAAATCCAACAGAATCAAGAAGTCAAAGGATGATGGGTCTTCTTCCCAACCCCCTTCTGTAGAACCAACAGTCCCTAGAGTCCCCAATATCCATAGCGATTATCTTAGAGCCATGGAAAAGATTTCCAAGCGGAATGTGATAGCTCCTAGGTTCATTGTCATGGAGGAGTTTCAAGAGCTGAATGTTGTTGATGATTTGACTTGGTTACTAGATAGGGCTGGCTTGATTGTATTCTCATCCATTAGGGAGGATGCATATGAGGAGATCACAAGGGAGTTTATTACTTCCTTTGAGCATGACGCCGTTAACCGAACGGTTTCATTTAGATTGATGGAGTGCAACTACAATTTCTCCATTGTGAAGTTTGGGACGATGTTTGGGTTCCATGAGACGTTCAATGGAACATTTCCTAGAGGAGTTAAGGCTAAGGAGTTTTGGAAAGAAATAGCTATGATAGTCGGGCATGAGGATCGTTGGCAACCGGCCGATGCAAAGGCCAAGCTCATCTACCATCTAGCTATTAAGATATCCAATAGGATCCTTTCAAAATGCCTAATCCCGAGGAACAAGACCCCTCAAAAGGTCAAGACCGATGAACTCTTCATCCTGTATTGCATGATTTCCGGTCACTCTCCGGATGGTGCAACCTTGCTCGCCTCCACCCTTAGTAAAGTGAAGAACAAATCAGCCGGAAATATAGGATATGGAGGCATGGTTACACATATTGCAAATCAGCTAGGAGTTGATTATTCTGCTTGTACGAGGGTAGCTGCTGCGAGACCTTTGGGTCTTAATGGTCTCTTGACTAGAGGACTTTTGTTTCCTCGCCACCGCAGTCCACCTACCGCAGCCATGCCTTGGGAGGATAGAGGTAGTAGAGGCATTCCATGGCTCCCGGAGTACTCTCTTAGGCTTAGTTGAGAGAACCGGAAGGAGACATTTGTTCCTATGCATGCTAACAGGTTAGGAGCTGATGACATGAATTATGTAACATCATATTCATCCATATTATAGAAGATTGTCTCAGTTTACCTTGCATTTAGAGAGATTTTGTGTGCCTTTTATGTTCTATTCAATCATTTGTCGGAAATAGAGGTCTACACGAGTTTTTGATGAATTATAGGTAAATGGAGTGGAATTGGAAGCAAAAGCGGAGCAAGGAGCATCTAAGGATGTTAAGGAAGCTAAAGGAGTCTTAAAGGGGTCATAAAGAGCTAAGGAATTGCAAAGGAGAAGCATAGAAGACGAGCCAAGAGAAGAGCACTTTCTGTTGAAGAAAATCGTGCCAAGATGCATATAAATCGGACGATTTTCTCCCCTAGAAATCGAACGGTTTTGTGTATAAATCGACTGGGTCGATTTCTTCTGTTTTTCGGCCAAATGAAAAGACGACACAAAGCCCAATTCTTTTGGGCTAGAGGAGAGTTTTGCCAAACGGCTCATCTGCAAGAAACTATAGAGGAGAACCCTAGGAACGAAAACGAGGAGGCCGCAGCGGGAAATCTTTACACGTTTACGAGAATTCGGAGATTCGTGGAGGAAGATTGAAGGACTCTTTGCCGGGAAGCTAATCTTGATTCTAGTTGTGAGATTTCTTTGTCCATTGAAGTGCTTGTTGTTTTTGAGCACGAATTCGAGTTACTTAAGAGATACATTGATTTGTTTTGACAATCGTTTACAGATTTGAAGGTTATTGGAATTTTTTATGCAAGATTCGGTTTCTTTGCGATATTTCTCTCAATATTTAATTTGATTCGATTTTGAAAATGGTTGGCTAAAACCTTTGTGATTCTGGGGAGAATAGTTGATGATTAAGGCTTAGATGATGATAGACTGAACTCATTCAAACATTAGGACCCTGAGAGTTTAGATTTTAGTTTTGCGACAACAGGAAAATCGGACTGTTCTTGAGTAAATCGGCCGATTTTCTTATGAACAACCCGATTTATTCCTCTGACGAACCTTAATTGAATCAATCTTTAACCAAAACTAATCCTTGCCTAAATTCCAACCTTGATTAACCTTTTTACCCTTTAATTGAATGTATGAAGACACTTCAAACCTGATTCTACATTTAATAGATTAAGATTTCAAGATTTGGGTAATAAAGAGACTCAACATCCTTTATTAAGATTTTAATTGTGCTTGCTATTCTTTACTTTGGAGAGTCATATCCTGGAGTTTTAGATAGTTAGTTTGAACATAATTCTTGTCTCTAGATCTTTCTATATTGCAGCCTCAACAACCCTTATAGAGAGAACCTTTAGATTAGTCATATAGGCTTCGAAACTTCACCGTGCGAGTCCTACCTTTGAACATGTAATCTTGGCAATATAAACTCTGTCCTATATCTATAGAAGTGTCTTGAATCGATAGCCGAAATCGGATACTTGAATCCTTGGAATCATTTCACTCTTATTTGATCACAAAAGCTTTTCGCACTTTTCGCTAGATAATTGAAATTGGATTTATTCTCATCAAATCCCTGAGTTCGACTCTGGAATTCTTACCTTACTACAGCCGATCCGTACACTGCGGGTTCGCTTTGCTTTGAGTTCTAGATATAAATTTAAGACTTTGATGCACACACCTTTCGGGGCGAACAAGTTTTTGGCGCCGTTGCCGGGGATTTGGTCTAGACCAAATCCGGTTTTCGGTTGTCTAGCTTGAGAGCTCTTGCTCTTGTGATTTGATTTGTCTACTTGAGTGATCTTTGCAGGTTCTTTAGGTATATGCGAAAGACTAGATCCACTAAAGATCTAGTTCCTTTCGATCCCGAATTGGAGAGAACTTTGAGGAGAAAGTTGAAGGAAAAGAAAATGGCCGAGAACGACGAGAGAAACTACCAAGCTGAACTGAACGAAGCTCAACGCCAACTCCAGTTGATTGAGAAAGCACGAAAAGATGCTGAAATGAGTCATCAATTTCAGATTGATGAACTAAGAGCTATGATGTTGGACATGAAGTTGGAGTTGAACGAATCCAGGAAGAAGAAGAAAATCAAGACACCAACTAAATCCATTCGAAATGACTGATCCGATGATGAAGAGATAGATCCGGACATGCCGGAACTTGAGGATATCGATCCACTACTTCGTCCTATTCGAAACACCCCAAAACCAAGGGTTGTTCCTCGCCTCCCAACTAGGAACGTGAGAGCTGTTAATAATGATGATAGACCCCGAACTTTGGGGCAACGGATGAACCCAATTCAGCAACCACGCCGTCTAGGTGTGGATTTCGGAGCTGAAGACATCCAAGAGTTTAGCTTCTCACCACAAGTCATCACCATGGTTCGCCAAAGTCAATATGGCGGAGCAAGTACTGAATCTTCACACCAGCACTTGCAGAATTTTGAGATTCTCATGGAGACTATGAAGCCGAAGAAGGCTACTACAAGCAATTACAAGATCAAACCGTTCTTCTTTTCTTTGAAGGACAAGGCTCTAGCTTGGTACCAAACACTTCCAACTGCAAAGCTAGCTACATGGGAGGAATTATCTTCGGAATTCCTCACCAAATTCTTTCCGCCATCCAAAACGGCGGAATTGAGAGGTAAAATAAATGCTTTTTCTATGAAACCTAATGAAAGCTTGTTTCAATCTTGGGAAAGGTTTCAAGATCTCTTGTTGGATTGCCCACACCATGGCATTTCCAAGCTGGAATTATTGGAGATCTACTACAAAGGATTGGATGTGGAAACACAATTCAACCTCCAATCCCTCTCTTGTGGCACATTCATGGACATGAGAGAGGATGATGCTTGGGACTTCATTGAGAAGCAAGCCCAAGTGATTGAGAAGTATTCCCACCGGAAGGTGGACTCAAATAGCCGGAATCAAAGCGATTCAGGAGCCAAGTTAAACCAAGCTGCTCAAACACAAATATTCTCCCTCAACAATGAGATCAAAGAGTTGAAGGAAGTGCTCAAAACAAGTCTTCAAAAGACTAAGGAGCAAGAAGCCAACTACATGGGGAGGGACAATAATCAAAGGAATGAGAACCGGAATTCCAATTGGAACAACAACAAGAATAACAACTGAAACTCCAATTGGAACAACAACAATAGGAATTCAAATAACAACAACTGGAGGTCCAATCAGCAAAATCCAGGTAATCCTTACTCTCATGCTGAAAAGGCTCTAACATCTCCATCTTCTTCTACTCCTTTAACAAGCCAGGGACAATCAAGCGGATCAAGCAAACCCGATCCCATGCTAGAGACGATCCTAGGCAAGCTACAAGGGCTAGAGAGTTATATAACTTTGGTTGACAAAGCTCACAAAGCTTTAGAAAACCAAGTATTCAACAAGGCCGGAGAAGTTCCAAGAGATCAAGGGAAACTTCCCGGAAAGACGGAAGATAACCCAAAGGGAAGGGTTATGGCAATAACTACTAGGAGTGGCAAAACGACTACCGATCCTCAACCTAAAGTAGTCGATACCACCACCAAAGAAGGAGATGCAAAAGAGAAGGAAGAAGTTTATGTTCCTCCTCCCGCTTACAAACCACCTCTACCTTTCCCTCAATCTAGAGCGCGTGCACGCCTAGACAAACATTTTGGTAAGTTTGTTGAACTTATGAGTAAGCTGCATATTAATATACCTTTTATGGATGCAATTTTAGGTATGCCGGCTTACGGGAAATTCCTCAAGGAGATCCTTTCTAACAAAAGGAAATTGGAAGACATAGGAGAAGTCAAGATGAGTATGGAGTCATCCGAACTCATCCAGACTAAGACGGAGAATATGCCACCCAAGCTCCACGATCCAGGATCTTTTTGCATACCCATCACTTTGGGAGAAGCTACCTATGATGCACTTTGTGACCTTGGAGCGAGTGTGAGTATCATACCTCTTTCTCTATGCAAAGCAGTTGGTCTAGGAGAGCCTAGACCGGTGAAGATCACACTCTACATGGCTGATCGTTCCACCACTAAGCCGGTGGGGATATTAGAAGACATTTCGGTAAAGCTCGGTAAGTTTTACATCCCAATAGATTTTGTCGTTCTTGACATCCCTGCAGATTATCCGGTCCCCATCATCCTTGGGAGACCATTCCTTGCAACATCCGGATGCATGGTAGACTGCAAGAATGGCCAGCTGTCATTCCATATTGGTGAAGAAAAGATAGAATTCATACTCTCTTCCTTAATCAAGGAGCCAGCCTTGAAAGACGATGCTTTTGAAATTTTTGATGAAGAAGAGTCTAGAGAAGTAGTAAGTTCAATCTTGATGAAAGACCCTCTTCAAAAGGTTATTAGTATGAGCATCATGGAGGAAGGAGTGGAACATGATTGCAACGAGGATGTGAAGGCATTAAATGATGTGGAGGAAGAACTAGGAACAAGAATTGAAGAACTAGAATTAACTCCGGAAACTGTAAAGAAAATTGACCTGCTTGAAATAAATCGTCCGATTTGTGAAAAGGCAATCCGATTTTTGTCAACAGAAAGAAAAATCGACCCGACTATACTAAATCGTCCGATTTGTGAAGAGGCAACCCGATTTTTTTCGACAGAAAGAAAAATCGTACCTCAGATCGACCGATTTATTTCAAGGGAGGTCGATCCAGTGGGAAAATTTCTGGATTCTCCAAACGTCTCCGCAGCTGCTCTCGAATCTAATGATGAAGTACTCCCACCTCTAGAGGCCTCTCCCACAACACTCGAAGGCCAAGATTCATCATCAATCAAGGTACCCCCATCATTAGAATTGAAACCACTCCCCACGCACTTAAGGTACGCATTCCTTGGCACTAATTCCACATATCCAGTCATAGTCAATGCGAATTTGAATGATGCTGAATTAGAGAAACTTATGCATGTTTTGAAACAACATAGAAGGACATTAGGCTATACTATTGATGATTTAGTAGGAATAAAGCCTTCTCTATGTATGCACAAAATTCTAATGGAAGAGGATTACAAACCTTCACGCCAACCTCAAAGACGGTTAAACCCGGCAATGAAAGAGGTCGTGAAGAAAGAAATCCTTAAGCTACTTGATGCAGGTATCATCTTCCCTATTTCTGATAGCAAATGGGTGAGTCCAGTACAAGTAGTACCCAAGAAAGGAGGCATTACCGTTGTTGCCAACAAGAACAACGAACTTATCCCCACACGGACAGTTACAGGGTGGCGAATGTGCATCGACTACCGCAAACTGAACGTGGCCACAAGGAAGGACCACTTCCCCCTTCCTTTTATCGATCAAATGTTGGAAAGGTTAGTCCAACATTCTCACTTTTGTTATCTAGATGGATATAGCGGTTTCTTTCAGATTCCAATTCATCCGGATGATCAAGAGAAGACGACTTTTACGTGCCCATGGGGTACGTTTGCTTATAGAAGGATGCCATTCGGCCTATGCAACGCTCCATCCACCTTCCAAAGGTGTATGATGGCAATCTTCTCCGAGTACGTAGAGAATATCATGGAAGTCTTCATGGACGATTTTTCGGTATATGGTTCTTCCTTTGATAACTGTCTCTATAACCTTTCACTAGTTCTTAAGAGGTGTGAGGACACTAACTTAGTCTTAAACTGGGAAAAGTGTCATTTCATGGTCACCGAAGGGATTGTGTTAGGTCATCTAGTATCACAAAGGGAATAGAAGTTGATAGAGCAAAGATAGAAACCATTGAGAAGTTACCTCCCCCTTCTTCGGTGAAAGGAATTAGAAGTTTCTTAGGGCATGCAGGCTTCTATAGGAGATTCATAAAGGATTTTTCTAAGATTTCAAAACCCTTGACTAATCTTTTGATGAAAGACGCAACTTTCGAATTTTCGAAAGATTGTTTAGATGCTTTTTGCAGGATCAAGGAAGCTTTGATTTCAGCACCAATCATTCAACCACCCGATTGGACTCTTCCTTTCGAGGTCATGTGCGACGTAAGCGACGTCGCTATAGGAGCCGTTCTTGGACAGAAGAAAGATGGTCGCACTCATGCAATCTACTATGCTAGCAAAACGCTAGACGAGGCTCAATATAATTATGCAACTACAGAAAAGGAACTTTTAGCCGTAGTATACGCTTTTGAGAAATTTCGTTCCTATCTTGTAGGTGCAAAGGTGATAGTCTATACGGACCATTCCGCAATCCGATACCTCTTCACGAAGAAGGATGCGAAGCCAAGGCTTCTAAGATGGATCTTACTCTTACAAGAGTTCGATTTAGAGATTTGAGATAAGAAAGGATCGGAAAACTCCGTTGCCGATCATCTTAGTCGTCTCCCACAACTCACCGGCGAGACGGACGAACTTCCCATAGACGACTCATTCCCTGACGAACAGCTACACGAGATTGAAGAGTATCTTCAACACATCTCACAAGGTAATGATCCATGGTTTGCTGACATTGTGAATTACCTTGTTTGTCAGGAGATTCCACCCGGACTTTCATATGCTCAAAAGAAGAAATTCTTTAGTGACGTCCGGCAGTTCTATTGGAACGAACCTCTTCTATTCAAAAGAGGTCCCGATGGCATTTACAGGAGATGTATCCCCGAAGATGAGGTGGATAGCGTCATCGCCATTGCCATTCTTTACCATGTGGCGGACATGCTAGTTCCCACAAGACTTGTGCTAAGGTACTTCGTTCCGGCTTCTATTGGCCTACACTTTTCAAAGATGTGCAAAAGTTTGTTGTTGCTTGTGATGCTTGTCAAAGGACAGGTAATATATCAAGGAGGAATGAGATGCCTCTCAACAACATACAAGAAGTAGAGATCTTTGATGTATGGGGCATCGATTTTATGGGACCTTTCCCATCTTCATGCGGCAACCAATATATACTTCTTGCCGTAGACTATGTCTCCAGATGGGTAGAGGCAATCGCTTCTCCTACTAATGATGCAATGGTAGTGGTGAAGTTCTTCAATAGAACGATCTTCCAAGGTTCGGAACTCCCCGAACCATCATTAGTGACGGAGGAACGCATTTCACAGCCCGTCGATTTGAGACTCTATTGTCTAAGTATGGGGTGACCCATAAGATAGCTACACCTTACCATCCGCAAACCAGCGGACAAGTCGAAATATCCAATAGAGAGATTAAGGGAATTTTAGAGAAAACCGTCTCTAAAACAAGAAAAGATTGGTCAATGAAGCTTGACGACGCACTATGGGCGTACAGGACGGCCTTCAAGACACCAATAGGTACGACTCCCTATAACCTTATCAATGGTAAATCCTGTCATCTTCCTGTAGAGCTAGAGCATAAAGCCTATTGGGCTATCAAGTGGCTCAATTTTGACATGAAAGAAGCCGGAGAGAAGCGGCTCTTAGACATCAATGAGCTAGATGAGATCCGGCTAAATGCGTATGAGAACGCAAAGATCTATAAGGAACGGACAAAGCGTTGGCATGATAAGCACATCATTCCAAAAGAATTGAAGGAGGGAGACCAAGTCCTTCTATTCAACTCAAGGCTTCGCCTATTTCCAAGTAAGCTTAAATCCCGTTGGACAGGACCTTATGTAATTAAACGAGTTTTCCCCCATGGTGCAGTTGAAGTATGGGGTGAACAAAGCGGAAGTTTCAAGGTTAATGGCCAACGGTTGAAGAAATACACACCGAAAGCTCCGGTCGAGGAGATAGCTCCTATCCTCCTCCATTGAACACAAACCATACACCGTCTAGCTAAAGACGATAAATTAAGCGCTTCTTGGGAGGCAACCCATGATAGTATAGTTTTTCATCCTTTCATCACTTAGTTAGAGTAGATTAGTTGTTTTGCTTCTTTGTTTTCGTTTTTATTTGTTCCTCGATGCACTCTTGGTTTGTCGTGTCATTAATCGCAGGAAATTAGGTTCAAACTGAGAGATCCATGGAGAAAGGGAGCACAAATCAGTTAAATCTTCACGATCCATGAAGAATAAGGAATGAAATCGAGATACACCAAGTTAATCGTCCGATTCAGGAGCAGAGCAAGTCGATTTTTGACAACAGGAAGAAAAATCGACCTGGAGATCGACCTGCCAAAGTAAATCGTCCGATTTTCTTTGTGTTCAGAGAAAAATCGAGTTACCCAAAGTAAATCGTCCGATTCAGAAGCAGAGTAAGGCGATTTTTGACAACAGGAAGAAAAATCGACCTGGAGATCGACCTGCCAAATTAAATCGTCCGATTTTCTTTGAATCCAGAGAAAAATCGCCACGACGATTAAATCGACCTTATAAATAGGCCGATTTTCTTCACAGTTTCTCGACCCTATATAAAGACTCAAACACTCGATCTTCCTCATTCCACAACCTACCACTCTCAATTTCCCCCTCTCAAGAACGCCGAAAATCGCCCATACCCTACAATCCTCATTCCTTAATCATTTTGAGTGGTTCTTGGCTCCAAACTGAAGCATTTTCAACAAGGAACAAGGATCTAGCAACAACAAGCACGGCAATCGACTCCTCCATAATAAATTCAGGTTTTTCTTTCCAAAACCTAAGTTTCTAATTCGAAATTGAAGTTTGCTTAGAAAGTGTTTGTTTGTTGGAATTGATTGAGGAATCTGCTTAGGAATCATTATAGGAGACTGTATGTGGTGATTGCTTGAACAGAACTTTACAGAATTGTGAGAATCATTGAAATCGACAGAAAAATCGACCTAGCCCAGAAAAATCGGACGATTTTTGTGAAGAACAGGCCGATTTTTTGACTCAGAATGGATCTTGTTAAGAGGATAACTAGAAACACGGGGAAGAAGAAGGGATCTTCTTCTAAAGCCCCTCCCCCACCTCCACCACCATCTCAAAATATCCCTAAGCTTCCCCCTCCCCTATCCAAGCACAAGAAACGTTATGAACGCATCATGGATCGCCCATTCACCCCTCCTCGCTACATAGTGCTAGATGACTTAGATTCATTGTTTGTTCGAGAGGATGTTGATATGATGCTTGACAAGGCTGGGCTGAGACAATTTGCTACAATTAGGGAGGATGCTTCTACCGAAATCACCCTAGAATTCCTTAGTACATTCGAGCATGATCCTAGGGAACGGATGGTCACCTTCCGCCTTATGAGCCAAAATCACACTATGACCATTGACACTTTTGGAGACTTGTTTGGCTTCTCTTATTCAGATGCAGTCACATTTGCTAGAGGTGTTAGTGCTAGTGACTTTTGGGAAGCTATTTCAGTGGGAGAATACGGGGGAGACAAATGGAGGCCCGGGAATTCCAAGGAGACTAGTATGTACAACCTCTCCTTCAAGGTAGTACATCGGATTCTTAGCGAGAGTTTATTTGCACGGACAGAGACTCCACAGAAGCTCAAGGCTGACGAGCTTTTCATTCTCTACTGCATGACATCCACCACCATTCCCGACATCTCTACCATGCTTGCGGACTATCTAGGAAAGATATCCAACAAAGCTAAGGGTGATATTTCTACTGGAGGTCTTGTCACTCATGTGGCTAAGACAATGGGATTAGACTTCTCCGGATGCACTCTAGCTGAGAGTGCCCTTCCATTAGGCTCACAACGGTTGGTTGTTCGACAGGTCTTGATTCCTCGAGGGAGAGGAACACTTCATGTAGCCATGCCATGGCACCGGGATCCGAAGAAGAAACCATCCGAGATCATATGGAAGTCCGAATACACTATTCGGAACAAGAGGAACTGGAAGGAGACATTTGAGTCGATGCTTGAGGAGTTCTCTCCTCCTACTTACTATGATGATGATGCAGGTGACTCTGAGGAGGAGGATGAGGATGGAGGATAGGGGACCATGCTCGAGTTTGAGAGTGATACTCATAGCGGACATGCTACGGATGCCATGGACACCGACACCCATGGTGCAGGACCTAGCCGGACTAGTAGAGGCGATGAGGAGACGGAGGATGACATGCAGCCACCTCGCCGCTCATTTGCACGTGCTCCAGGACATGGACGAGGACGTCACCCTCCCCGTCACTTTAGGGAGCTAGTCTCTAGCTTCCAGAGCCTCAGCACCGACTATCATGCTCTCCACACCGACTACGAGACCCTGAACACTCAGGTCAGGAACTACAGGCAGGAGACGGACGCTAGGCATTTATCCTACGATGGCCAGATGAGAGATTTATACTACCACCAGTTCGGCCACTTCTACGACCCTATTGCACCGATGTATCCTTATCCACCACCTCCACCACCGACAGAGGATTGAGCTGCCACTTCTTTTACATTGTAAGTATTTTTCTTCATCTCACGCTTGATTTACACATTGGGGACAATGTGGATGTCAAGTATGGGGTGGGGGTACTTACAATACCTTTTATTTCACCTTAGCACTTTATGAACTTTGCACTACTCTTGATCATTTGGCTTGTAATAACTCTTGCACTACTCACTTTCCACTATGACACTTGCATTCGCATGCTCTTTTTCAAATCCTATGAATTTTCAAAATTTTTGTGCTTCTTATGATGGAAATGACCTCTATGATGAGAAATGTGTATGTGAATAGGCAAAAAGATGCTTAGTTGTGTTGAGATGTTAATCATAGCATGAATGAGTTTACTTTTGTTACTTGAACGCATGAATAAGTTATATGATTTAGTTGTTTTGATAAGAGAATGAAATAATAGTCGGAGCTATATTGCAAGTTCTTTTACATCATATAAGGATGACTAAGGCAATTCACTTCTCTTCTTTTCTCATATCTTGATCATGCTAGCCCCTCAATGATATATGTAACCCTCCTTTTACCATCCGGGAATTAGGATAAGTGATAGAAAAAGGCATGTTTGATGTGGGAGGGCCAAGGAAAATGTATTAAAAGAAAATGCAGAAATTCATAAGTTTGGGGACGTTGAACATGAGGATGAGTAACTCGGCACCATTCACATAGCTGAGTGTTTGTGTCTTGCCAAAGTCCGATTGAACGACAAGTCCTAACGGGATATGGTATGTGCATCAAGGGTTTGAGGCATCTCGAAATTGAGAAACGCCGATCTCCTAGGCTTCGGTTTTTGTGCACCGCTGTCCATACTCTCAAAAAGTAAAGTATAATGAAAGCAAAGCTTTCTACATGCAAAGCATGTGCGGTGAAGAAAAATCTTGAAGGTATTATGTGTTCCTCTTTCCCGGATTAGCACCACAATTGCCAAAAAGAATTCCTTCCCTTAATACGTTTCTTGAACCTTTTCTTTGATTAGAAGACCTTGAGACTTTTATGCATGTGTTTAAGACTTCATGGCTTAGATTTGTTTGACTTTGATTACCTCCACACCTTTATCATGTCCTTTATTTGTGTTTTCAAGAAAGAAAAGGAAGTTAGTTCATCTTATAATTATCATTGATACATGCTTTGCCTTTTTATGCCTTGAAATATCACTTTGAGGGTGATCCAATAAGAAGAAGCACTACCAAAAGAAGAGTTTTTGAGTTTTCATACATATATAATCCATGACACCTTATATTCTAAATTTGAGTCTTGCTTAGGGACAAGCAAGGGGCAAGTATGGGGTATTTTGATGACATGAATTATGTATCATCATATTCATGCATATTATAGAAGATTGTCTCAGTTTACCTTGCATTTAGAGAGATTTTGTGTGCCTTTTATGTTCTATTCAATCATTTGTCGGAAATAGAGGTCTACACGAGTTTTTGATGAATTATAGGTAAATGGAGTGGAATTGGAAGCAAAAGCGGAGCAAGGAGCATCTAAGGATGTTAAGGAAGCTAAAGGAGTCTTAAAGGGGTCATAAAGAGCTAAGGAATTGCAAAGGAGAAGCATAGAAGACGAGCCAAGAGAAGAGCACTTTCTGTTGAAGAAAATCGTGCCAAGATGCATATAAATCGGACGATTTTCTCCCCTAGAAATCGAACGTTTTTGTGTATAAATCGACTGGGTCAATTTCTTCTGTTTTTCGGCCAAATGAAAAGACGACACAAAACCCAATTCTTTTGGGCTAGAGGAGAGTTTTGCCAAACGGCCCATCTGCAAGAAACTATAGAGGAGAACCCTAGGAACGAAAACGAGGAGGCCGCAGCGGGAAATCTTTACACGTTTACGAAAATTCGGAGATTCTTGGAGGAAGATTGAAGGACTCTTTGCCGGGAAGCTAATCTTGATTCTAGTTGTGAGATTTCTTTGTCCATTTAAGTGCTTGTTGTTTTTGAGCACGAATTCGAGTTACTTAAGAGATACATTGATTTGTTTTGACAATCGTTTACAAATTTGAAGGTTATTGGAATTTTTTATTCAAGATTCGGTTTCTTTGCGATATTTCTCTCAATATTTAATTTGATTCGATTTTGAAAATGGTTGGCTAAAACCTTTGTGATTCTGGGGAGAATAGTTGATGATTAAGGCTTAGATGATGATAGACTGAACTCATTCAAACATTAGGACCCTGAGAGTTTAGATTTTAGTTTTGCGACAACAGGAAAATCGGACTGTTCTTGAGTAAATCGGCCGATTTTCTTATGAACAGCCCGATTTATTCCTCCGACGAACCTTAATTGAATCAATCTTTAACCAAAACTAATCCTTGCCTAAATCCCAACCTTGATTAACCTTTTTACCCTTTAATTGAATGTATGAAGACACTTCAAACCTGATTCTACATTTAATAGATTAAGATTTCAAGAT
Organism: Fagopyrum homotropicum; assembly: GCA_033239125.1. Taxonomy (NCBI): domain Eukaryota; kingdom Viridiplantae; phylum Streptophyta; class Magnoliopsida; order Caryophyllales; family Polygonaceae; genus Fagopyrum; species Fagopyrum homotropicum. The sequence goes on from BSWB01000005.1 coordinate 103,247,030, forward strand.
TTGGGTAATAAAGAGACTCAACATCCTTTATTAAGATTTTAATTGTGCTTGCTATTCTTTACTTTGGAGAGTCATATCCTGGAGTTTTAGATAGTTAGTTTGAACATAATTCTTGTCTCTAGATCTTTCTATATTGCAGCCTCAACAACCCTTATAGAGAGAACCTTTAGATTAGTCATATAGGCTTCGGAACTTCACCGTACGAGTCCTACCTTTGAACATGTAATCTTGGCAATATAAACTCTGTCCTATATCTATAGAAGTGTCTTGAATCGATAGCCGTGTAACACCCCGAATCCGTGGGACTCGGGGCGCTACGGGTTGGGACCTCACAATGGGTCCCGACCCTTAGCTTGACAACAATTTCACCGGATCTTTCAACATGGCACAAATAAAGGCAAAACCGAAATTCCTTTTAATGCAAATGATAAGAAACCCGAAGGAAAACAACAAAAGACTTCAGCCGATAAACAACACCAAAGACCAAAACGCCATACACGCGGCATACCATCATAATAAACGCAGAATAAAACACAACCCGACTCCAACCAAAACCCACTCCTAAAATGTACGGAACCCCGGCTGCCCACTCTTCCGGATCTCTCGGCCACAGTCCTAACCTGCAAGGCAATCTACAACAATCGGTATAAAACCGTTAGCTAATATTCGAAGCATTAGAATCAAGGTGAAAGGCACAAACACAAGTAAAACAACATAACACACAATGTACACCAAATCACACAAGTCCAGTTTATTATCTTTTTATTATTAAGTCGTATCCCGTTCTAATTCAACTTCTTTTGTGACACGAGAATCTCCCGAAACTCGCCTCGGTCCCCACTTGCCGCATGGAACGGTGGATGCCTCCGACCGTCTAACCACACGGGCTAGTCGCCAAGAACCTCCTAACTCTACGCAAGAGCTAGACAAGTTGTCACCGCCCGTTATCATACACTTGGGCCAAAATAATATATAAAGGTCGGTAATCCTAATTCCGGTTTTATAAGTTATAATGAAAGCGATAAAACATACACCACCAAACACGCATCGAATCTAATACATAGAAATACGAGCTAAGTAAGTCCGGAGACTTACCTCGTCACGACACTCAACTCACAACACTCTCGCTTCCTTAGGGGAGGAAGCCCATAACCTGCTCACAAGAAGATAACTATATCAACAACAACCCACTCACAATAGAAGTCTTAGACTTCTATACAAATGATCTATGCAAGACCATTTGGCTCTCAATTCTAGGACCGTATCCTAGAATCCCTCATGCTCACATCACACTCAACACAAGCTAGAAGTCCTCAGACTTCTAAACCCTCGGATCTCGCAAGATCATACTCACAACACTACTAGGATAACATGTCTAGTCTCAACAATCTCAACAAGATCATACAATCATAATCTCAATCCTCATAAGCTTATAAGATCAACCCAAACACTCAACGTCTTATAACAATCGACAATCCTCAAAATTCACCTAAGGTCCAAACCACTACTTGGCATTCTCACTAGGTTATGCTAGGTCCATCTTAGCATGATACTAAAACTTAACATAACTAGATCGAGGGAAAAGAATACTCACACGACGTTAAAAGACGGAAGTCGTTCAACGGATGTCGACTTGGACTCGTTAGGCCTTTATCGGGGCGCTTCCGAACCTAGCACCAAACTAAACAAATTTAGCATAACGCTAAATTTGGACATACTACATAGAATATATAAACTATAAGAATAACCCCCGTAATTCAAATCCGAGTTAAAATCTTAAAAGAACTTTCCGGCAATATATACAATTTTAGAACTCGGTCATAACTCCCAATTAACTCTTCGGCCATAAATCCAACAAAGGCATAATATATATAGTATATATAAATAAGAATATAACTCAAGGTAAAATCCAAGTTTAAAACCCGTAAATACATTTTCCGGCAAATTATACAACTCTAGAAACTTGGGCCATTTTCCGTAATCAAAACCTTTGGGCCAAAAAATATGCAATTATCACAAGCAGAGGGTAAATTTGCAAACATACAAAAGTTGGGCCATAATCTGTAAAAGCAAAAGTATGGGTTCTTTTGTAATTACGTTAAATAAAAAGGGGGCCGATGCTAAAAGCGGAACAAGGGTTCTCTTTGAATTCACAAGGGCATCAACCGGCAGAGGGAAGAGCTGGAGGCGGCTGTGACGTGCTGGGACTCCGGCAGGCTGCGCAACGCAGGGGAGAGAAGCAATGGCGGAGGAGGGCTTCGCAGCAGGCGGCAGCACCTCGTCTCCGGCAGCGTTTGGCGGTAACAAGGTTTAACAACTGTCCCCTGTTTCCGGCGACAGAGGTGATTCGAGAGGCAAGCAGGCGACGGTACAGGGCAGCTCCGGGCTCCGACGGCGAAGGAAAAGGGGCTTCTTTCCTGGTGGCGGCGAGGGTGGCCTTCCGATGAGGGTTCGTCGGTTGCGATGCTGGCAGGGCCTCCCCAGATCCATGGGTTCCAAACGAGATTGCAGCGGAGAAAAGAGGCAAAGAGAGATGGTCGTGGAAGGCTTCACTCGTGTCTCCGGCTGTTGAAGGCGGATCCCTGATAGTGTGGCTTCTCCAGCGGCTGCACAAAGGTGAGAAGAGGCGGAAACAAATCAAGGGAGGGTTGGCGGTTCAGTGGTGGTTCGAAGGGGATAGGGGTGAGCTTTATCAAAGCAGATGGGAGTGTTGTACAGAGAAGGTTGCGTGAGGGAGTTGAAAGTATGCAGAGGGGGTAGAGTCTAACGAGGGGTCGGGCAAATTAGGTAGGGGTAGAGCTAGGTCATGTCACATGGTGATGCTAGACGGGCTGTACATGAGGTAAGTTGCACCCGGGAAATAAAATAACTCGATCGAAATTAATCGGAACGGGATTTTCGGATGGGAAATTACGGAAAAAAAACATGGATCAATTATATAAATAAACCCGCAAAAATATACTTTGAATACAAAAATTCATTCTCGCAATTTGTTTTACGAGATTATATAATAATTAAAACACGGGTAATAAAATATATCGATGTATATATATATACTCGTAGAATTTAATACGACGTAAAAATACTCGTACAAATATTTAAGGTATTAACATAGCGTTCAAATCCGGAAAAGAAAATGTCGCAAACGCCTAAAAATTTGGGGCGTTACATCAGTTCCCCCTAAAAACAAGTTTCGTCCCGAAACTTACCTCACGCCGAACTTCTCGGTCCCTTAAGGCCGAGGTATGAACTATCCCACTAAGAAAGCTAAAACCTTCTAATCTATATACACAACTACTCGAACCACCATCGCAAGATATATCAGGTCATATAACACATTCCTGCACACGACACAACTACTCACAACATCACACAAGCACGTAACTCAACTAGGGGGAAAACTAGGTCTAACCCGTCGATGCTATTGAGACTACTAGCCCAACGTAAAACTCAACCAAAGATACTCTCCTCCGTCTTCCTGGTGGCCTCATCGGTCCCTCATCTGCCACAAGATCATCATGATTGACGTCACACGTGTCGAATCATGCATGTACCCTCTCGATTGATATATATGAAATACCGGGTAAACACTCTCTACTCTTGGCGGCAACGCAAACTTATAAGACACTTCTCCAACTCGTGCTAAGATCTAAAAAAAGGTTAATATATAGGAACTCAACTTCCTTCTCGGTTTCGATGCAGTATCCCCATTATTTTCCCCTTGATTTCTCTATCAAAGAAGATCGAACTTCCAATTTACACTGTTAGCTTTGGTTCTTGTCAAACCAAACTTTAATGTTACGTTTCCTCAATAATGGTTGCACACTCCAAGTAAGGAAGGGAGTACTTTACTTCCCGCTACTTCTACTAACAAGGCATGTGTGTTGTTACTTCTCACTTTTACATTAGTACTTAACCCAAACCTTGCCTTAAAAAAAATCACTTGTAAAACACCAAATCCATCTTACCTCGAGGCAATGTCAACACGATTGCCCAACGACTCTTTTATTAATACTTAACAACTCTTATGACCCTTATCCATTTTCAAAACTCCTTTGTCTTCCAAAGTAGGTTAGCCATTGATGCTATTACTTTGGAGGATCTCTTCACAAATCCGGGAATGATCGGCACATTCAAATTTTAACTTCTTTCCCATCCTTCGGGGGTTGTCATCCCGAGACAACTTGTCATACAACTTCTCTTCTTCGAGAGTAGACCAAAATATCTTGTTCGGGGAATAGTAAGCCCATATGGAATCACTACAACTCGTAGTGACCAGGGTTTGTCCTAAAAGCCGTATTTGCAACATCTCAATCTCGAATTCTCAAACGGTGACAATCAAATCTTAGTTAATCTTAGAAGAACTATCGACCCTTGCAACTGATCGATCTTCCATTCATTGTTAAGGATACTTGTCCTTCATTGTTATCTTCTTCAGCTCACGGTAATCGATGTACACGAAAATAACCGTCTCACTTTTTGCAAACTGGTGTTCTCCATAACAACCTCGAATCAAGAGTTTAAGATATATTCCCATATAAACTTCAAATCAAGAGTTCAAGATAACATCTGGTGTTCTTTATGGCATTTCACTAATTCTTATGAAATCTTATCACTAAGTTCTTGCAATTGCTTCTTCACTTGTTTCCGCAACTCCTGTCTGTGCACAAGTGTTATTCCATACGGCGCCTTAGACATCGGAATTAAATCAAGCTCGACCTTAGTGGAAAAATCCACATTCTGACGTATTGGAATCCGTGATATCTCAGGGTTTTTTTTTTTTTTTTTTTTTTTTTTTTTTTTTTTTTTTTGTCGAATATCATAATAACCGACACAATCTTGTCTTATCACTTTACAAGTGGTCATAACACAATTGATCTACCTTGATCTATTGAGGTGACGTCTTTAAGACTCGTGTATTGTTCCATCTTCAACTATCAAGGGTCCTTCTCTCGAATCCGTACTGTTCCATCTTTTTCACCTGGAAGGCATGGTTGTAATAACCTTTTAAGAACTCGTACTTATGTGTTGCCACACCCGTCCTAATTGTAGGGCATAATCATGTCTTATAACAAATCGATATTATCTTCTTCGTTGTCCCGGACATCCCAACATATTGGGGGAGTTCTTTTGTATTCTACCTAAGTTTACACCATTCCTTCGAGTAGGTGTAGAACTTACTTCATTTTCTTATGCAATTGTCAAACCGACCGTAGAGGCTCTAACCTCAATCTTTCATGTACTTCTCCTACATCTCATATTGACAACAAACTTCAAAACTTCGGTCTTCTCTTACTCTTGTTGGTTACCTTATGTATCTCTTGGTATCCATGAACAGCTTCACAACCGTACTAGTATGCCTTCAGGCACAAATCCCAACCATAATCACAAAAAGATCCACTTATTACTCCACCAAGCATCAACATCGTAATTTCAAGCTTGAAGCGTTGCCCTAATCTAGGTCCTCCTTTTCACGCCATAGTCACCGTGTCTCTTACATGTGAGGTTGACGCCTCTATCTCATCTTTTGCTCGCGAAAACATACCCTCCATTTCATTAGCACAAACATACCATGCATCCTCAACATACCACACATCCTCTTTATGTATTCCCTATTTTGTACATCAACTATAGAAGACTCACCTTCCTCCTTATCCTTCCAATTTGCTTACCTTGATCCGTGTCATTTCTCCACATAACAATCCCCATGACCTAAGAAGGTCATACCAGATCATTACAATCCCTCCGCAACATACATTATCATCACTTGTTAGAATCGATAAGATGTTACTTGATTAAAATGTTTATGCTTCCGTTAATGCACCTCCTATTACTGACATTCAACCACCACGAATGTTCACTTCTTGTTCCCCTTCTTCATGATCTCACATCCTGGGTTACTCTTCCCTTCTACAGTCACCAGTATATAACCCGCACTTGTGCACCCTCCGTGGTCACCGATTAACTCATTGAAAACCCTCTCTAAGGTCAACGACTTACCCTCTTACCATACTTCCATGTTACCATACTCCTGAAGGATACTGTCTCGGGGTACTCTGTCTTAAACTTCATTAGCTCATTTTACTCTACTTCCCACTCCGTTAGCTCCTATTAAGCTCCCCTCTTCCTTCCGCTTCTGTAAGATAACTATACCTCCCCAACTCTTTCATGTCATATGACCCAACTTCATAAGCTTAACTGATCTTCATAGTATCTTGTAAATGCATCTTCCCCACACCTCTATCGTTAGTAACTACTCTCTCTTCTCTTGGTTGGTAACTTGAGTCTTTTAATCAAAACTCCTTGTTTTATCTTTCATCTTCTGAAGATCGTCATCTACACACACTTCCTCCTTCTTGGCGTTTCTTAGTCTTATTATTATAACGGAAATTAGTCAACTCCACGTGAAACCCCACCATTCCCTTCTTCTCATAACTCTAGTAATGTTTTAACTTTACTTTTTGGTACCTCGTAAGCTTAACTTACGGTATTTTAAATCCTTCTCACATGTTTCGTTCACTTCTCTCATCTTAACTCCAATGGTTGGAAACGTCTAATGAAAGCTTTGCATCTTAATGGAACACCACCTTAACCTTGTTAGAATGTATCTCTCTCCTTCTAGATTCGTATCTTTAGTTGTCTACGCATCTTCTAGAAGAACTTAAATTCGTTATCTACATTGGTCTTGTTGTCTTTAAATCATCGTTCCTTTGGAACCACTTCCGCACATTAATGTTACTCCTTTTTCTTGTATGTTCTTCATCTCGATTTCTCTTAAGTTGCCGCGAATTTTCCTTCCACTTGTTCGTTCTTTGGTTATGTCATCTCTACTCCTCCTCTTCGACATCCTCTTAAAGGAGTACAAGAACTCCAAGGTGTTCGCCCGAACGTAACTCTCAACTCGATACTTGAGCATATTCGTCCTTGTATGTACACTATCTTATGTAAAACGACGTCGTCCAAGGGCGATGATATCGTAATAGCATCTCAACTAAAAGGTCTTGTATCTCCATATGCTACTATATATAATAGGAATACGTATCCATAACTATATAAGTCCTAAGTCCATATTACTACTAATATCACGCATTCGGCATTCCATTACAACAATACAAGGTCCAAAACATATAATCGTTCACATATACAACTATACACATAAATCATGTCCATCATGCAAAAACAATCCACATACAATAATAGTCCATAAAATATCCTAAGTCCACGATACATATCTACATATATACATATATACTAAAAATCTAATAAACTTTGCTGCCGAGATCCGCGGAAGGAGTGGTGGTCCGTACATTCTACCCCGACTCATGCATGTGATTTTGAAAACGAAAACTCAGAACCCGCGGGTTCTTTTTATTCCTTATTCGGCCTTTAGAAAATTGCGAGTGCCATTGTTGTCAACCTAGGGCTCTGATACCACTTTTGTAACACCCCGAATCCGTGGGACTCGGGGCGCTACGGGTTGGGACCTCACAATGGGTCCCGACCCTTAGCTTGACAACAATTTCACCGGATCTTTCAACATGGCACAAATAAAGGCAAAACCGAAATTCCTTTTAATGCAAATGATAAGAAACCCGAAGGAAAACAACAAAAGACTTCAGCCGATAAACAACACCAAAGACCAAAACGCCATACACGCGGCATACCAACATAATAAACGCAGAATAAAACACAACCCGACTCCAACCAAAACCCACTCCTAAAATGTACGGAACCCCGGCTGCCCACTCTTCCGGATCTCTCGGCCGCAATCCTAACCTGCAAGGCAATCTACAACAATCGGTATAAAACCGTTAGCTAATATTCGAAGCATTAGAATCAAGGTGAAAGGCACAAACACAAGTAAAACAACATAACACACAATGTACACCAAATCACACAAGTCCAGTTTATTATATTTTTATTATTAAGTCGTATCCCGTTCTAATTCAACTTCTTTTGTGACACGAGAATCTCCCGAAACTCGCCTCGGTCCCCACTTACCGCATGGAACGGTGGATGCCTCCGACCGTCTAACCACACGGGCTAGTCGCCAAGAACCTCCTAACTCTACGCAAGAGCTAGACAAGTTGTCACCGCCCGTTATCATACACTTGGGCCAAAATAATATATAAAGGTCGGTAATCCTAATTCCGGTTTTATAAGTTATAATGGAAGCGATAAAACATACACCACCAAACACGCATCGAATCTAATACATAGAATACGAGCTAAGTAAGTCCGGAGACTTACCTCGTCACCAAACTCAACTCACAACACTCTCGCTTCCTTAGGGGAGGAAGCCCATAACCTGCTCACAAGAAGATAACTATATCAACAACAACCCACTCACAATAGAAGTCTTAGACTTCTATACAAATGATCTATGCAAGACCATTTGGCTCTCAATTCTAGGACCGTATCCTAGAATCCCTCATGCTCACATCACACTCAACACAAGCTAGAAGTCCTCAGACTTCTAAACCCTCGGATCTCGCAAGATCATACTCACAACACTACTAGGATAACATGTCTAGTCTCAACAATCTCAACAAGATCATACAATCATAATCTCAATCCTCATAAGCTTATAAGATCAACCCAAACACTCAACGTCTTATAACAATCGACAATCCTCAAAATTCACCTAAGGTCCAAACCACTACTTGGCATTCTCACTAGGTTATGCTAGGTCCATCTTAGCATGATACTAAAACTTAACATAACTAGATCGAGGGAAAAGAATACTCACACGACGTTAAAAGACGGAAGTCGTTCAACGGATGTCGACTTGGACTCGTTAGGCCTTTATCGGGGCGCTTCCGAACCTAGCACCAAACTAAACAAATTTAGCATAACGCTAAATTTGGACATACTACATAGAATATATAAACTATAAGAATAACCCCCGTAATTCAAATCCGAGTTAAAATCTTAAAAGAACTTTCCGGCAATATATACAATTTTAGAACTCGGTCATAACTCCCAATTAACTCTTCGGCCATAAATCCAACAAAGGCATAATATATATAGTATATATAAATAAGAATATAACTCAAGGTAAAATCCAAGTTTAAAACCCGTAAATACATTTTCCGGCAAATTATACAACTCTAGAAACTTGGGCCATTTTCCGTAATCAAAACCTTTGGCCCAAAAAATATGCAATTATCACAAGCAGAGGGTAAATTTGCAAACATACAAAAGTTGGGCCATAATCTGTAAAAGCAAAAGTATGGGTTCTTTTGTAATTACGTTAAATAAAAAGGGGGCCGATGGTAAAAGCGGAACAAGGGTTCTCTTTGAATTCACAAGGGCATCAACCGGCAGAGGGAAGAGCTGGAGGCGGCTGTGACGTGCTGGGACTCTGGCAGGCTGTGCAACGCAGGGGAGAGAAGCAATGGCGGAGGAGGGCTTCGCAGCAGGCGGCAGCACCTCGTCTCCGGCAGCGTTTGGCGGTAACAAGGTTTAACAACTGTCCCCTGTTTCCGGCGACAGAGGTGATTTGAGAGGCAAGCAGGCGACGGTACAGGGCAGCTCCGGGCTCCGACGGCGAAGGAAAAGGGGCTTCTTTCCTGGTGGCGGCGAGGGTGGCCTTCCGATGAGGGTTCGTCGGTTGCGATGCTGGCAGGGCCTCCCCAGATCCATGGGTTCCAAACGAGATTACAGCGGAGAAAAGAGGCAAAGAGAGATGGTGGTGGAAGGCTTCACTCGTGTCTTCGGCTGTTGAAGGCGGATCCCTGATAGTGTGACTTCTCCGGCGGCTGCACAAAGGTGAGAAGAGGCGGAAACAAACCAAGGGAGGGTTGGCGGTTCAGTGGTGGTTCGAAGGGGATAGGGGTGAGCTTTATCAAAGCAGATGGGAGTGTTGTACAGAGAAGGTTGCGTGAGGGAGTTGAAAGTATGCAGAGGGGGTAGAGTCTAACGAGGGGTCGGGCAAATTAGGTAGGGGTAGAGCTAGGTCATGTCACATGGTGATGCTAGACGGGCTGTACATGAGGTAAGTTGCACCCGGGAAATAAAATAACTCGATCGAAATTAATCGGAACGGGATTTTCGGATGGGAAAATACGGAAAAAATAACATGGATCAATTATATAAATAAACCCGCAAAAATATACTTTGAATACAAAAATTCATTCTCGCAATTTGTTTTACGAGATTATATAATAATTAAAACACGGGTAATAAAATATATCGATGTATATATATATACTCGTAGAATTTAATACGACGTAAAAATACTCGTACAAATATTTAAGGTATTAACATAGCGTTCAAATCCGGAAAAGAAAATGTCGCAAACGCCTAAAAATTTGGGGCGTTACAAGCCGAAATCGGATACTTGAATCCTTGGAATCATTTCACTCTTATTTGATCACAAAAGCTTTCCGCACTTTTCGCTAGATAATTGAAATTGGATTTATTCTCATCAAATCCCTGAGTTCGACTCTGAAATTCTTACCTTACTACAGCCGATCCGTACACTGCGGGTTCGCTTTGCTTTGAGTTCTAGATATAAATTTAAGACTTTGATGCACACACCTTTCGGGGCGAACAGGAGCTCCTCCTTATGTTCCCGATGAGGTTCCAGTTGCATCTACAGTTGATGAGGATGAGGGGACAGGAGGAGGTGACTATCTGGATGCAGGAGGGGAGAAGTAGGACTTTGGATCATTCCCGGAGCAGACAACGGACATCCCGGAGCCAGCTTGGAGGCCCACTTACCAGGCGAGGCCTTCTGCTTCTTCCTCTTCCCGCCGAGCTAGTGTTAGTGAGTGCCCCAGATGGATGGAGAGTGCGCCGGATTGGTACGGCCAACAGTCGGCTTGGATGGGAGCTCCACCACCATTGACTCAACAACCTCCTACATGGTACTAGTAGTCGCCAACATGGGCACAACAACCTCCTTCTTGGTATGGACAACAACCGGCATGGGCGGGTGATCTTTCTAGGAGGGTGGACGACTTAGAGAGCCGCCAGGGGGAGCATGATGTAGAGAGGCAAGAGAACGCAAGGATCCTCCGTGATGTCTATCGCCAGCAGTTTGGGCGACCTTTCAGCTCCGACTTCTTTCCTTACCCACCTCCACCGCCTCCACAGTGATTGATGATGGATATTTCGAGCCACTCCACCGCCTTAGTGAGTTTTCTTTGCTTCTTTTTCTTTTCTTTATTTTTCGTAAACATTGAGGACAATGTGTATGTTAAGTATGGGGTGGGGTGTGACTCTCGTTTGTATTAACTCGATACACTTGCTTGCTTTAATTCCATGAACACTTGCACTTTTCTTTTATTGTCACACGTTTCTTTATTGCATTGCATTAAAAAGCTTTGAAAAACCCATAAAAACTTTGAAAATTTTTGAAAATTATTGTGCTTCTAGGATTGGAGATGAATTCTATGATGAATCTACTTGTGGAATGAATTTTTGATGACATTTGTATGTTTGAATTGAATTATGAATTGTGAAGAAATTGAGTATGTTGTTTAACCTTTCTTGCAAGCTTCATAATGTGAGAGTTTTATCTAAATCATATTGAGGAATAGAGATTGAAATCACAATATACGTTCTTGCTCTTCTTTATGAGATGATTAAGGCACTTCAATTTTTCTTGCTTCTTTCCTTAATCACTTAGCCCCTCAATGAAAATAATTGCCTCCTTTACCTATCCGGGAATTAGGGAGAGTTGATTTTGGCATGTTTGATGTGGGAGGGCCATGAAAGAAATTTGTGAATTCAAAGTATAGAAAAATAGGTTTGGGGAAGTCAATCATGATGATGAGTAACTCGGCACCATTCACATAGCCGGGTGTTTGTGTCTTGCCAAAGTCGGATTGAGCGATATTCCTAACAGATTTTGGTATGTGCATCAAGGGTTTGAGGCATCTCGAAATTGAGAAACGCCAATCTCCTAGGCTTCGGTTTTTGTGCACCGCTGTCCATATTTCTAAAAAGTAAAGTCGAAAAATTTTGTGTTAAAATAAAGAGCAAAGCTCTAATTGGTGGCTGGTTCAAATTGTAGAAAAAGTTTGTGTTGTTCCTCCTTCCTAGATTTATACACCACATTCCCTTATAAGTTTCCCACCTATTCATATTCTTGACCTTACTTGAAAGTCCTTGAGATCATGAGAATGATGTTTTGACTTGTGATCTAAATTGAAGTTTCACATGTTTGATTTTGACAATGCTTGAAGTTTATGCAATTTAGGATATTCCCTTTGCTTTACATACTTTGATTTATGTATATGGATGTTTTTAAGGAAGTATGAAAAAATATTTGAGAGTGATCTATTGATTAGAAGCACAATACCAAAAAGATTGTTTTTACCTTGTTTTGCATTCATATTTCATCATACATTGTATTCTAAGCTTTTGAAATCCTTGCTTGGGGACAAGCAAGCGACAAGTATGGGGTATTTTGATAGCATGAAATATGACCATATTTTAGGCACTTGTTTTGATTGTTTTTCCCTCTTTAGTTGTGTACATGGATAAGAGTTTGAAGCATTTATGAGCATATTTCCCTTTTTTGTCGATATAGAGATCTACACAAGCTTTGTTATATTTTTAGGTGAATAAAGGCTTGGATTGGAGCATACATGAGAGGGTAAGAGTATTTGATCATGCTAGGCATCAAGAGGATGCATTGGAGAAGCTAAGGAAGGAGCATGATTAGAGAACTTTACGAAACAAAGGCTTTTACAAAGGAATTTGACAAATCACGGCCAAACCAAGAGAACCACGACCGTGGTTTTAGCATTGAGGGCGTGGAAAGTCATGTCGAGAGCAACAGAGAGTTTCCACAACCAAAACCACGACCGTGGAAGTTTACAGTAGACCGTGATTCTTATAACGGTTGCCACATGTTACATTTTCCACGTCAGTGACGGTTATTGGGCTTTTGGTAACCCTACTTTTTCCCTATAAGAAGGTTGAAGAAAGGAGAAATTAGGGGACTCACATTGACGCTGCATATGCTACATTTCTTAAGAGATTATTCAAGAAGATTTCATCGCGCACAGGGAAGATCCCGAGAAGGACGCATTGTGAGATTGCATACTTAGGAAGATTTTAGGGTTTACATTCGAAGGCGGATTGACATCCCGTTATTCATTGTTCCTATAGATTGCTGTGAGGATTTCTGTTCCCTATTCCACTTTCATTGAGCACATATACTCGTTGTTTGTTTTTGAGATTGACTATTTGGTTATTATTGAGTTTTCGAGGTTTTACCCTTTTTCTCTTTTAAACTTGATTTTTGATTCAATGACAATGATTGTTGGCTAAAACCCTTTAGCAGTTCTAAGGTGAAGGGTTGATAGTTGTGGCTTAGATAATGATAGATTGAACGTAAATAGATTGGACCCTGAGAGTTGTGAGAAACCTCGTCGTCGACATTTTCCACGACCTGTTCTTGAGTTCCACGGCCATGGTTCTTCAAGATCCAGCCGTGGTTTCCTCTGTCGTTCGTCCTTTGCTTTTGCTTTGATCCAAAGTTAAAGATATGCTTTAAACTAGCCTTGACTTGCCTTTTTCTAGGTAGTAGTGAGACTCAACATCCTCTATTCCGGTTTTGAGTGTCACAACCTTAACCGTTTTGGCTTATCTTTGATTCCTTGGGTTTGAGCATGGGTATTTGAGAGTAATTATTATCCTTTGATCCTTTCTATACTACGACCTCAACAACCTTTATAGAGAGAGTCCTTGGGTGAGACATATAGGATTTTGGAACTTCGCCGTACATTACCTTACCTTAGATATACCTTTGCAATCCCGACTCTGTCCTTACATCTATAGAATATCTTGAATCGATTGCCACAATTGGATACTTGGATCTTTAGGATTGCTGTTTTCCCAATATTATTTGCAAAGCTTCTACATTACTTGCTTGACAATTTGTGAACTGAATTTGTTCCCCCCAAATCCCTGAGTTCGATACTCTGGAACTCTTGCTTTACTACGCCGATCCGTACACTGCGGGTTCACTTTGCTTTAATTTCAGTTTTATAAATTTAATGCTTATTTGCACGCACACTTTCGAGCGAACAACCTACTAGGCTCTTTTTGGTTTTTGTTAAAGAAACTATACCCCATATTATTTTACCACTTTCATTTAATGGTAGGTAAAAATAATTAACCCTTCTATTAAAAAAGAAAGAATAATTGATATTTGTTATGTAAGTTTTAATTTTTAATTACTGAATTTGTTTTTTATTTTATTTTATTTTTTTGTCGTTTTATTTCTATATTATTTTTTTTATTTTTTGGAATAAATTTATCATACCAGAAATTTTATCATACTAGAATTTTTATCATACTAGAAATTTTATCATACCAGAAATTTATCGTACCATAAATTTATCATAACAGAAAGTTTTTCATACCAGAATTTTATCATACCAGAAATTTTATTATACCGAAAATTTTATCATACCAGATATTTATCATACCGGAAATTTATCATACTAGAAATTTTATCATAAGTTTTTGGTATGAAATTCATACCAGAAACTCATATCAGAATTTTTTTGTTTTCTTTTTGTCCTTTTTTATTTTTTATAATTTACATACCGGAAATCTAAATAAAGTATATCAACAGCTGAATGAAGATTCAATATCATTGGCGGCATACTAGAAAATTTTCTGATATGATTCATACTAGAAAATTGTCTGGTATGATTCATAGAAGAAAATAAAACGCTCTCCAGTCTCTGCTCAAATGTTGTTGATGAATTGATTTTTGACATAAACGTCAGAGGGAGCTGAAGATGAGATGTTGTTTGAGGCTTCTCCGGTTTCCATTGACATAGCTTCCTTCACTACCGGAACTTCAATATCCTCTTCTTCTAAGATTTGGAATTGATAAAGGCCCATTAATTATAGGCCATATCCAATTGCCAGTAAAGCAAAACTAAAGGAAAACTAAAGACTTACTATTGCTAATTCAACAAAAACAATGCCATACAAGTTCAATCAAACTTTGACCTTCAGCTTTAACCGCTCAGTGGTAGAAGATTGGAAAGGGCCGATCCGTGCATTTCATACCAAAATAGTATCACAAACTAAAGTAAAAAAGATGGAAGAAAATCAATCCCATAATCAAATTAGCGTTAGAAGGGCGTGAACACATAACAAGTCTTGAGAATATCATAACCAACACAAAAGGATACACCAATGTGAAATCTTAGTGGGATCACTATACAAAGCATTAGTCTGCAGGCTGCAGTTATTATGACAAAAAGACATTTGCTGCACTTGATGCCAAAATAGCAAAGTTTAACTTACTCGTCCATTTAATTCTATATTCAACCAAAAGGTGAAAACACCATAAATCCTAACAGCATGATCCATTTAACATACTGATTAAAGCTTCACTACCATAGGCACATTACATAGTTTTTTTTAACTACAAATTTCTTTATGACAAAATCCACTATCTAACCTACTAGAGTCGTTGAAGTATGCAGGGACCGTCACCACTACAAGCTAGGCATTGTTGTTTGTATACCAGAAATCTTAAATTTGTATACCAGAAATCTTGATTTTGTATACCAAAAGGCAGAATAATGGCTTTAATGTACTTGTTTTCATGGCTAGACGAGCTCAATCTCAGTTGTAAACTCATGAGCACCTTGCAATGATCCTTGATGAGCTCTTTTGATAGACACCACCAGTCCACCAGGAAGAGTACCCTTGTATACCTACAGTTCTAGAATTCTAAATTTAAACTGCTCATAGTGTTCTTCAAATTGCAGAAAATTAATTTGTGCTATAAAATTTACAAAGAGAAGTCAGTTTTTAGCTTACCTAGCCATACCCTCCACGTCCAATCTCAGATAAAGCCAGGACTTCCAACTTCCTCGACATCCATCTCTTTTGAGGGTACTGCATATTCTTTGAATGATCTGGGTTCGCTCTCATTTGTAGAGTTGAGAGGATTTGTTTCATTCCGTGATTGTTGTTTCATCATCCTAGATAAAGCCTCCGGAGAAGCCCTTCAACTGCCTTCGCCGTCGGAGCCCTGTGCAGTCCTTTCACCGCCGGAGAATCCCTTCCTCTGCTCTCACCTCGTGGAACACCACTTCTAGACTCTTCATCTCCTACCTCTTGACCCCTTGTCAACAAGCCAGATCTAGACCTGGCCAGATTAAGCTTACATTTTGAAGGAATTTGCAATATAGAGAGGAAATTAGGATTATAATAGAAGAGAACTTGAGTACCTGGAACGTTGAGCTTGATGCCGGATGCGTCTTTGATACATAAATCAGATGGGAGAAGCGGCAGTAGCGAGAAGCGAGAAAGGTTAAACCTAATGGTGAAGAGTTGGGGTATATTACCTAACGAAAAAGAAAAAAGCCTAGTTACTAGAACAAAAATTAAAAAAAGCCTAGTTACCAAAATCATTCATTTTAAAAATTAGTTAAACAAGTATTCAATTTTATTAACGTAGCTCGATAATGTTGTGATTTGGCATAACACTTGAATATGAAAAATGATAACACCCATTTAACCATTTTTTTATCCACTGTCATTCTTATCTATCTTTGAGAATTTAATGTAGATTTCATTGTATATCGGTATATTTCCCATCCATTTTGTGTTTTTGGAGATGTACTCGTGCTTTATCGATAATGAATTCTTGTTTCACACTAAGGATTATCATTTGATCAAGGAAGTCGAGGTCATGAATGAAATGTTTGAGTTTCGAGAGTGAAGAAATGAAGACTGTTCGAGGAAAACTCATCAAGTCGGTCGATTTAGCCCAAGAAATCAGTCGATCTAGACTTTCATGTCAACTACAAAGTTGTAGAGTTTGGAAATACCTTTGAAAGTAGTACTCGTGTTTTTTCTAGTCTAACCACAACAATGGGAATCCAGTTTTTCTGAAGTGTTGCAATGTTGTCCAATGTTGATTTTAAGAAGAGATCGAGCGATCAGAACCTCGTGATCGAACGACTAGGACCTAGTGATCGATCGACCGGTCTTCCAACTCACAACTATTGTCCTACTCTTCGAGACGATGTGACCATTTATGGTGGTCATTCGACCGGGCCCGCCGACCGCCAACTGATCCCGCAATATTTCGCTTTTTGACGGTTATCTTTTATCTTCTATCTCTTTTATTTTAGGCTATCTTTTAGCCACCCTATTTTAAAGTTTTTATCTTTTAGCAAGCCTATATGGGCAATTCTATCTCTTAGTTATAAGATAGAATTTGGTAGATTTAGATTAGATTTGCAAACCCTAGGAGAATTAGGTTAGAAGCTCTTCTATAAATAATATTATTAAACCATTATGTTTTTCATCCAATTTGAGATCTAATTTTTACGTTTCATTCTGAAGCTTTACTAGTAGCATATAAGAAGGTTGGTCCTCAATGGTTGGCTGACTTGTCTGTTGTTGCTCCGACTTGTCTTGTTTTTGATTTATTAAAGGAAGAGGTTTTTGTAAGTATGTCTTTTCAAAATCTGGATATTTTAGGGTTTGGAGAGCCCAACTTGCATTAATAATCCTATGACATTTGTGATTCTCATTATCATACGTCTTTAGGCGTTTTGGTAGTTTAAGGTTTTTCTATGCAAAATGCGTGAGTCAAGCATAAGACCACTCTATAGTTAATTCTTCCAAGTCTTTATGGCAAAATGCGAGAGCCGAGTCACTCATACCTTTCATATTTTACAAAATGCAAGAGCCAAGTAGAATTGTCTTCCTCATAACATGACTATAAAAATGATTGTTTTATAAATTTTGAGTATTTATTATGTATTGTTGTGATAAACAAATTTTTGGATGCCTTTTTAAATCACCTATGTGAGTGTTTCGTTTATTAATTGTTCATAAATGGATCAAACTACAAATATATTTTCCTCTCCCCTCAATCCTCGTTGATCTGCCACTGGTCTACCTGACTGTCATGCCTTGGTCGGTCGATTTGCACTTGTTGGCCAAGCCATAAATACTTCCATAATGTCCTCGATCATATATGAGAAGATTACCATCATGCATCTTTGGAATGTAGCGGGAGCATTGCCCAGGCCGAAGGGCATCCTTCTATATGCAATTGTTCCGTAAGGGCATGTGAACGTGGTCTTCTCCTGGTCGTCAGGGTGGATGAGAATCTGAAAGAAACCACTATAATGTCAAGCCAATATAAATGAGATTATTTGGCTAACCTTTCCATCATCTGATCAATGAATGGAAGCGGGAAGTGGTCTTTCCGTGATGCTTTATTCAAACATCGATAATCAATGTAAATCCTCCATCCAGTGACGATCCTTTGTGGGATTAGTTTGTCTTTGTCATTCATTGTTTGTGCAACACCCCAAATCCATAGGACTCGGAGTGCTACAAGGATAGGATCTCACAATTGGTCCTGACCCTAGCTTGACAACAAGTTCACTGGATCATACAACAAGGCACACAAAAATATAAAACAACCTTTATAAAACCGAAATATCAAGTTTCATAATACATATAAACCCCACAGCCGAGTAACAAAACAGTGTCATCGTATACAAACACTTCCCAAAATCCCATAACATCCTAGATGTAAGGAAGCCCTCGGATGATCACTCCTCCAGATTCACTCCTCCAGTCCTCCTATCTTGCAAAACATCTACAACACGGTATAAACAGTTAGCCAACAATCTACAAATTAGAATAATGGTAATAGCACACATAGCACATAATTACCTTATATCATAATCTAAGCATTCTCACACACATAATCCTTTCATTATCTTTATTAAGTGATACCATTACTAGATCAATCATGTGTGAGACGAGGAGTATAATAACCTCACCTATGTCCCCTTTCACCACACAGGTTTGAAACTGGTGACAATCATCACCACCTAATGGACTGGTAGTAGAGAATCCCCAGCTACCCAATTTTGAGCTGAACAAGTTATCACCACCCATTATCATACACTTGGGCCAATTAGACACGTACAATCATCCTAGTTCAGTTTAGGTAATCAATTATAGCACATACATACACACACCACTATTACAATCACTCCAACTCATAGAAGTCATCTAAGTAAACCCAAAGGATTTACCTGTCACAAGGTAATCCTAACTACAATCAATCTCGGTTTCCCTTAGGAAACGATCAGCGCCTGTACAAACAAGGCACACATATATCAATCCCTATCACATGTTAGGAGATTCCACCTCCTAATCACCAAGATCTCATAAGATCATATATCCTATCATCATCCTCAATATCTTATTACTTATCCTCAAAGACGCCTACGGCGTTTAACACATTCTAGCATCATTAATCTCATATATATATATATATAACCTATCATGCTCTCCAAGCAAACCATAACACATAGGGAGGAATCAAACATACCAACACTTGTTATGTTGTGAAAGAAAGATCACTTGCAGGAATAAGATGGCGCAAGCGCGGTGACAAGCCGCGACGGCGGGAAGGAGATGCCGTGGGGGCGGTGACAAGGTCCTGGTTTCAGGGGCAGCGATGGCAATGCGCGGGTCCGGCGCTTCAACAGAACAAAGCTCTTCAGAGCTTTTTGACAAGTCTCTAGCTCAACACTCTACTCCACTTTAGGGAGCAACCTAAGACACTCTAGCCTCCAATCATATACACATTGTTCGCTCCAAAACGTGTGTTTATAGGAGACAAAATAGTCTTAAATTTATACCAAGAATAAAGAAAAATAAGTGAACCCGCAGTGTACGGATCAATTGCAATACTAGCAAGTATTCCAAGGTCAAACACAAGGACAATGGCGAAATCAAGCAACGGTATATCACTTTAGGTTATAAGCAAATCTCAAGCAACAAGAACAAGATATATGATAATCAGATAAGGGAATGAAGATTCTAGAGATCAAAGCATCCAGTTGTGGTTTTGACTCAAGACTTCTAAAGATAAGCTCTGACGAAGCTGAGAATGCAAAGGAAAGGTGTTACTAAGATGGGATAGATCACGGGGAAGGTCTCACTATCCTCTATCTCAAACCAAAGGTCCTTTTACCGGGTAAGTCTCAAGGATCTAAGGAGAGGATCCATAATCTCAAACCAACAACTCAACCTAAAGGAATGCAACTAACCTTTACCGGGTAAGTCTCAAGTTAACTCACAAAGGTAAGGTGAAGGCACACTTAAACCTAACAAAGGATAAACCTTTGTTACCTAACACTCATCATCATAGGTAAACAAGCAAAAGAATCACCGGGTAAGTCTCTTCCTAATCTTGAATATAAACCAGGAAAGGTACAACAAGGATAGAATTTAGCAAACTATAATCTAAGCTTCAAGATTGGTCGACCAAGTCCAATCTCGTTTTGTTTTTACTCAATCTCGGTTGAGATTCCGGAAGAACAGCCCGAGACACAAAACTGTATAGGTTAAACTCAACTTTCAAGGTCGACTCAAGATAAAGGTCTTGTAACATCTAGAAATTTAATCTCCGATTATTTCCGAGTCAATCAAACTACTCCTATTTATTCATCTTCTTTAGTCTTTAAATGGACCCATCCGGGCCTATCAAGGCATGCCTTCTGGGCCCATTATGAAGATGAGTTTTGGCCTTTGAAACCCTACCATCGGGGCTTGATAAGGAGCTGTTACAGCCAACCCATGACGTCTCCCTCTCTCACGTAAACCCTAATCTTACTCCTCACGTGACAACAACCTACATCCCTTCCTTCTCCTTCCTTATACGTCCTTCTCACAAACCTAATCCCAACGTTTCATATTCAACATCGACTCAGGCAGTGACTTCCTTCCCGTGCTCACGTCCAATCCGGCAGGCTGCTGCAGTCTCGCTAATCTTTCGAGCCCTCCTCTCTCCATCCGGCAAGCAGGGTAACAGTGGCAAGCGTCGTCGAGCCCTCCTCCCTCTATGCCACCTTCAGCTCGAGTAGCACAACGCCTCTCCCTCGTATGTAGTCGAACAATAGTAAGTCGAACCACATTCTTCTTCCCTGGGTTCGACACAGCGATGGCCTTCTCCCCCTTTTCAGTTCGTGCACAACAACGCCGGAGAAGAAAACTGTACTCAGTAGATGCGACCGCAGGTGCACTAGAGGAAGACCGCAGGGGCGCCTTGGAGTGTTGGCCGCGGGGGCGGAGGTGTCGAACCACGGGTGCAGGCTCAGGTCCCGCAGGTGCTGCCTTTCCCAGCCGCTGGTGTGGTTTTGTGGACTGGATTCCGCCTTCGTCTTTGCTCCCGTACACGTGAGCACATCGAGTCTCGCTTATCCGGTAATGATCTCAACCTTCTTCTCTAAGTTACCATCTTTGTGTGTGTGTGCTGATGAGAGTACCCATGTATGTCTTTAGACCCTTCATAGAAGCCATGGAAGATGACTAGAAGAGCTGTTACATTTCCGAGTTTTCAGAGTTGACGAGCAGTCAACTTCGAGTCCAGATTTGGGTGAGTTAGACTCCTCTTTTGTTTCTGATTTTTGGATATGTTATCATTGGTATTGTATAATATAACATAATGAAATTTGAGAAAATTTCGAGTTATATATTAGGAGATATGGTTCTCCAAAGTTGGTTTCTCAAGTAGTTTTTAGGATGTGCTGAAATATTCTTAGTGTTGAGAAAAAAACCTGTTTGTGATGCTGCTTTGTGAGATAGATTTGGATGGGTTATTGACCTCTGTTGGACTTGAATTTTGGATATGTTGTTTATGGATATGCATAGTAGCATGTGGTAAAGTTTGAGAGCGATCCTTCCAGTGTGTCTTTCCACATTTCTATCTTTAATTAGTAACCACTCACGTTTCTCTTGGTTGGTATCTTAAGTCTTTTCATAAATAAAAGCTCCTTGTTGCGGCTCTCATTTTCTTGGGACCAACATCTACTCACACTTCCTTGTTCTTGGCGTTGCTTAGCATCCTCACAACGACAAAACGGTTGACTCACTAAAGTAATTCTACCTTGTGAATCCCCACCACGTAATTCTTCTCATAACTCTCGTAAGTTCGAATAAGTTACTCACTCATAATCTCATAGTGTTGACACTTCCCCTTTCGGTACTCCTGTAAGCATAACTTGCGGGTATCTTAAATATTTCCTAATTGCTCGAATGCTCTTATCATCTCGACTTCCATGCTCGGGATCGCCTATGGAGTACTCGCCTTAATTGGAACTCCATTTTTGTACTCCTATCTACCTTATCTGCGTCTTCAGTTTATCAAAACGACACTTAGCATGACAATAATTTCACTGGATCTTACAACAAGACTTTACAAACAAACCAGACATCAAAAGCAACTTTATAACGATTGTATTGTAATACCCCGATTCCGCGGGACTCGGGAAGCTATGGGCGGAGACCTCACAATGGGTCCCGTCCCTTAGCCTGACAAAAATTTCACCGGATCTTTCCAACATGTCGCAAATAAAAAGGCAAAACCAAATAGTTGAATGCAATGACATGAAGCAAAATACGATACAAGGTGGAAACTCAGCCGAGTCCTCAAAACAACATACTAACAACGACTAACGTACAAAAGACGACGGAACGTAATATGTAAAAACCCTCATCCACATCCTATAATGTATGGAACCCCGGCTGCCAACTCCTCCGAGTCACTCAGCGGCGTCCCTAATTTGCAAGACATCTACAACAATCGGTATAAAACCGTTAGTTATCATTCTAAGCATTAGAAAGATGGTAATGGTTTTATACCGATTGTTGTAGATGCCTTGAAAGTTAGGGACACCTCCGAGTGACTTTGAGGAGTTGGAAATAGGGGTTCCATATATTATATGATGTGGATGAGGGTTTTCATATATTACGTTCTGTCGTCTTTTGTACGTTAGTCATTGTCGGTATGTTGTTTTTAGGACTCGGCTGAGTTTCCACCTTGTATCGGATTCTGGATCATGTCATTGCATTTAACTATTTGGTTTTTCCTTTTTATTTGTGCCACGTTGGAAAGATCCGGTGAAATTGTTGTCAGGCTAAGGGTCGGGACCCATTGTGAGGTCTCCGCCCGTAGTGCCCCGAGTCCCGTGGAATCGGGGTGTTACAATATGGTATAAGAGCCCTAGGATGACAATAATGATACTCGCAATCTAAAGGCCGAATAGAAATAAACAGAACCCGCGAGGGCTTTGAGTTTTAAAATGAATTTCGTTTTCAAATCACGAGCATAGTCGGGATTGGGATAGAATGTACGGGACCACCACTCCTATCACGGACCTCGGTGACTTAGTATTCGGACTATAGTTGTATGTTGGATTGTAAATTGTTTTTGGACTTGTTATGTTTATGTTAGTAGCATGGACTCTATATTGTTATATACATATACATATGGTATGCTAGTATCATACTAGTAATATGGGACCTTATAATCAGTTGATAGAAAACTATCATCGCCCTTGGATGATGCCGGTTTGCTTAGGATAATGTATCTATGAAGATGAGTAAGCTCAAGTACCGAGTTGAGCATCACGTTCTGACGAACATCTTGGTGTTTCATTGGAGTCCCCTGGGCTGCAGGTGCGGATCCCCTAGGCTGTAGGTGCAGTTTCTAGCATTCTTCTGTTCTT
Source organism: Fagopyrum homotropicum (assembly GCA_033239125.1). Taxonomy (NCBI): domain Eukaryota; kingdom Viridiplantae; phylum Streptophyta; class Magnoliopsida; order Caryophyllales; family Polygonaceae; genus Fagopyrum; species Fagopyrum homotropicum. Next base: position 103,270,573 of record BSWB01000005.1, read on the forward strand.
CTCCCTACGGCTCAGTCGTGCTGCATGCGCGGTGATTTGAGTGAGTGGGATTTTATTCCGTCACCTTCCGACCGTTTGTTGTGTGAGTTGACCCTTTGTTTTGGGAACCCGACCCCTCGCGGGCTTCTCTTTGTTTACCCCCTCAGCTTATTATCTCTCTCTTCTTCCTTTACACTTTCACTTAACTCTCACCCCTCTCTTGACTTCTCTTCTCTTCCTCCACCTTCTTCTCCTTCATCTTCCATGTGCTCATTCCTTCTCCTTTGTTTTGTGTGGGTTGTCCAACAGGAAGGACTGCATATCTGGACTGTTGGTAAGTGTCCTCTCCTCCTCCTCCTCCTTCTTCTTCCTCCTTCCTCTTCCTCCTTCCTTGAGCCTTGAGCCCTAATGGTGGAAGCCATGGATTCTCAAGCTTCATCTATTCTTATGTTTGCATGTGTGTGGATCCGGACTAGGATGTATTTTAGTATGTGTATCCATGTGGTGATCATTTCTGGACGGAGCAAGCCAGCCACGGGGTGCTGAAAACTGTTGCACAGTGAAGAGAAGCCCGAAGAATCGCGCTTCAAGAGTTCGACCGCACCCGCTGTTGGATAGTGCCTTGGAGGCGCCCTCTGCACTAGGGCCGCAGGGGCGGCCATCCTGGGCCGCAGTGGCGGCTCGTTTGGGCCGCAGGGGAGGCTCCTGCATAGCTCATCCCCGGTGCGGCCTTCTACTCTTCTCCGCGTCCGGGCTTCCTTCTTCCGCGAACGTGTCCTTGCCCTAGTGAGTACCTTCCTTCGATCTTGTGTTAGTCTCTTATCCTAGGGAGGTTATATGATAGTAGCATGCTAGGTTGGATCTAGCATAACCTTGTGGAATGCCAAGTATTAGCTTTGAACCTTAGGTGAGTTTTTGAGGTATTTGGAAGGTTCTAAGGCTTGATGTGTGTTGGATCTGGAGTTGTTATTATGTTGTGAGTGTATGGTTGTTCTTGTGAGGCTTGTGGTTGTGGGTATATGTTTTTTGAGGTTGTGGACTAGGATGCGAGTATCCTAGCATAGTGTTGCTATCGTTGAGATCATCGAGACTAGTCATGTTTTATCCTAGATTATGTGTTATGGTTTATGATCTTGCGAGATCATCGGGTTTGGAAGTCTAAGGACTTCTAGCTTATGAGAGTGATGTTGATTACGTGCCTTTTTATGAGAAGGCGTTGAGTATCTTCCTATGGTAAGCGAGAGCGGTATTATCGGTTTAGCTTTGAGACGAGGTAAGTCCCCACACTTACTTAGCTAGCTTCCTTGTATTATCATCGATTCTTTGATGGTTGTGTGTGTGTTTAGTTAAGTTCATAACAACAAAGCTGGAACTATGACGACCTTTATATTTGGTAATTTAGCCCATGTGTATGATAACGGGCGGTGACAACACTGCCTAGTTCTTGCGAGAGCTAGGAGGTTCTATGCTACTATCATATAACCTCCCTAGGATAAGAGACTAACACAAGATCGAAGAAAGGTACTCACTGGGGCAAGGACGCTGTCGCAGAAGAAGGAAGCGCAACCGTAGAGAAGAGCAAAAGGCCGCACCGGGACTGAGCTATGCAGGAGCCGCCCTTGTAACACCCCAAGTTCTGGGAACTCGAAGCGTTACGGGCTAGGACCTCACAATGGGTCCCAACCCTCAGGGTAGCAACAATAACATCGGATCTTACAACAAGGTCGAAATAAATGAAAACCAAAGGAACAACAAAGAAAGTATCAAAGACTCGTAACCGAGTTCAAAACAAAAGGGAAAGAACAAAAAAAATATAAAATTGATCCCGCACTATAATGTACTGGAAATCCGGCTGACCACACTGTTCAGATCACTCAACAACATCTCTAACCAGCGGGACATCAACAACATCGGTATAAACCGTTATCTTACATTCTAGATATCAAAAATACAGTAAAGACACAAATACACATAAGGTAATATAAACATATAGCATGCTCGCACTCAACCGGTTATTATCTTTCATTAAGTTAATCCCTTTTCTAACGCAACTTCTTTTGTCACACGAGAATCTCCCGATACTCGCCTCCGCTTCCGTCTTCCGTCAGGAATAAATGAGTATTATCCGTTACATGTGGGACTGAGTTGCAAGAGCACCTCCTAGTCTCCTGTAGAACTGGACAAGTGATCACCGCCCGGTTGTCATACACTTGGGCCAATTACGGTTATAAAGGTTAATCATAGTCCGGTTATCCGTTATAACGATAAACAACACAAACACCGCAAAAACGGTCAAACCAATATACGGAATGCAGCTAAGTAACTCCAGGGACTTACCTTTCTCAAAGGTAAACTCAAAAATCCGCTACTGCTCAACTTCCCGAAGGAAAGAAAGAATGCCTGCTCAAACAAGGCATCGGGAATCAGAAACTGAACCAATGCTAGAAGTCTACATACTTCTAGTCTCATTAATCTCTAATATATCTACTGCAACATGCTAGAAGTTCCCTACTTCTAGTCTCAATGATCGCTAATTGATCTCAATATGCTGGGATAAGGATTCCTAGTCTTAAGGTTCACAAGGAACGTCATCAACAACATAGCTCAAAGATGTAACCAACTGAAAGAAATCAACAAGCCACTAACTGGCATTTACACTAATCATCTAGGTCCAACCTATCATGATCTAGCATAAGGAAAGGGAAATCGAAGCAAGGAAGAAAGCAACTCACCAAGAACGAGATTTACAGTAGAAGAACCGCGGGGGCGGCCAGACTGAGGCGTAGGGGCGGCAGAAGGTTGTAGCCGCAGGGGCGGCGGGTTCCAGGCGCTGGGGCACTACAGCAAAAGAAGGTTGTGTCTTCTCCTTTGAGAGCAGAATCACAACAAGGACTCCAAGCTTGGTTCTTTCACTCTTTACACACGTCAACACTCAACCCAGAGAGCCTTTGAAAATGAACGTATTAACATCGGAAAGGCAAACAAGAATCAAGACTCGATCTTGATTCTTGTGAAGAAGAAGAAGAAGAACGAAAAGAGAAAGAGAAACATAAGGAAGAAGCATGCAACAGTTTCATGACTGTGTAGAAGGATCAAAGGGATGAACATTTACACGTTCTGTAGAAGATCACAAGGGAAAGACTGCAGCTTTGCTCGAGGTTGAAGAAATGTAAGCAAGAAATGGGAAAAGGAAGATAAAGCGGGAATTTATAGAGAATGGTTGGAAAAGATAAGGAAGGACGTTTTTAGGGTTGGAGATCAAATGATATCTGTAACACCCCGAATCCGTGGGACTCAGGATGCTACATTGGGCTAGGATCTCACAATGGATCCTGACCCTAGCCTGACAACAAGTTCACTGGATCTTACAACAAGGCATAAGTAGAGTAAAAACAAATACATAAAAGCTGTATGATATAACAAAAGAGTTTACAAACTCAAAGCCGAGTACAAAACCATAACAACAACATCAACTGGTACAAAAGATCCCCAACCCACGCATCCTAATTTACAAAAGTCCTCGGCTGGTCAGACCATCTGGCTCACTCTACAGTCTTCCTAACCTGCATATCATCTACAACACGGTATACACCGTTAGCTACAACAAAATATAAGCATGATAATAATAGCACAAACACACCACAACATCTCATACATGCAATGCCACACATATTCATTTATTATCTTTAATTACGTTATACCATTACTAATTCAACTTCTTTTGTAACACGAAGAGCCTCAAGAACCCCGCCCCATCCAACGTAACACAAGAGTTTTACATGGGGGTGACTGTCACTCGTCCCCTCCTGTGAGATCATCTTCAGGGCACCTCCTCCTAACCCGCAGGCAGAGACCGGTGGTTACCGCCCGTTATAATACACTTGGGCCATATAAATGTAATGAATGGTCGTCCTAGTCCGGTTTAAGTTATAAATGCACAAACATATGAACACACACAACCATCACAATCATACAATCCACCACCGTACGCTAAGTAAGTCCTATGGACTTACCTGATACACTCGTCTCCTCTACCACGTCACAACTTCCCCTCGAGGAAGAAACCAACGCCTGCAAGAGCAAGGCACACCACATCACAACCTGAAAGGGTTAGGAGACTCGTCTCCATAACCAGAACCAACCTACAACCTAAAGATCAACACAAGCTCACATAGGCCTATAGCATACTCTCAACATCAACACAAGTGTCTAAGGCACATCTCTAACATACAACTCATCCTAACCACCCTAACCTAGCTATCAACTAAGCCAAGGTCAAAGGAAAGGGAGGGAGGAAGACATACCAACAAGGTATGCACCAACAGAAGCAAGAACACACCAGCCAGCCCAGTGAGGCGCAGGGGCGGCTCACCAGAGGCGCAAGGGCGGCTCCATACCAGACACAGGTGCGGCTCAGGTCAGGCGCAGGGGCGGCCAACTGTGCAGAGAGTTGGTCCCGACTTCTCTTCGACTCCTTTCTCGATTCTCTTCACGTCTTCAACACATCACAGCAACATATATGCATATATACACACATATGATCATCAAAACATCCAGGAAGGATCCAATCACAAGTTCAACTTGTGATCCTAGGCTAGAAAGAAGAAGAAAAAAGCAAGGAAGAAGAGAGAAGAAGAGAATGACTTACCACTCCACCGTAGGCAGCATCTAAGGAGCATCCACACTCCTCACCACTTCAGCACACCAACAAAAACACACAGCAACAGCTCCAAGAGCATCCAAGGCCAAAGAACACTTCAAACTCTCAAGAACTCACTTAAAAGATCAAAAAGAAGTAAAGAAGATCAAAGGAGAAGAAGAAGGAGATGAAGGATGTGAGGAGGGAGAGAGAGAGGCTGGAGAGAGGAAGAAACCCTTCATCTGAAGGTAAGGGAAAGCTTATAAGAGAAGCCAACCCAAAAGCAAGTCAAAAGGTCAACAAAAGTGGCTACAGCCGTACAAAACCGCAGGGGCGGCTCACCTGGGGCGTAGGTGCGCCTGACAGGGTCCGCTGGGGTGGCTGACAGGTCAAGGCTAGGCACACACTAGCTCATCTAGGCTCCAAAGACTAAGGCCCTTACATCTCACCCCCCTAAAAACAAGTTTTGTCCCGAAACTTGCACGATCCCAAAAACCTCTCGGACTTGTAAGCCGAGGTAACACTCTCTCCTCAGATGTCAGGTCAAAACCTATAACATTCTATATCCTCAACACAACATGAAGGTATCATAACTCCAGCATCACAACTCTACACAAGGCCTAGAGGAAGATCATCTCTAGCCAACCGCTAACCACAACACACTAGCATGGAGGAAAACCGTCTCCAGCCACCACGCATATATAATACTACTACATGGAGGAAAACCATCTCCACTCACACTATGTCCATCAAAGGTAGCATGGAGGAAAGAACCATCTCTTGCTAATCCTAATACATACACCATAGCATGGAGGAAAGAATCATCTCTAGCTATACCTATCTCGTGCTAGCAAACAGGATCTAACAGATCATATGCACACACAACTAGCACGGAAACATAACATATCACGTAAGCACATAACATACAAGCACTCACCAAGAAGATGCTAAGATTCACTCATAGACCCTACTGGTGCCTCTAACTCCGCATAAAACTCTGGATAGTTCCTTTGGATTATCCTCTGTCTCCCAGTTAGCCTCATCTGGTCCTCGTCTAGACCACTATATCCTCAACATAGGAATGTCCTTCGAACGCAGGCGTCTCATACCTCGCTCTAGGACTGCAATAGGGTGCTCTACAAACGTGTGGTCCGGCTCAACCACTAGATCATCATAACTCACGATGTGCCTCGGATCTGGTATGTACTCCCTCAGTTGAGACACATGAAATACGGGGTGAACACCCTCTAACCTCGGAGGCAAAGCTAATCTGTAAGCTGCTCGCCCCTCTTTATTTAGTATCTCAAAAGCACCGACATATCGGGGACTCAACTTCCCCTTTATGCCAAAACGTCTGATGCCTCGCGTCGGAGATACTCTCAACCACACATGAGCTCCTACCCTGAACTCTAGAGGTTGACGCCTCTTGTCTGCATACGACTTCTGGCGACTCTGTGCAGCCAGAATCCTCTCTTTGATCAGCACTACTCGAGCCATATCATCCTGAATCTGCTCTGACACTATCCCACTGATACTGCTAGGCTCATCCCAGCATAAAGGTGTACGACATCTATATCCATACAGTGCCTCGTAGGGAGCCATCCCTATAGATACGTGCCAACTGTTGTTGTATGAGAACTCAGCGAGTGGGAGGTAATCAGACCATCCCTGTCCCCAATCCAACACACAAGCTCGTAGTATATCCTCTAAGGTCTGGATGGTCCTCTCTGACTGACCATCTGTCTGGGGTTGAAACGCAGTCGTGAAGTGTAGACTCGTCCCCAAAGCAGTCTAACTCTGCTGCCAGAATCTCGATGTGAATCGTCCATCACGATTAAAAACGATCGTCCTCGGTACCCCATGGAGTCTCACTATCTGTCTAGTGTACTCCTCCGCTAACCTGCTCACAGGCCACGTCTCTCTAATAGGGATGAAACGTGCCGTCTTCGTCAATCTATCAACGATCACCGAGATGGCATCAAAGCTCCTATTGGTCCTCAACCAGTCACAAAATCCATAGAGACGTCCTCCCACTTCCATTGTGGTACTGGTAGTGGATGGAGTTCACCTCCATGTTTGAAATGCTCTATCTTGACCTGCTGACAGGTCGCACACTGAGCCACAAATCTGGCTACGTCGGGCTTCAGCCCGCCCCACCAAAATGAACGTCTCACATCATGGTACATCTTACTCGTACCAGGGTGTACTGAGTAAGGTGTACAATGAGCCTCCTGCAAAATCCGTTGTCTCAGCTCTGTATCTGCAGGAACATAGATACGATCATGTCGTCTCATAACTCCATCTGCCCCAATAGTAAACTGGGGTGCCTCTCAACGAGACATCCTATCTCAATCCTCGCCAAGGTCGGGCAGGTCCCCTGCTTCTGTTGGATCTCATCCAACAGACTTGGTAGAACCTCTAAGGTAAACAACTGGGCATCCTCATCAGGGAACTGGATGTCCATCTCTAGCCAAGCTAGATCCCTCTGAAGCTGGGGCTGTAAGTAAGTCTAGCAATCACCTTCTCTCGAGGCGTCTTCCTGCTCAAGGCGTCAACTACCACATTCGCCTTGCCAAGATGATACAAAATCTCAAGATCAAAGTCCTTGATCAACTCAAGCCATCTACGCTGGCGGTTATTCAATTCCCGCTGCGTGAAAATATACTTCATACTCTTATGGTCTGTGAAGATCTGACATGTAGCACCATACAAGTAATGTCTCCAGATCTTCAAAGCATGAACTACCGCTGCTAACTCCAAATCATGAGTCGGGTAGTTCTCCTCATACAGCTGCCTAGATGCATATGCAATCACTCTGCCCCTCTACATCAACACACATCCCAAGCCTAGCTTGGATGCATCACTGTAGACCACAAAATCCTCAGAACCCTCTAGTTGTGATAAGACAGGACTAGAAGTCAAACGCCTCTTCAACTCCTCAAAACTCTGAGCACACTGATCGGTCCATACAAATCTAGTATTCTTCCTCAAAAGACTACTCAGTGGACGGGCAATCACAGAAAATCCCTCCACAAAGCGTCTATAATAACCGGCTAAGCCAAGAAAGCTACGCACTTCCTTGACGTTCGTTGGTGTCGTCCATGCAGCAACAAACTCGATCTTCGCCGGGTCAACCATGATCCCATCGGCGGCGACAATATGTCCAAGGAAAGCAACCTCAGACATCCAAAACTCGCACTTAGAGAGCTTAGCGTACAACTCTCTATCCCTCAAAATCTGCAAGACCGTCATCAGGTGTCCCGCATGCTCCTCTCTGCTACGAGAGTATACCATAATGTCAGCAATGAAAACCACCACAAACTGATCCAGGAAGTCGATGAAAAGGCTGTTCATCAACTCCATGAATACTGCCGGGGCATTCGTCAGCCCAAATGGCATCACTATAAACTCTTAGTGTCCATAATGGGTACGAAATGCCATCCTATGCACATCCTCCTATCTCACCCTCAGCTGGTGATATCCTGAACGCAAGTGAATCTTGGAGAAGACTGTCGCTCTATGCAGCTGATCAAGTAGATCATTAATACGAGGTAGTGGATACCTGTTCTTGATGGTCACCTTGTTCAGCTCCTTGTAATCTATGCACAGTCTCAACGATCCGTCCTTCTTCCGCACGAAGAGGACCGATGCACCCCATGGTGAAATGCTAGGGCGTATGAAGCCCTTATCAGCCAACTCCTCGAGTTGCTTCTTCAGTTCCAACATCTCGACAGGTGCCATACGGTATGGGGCCTTCGAGATGGGTCTCGTGCCAGACTCTAAATCAATGCCGAAATCTACACTCCTCTGAGGTGGCTGTTCGCCACTTAGCGTGCGTGCAAATAAGCTTTAAATATATAAAACTAGAATCAAGCAAGCGAACCCGCAGTGTACGGATCGATATAGTTAAGCAAGAATTCCAGAGTATCGAACACAGGGATTTGGGGGGTTAAATCCAATTATAGAATTGTCAAGCGAGTAAAAGTATGAGCTTTTGTAAATATTGGGAAAACAACAATCCTAAAGATCCAGGAATCCAGCTGTGGCAATCGATTCAAGATATACTAAAGATATAAGGACAGAGTTGAGGTTTGCAAAGGTATACGAATGTAAAGCAATGTACAGTGAAGTTCCAAGACTTTATGTAACTTAACTAAAGACACTCTCTATAAAGGTTGTTGAGGCTTCAGTATAGGAAGGATCTAAAGGTAAGGATTAATATCAAACACCCAAACTTGCAATCCAAGGATCAAGACTAACTAAACCGATTAAGGTTGTGACACTCGAAATCGAGGTAGAGGTTGTTGAGGCTTCACTACCACCTAGAAAAGGCAAGCCAAGACTAAGTTAAAGCAAATCTTTAACTTTGGATTAAAGTAAAAGCAAGGTTCGTAAACTAAGGGAAATTACGGGTGGATCTTGAGATTCCACGGCCGTGGAACTCAAGAACACACCGTGATTTTGGTACGTCGACGATTCTCTCTAACTCTCAGGGTCCAATCAAATTATGATCGATCTATCATCATCTAAGCCACAACTATCAACCCTTCACCTTAGAATTGCTAAAGGGTTTTAGCCAACAATAGTCATATTGATATCAAATTCAAGATTTAAAAGAATGAAAGGTGAAAACCTTCGAAAACCTTGAATAAATCTCAAATCAATCTCAAATCCACAAACAAGAACAATGATGTAAGTAGATTCAGAATAACACAAACAATCACAATCCTTGATAAGAACGAAGAACGGGATGTCAATCCGTCTTCTAATCAAACCTAAGGACAAAGCGTAACTTCCAAATCTTCAACTCTTCGCAAACCTCCGTTGCGAAATAGCAATCTCCACATGTCCAGCTTGAAACCCTAGGCACGTGCAATCAGCGTAAGCGAGAGTCTAAGCAGAGGTGACGGAATCTCTCTTCTTCCGTCCTTTTATAGGGCAAGATAAAATATGAGTCCAGCCCATTGCGTAAAAGATCGTGGCTTCAAATTGTACGTTAAAAGATCGCCTAAATCACGGTTTCCTAAGATTCCACGCTCGTGGTTTAGAGCGTGGTTTAGAGCGTGGAATTTCATCACGGTTGTTTCACATCTTCCACGACCGTGTAAGTCACTGGAGTGCTCCACGCTTGTGTTGCCAAAGTTCCACGGCCGTGGTTTAGAGTGTGGACTCTAGTACGGCCGTATTTTGGGGCGTGGAACGTCGAATGCTCGTAATTCTCCTTTGTTTTGTGCCATTCTTTATCTTAGCATCTTCCTTAGCTCCTTTGTGGTGTCCTCAATCCTTGGACATGCTCAATTCATCTCCATTCTCCTTCAATCCGTTCGGTTTTAGCTCTTATTCGCCTACAATCAACACGAAGCTTATGTAGACCTCTATATCGACAATATAGATAAACTAACTCACAATTGCTTCAATGCTTTATCAAGGAATACCAATATGGATGAAATACACTTAGAAAACGTGCCTAAAATATCACAATATTTCATGCTAACAAATAACCCCATACTTGCCACTTGCTTGTCCCCAAGCAAGGTCTTTCGAAAACTTTAAAACTCAAGTTAGGATGAAATATGGATATACTCTCAAAGCAAAACTTCTTTTAGATGAATGTTCTTTCTAATCAATATATCATTCTCAAATCTTGCTTCATTCGTTTATAAGACTTTCATACACATAATCAAAGAGTAAAGAGTAAAGAAAGCTCATGAATTAATCAAACTTCCATGTAAACATCATAACCTTCAAACATTATCAAAATCAATCATAAGAATCTTCAATTTAGATCACCAAGTCATATAACATTCTCTTGATCTTAAGGACTTTCAAACAAGGTCTAGAATGCGGAAAGGGAAGGAAAACTTTAAGGAATGTGGTGCATGAATCCGGGAAAGTGGATAACTAACTCTTTTCTTTTTCTCTTGCGGTTTCCGCAACACTTTCAACTTAGAGCTTCGCTCTCTTCTTTTCAATTCTTTTTCGACTTTACTTTTGGAGTTATGGATAGAGGTGCACAAAAACCGAAGCCTAGGAGATTGGCGTTTCTCATTTTTACGAGATGCCTCAAACCCTTGATACACATACCATAATCCGCTAGGAATATCGCTCAATCTGACTTTGGCAAGACACAAACACCCGGCTATGTGAATGGTGCCGAGTTACTCATCATCATGATTGACTTCCCCAAACCTATAATTTCCTTCTATTCTTTTGAATGCAAAATATTGCTTTCATGACCCTCCCACATCAAACATGCCAAATATCAACTCCTCCAAATTCCCGGATAGGTAAATGAGGTCATTATTTCATTGAGGGTATAAATGATCAAAGGAAGAAGAAAGAAAATCGAATTGCCTTAATCATCTAAAAAAGAAGCATAAGAACTTATCATGTGATTTCAACCTTGATTTCTCAACATGATTTAAGTAACATTCATCACATTATGAAACTTGCAAAAGAGGAATAATCAACTCATTCAATTTCTTTTCAATTCACAGGGATTTGTTTAAGCATGTGATTGTCATCAAAACTCAATTCACAAGTGGTGATTATCATAGAAATCATCTCTATCCTTAGAAGAACAAAATTTTCAAAATTTTTCAATTTTTATGGGTTTTTCAAAAGCTTTTTCATGCAATGCATTAATGAAACGTGTAACAATAGAATGAACATGCAAGGTAGTCTCGATAAAAGCATACAAAGTGAGTAAGAGTTATTACAAACTATTAGTCACACCCCACCCCATACTTGGAACAAACATTGTCCCTAATGTTCAAAAAGAAAAAGAAGAAAAGAAAGAAAGAAAAAGAACTCACAAAATGGTGGTGGAGCGGCTAAAACGGTCGATCATCAAAGGTCCTCACTGCGATGGAGGCGGTGGTGGAAACGGGGAGAAGCCGGGATCATAGTGCCGCCCGAACTGCTGGCGGTAAACATCTCTCATCATGTGGTCAAGATCGGCGGCTCGTGCATCCCTAGCATCTGCACGGATCTCTAGAGCTCTGACCCTGCTGGAAAGGTCGGTGGCCCACTCTGGCAACTGCTCGTACCAACCAGGCGGCTGACTGTACCACGCCGGTGCATCTGAAGGTGCTGGTGCAGGTGGCGACTGTGCATGCCAAGGCGGTGGAGCTCCCATCCAATCCGGCTGATTGCTATACCATGAAGGAGGATCCGCCATCCAAGTAGGCCTCTCGCTCACACTAGCATGGCGAGAGGAAGAAGCTGAAGCTCTAGTGGGGCGGGGAGAGTGTCTAGGAAGGTCAGGAACTGCATCCGGCTGATCCGGGAATGTACCAAAGTCATGATCATCTCCTCCTCCCTCAAACTCGTCATCCCCTCTCATCTCCTCCTCTACAACTGGTGGTGGTGGAACATAGGGAGGGGCTACTAATCTGTTCGCATGCATGGCAGCGAACGTCGCCTTCTAGTTATGGCGTCCAACCATAATGGAATACTCAGGAAGCCACTCAATACCTCTCCCTGTCCTACTCTCCCAAGGCATAGCAACATATGGTAGACCTCTATGTGTGGGAAAGATGATGCCTCTAGTCATGAGGGCCTGAAGTCCTAGGGGTCTAGTTGCGATGCGGGTGCAAGCTGAGAAGTCTACCCCTAACTGTCTAGCAAGGTGGGTGACCATCCCACCGTATCCAATGTTGCCAGCCCTCTTATTATTTAGCTTGCTCATAGTAGCAGCTAAGAGGGTGGCGCAGTCAGCTGGCCTGCCATATAACATACTGTAAAGCAAAAACAGCTCATCCGTCTTAATCTTCTCAGGTGTCTCCGTCCTAGGGAAGAGACACTCAGAAAGCACTCTGTGAGCTATCTTCAAGGCTAGATGATAGATCAATCTAGCCTTGGTATCCGCAGGCTGCCAGCGGTCCTCGCTGGTGTAAATCATAGCAATCTCCTCCCAGAAATCCTTGGCGTACACGCCACTGGGGAATCGACCATTAAAGGTCTCATGGAACCCAAAGAAGGCTCCAAACTCTCTAATCGAAAAATCATAGTTTCTCTCCATCAGCCGGAAAGAAACTGTCTTGTCTACGTGACTGTGCTCGAAGGAAACCACAAACTCCCTAGTGATCTCCTCATAAGCATCTTCCCGAATAGCGGAGAAGATGACTAAACCGGCTCTATCCAAAAGCCAAGTAAGGTCCCCTATCACATGTAGAGGCTCTAACTCCTGAAGCAGTAAGTATCTAGGTCCTATGACCGTCCTCTCCTCGATCCTCTCTAAGGCATCTAAATGATCCTCATGAATAGTAGGGATCCTAGGGGGAGGTGGTGATGGTGATGAAGGAGGTGATGGAGGCTCAACGGGTGGTGCTCTAGAAGAGGAAGCATTGTTGCCTTTCCTCTTCTTGTTCTTATTTCTACCAGACACTCTTCTCACAAAATCCATATTTTGTTAAAATCCACGGTCTGTTCTAAGGTTTCCACGGCCGTGGTTTCTCCAGGAACCGTGGTTCGACACGTGATTTCTCAAAACTCAACAGAATTTCACCAATCCCAAATAGACTAATTTCAGTCCAATTCCAATCAGTTCTCCTAAAAATACTAGCAAAATGAAGCCAAATCGACAAAGAGAGAGAAAGAACCAAAAACCTAGGTTTTCGGATTTTGGAATCCGAATTCTGCCTTCTCCGGTGATTTGCCGCTCGAATTGTTGCTTGGATCTTGTTGGTGATTGGATTTTCTTCAGTTTTGGCCAAATAATCGTCAAAAACGATTAACGAATGAGGAATTGAGAGATGGGGAAGGATTCGGCGAAATAGGGGCGTGGTTTTGGGTTTTGTGGTGTGTTTTGTGAAGAAACGTGGTTTATATAGTGGCCGTAAAAATTTTTGAAAATCACGGTCTGTCGGGGGGTTCCACGGCCGTGGAAATGTACGGAACCGTGGTTTTGGTGATTTTTCTCAGGCTTTTGAAAATTACGGTCACTGTAGCTGTCACGACCGTGGTTTTGGCCGTGGAACTCTCTGTAATGTCTCAAAGTCCAAGTTTCGTCAATTTTCTTCAAGCTTTTCCTTTCCCCTGTCTTTTCCACTGTTCCTATATCCAAAAACATGAACATACCGGAAGGCATCGAAGGCAAAACAAAGCAAAACGTCTATACTAAACTAATCTATGAATCAAAGACAAAAATGTGAATGCAATACCTTGGGTTGCCTCCCAAGAAGCGCTTTGTTTAAGGTCCGTAGCTAGACCAAATTCGCACTCATACGAGTGCGGTGGGCGCGAACTCTTCAGCTTGGAGTTCCGGTGTATACTTCTTGAGTCGTTGACCGTTCACCTTAAAGCTTCTGCCCATTTCACCCCATACTTTAACTGCACCATGGGGAAAAATACGTTTGATTAGAAAAGGTCCGGTCCAACGAGATTTAAGCTTACTTGGAAAGAGATGAAGCCTTGAATTGAAGAGGAGAACTTGATCTCCTTCTTTGAGGTCCTTTGGAATGATATGCTTATCATGCCAACGCTTTGCTCTTTCTTTATAGATCTTGGCGTTTTCGTAAGCGTTCAAGCGAAGTTCTTCAAGCTCATTTAGGTCCAAGAGACGCTTCTCTCCCGCTTCCTTCATGCTGAGGTTCAACCACTTGGTTGCCCAAAACGCCTTGTGCTCCAACTCTACCGGTAAATGGCAAGACTTCCCATACACAAGGTTGTATGGTGTAGTTCCGATGGGAGTCTTATATGCAGTCCGGTACGCCCACAATGCGTCATTTAGATTTAAAGACCAATCCTTCCTAGTCCTTGAAACCGTATTCTCTAGGATTCCTTTGATCTTCCGGTTTGAGATCTCCACTTGTCCACTAGTTTGTGGATGATAAGGGGTGGCGATCTTGTGAGTCACCCCATACTTAGCTAAGAGAGCTTCAAATCGCCGGGCAATGAAGTGAGAACCTCCATCACTAATGATAGTCCGTGGTGTCCCAAATCGTGGGAAGATGGTCTTGTTAAAGAACTTAACCACTACCATGGCATCATTGGTGGGAGAGGCAATTGCTTCAACCCATCTTGAAACATAATCCACCGCTAAAAGTAGGTATTGGTTACCATAAGATGATGGGAAAGGTCCCATGAAGTCTACTCCCCAAACGTCAAAGATCTCCACCTCCTGGATGTTATTGAGAGGCATCTCATTCCTCCTAGATATATTTCCTGTTCTTTGACAAGCATCGCAACAGGAAACAAAGGTTTGCACATCTTTAAATAGAGTAGGCCAAAAGAATCCAGATTGCAATACCTTAGCGCTAGTCTTGTTCGAACTAGCATGTCCTCCACAAGGTAGTGAATGACAATGACGGATGACACTTTGCATCTCATCTTCCGGCACACATCGCCGAATAATGCCATCCGGACCTCTCTTAAAGAGGAGAGGTTCATTCCAAAAGTATTCCCGAACATCCTTAAAGAACTTCTTTCTTTGTGCGTAGGATAATCCGGGCGGTAATTCCTGACAAACCAAATAGTTAACAAAATCAGCAAACCATGGTTCGTTACCTTTGGTGATCACATCGATGCACTCCTCTATGATATGTAAATGCTCGTCCGGAAAGGAGTCATCTATAGGTAGATGGTCGTCCTCTAGATGTGTTAGACAACTTAAATGATCCGCAACAGAATTTTCCGAACCCTTCTTGTCGCGGATCTCTAGATCAAATTCTTGTAGGAGAAGAATCCATCTAATTAGCCTTGGCTTCGCATCCTTCTTTGCAAGGAGATACCGGATTGCAGCATGATCCGTGTATACAATCACCTTTGCACCTACAAGATAAGAGCGAAATTTGTCAATTGCATATACAATAGCTAAGAACTCTTTTTCGGTAGTGGCGTAGTTGAGCTGCGCTTCATCTAGCGTCTTGCTAGTGTAGTAGATAGCATGGGTTCGCCCTTCCTTTCTTTGTCCAAGAACAGCTCCTATAGCTACGTCACTTGCGTCACACATAACCTCAAAGGGAAGGTTCCAATCCGGAGGTTGGATTATCGGGGCTGAGATTAGAGCTTCCCGAATCATATTAAACGCATCTAAGCATTCCTGCGAAAGCTCAAAAACTGCATCCTTCATCAATAGATTAGTAAGTGGCTTTGATATCTTAGAGAAATCCTTTATGAAATGCCTATAAAATCCAGCATGTCCTAGAAAACTTCTTATCCCTTTCACCGAAGTTGGGGGAGGAAGCTTTTCTATTGTCTCTATCTTAGCTTTATCCACCTCAATCCCTCTACTAGAGATTAAGTGTCCTAATACAATGCCTTCTTTCACCATAAATTGACACTTTTCCCAATTAAGAACTAGGTTAGTGTCTTCACATCTTTGTAATACAAGAGCAAGGTTAGAAAGGCAATTGTCAAAAGAGGAACCATAAACGGAGAAGTCATCCATAAAAACCTCCATGATTTCCTCTATATATTCCGAGAAGATGGCCATCATGCACCTTTGAAAGGTGGCTGGGGCATTGCAAAGCCCGAACGGCATCCTCCTATAGGCAAATGTACCCCAAGGGCACGTGAATGTGGTCTTCTCTTGATCATCCGGGTGTATCGGAATCTGAAAGAAACCACTATAACCGTCAAGATAGCAAAAATGTGAATGTTGTGCTAACCTTTCAAGCATTTGATCGATGAAGGGTAGTGGGAAGTGATCCTTCCTCGTCGCGTTGTTTAGCTTGCGGTAGTCTATGCACATCCACCATCCTGTTACGGTTCGTGTAGGAATGAGTTCGTTGTTTTTGTTGGTGATGACCGTCATTCCTCCCTTCTTCGGAACCACTTGTACGGGACTCACCCACTTACTATCGGAGATTGGATAGATGATACCTGCATCAAGTAGTTTAAGAATTTCCTTCTTGACAACCTCCTTCATGGTCGGATTTAACCACCTTTGAGGTTGTCGTGAAGTTCTAAAGTCCTCTTCCATTAAGATCTTATGCATGCATAGGGAAGGTTTGATTCCAACTAAATCCTCTATAGTATATCCTAAGGCTTTCCTATGTTTCTTAAGGACAACCATAAGCTTACTATGTTCATCTATGCTTAAATCGGAACTAACAATTACCGGAAAGGTAGAATTAGGTCCAAGACATGCGTACCTTAGATGTGTAGGAAGTGGTTTCAATTCCATTACTATCGGAGTTTCCAATGCCTCTTGAGGAGCATCCGATGCTTCCTTAGAAGTGTCTAAGGATGTAGAAGGTGTTGGAGAAGAATCAAGAGAAGTTGTAGAACAGACACAATTTCCTTCGAACTCACCCAAAATTACGGCATCCCTGCCTTCTCCACGGCCGTGATTTTGGGTGTGGAAAGTAAATACGGTGGCTCTGTTTCCTCCACGGCCGTGTAAGCCTCTGGAGTGCTCCACGCTTTTGTTGGTGAAATCCACGGCCGTGGAATAGGCCGTTTGACCGTGGATCCGTACGTTTTCTGCTTCATCGTGGAGTTTCTCAAACTCTTCTTCACACACTTCTTCTTGTGCTTCTAAGGCTTCAATTGCCTCATTGCACTCCTCTTCTTCCCCTATATCCGTTAGGCTCATAGAAATAACTTTTTGAAAAGGATCTTTGAAGACAATAGCACTTACCTCCTCTCTAGATAGCCCTTCGTCATGGATATTGGATATAACCTCATCAAAGGCTGGTTCCTTCACCAAAGTGGAAAGAACGAACTCTACCTTCTCTTCTCCTATGTCAAAGGCGAGTCTAGCATTCTTGCAATCGACTATGCAGCCGGATGTTGCAAGAAACGGTCTTCCGAGAATGATCGGGACCGGACTATCTGCAGGAATGTCAAGCACAACAAAATCTATAGGAACATAGAATTTACCTAGCTTGACCGGAACGTCTTCAACTATACCGACGGGACGAGTTATGGATCGATCCGCCATGTACAACGTCATCTTTACCGGTTTAGGGTCGCCTAAACCAATCTTCCTACATAAGGCAAGCGGAATGATGCTCACGCTTGCTCCCAAGTAACATAATGCATCATATGTGACATCTCCCACTCCTATGGGAATACAAAATGACCCCGAATCCTTTAGCTTTGGGGGCATCTTCTCTTTCATGGTTTTGATGAGATCCGAAGAATCCGAACTCATCTTAACCTCTCCAAAACCTCCAGCTTTCTCTTGTTAGAGAGGATCTCCTTTAAGAACTTTCCATAAGCTGGTATACCTACAATATCATCAATGAAAGGTATATTAATATGCAGTTTGCTCATGAGTTCAATAAACTTACCGAATTGCTTGTCTAGACGCGCTTTCGTTCTAGATTGTGGGAACGGTAGGGGAGGTTTGTAAGGTGGAGGAGGAACGTAGACATCTTCCTTCTCCTTCCCCTTTTCTTTCTCCTTCTCAACGGGGACTTCTACAAACTTAGGCTGCGGGTCGGTAGTTGTTACTCCGCTCCTAGTTGTGATTGCCATCACCCTTCCTTTTGGGTTGTCCTCCGTCTTTCCTGGAAGTTTCCCTTGATTCCTAGGAACTTCCTCCGTATGACTAAACATTTGGTTTTCTAAAATCTTTTGGGCTTTATCAACCTTAGTTATGTGATCATCAACCTTGATGATGCAAGTCTCCAACCCTTGAAGCTTGCCCAAAATTGTTTCCAACATGGGATCGGGCTTCTCTTTCCTCGAAGTACTTCCACCATTAGATGTTTGCCCTTGGCTTTTCAAAGGAGTGGAAGAAGAGGAAGGTGGAGTTAGTGAATTTCCTGAATTGGAAGGATAAGAATTACCGGAATTTTGTTGATTGGGACGCCAATTGTTGTTGTTTGAACCCCTATTGTTGTTCCAATTGTTGTTCCGGTTGTTGTTGTTGTTCCAATTGTTCCGGTTGTTGTTCCGGTTGTTGCGGTTTGTATTCTCATTACCATTGTGCTTATTGTTGTTGCCTAAATAACCCACATCTTGTTCCTTGTGCTTTGGAGAGTTGGTTTTGATGGCTTCCTTCAACTCTTTAATTTCCGTATTGAGAGAAAAGATTTGAGTTTGAGCTGCTTGTGATAGCTTTGCTCCTTGATCTACATGATTCGCCTCCACTTTCCGATGAGAATACTTCTCAATAACTCGCGCTTGCTTCTCAATGAAGTCCCAAGCGTCATCTTCCCTCATGTCCATGAATGTACCACATGAAAGGGATTGGAGCTTGAATTGTGTCTCCACATCCAGCCCCTTATAGTATATATCCAATAGTGCCAATTTGGATATGCCATGATGTGGGCAATCTAATAGCAAATCCTGAAATCTTTCCCAAGATTGAAACAAACTTTCGTTAGATCTCATAGAAAATGCATTAATCTTACCTCTCAACTCCGCCGTTTTGGATGGCGGAAAGAACTTAGTGAGGAATTCCGAAGAATGATCCTCCCATGTTTCAAGCTTCCCACTTGGAAGAGCTTGATACCAAGACAATGCTTTCCCCTTCAAGGAGAAGAAGAAAGGCTTGAGTTTGTAGCATTTGGTAGTTGCGTTCTTTGGCTTCATTGTCTCCATCATGATCTCAAAATTTTATAGATGTTGGTGTGGAGATTAAGCGCTTGTTCTCCCAAATTGATTTTGGCGGACAATAGTAATAACTTGCGGGTTGAAGCTAAACCCTTGTGCATCGTCAGCATCAAAGTTCACACCTAAACGGCGTGGTTGCTGCGTTGGATCCATCCTTTGGTCAAGAGTTCTTGGCTCCTCATCCACACGTTCGACTCTCGCACCTCTAGGTGGAACACGGCGATTTGTAGCTGGCCGTGGAAAGAATGGGTTCACATTGATCGTTGGATCAATTTCTTCTAGTGGTGGCATGGAGGAGTCGCTATCCTCATTGGATGAGTTGGCTCTAACCGATCTTCCCGGTCTCCTTCTTCTCTTTTTCTCCTTGAGGTTGTTTATTTCCAACCTCATTTGGAATATCATGTCCGATAGATCATCAACCTTTGTTTGATGACGATCCATCTCTTCCCAACGAGTCTTCTCACTCCATTGGAGTTGAGCTTCCTTTTTTGCTAACTCCGTTTGGTAATCACGTTCTCTTTCTTCGGCCATTTTTCATTCCTTAAGCTTTCTCCTCAAAGTCCTCTCAAGCTCTTGATCAAGAGGTAAGAGGTCTTCGTTGTTCCTAGACCTGCGCATACACTCGAAGAGATATCAAATAACAAGGGAAAAGCTCCCAAGCTTGACAACCGATAACCGAATTCGGCCTAGACAAAATCCCCGGCAACGGCGCCAAAAACTTGTTCGCCACTTAGCGTGCATGCAAATAAGCTTTAAATTTATAAAACTAGAATCAAGAAAGCGAACCCGCAGTGTACGGATCGATATAGTTAAGCAAGAATTTCAGAGTATCGAACACAGGAATTTGGGGGGTTAAATCCAATTATAGAATTGTCAAGCGAGTAAATGTATGAGCTTTTGTAAATATTGGGAAAACAACAATCCTAAAGATCCAGGAATCCAGCTGTGGCAATCGATTCAAGATATACTAAAGATATAAGGACAGAGTTGAGGTTTGCAAAGGTATACGAATGTAAAGCAATGACGGTGAAGTTCCAAGACTTTATGTAACTTAACTAAAGACACTCTCTACAAAGGTTGTTGAGGCTTCAGTATAGGAAGGATCTAAAGGTAAGGATTAATATCAAACACCCAAACTTGCAATCCAAGGATCAAGACTAACTAAACCGATTAAGGTTGTGACACTCGAAATCGAGGTAGAGGTTGTTGAGGCTTCACTACCAACTAGAAAAGGCAAGCCAAGACTAAGTTAAAGCAAATCTTTAACTTTGGATTAAAGTAAAAGCAAGGTTCGTAAACTAAGGGAAATTACGGGTGGATCTTGAGATTCCACGGCCGTGGAACTCAAGAACACACCGTGATTTTGGTACGTCGACGATTCTCTCTAACTCTCAGGGTCCAATCAAATTATGATCGATCTATCATCATCTAAGCCACAACTATCAACCCTTCACCTTAGGATTGCTAAAGGGTTTTAGCCAACAACAGTCATATTGATATCAAATTCAAGATTTAAAAGAATGAAAGGTGAAAACCTTCGAAAACCTTGAATAAATCTAAAATCAATCTCAAATCCACAAACAAGAACAATGATGTAAGTAGATTCAGAATAACACAAACAATCACAATCCTTGATAAGAACGAAGAACGGGATGTCAATCCGTCTTCTAATCAAACCTAAGGACAAAGCGTAACTTCCAAATCTTCAACTATTCGCAAACCTCCGTTGCGAAATAGCAATCTCCACACATCCAACTTGAAACTCTAGGCACGTGCAATCAGCATAAGCGAGAGTCTAAGCAGAGGTGACGGAATCTCTCTTCTTCCGTCCTTTTATAGGGCAAGATAAAATATGAGTCCAGCCCATTGCGTAAAAGATCGTGGCTTCAAATTGTACGTTAAAAGATCGCCTAAATCACGGTTCCTAAGATTCCACGCCCGTTGTTTAGAGTGTGGTTTAGAGCGTGGAATTTCATCACGGTTGCTTCACATCTTCCACGACCGTGTAAGTCACTGGAGTGCTCCACGCTTGTGTTGCCAAAGTTCCACGGGCGTGGTTTAGAGCATGGACTCTAGTACGGCCGTATTTTAGGGCGTGGAACGTCGAATGCTCGTAATTCTCCTTTGTTTTGTGCCATTCTTCATCTTAGCATCTTCCTTAGCTCCTTTGTGGTGTCCTCAATCCTTGTACATGCTCAATTCATCTCCATTCTCCTTCAATCCGTTCGGTTTTAGCTCTTATTCGCCTACAATCAACACAAAGCTTATGTAGACCTCTATATCGACAATATAGATAAACTAACTCACAATTGCTTCAATGCTTTATCAAGGAATACCAATATGGATGAAATACACTTAGAAAACGTGCCTAAAATATCACAATATTTCATGCTAACAAATAACCCCGTACTTGCCACTTGCTTGTCCCCAAGCAAGGTTTTTCGAAAACTTTAAAACTCAAGTTAGGATGAAATATGGATATACTCTCAAAGCAAAACTTCTTTTAGATGAATGTGCTTTCTAATCAATATATCATTCTCAAATCTTGCTTCATTCGTTTATAAGACTTTCATACACATAATCAAAGAGTAAAGAGTAAAGAGTAAAGAAAGCTCATGAATTAATCAAACTTCCATGTAAACATCATAACCTTCAAACATTATCAAAATCAATCATAAGAAACTTCAATTAAGATCACCAAGTCATATAACATTCTCTTGATCTTAAGGACTTTCAAACAAGGTCTAGAATGCGGGATGGGAAGGAAAACTTTAAGGAATGTGATGCATGAATCCGGGAAAGTGGATAACTAACTCTTTTCTTTTTCTCTTGCGGTTTCCGCAACACTTTCAACTTAGAGCTTCGCTCTCTTCTTTTCAATTCATTTTTCGACTTTACTTTTGGAGTTATGGATAGAGGTGCACAAAAACCGAAGCCTAGGAGATTGGCGTTTCTCATTTTTACGAAATGCCTCAAACCCTTGATGCACATACCATAATCCGCTAGGAATATCGCTCAATCTGACTTTGGCAAGACACAAACACCCGGCTATGTGAATGGTGCCGAGTTACTCATCGTCATGATTGACTTCCCCAAACCTATAATTTCCTTCTATTCTTTTGAATGCAAAATATTGCTTTCATGGACCTCCCACATCAAACATGCCAAATATCAACTCCTCCAAATTCCCAGATAGGTAAAGGAGGTTATTATTTCATTGAGGGGCTAAATGATCAAAGGAAGAAGAAAGAAAATCGAATTGCCTTAATCATCTCAAAAAGAAGCATAAGAACTTATCATGTGATTTCAACCTTAATTTCTCAACATGATTTAAGTAACATTCATCACATTATGAAACTTGCAAAAGAGGAATAATCAACTCATTCAATTTCTTTTCAATTCACTATTTGTTTAAGCATGCGATTGTCATCAAAACTCAATTCACAAGTGGTGATTATCATAGAAATCATCTCTATCCTTAGAAGCACAAAATTTTCAAAATTTTTCAATTTTTATGGGTTTTTTAAAAGCTTTTTCATGCAATGCAATAATGAAACGTGTAACAATAGAATGAACATGCAAGGTAGTCTCGATAAACGCATACAAAGTGAGTAAGAGTTATTACAAACTATTAGTCACACCCCACCCCATACTTGGAACAAACATTGTCCCTAATGTTCAAAAAGAAAAAGAAAAGAAAGAAAGAAAAAGAACACACAAAATGGTGGTGGAGCGGCTAAAACGGTCGATCATCAAAGGTCTTCACTGCGGTGGAGGCGGTGGTGGAAACGGGGAGAAGCCGAGATCATAGTGCCGCCCGAACTGCTGGCGGTAAACATCTCTCATCATGTGGTCAAGATCGGCGGCTCGTGCATCCCTAGCATCTGCATGGATATCTAGAGCTCCGACCCTACTGGAAAGGTCGGTGGCCCACTCTGGCAACTGCTCGTACCAACCAGACGGCTGGCTGTACCACGCCGGTGCATCTGAAGGTGCTGGTGCAGGTGGTGGCTGTGCATGCCAAGGCGGTGGAGCTCCCATCCAATCCGGCTGAGTGCTATACCATGAAGGAGGATCTGCCATCCAAGTAGGCCTCTCGCTCACACTAGCACGGCGAGAGGAAGAACCTAAAGCTCTAGTGAGGCGGGGAGAGTGTCTAGGAAGGTCAGGAACTGCATCCGGCTGATCCGGGAATGTACCAAAGTCATGATCAGCTCCTCCTCCCTCAAACTCGTCATCCCCTCTCATCTCCTCCTCTACAACTGGTGGTGGTGGAACATAGGGAGGGGCTACTAATCTGTTCGCATGCATGGCAGCGAACGTCGCCTTCCAATTATGGCGTCCAGCCATAATGGAATACGCAGGAAGCCACTCAATACCTCTCCCTGTCCTACTCTCCCAAGGCATAGCAGCATATGGTGGACCTCTATGTGTGGGAAAGATAATGCCTCTAGTCATGAGGGCCTGAAGTCCTAGGGGTCTAGTTGCGATGCGGGTGCAAGTTGAGAAGTCTACCCCTAACTGTCTAGCAAGGTGGGTGACCATCCCACCGTATCCAATGTTGTCAGCCCTCTTATTCTTTAGCTTGCTCATAGTAGCAGCTAAGAGGGTGGCGCAGCTGGCCTGCCATATAACATATTGTAAAGCAAAAACAGCTCATCCGTCTTAATCTTCTGAGGTGTCTCCGTCCTAGGGAAGAGACACTCAGAAAGCACTCTGCGAGCTATCTTTAAGGCTAGATGATAGATCAATCTAGCCTTGGTATCAGCAGGCTGCCAATGGTCCTCGCTGGCGTAAATCATAGCAATCTCCTCCCAGAAATCCTTGGCGTACACGCCACCGGGGAATCGACCATTAAAGGTCTCTTGGAACCCAAGGAAGGCTCCAAACTCTCTAATCGAAAAATCATAGTTTCTCTCCATCAGCCGGAAAGAAACTGTCCTGTCTACGTGACTGTGCTCGAAGGAAACCACAAACTCCCTAGTGATCTCCTCATAAGCATCTTCCCGAATAGCGGAGAAGATGACTAAACCGGCTCTATCCAAAAGCCAAGTAAGGTCCCCTATCACATGTAGAGGCTCTAACTCCTCAAGCAGTAAGTATCTAGGTCTTATGACCGTCCTCTCCTTGATCCTCTCTAAGGCATCTAAATGATCCTCATGAATAGTAGGGATCCTAGGGGGGAGGTGGTGATGGTGATGAAGGAGGTGATGGAGGCTCAGCGGGTGGTGCTCTAGAAGAGGAAGCATTGTTTCCTTTCCTCTTCTTGTTCTTATTTCTACTAGACACTCTTCTCACAAAATCCATATTCTGTTAAAATCCACGGTCTGTTCTAAGGTTTCCACGGTCGTCGTTTCTCCAGTAACCGTGGTTCGGCACGTGATTTCTCAAAACTCAACAGAATTTCACCAATCTCAAATAGACTAATTTCAGTCCAATTCCAATCAGTTCTCCTAAAAATACTAGCAAAATGAAGCCAAATCGACAAAGAGAGAAAGAACCAAAAACCTAGGTTTTCGGATTTTAGAATCCGAATTCTGCCTTCTCCGGTGATTTGCCGCTCGAATTGTTGCTTGGATCTTGTTGGTGATTGGATTTGCTTCAGTTTTGGCCAAAGAATCGTCAAAAACGATTAACAAATGAGGAATTGAGAGATGGGGAATGATTCGGCAAAATAGGGACGTGGTTTTGGGTTTTGTGGTGTGTTTTGTGAAGAAACGTGGGTTATATAGTGGCCATAAAAATTTTTGAAAATCACGGTCTGTCGGGGGGTTCCACAGCCGTGGAAATGTACGGAACCATGATTTTGGTTATTTTTCTCAGGCTTTTGAAAATTACGGTCACTGTAGCTGTCACGTCCGTGGTTTTGGCCGTGGAACTCTCTGTAATGTCTCAAAGTCCATGTTTCGTCAATTTTCTTCAAGCTTTTCCTTTGCCCTTTCTTTTCCACTGTTCCTATATCCAAAAACACAAACATACCGGAAGGTATCGAAGGCAAAACAAAGCAAAACGTCTATACTAAACTAATCTATGAATCAAAGACAAAAATGTGAATGCAATACCTTGGGTTGCCTCCCAAGAAGTGCTTTGTTTAAGGTCCGTAGCTAGACCAAATTCGCACTCATACGAGTGCGGTGGGCGCGAACTCTTCAGCTTGGAGTTCCGGTGTATACTTCTTGAGTCGTTGACCGTTCACCTTAAAGCTTCCGCCCGTTTCACCCCATACTTCAACTGCACCATGGGGAAAAATACGTTTGATTAGAAAAGGTCCGGTCCAACGAGATTTAAGCTTACCTGGAAAGAGATGAAGCCTTGAATTGAAGAGGAGAACTTGATCTCCTTCTTTGAGGTCCTTTGGAATGATATGCTTATCATGTCAACGCTTTGCTCTTTCGTTATAGATCTTGGCGTTTTCGTAAGCGTTCAAGCGAAGTTCTTCAAGCTCATTTAGGTCCAAGAGACGCTTCTCTCCCGTTTCCTTCATGCTGAAGTTCAACCACTTGATTGCGCAAAACGCCTTGTGCTCCAACTCTACCGGTAAATGGCAAGACTTCCCATACACAAGGTTGTATGGTGTAGTTCCGATGGGAGTCTTATATGCAGTCCGGTACGCCCACAATGCGTCATCTAGCTTCAAAGACCAATCCTTCCTAGTCCTTGAAACCGTCTTCTCTAGGATTCCTTTGATCTCCCGGTTTGAGATCTCCACTTGTCCACTAGTTTGTGGATGATAAGGGGTGGCGATCTTGTGAGTCACCCCATACTTAGCTAAGAGAGCTTCAAAGCGCCGGGCAATGAAGTGAGAACCTCCAACACTAATGATAGTCCGTGGTGTCCCAAATCGTGGGAAGATGGTCTTGTTAAAGAACTTAACCACTACCATAACATCATTGGTGGGAGAGGCAATTGCTTCAACCCATCTTGAAATATAATCCACCGCTAAAAGTATGTATTGGTTACCACAAGATGATGGGAAAGGTCCCATGAAGTCTACTCCCCAAACGTCAAAGATATCCACCTCTTGGATGTTGTTGAGAGGCATCTCATTCGTCCTAGATATATTTCCTTTTCTTTGACAAGCATCGTAGCAGGAAACAAAGGTTTGCACATCTTTAAATAGAGTAGGCCAAAAGAATCCAGATTGCAATACCTTAGCGCTAGTCTTGTTCGAACTAGCGTGTCCTCCACAAGGTAGTGAATGACAATGGCGGATGACACTTTGCATCTCATCTTCCGGCACACATCACCGAATAATGCCATCCGGACCTCTCTTAAAGAGGAGAGGTTCATTCTAAAAGTATTCCCGAACATCCTTAAAGAACTTCTTTCTTTGTGCGTAGGATAATCCGGGCGGTAATTCCTGACAAACCAAATAGTTAACAAAATCAGCAAATCATGGTTCGTTACCTTTGGTGATCACATCGATGCACTCCTCTATGATATGTAAATGCTCATCCGGAAAGGAGTCATCTATAGGTAGATGGTCGTCCTCTAGATGTGTTAGACGACTTAAATGATCCGCAACAGAATTTTCCGAACCCTTCTTGTCGCGGATCTCATGATCGAATTCTTGTAGGAGAAGAATCCATCTAATTAGCCTTGACTTCGCATCCTTCTTTGCAAGGAGATACCGGATCGCAACATGATCCGTGTATACAATCACCTTTGCACCTACAAGATAAGAGCGAAATTTGTCAATTGCATATAATATAGCTAAGAACTCTTTTTGGGTAGTGGCGTATTTGAGCTGCGCTTCATCTAGCGTCTTGCTAGCGTAGTAGATATCATGGGTTTGCCCTTCCTTTCTTTGTCCAAGAACAACTCCTATAGCTACGTCACTTGCGTCACACATAACCTCAAAGGGAAGGTTCCAATCCGGAGGTTGGATAATCGGGGCTGAGATTAGAGCTTCCCGAATCATATTAAACGCATCTAAGCATTCCTGCGAAAACTAAAAAACTGCATCCTTCATCAATAGATTAGTAAGCGGCTTTGATATCTTAGAGAAATCCTTTATGAAACGCCTATAAAATCCAGCATGTCCTAGAAAACTTCTTATCCCTTTCACCGAAGTTGGGAGAGGAAGCTTTTCTATTGTCTCTATCTTAGCTTTATCCACCTCAATCCCTCTACTAGAGATTAAGTGTCCTAATATAATGCCTTCTTTCACCATAAATTGACACTTTTCCCAATTAAGAACTAGGTTAGTGTCTTCACATCTTTGTAATACAAGAGCAAGGTTAGAAAGGCAATTGTCAAAAGAGGAACCATAAACGGAGAAGTCATCCATAAAAACCTCCATGATTTCCTCTATATATTCCGAGAAGATGGCCATCATGCACCTTTGAAAGGTGCCTGGGGCGTTGCAAAGCCCGAACGGCATCCTCCTATAGGCAAACGTACCCCACGGTAGTAGGAATGAGTTCGTTGTTTTTGTTGGTGATGACCGTCATTCCTCCCTTCTTCGGAACCACTTGTACGGGACTCACCCACTTACTATCGGAGATAGGATAGATGATACCTGCATCAAGTAGTTTAAGAATTTCCTTCTTGACAACCTCCTTCATGGTCGGATTTAACCACCTTTGAGGTTGTCGTGAAGTTCTAAAGTCCTCTTCCATTAAGATCTTATGCATGCATAGGGAAGGTTTGATTCCAACTAAATCCTCTATTGTATATCCAAAGGCTTTCCTATGTTTCTTAAGGACAACCATAAGCTTACTATGTTCATCTATGCTTAAATCGGAACTAACAATTACCGGAAAGGTAGAATTAGGTCCAAGAAATGCGTACCTTAGATGTGTAGGAAGTGGTTTCAATTCCATTTCTATCGGAGTTTCCAATGGCTCTTGAGGAGCATCCGATGCTTCCTTAGAAGTGTCTAAGGATGTAGAAGGTGTTGGAGAAGAATCAAGAGAAGTTGTAGAACAGACACAATTTCCTTCGAACTCACCCAAAATTACGGCATCCCTGCCTTCTCCACGGCCGTGATTTTGGGTGTGGAAAGTAAATACGGTGGCTCTGTTTCCTCCACGGCCGTGTAAGCCTCTGGAGTGCTCCACGCTTTTGTTGGTGAAATCCACGGCCGTGGAATAGGCCGTTTGACCGTGGATCCGTACGTTTTCTGCTTCATCGTGGAGTTTCTCAAACTCTTCTTCACACACTTCTTCTTGTGCTTCTAAGGCTTCAATTGCCTCATTGCACTCCTCTTCTTCCCCTATATCCGTTAGGCTCATAGAAATAACTTTTTGAAAAGGATCTTTGAAGACAATAGCACTTGCCTCCTCTCTAGATAGCCCTTCGTCATGGATATTGGATATAACCTCATCAAAGGCTGGTTCCTTCACCAAAGTGGAAAGAACGAACTCTACCTTCTCTTCTCCTATGTCAAAGGCGAGTCTAGCATTCTTGCAATCGACTATGCAGCCGGATGTTGCAAGAAACGGTCTTCCGAGAATGATCGGGACCGGACTATCTGCAGGAATGTCAAGCACAACAAAATCTATAGGAACATAGAATTTACCTAGCTTGACCGGAACGTCTTCAACTATACCGACGGGACGAGTTATGGATCGATCCGCCATGTACAACGTCATCTTTACCGGTTTAGGGTCGCCTAAACCGATCTTCCTACATAAGGCAAGCGGAATGATGCTCACGCTTGCTCCCAAGTAACATAATGCATCATATGTGACATCTCCCACTCCTATGGGAATACAAAATGACCCCGAATCCTTTAGCTTTGGGGGCATCTTCTCTTTCATGGTTTTGATGAGATCCGAAGAATCCGAACTCATCTTAACCTCTCCAAAACCTCCAGCTTTCTCTTGTTAGAGAGGATCTCCTTTAAGAACTTTCCATAAGCTGGTATACCTACAATATCATCAATGAAAGGTATATTAATATGCAGTTTGCTCATGAGTTCAATAAACTTACCGAATTGCTTGTCTAGACGCGCTCTCGTTCTAGATTGTGGGAACGGTAGGGGAGGTTTGTAAGGTGGAGGAGGAACGTAGACATCTTCCTTCTCCTTCCCCTTTTCTTTCTCCTTCTCAACGGGGACTTCTACAAACTTAGGCTGCGGGTCGGTAGTTGTTACTCCGCTCCTAGTTGTGATTGCCATCACCCTTCCTTTTGGGTTGTCCTCCGTCTTTCCTGGAAGTTTCCCTTGATTCCTAGGAACGTCCTCCGTATGACTAAACATTTGGTTTTCTAAAATCTTTTGGGCTTTATCAACCTTAGTTATGTGATCATCAACCTTGATGATGCAAGTCTCCAACCCTTGAAGCTTGCCCAAAATTGTTTCCAACATGGGATCGGGCTTCTCTTTCCTCGAAGTACTTCCACCATTAGATGTTTGCCCTTGGCTTTTCAAAGGAGTGGAAGAAGAGGAAGGTGGAGTTAGTGAATTTCCTGAATTGGAAGGATAAGAATTACCGGAATTTTGTTGATTGGGACGCCAATTGTTGTTGTTTGAACCCCTATTGTTGTTCCAATTGTTGTTCCGGTTGTTGTTGTTGTTCCAATTGTTCCGGTTGTTGTTCCGGTTGTTGCGGTTTGTATTCTCATTACCATTGTGCTTATTGTTGTTGCCTAAATAACCCACATCTTGTTCCTTGTGCTTTGGAGAGTTGGTTTTGATGGCTTCCTTCAACTCTTTAATTTCCGTATTGAGAGAAAAGATTTGAGTTTGAGCTGCTTGTGATAGCTTTGCTCCTTGATCTACATGATTCGCCTCCACTTTCTGATGAGAATACTTCTCAATAACTCGCGCTTGCTTCTCAATGAAGTCCCAAGCGTCATCTTCCCTCATGTCCATGAATGTACCACATGAAAGGGATTGGAGCTTGAATTGTGTCTCCACATCCAGCCCCTTATAGTATATCTCCAATAGCGCCAATTTGGATATGCCATGATGTGGGCAATCTAATAGCAAATCCTGAAATCTTTCCCAAGATTGAAACAAACTTTCGTTAGATCTCATAGAAAATGCATTAATCTTACCTCTCAACTCCGCCGTTTTGGATGGCGGAAAGAACTTAGTGAGGAATTCCGAAGAATGATCCTCCCATGTTTCAAGCTTCCCACTTGGAAGAGCTTGATACCAAGACAATGCTTTCCCCTTCAAGGAGAAGAAGAAAGGCTTGAGTTTGTAGCATTTGGTAGTTGCGTTCTTTGGCTTCATTGTCTCCATCATGATCTCAAAATTTTATAGATGTTGGTGTGGAGATTAAGCGCTTGTTCTCCCAAATTGATTTTGGCGGACAATAGTAATAACTTGCGGGTTGAAGCTAAACCCTTGTGCATCGTCAGCATCAAAGTTCACACCTAAACGGCGTGGTTGCTGCGTTGGATCCATCCTTTGGTCAAGAGTTCTTGGCTCCTCATCCACACGTTCGACTCTCGCACCTCTAGGTGGAACACGGCGATTTGTAGCTGGCCGTGGAAAGAATGGGTTCACATTGATCGTTGGATCAATTTCTTCTAGTGGTGGCATGGAGGAGTCGCTATCCTCATTGGATGAGTTGGCTCTAACCGATCTTCCCGGTCTCCTTCTTCTCTTTTTCTCCTTGAGGTTGTTTATTTCCAACCTCATTTGGAATATCATGTCCGATAGATCATCAACCTTTGTTTGATGACGATCCATCTCTTCCCAACGAGTCTTCTCACTCCATTGGAGTTGAGCTTCCTTTTTTGCTAACTCCGTTTGGTAATCACGTTCTCTTTCTTCGGCCATTTTTCATTCCTTAAGCTTTCTCCTCAAAGTCCTCTCAAGCTCTTGATCAAGAGGTAAGAGGTCTTCGTTGTTCCTAGACCTGCGCATACACTCGAAGAGATATCAAATAACAAGGGAAAAGCTCCCAAGCTTGACAACCGATAACCGAATTCGGCCTAGACAAAATCCCCGGCAACGGCGCCAAAAACTTGTTCGCCACTTAGCGTGCATGCAAATAAGCTTTAAATTTATAAAACTAGAATCAAGAAAGCGAACCCGCAGTGTACGGATCGATATAGTTAAGCAAGAATTTCAGAGTATCGAACACAGGGATTTGGGGGGTTAAATCCAATTATAGAATTGTCAAGCGAGTAAATGTATGAGCTTTTGTAAATATTGGGAAAACAACAATCCTAAAGATCCAGGAATCCAGCTGTGGCAATCGATTCAAGATATACTAAAGATATAAGGACAGAGTTGAGGTTTGCAAAGGTATACGAATGTAAAGCAATGACGGTGAAGTTCCAAGACTTTATGTAACTTAACTAAAGACACTCTCTACAAAGGTTGTTGAGGCTTCAGTATAGGAAGGATCTAAAGGTAAGGATTAATATCAAACACCCAAACTTGCAATCCAAGGATCAAGACTAACTAAACCGATTAAGGTTGTGACACTCGAAATCGAGGTAGAGGTTGTTGAGGCTTCACTACCAACTAGAAAAGGCAAGCCAAGACTAAGTTAAAGCAAATCTTTAACTTTGGATTAAAGTAAAAGCAAGGTTCGTAAACTAAGGGAAATTACGGGTGGATCTTGAGATTCCACGGCCGTGGAACTCAAGAACACACCGTGATTTTGGTACGTCGACGATTCTCTCTAACTCTCAGGGTCCAATCAAATTATGATCGATCTATCATCATCTAAGCCACAACTATCAACCCTTCACCTTAGGATTGCTAAAGGGTTTTAGCCAACAACAGTCATATTGATATCAAATTCAAGATTTAAAAGAATGAAAGGTAAAAACCTTCGAAAACCTTGAATAAATCTAAAATCAATCTCAAATCCACAAACAAGAACAATGATGTAAGTAGATTCAGAATAACACAAACAATCACAATCCTTGATAAGAACGAAGAACGGGATGTCAATCCGTCTTCTAATCAAACCTAAGGACAAAGCGTAACTTCCAAATCTTCAACTATTCGCAAACCTCCGTTGCGAAATAGCAATCTCCACACATCCAACTTGAAACTCTAGGCACGTGCAATCAATATAAGCGAGAGTCTAAGCAGAGGTGACGGAATCTCTCTTCTTCCGTCCTTTTATAGGGCAAGATAAAATATGAGTCCAGCCCATTGCGTAAAAGATCGTGGCTTCAAATTGTACGTTAAAAGATCGCCTAAATCACGGTTTCCTAAGATTCCACGCCCGTTGTTTAGAGCGTGGTTTAGAGCGTGGAATTTCATCACGGTTGCTTCACATCTTCCACGACCGTGTAAGTCACTGGAGTGCTCCACGCTTGTGTTGCCAAAGTTCCACGGGCGTGGTTTAGAGCATGGACTCTAGTACGACCGTATTTTAGGGCGTGGAACGTCGAATGCTCGTAATTCTCCTTTGTTTTGTGCCATTCTTCATCTTAGCATCTTCCTTAGCTCCTTTGTGGTGTCCTCAATCCTTGTACATGCTCAATTCATCTCCATTCTCCTTCAATCCGTTCGGTTTTAGCTCTTATTCGCCTACAATCAACACAAAGCTTATGTAGACCTCTATATCGACAATATAGATAAACTAACTCACAATTGCTTCAATGCTTTATCAAGGAATACCAATATGGATGAAATACACTTAGAAAACGTGCCTAAAATATCACAATATTTCATGCTAACAAATAACCCCGTACTTGCCACTTGCTTGTCCCCAAGCAAGGTTTTTCGAAAACTTTAAAACTCAAGTTAGGATGAAATATGGATATACTCTCAAAGCAAAACTTCTTTTAGATGAATGTGCTTTCTAATCAATATATCATTCTCAAATCTTGCTTCATTCGTTTATAAGACTTTCATACACATAATCAAAGAGTAAAGAGTAAAGAGTAAAGAAAGCTCATGAATTAATCAAACTTCCATGTAAACATCATAACCTTCAAACATTATCAAAATCAATCATAAGAAACTTCAATTAAGATCACCAAGTCATATAACATTCTCTTGATCTTAAGGACTTTCAAACAAGGTCTAGAATGCGGGATGGGAAGGAAAACTTTAAGGAATGTGATGCATGAATCCGGGAAAGTGGATAACTAACTCTTTTCTTTTTCTCTTGCGGTTTCCGCAACACTTTCAACTTAGAGCTTCGCTCTCTTCTTTTCAATTCATTTTTCGACTTTACTTTTGGAGTTATGGATAGAGGTGCACAAAAACCGAAGCCTAGGAGATTGGCGTTTCTCATTTTTACGAAATGCCTCAAACCCTTGATGCACATACCATAATCCGCTAGGAATATCGCTCAATCTGACTTTGGCAAGACACAAACACCCGGCTATGTGAATGGTGCCGAGTTACTCATCGTCATGATTGACTTCCCCAAACCTATAATTTCCTTCTATTCTTTTGAATGCAAAATATTGCTTTCATGGACCTCCCACATCAAACATGCCAAATATCAACTCCTCCAAATTCCCAGATAGGTAAAGGAGGTTATTATTTCATTGAGGGGCTAAATGATCAAAGGAAGAAGAAAGAAAATCGAATTGCCTTAATCATCTCAAAAAGAAGCATAAGAACTTATCATGTGATTTCAACCTTGATTTCTCAACATGATTTAAGTAACATTCATCACATTATGAAACTTGCAAAAGAGGAATAATCAACTCATTCAATTTCTTTTCAATTCACTATTTGTTTAAGCATGCGATTGTCATCAAAACTCAATTCACAAGTGGTGATTATCATAGAAATCATCTCTATCCTTAGAAGCACAAAATTTTCAAAATTTTTCAATTTTTATGGGTTTTTCAAAAGCTTTTTCATGCAATGCAATAATGAAACGTGTAACAATAGAATGAACATGCAAGGTAGTCTCGATAAACGCATACAAAGTGAGTAAGAGTTATTACAAACTATTAGTCACACCCCACCCCATACTTGGAACAAACATTGTCCCTAATGTTCAAAAAGAAAAAGAAAAGAAAGAAAGAAAAAGAACTCACAAAATGGTGGTGGAGCGGCTAAAACGGTCGATCATCAAAGGTCTTCACTGCGGTGGAGGCGGTGGTGGAAACGGGGAGAAGCCGGGATCATAGTGCCGCCCGAACTGCTGGCGGTAAACATCTCTCATCATGTGGTCAAGATCGGCGGCTCGTGCATCCCTAGCATCTACATGGATATCTAGAGCTCCGACCCTACTGGAAAGGTCGGTGGCCCACTCTGGCAACTGCTCGTACCAACCAGACGGCTGGCTGTACCACGCCGGTGCATCTGAAGGTGCTGGTGCAGGTGGTGGCTGTGCATGCCAAGGCGGTGGAGCTCCCATCCAATCCGGCTGAGTGCTATACCATGAAGGAGGATCTGCCATCCAAGTAGGCCTCTCGCTCACACTAGCACGGCGAGAGGAAGAACCTAAAGCTCTAGTGAGGCGGGGAGAGTGTCTAGGAAGGTCAGGAACTGCATCCGGCTGATCCGGGAATGTACCAAAGTCATGATCAGCTCCTCCTCCCTCAAACTCGTCATCCCCTCTCATCTTCTCCTCTACAACTGGTGGTGGTGGAACATAGGGAGGGGCTACTAATCTGTTCGCATGCATGGCAGCGAACGTCGCCTTCCAGTTATGGCGTCCAGCCATAATGGAATACGCAGGAAGCCACTCAATACCTCTCCCTGTCCTACTCTCCCAAGGCATAGCAGCATATGGTGGACCTCTATGTGTGGGAAAGATAATGCCTCTAGTCATGAGGGCCTGAAGTCCTAGGGGTCTAGTTGCGATGCGGGTGCAAGTTGAGAAGTCTACCCCTAACTGTCTAGCAAGGTGGGTGACCATCCCACCGTATCCAATGTTGTCAGCCCTCTTATTCTTTAGCTTGCTCATAGTAGCAGCTAAGAGGGTGGCGCAGTCAGCTGGCCTGCCATATAACATATTGTAAAGCAAAAACAGCTCATCCGTCTTAATCTTCTGAGGTGTCTCCGTCCTAGGGAAGAGACACTCAGAAAGCACTCTGCGAGCTATCTTTAAGGCTAGATGATAGATCAATCTAGCCTTGGTATCAGCAGGCTGCCAATGGTCCTCGCTGGCGTAAATCATAGCAATCTCCTCCCAGAAATCCTTGGCGTACACGCCACCGGGGAATCGACCATTAAAGGTCTCTTGGAACCCAAGGAAGGCTCCAAACTCTCTAATCGAAAAATCATAGTTTCTCTCCATCAGCCGGAAAGAAATTGTCCTGTCTACGTGACTGTGCTCGAAGGAAACCACAAACTCCCTAGTGATCTCCTCATAAGCATCTTCCCGAATAGCGGAGAAGATGACTAAACCGGCTCTATCCAAAAGCCAAGTAAGGTCCCCTATCACATGTAGAGGCTCTAACTCCTCAAGCAGTAAGTATCTAGGTCTTATGACCGTCCTCTCCTTGATCCTCTCTAAGGCATCTAAATGATCCTCATGAATAGTAGGGATCCTAGGGGGGAGGTGGTGATGGTGATGAAGGAGGTGATGGAGGCTCAGCGGGTGGTGCTCTAGAAGAGGAAGCATTGTTTCCTTTCCTCTTCTTGTTCTTATTTCTACTAGACACTCTTCTCACAAAATCCATATTCTGTTAAAATCCACGGTCTGTTCTAAGGTTTCCACGGCCGTCGTTTCTCCAGTAACCGTGGTTCGGCACGTGATTTCTCAAAACTCAACAGAATTTCACCAATCTCAAATAGACTAATTTCAGTCCAATTCCAATCAGTTCTCCTAAAAATACTAGCAAAATGAAGCCAAATCGACAAAGAGAGAAAGAACCAAAAACCTAGGTTTTCGGATTTTAGAATCCGAATTCTGCCTTCTCCCGTGATTTGCCGCTCGAATTGTTGCTTGGATCTTGTTGGTGATTGGATTTGCTTCAGTTTTGGCCAAAGAATCGTCAAAAACGATTAACAAATGAGGAATTGAGAGATGGGGAATGATTCGGCAAAATAGGGACGTGGTTTTGGGTTTTGTGGTGTGTTTTGTGAAGAAACGTGGGTTATATAGTGGCCATAAAAATTTTTGAAAATCACGGTCTGTCGGGGGGTTCCACAGCCGTGGAAATGTACGGAACCATGATTTTGGTTATTTTTCTCAGGCTTTTGAAAATTACGGTCACTGTAGCTGTCACGTCCGTGGTTTTGGCCGTGGAACTCTCTGTAATGTCTCAAAGTCCATGTTTCGTCAATTTTCTTCAAGCTTTTCCTTTGCCCTTTCTTTTCCACTGTTCCTATATCCAAAAACACAAACATACCGGAAGGCATCGAAGGCAAAACAAAGCAAAACGTCTATACTAAACTAATCTATGAATCAAAGACAAAAATGTGAATGCAATACCTTGGGTTGCCTCCCAAGAAGTGCTTTGTTTAAGGTCCGTAGCTAGACCAAATTCGCACTCATACGAGTGCGGTGGGCGCGAACTCTTCAGCTTGGAGTTCCGGTGTATACTTCTTGAGTCGTTGACCGTTCACCTTAAAGCTTCCGCCCGTTTCACCCCATACTTCAACTGCACCATGGGGAAAAATACGTTTGATTAGAAAAGGTCCGGTCCAACGAGATTTAAGCTTACCTGGAAAGAGATGAAGCCTTGAATTGAAGAGGAGAACTTGATCTCCTTCTTTGAGGTCCTTTGGAATGATATGCTTATCATGTCAACGCTTTGCTCTTTCGTTATAGATCTTGGCGTTTTCGTAAGCGTTCAAGCGAAGTTCTTCAAGCTCATTTAGGTCCAAGAGACGCTTCTCTCCCGTTTCCTTCATGCTGAAGTTCAACCACTTGATTGCGCAAAACGCCTTGTGCTCCAACTCTACCGGTAAATGGCAAGACTTCCCATACACAAGGTTGTATGGTGTAGTTCCGATGGGAGTCTTATATGCAGTCCGGTACGCCCACAATGCGTCATCTAGCTTCAAAGACCAATCCTTCCTAGTCCTTGAAACCGTCTTCTCTAGGATTCCTTTGATCTCCCGGTTTGAGATCTCCACTTGTCCACTAGTTTGTGGATGATAAGGGGTGGCGATCTTGTGAGTCACCCCATACTTAGCTAAGAGAGCTTCAAAGCGCCGGGCAATGAAGTGAGAACCTCCAACACTAATGATAGTCCGTGGTGTCCCAAATCGTGGGAAGATGGTCTTGTTAAAGAACTTAACCACTACCATAACATCATTGGTGGGAGAGGCAATTGCTTCAACCCATCTTGAAATATAATCCACCGCTAAAAGTATGTATTGGTTACCACAAGATGATGGGAAAGGTCCCATGAAGTCTACTCCCCAAACGTCAAAGATATCCACCTCTTGGATGTTGTTGAGAGGCATCTCATTCGTCCTAGATATATTTCCTTTTCTTTGACAAGCATCGTAGCAGGAAACAAAGGTTTGCACATCTTTAAATAGAGTAGGCCAAAAGAATCCAGATTGCAATACCTTAGCGCTAGTCTTGTTCGAACTAGCGTGTCCTCCACAAGGTAGTGAATGACAATGGCGGATGACACTTTGCATCTCATCTTCCGGCACACATCACCGAATAATGCCATCCGGACCTCTCTTAAAGAGGAGAGGTTCATTCTAAAAGTATTCCCGAACATCCTTAAAGAACTTCTTTCTTTGTGCGTAGGATAATCCGGGCGGTAATTCCTGACAAACCAAATAGTTAACAAAATCAGCAAATCATGGTTCGTTACCTTTGGTGATCACATCGATGCACTCCTCTATGATATGTAAATGCTCATCCGGAAAGGAGTCATCTATAGGTAGATGGTCGTCCTCTAGATGTGTTAGACGACTTAAATGATCCGCAACAGAATTTTCCGAACCCTTCTTGTCGCGGATCTCATGATCGAATTCTTGTAGGAGAAGAATCCATCTAATTAGCCTTGACTTCGCATCCTTCTTTGCAAGGAGATACCGGATCGCAACATGATCCGTGTATACAATCACCTTTGCACCTACAAGATAAGAGCGAAATTTGTCAATTGCATATAATATAGCTAAGAACTCTTTTTGGGTAGTGGCGTATTTGAGCTGCGCTTCATCTAGCGTCTTGCTAGCGTAGTAGATATCATGGGTTTGCCCTTCCTTTCTTTGTCCAAGAACAACTCCTATAGCTACGTCACTTGCGTCACACATAACCTCAAAGGGAAGGTTCCAATCCGGAGGTTGGATAATCGGGGCTGAGATTAGAGCTTCCCGAATCATATTAAACGCATCTAAGCATTCCTGCGAAAACTAAAAAACTGCATCCTTCATCAATAGATTAGTAAGCGGCTTTGATATCTTAGAGAAATCCTTTATGAAACGCCTATAAAATCCAGCATGTCCTAGAAAACTTCTTATCCCTTTCACCGAAGTTGGGAGAGGAAGCTTTTCTATTGTCTCTATCTTAGCTTTATCCACCTCAATCCCTCTACTAGAGATTAAGTGTCCTAATATAATGCCTTCTTTCACCATAAATTGACACTTTTCCCAATTAAGAACTAGGTTAGTGTCTTCACATCTTTGTAATACAAGAGCAAGGTTAGAAAGGCAATTGTCAAAAGAGGAACCATAAACGGAGAAGTCATCCATAAAAACCTCCATGATTTCCTCTATATATTCCGAGAAGATGGCCATCATGCACCTTTGAAAGGTGCCTGGGGCGTTGCAAAGCCCGAACGGCATCCTCCTATAGGCAAACGTACCCCACGGTAGTAGGAATGAGTTCGTTGTTTTTGTTGGTGATGACCGTCATTCCTCCCTTCTTCGGAACCACTTGTACGGGACTCACCCACTTACTATCGGAGATAGGATAGATGATACCTGCATCAAGTAGTTTAAGAATTTCCTTCTTGACAACCTCCTTCATGGTCGGATTTAACCACCTTTGAGGTTGTCGTGAAGTTCTAAAGTCCTCTTCCATTAAGATCTTATGCATGCATAGGGAAGGTTTGATTCCAACTAAATCCTCTATTGTATATCCAAAGGCTTTCCTATGTTTCTTAAGGACAACCATAAGCTTACTATGTTCATCTATGCTTAAATCGGAACTAACAATTACCGGAAAGGTAGAATTAGGTCCAAGAAATGCGTACCTTAGATGTGTAGGAAGTGGTTTCAATTCCATTTCTATCGGAGTTTCCAATGGCTCTTGAGGAGCATCCGATGCTTCCTTAGAAGTGTCTAAGGATGTAGAAGGTGTTGGAGAAGAATCAAGAGAAGTTGTAGAACAGACACAATTTCCTTCGAACTCACCCAAAATTACGGCATCCCTGCCTTCTCCACGGCCGTGATTTTGGGTGTGGAAAGTAAATACGGTGGCTCTGTTTCCTCCACGGCCGTGTAAGCCTCTGGAGTGCTCCACGCTTTTGTTGGTGAAATCCACGGCCGTGGAATAGGCCGTTTGACCGTGGATCCGTACGTTTTCTGCTTCATCGTGGAGTTTCTCAAACTCTTCTTCACACACTTCTTCTTGTGCTTCTAAGGCTTCAATTGCCTCATTGCACTCCTCTTCTTCCCCTATATCCGTTAGGCTCATAGAAATAACTTTTTGAAAAGGATCTTTGAAGACAATAGCACTTACCTCCTCTCTAGATAGCCCTTCGTCATGGATATTGGATATAACCT
Organism: Fagopyrum homotropicum; assembly: GCA_033239125.1. Classification (NCBI taxonomy): domain Eukaryota; kingdom Viridiplantae; phylum Streptophyta; class Magnoliopsida; order Caryophyllales; family Polygonaceae; genus Fagopyrum; species Fagopyrum homotropicum. Next base: position 103,310,238 of record BSWB01000005.1, read on the forward strand.
CATCAAAGGCTGGTTCCTTCACCAAAGTGGAAAGAACGAACTCTACCTTCTCTTCTCCTATGTCAAAGGCGAGTCTAGCATTCTTGCAATCGACTATGCAGCCGGATGTTGCAAGAAACGGTCTTCCGAGAATGATCGGGACCGGACTATCTGCAGGAATGTCAAGCACAACAAAATCTATAGGAACATAGAATTTACCTAGCTTGACCGGAACGTCTTCAACTATACCGACGGGACGAGTTATGGATCAATCCGCCATGTACAACGTCATCTTTACCGGTTTAGGGTCGCCTAAACCGATCTTCCTACATAAGGCAAGCGGAATGATGCTCACGCTTGCTCCCAAGTAACATAATGCATCATATGTGACATCTCCCACTCCTATGGGAATACAAAATGACCCCGAATCCTTTAGCTTTGGGGGCATCTTCTCTTTCATGGTTTTGATGAGATCCGAAGAATCCGAACTCATCTTAACCTCTCCAAAACCTCCAGCTTTCTCTTGTTAGAGAGGATCTCCTTTAAGAACTTTCCATAAGCTGGTATACCTACAATATCATCAATGAAAGGTATATTAATATGCAGTTTGCTCATGAGTTCAATAAACTTACCGAATTGCTTGTCTAGACGCGCTCTCGTTCTAGATTGTGGGAACGGTAGGGGAGGTTTGTAAGGTGGAGGAGGAACGTAGACATCTTCCTTCTCCTTCCCCTTTTCTTTCTCCTTCTCAACGGGGACTTCTACAAACTTAGGCTGCGGGTCGGTAGTTGTTACTCCGCTCCTAGTTGTGATTGCCATCACCCTTCCTTTTGGGTTGTCCTCCGTCTTTCCTGGAAGTTTCCCTTGATTCCTAGGAACTTCCTCCGTATGACTAAACATTTGGTTTTCTAAAATCTTTTGGGCTTTATCAACCTTAGTTATGTGATCATCAACCTTGATGATGCAAGTCTCCAACCCTTGAAGCTTGCCCAAAATTGTTTCCAACATGGGATCGGGCTTCTCTTTCCTCGAAGTACTTCCACCATTAGATGTTTGCCCTTGGCTTTTCAAAGGAGTGGAAGAAGAGGAAGGTGGAGTTAGTGAATTTCCTGAATTGGAAGGATAAGAATTACCGGAATTTTGTTGATTGGGACGCCAATTGTTGTTGTTTGAACCCCTATTGTTGTTCCAATTGTTGTTCCGGTTGTTGTTGTTGTTCCAATTGTTCCGGTTGTTGTTCCGGTTGTTGCGGTTTGTATTCTCATTACCATTGTGCTTATTGTTGTTGCCTAAATAACCCACATCTTGTTCCTTGTGCTTTGGAGAGTTGGTTTTGATGGCTTCCTTCAACTCTTTAATTTCCGTATTGAGAGAAAAGATTTGAGTTTGAGCTGCTTGTGATAGCTTTGCTCCTTGATCTACATGATTCGCCTCCACTTTCCGATGAGAATACTTCTCAATAACTCGCGCTTGCTTCTCAATGAAGTCCCAAGCGTCATCTTCCCTCATGTCCATGAATGTACCACATGAAAGGGATTGGAGCTTGAATTGTGTCTCCACATCCAGCCCCTTATAGTATATCTCCAATAGCGCCAATTTGGATATGCCATGATGTGGGCAATCTAATAGCAAATCCTGAAATCTTTCCCAAGATTGAAACAAACTTTCGTTAGATCTCATAGAAAATGCATTAATCTTACCTCTCAACTCCGCCGTTTTGGATGGCGGAAAGAACTTAGTGAGGAATTCCGAAGAATGATCCTCCCATGTTTCAAGCTTCCCACTTGGAAGAGCTTGATACCAAGACAATGCTTTCCCCTTCAAGGAGAAGAAGAAAGGCTTGAGTTTGTAGCATTTGGTAGTTGCGTTCTTTGGCTTCATTGTCTCCATCATGATCTCAAAATTTTATAGATGTTGGTGTGGAGATTAAGCGCTTGTTCTCCCAAATTGATTTTGGCGGACAATAGTAATAACTTGCGGGTTGAAGCTAAACCCTTGTGCATCGTCAGCATCAAAGTTCACACCTAAACGGCGTGGTTGCTGCGTTGGATCCATCCTTTGGTCAAGAGTTCTTGGCTCCTCATCCACACGTTCGACTCTCGCACCTCTAGGTGGAACACGGCGATTTGTAGCTGGCCGTGGAAAGAATGGGTTCACATTGATCGTTGGATCAATTTCTTCTAGTGGTGGCATGGAGGAGTCGCTATCCTCATTGGATGAGTTGGCTCTAACCGATCTTCCCGGTCTCCTTCTTCTCTTTTTCTCCTTGAGGTTGTTTATTTCCAACCTCATTTGGAATATCATGTCCGATAGATCATCAACCTTTGTTTGATGACGATCCATCTCTTCCCAACGAGTCTTCTCACTCCATTGGAGTTGAGCTTCCTTTTTTGCTAACTCCGTTTGGTAATCACGTTCTCTTTCTTCGGCCATTTTTCATTCCTTAAGCTTTCTCCTCAAAGTCCTCTCAAGCTCTTGATCAAGAGGTAAGAGGTCTTCGTTGTTCCTAGACCTGCGCATACACTCGAAGAGATATCAAATAACAAGGGAAAAGCTCCCAAGCTTGACAACCGATAACCGAATTCGGCCTAGACAAAATCCCCGGCAACGGCGCCAAAAACTTGTTCGCCACTTAGCGTGCATGCAAATAAGCTTTAAATTTATAAAACTAGAATCAAGAAAGCGAACCCGCAGTGTACGGATCGATATAGTTAAGCAAGAATTTCAGAGTATCGAACACAGGGATTTGGGGGGTTAAATCCAATTATAGAATTGTCAAGCGAGTAAATGTATGAGCTTTTGTAAATATTGGGAAAACAACAATCCTAAAGATCCAGGAATCCAGCTGTGGCAATCGATTCAAGATATACTAAAGATATAAGGACAGAGTTGAGGTTTGCAAAGGTATACGAATGTAAAGCAATGACGGTGAAGTTCCAAGACTTTATGTAACTTAACTAAAGACACTCTCTACAAAGGTTGTTGAGGCTTCAGTATAGGAAGGATCTAAAGGTAAGGATTAATATCAAACACCCAAACTTGCAATCCAAGGATCAAGACTAACTAAACCGATTAAGGTTGTGACACTCGAAATCGAGGTAGAGGTTGTTGAGGCTTCACTACCAACTAGAAAAGGCAAGCCAAGACTAAGTTAAAGCAAATCTTTAACTTTGGATTAAAGTAAAAGCAAGGTTCGTAAACTAAGGGAAATTACGGGTGGATCTTGAGATTCCACGGCCGTGGAACTCAAGAACACACCGTGATTTTGGTACGTCGACGATTCTCTCTAACTCTCAAGGTCCAATCAAATTATGATCGATCTATCATCATCTAAGCCACAACTATCAACCCTTCACCTTAGGATTGCTAAAGGGTTTTAGCCAACAACAGTCATATTGATATCAAATTCAAGATTTAAAAGAATGAAAGGTAAAAACCTTCGAAAACCTTGAATAAATCTAAAATCAATCTCAAATCCACAAACAAGAACAATGATGTAAGTAGATTCAGAATAACACAAACAATCACAATCCTTGATAAGAACGAAGAACGGGATGTCAATCCGTCTTCTAATCAAACCTAAGGACAAAGCGTAACTTCCAAATCTTCAACTATTCGCAAACCTCCGTTGCGAAATAGCAATCTCCACACATCCAACTTGAAACTCTAGGCACGTGCAATCAGCATAAGCGAGAGTCTAAGCAGAGGTGACGGAATCTCTCTTCTTCCGTCCTTTTATAGGGCAAGATAAAATATGAGTCCAGCCCATTGCGTAAAAGATCGTGGCTTCAAATTGTACGTTAAAAGATCGCCTAAATCACGGTTTCCTAAGATTCCACGCCCGTTGTTTAGAGCGTGGTTTAGAGCGTGGAATTTCATCACGGTTGCTTCACATCTTCCACGACCGTGTAAGTCACTGGAGTGCTCCACGCTTGTGTTGCCAAAGTTCCACGGGCGTGGTTTAGAGCATGGACTCTAGTACGGCCGTATTTTAGGGCGTGGAACGTCGAATGCTCGTAATTCTCCTTTGTTTTGTGCCATTCTTCATCTTAGCATCTTCCTTAGCTCCTTTGTGGTGTCCTCAATCCTTGTACATGCTCAATTCATCTCCATTCTCCTTCAATCCGTTCGGTTTTAGCTCTTATTCGCCTACAATCAACACAAAGCTTATGTAGACCTCTATATCGACAATATAGATAAACTAACTCACAATTGCTTCAATGCTTTATCAAGGAATACCAATATGGATGAAATACACTTAGAAAACGTGCCTAAAATATCACAATATTTCATGCTAACAAATAACCCCGTACTTGCCACTTGCTTGTCCCCAAGCAAGGTTTTTCGAAAACTTTAAAACTCAAGTTAGGATGAAATATGGATATACTCTCAAAGCAAAACTTCTTTTAGATGAATGTGCTTTCTAATCAATATATCATTCTCAAATCTTGCTTCATTCGTTTATAAGACTTTCATACACATAATCAAAGAGTAAAGAGTAAAGAGTAAAGAAAGCTCATGAATTAATCAAACTTCCATGTAAACATCATAACCTTCAAACATTATCAAAATCAATCATAAGAAACTTCAATTAAGATCACCAAGTCATATAACATTCTCTTGATCTTAAGGACTTTCAAACAAGGTCTAGAATGCGGGATGGGAAGGAAAACTTTAAGGAATGTGATGCATGAATCCGGGAAAGTGGATAACTAACTCTTTTCTTTTTCTCTTGCGGTTTCCGCAACACTTTCAACTTAGAGCTTCGCTCTCTTCTTTTCAATTCATTTTTCGACTTTACTTTTGGAGTTATGGATAGAGGTGCACAAAAACCGAAGCCTAGGAGATTGGCGTTTCTCATTTTTACGAAATGCCTCAAACCCTTGATGCACATACCATAATCCGCTAGGAATATCGCTCAATCTGACTTTGGCAAGACACAAACACCCGGCTATGTGAATGGTGCCGAGTTACTCATCGTCATGATTGACTTCCCCAAACCTATAATTTCCTTCTATTCTTTTGAATGCAAAATATTGCTTTCATGGACCTCCCACATCAAACATGCCAAATATCAACTCCTCCAAATTCCCAGATAGGTAAAGGAGGTCATTATTTCATTGAGGGGCTAAATGATCAAAGGAAGAAGAAAGAAAATCGAATTGCCTTAATCATCTCAAAAAGAAGCATAAGAACTTATCATGTGATTTCAACCTTGATTTCTCAACATGATTTAAGTAACATTCATCACATTATGAAACTTGCAAAAGAGGAATAATCAACTCATTCAATTTCTTTTCAATTCACTATTTGTTTAAGCATGCGATTGTCATCAAAACTCAATTCACAAGTGGTGATTATCATAGAAATCATCTCTATCCTTAGAAGCACAAAATTTTCAAAATTTTTCAATTTTTATGGGTTTTTCAAAAGCTTTTTCATGCAATGCAATAATGAAACGTGTAACAATAGAATGAACATGCAAGGTAGTCTCGATAAACGCATACAAAGTGAGTAAGAGTTATTACAAACTATTAGTCACACCCCACCCCATACTTGGAACAAACATTGTCCCTAATGTTCAAAAAGAAAAAGAAAAGAAAGAAAGAAAAAGAACTCACAAAATGGTGGTGGAGCGGCTAAAACGGTCGATCATCAAAGGTCTTCACTACGGTGGAGGCGGTGGTGGAAACGGGGAGAAGCCGGGATCATAGTGCCGCCCGAACTGCTGGCGGTAAACATCTCTCATCATGTGGTCAAGATCGGCGGCTCGTGCATCCCTAGCATCTACATGGATATCTAGAGCTCCGACCCTACTGGAAAGGTCGGTGGCCCACTCTGGCAACTGCTCGTACCAACCAGACGGCTGGCTGTACCACGCCGGTGCATCTGAAGGTGCTGGTGCAGGTGGTGGCTGTGCATGCCAAGGCGGTGGAGCTCCCATCCAATCCGGCTGAGTGCTATACCATGAAGGAGGATCTGCCATCCAAGTAGGCCTCTCGCTCACACTAGCACGGCGAGAGGAAGAACCTAAAGCTCTAGTGAGGCGGGGAGAGTGTCTAGGAAGGTCAGGAACTGCATTCGGCTGATCCGGGAATGTACCAAAGTCATGATCAGCTCCTCCTCCCTCAAACTCGTCATCCCCTCTCATCTCCTCCTCTACAACTGGTGGTGGTGGAACATAGGGAGGGGCTACTAATCTGTTCGCATGCATGGCAGCGAACGTCGCCTTCCAGTTATGGCGTCCAGCCATAATGGAATACGCAGGAAGCCACTCAATACCTCTCCCTGTCCTACTCTCCCAAGGCATACCAGCATATGGTGGACCTCTATGTGTGGGAAAGATAATGCCTCTAGTCATGAGGGCCTGAAGTCCTAGGGGTCTAGTTGCGATGCGGGTGCAAGTTGAGAAGTCTACCCCTAACTGTCTAGCAAGGTGGGTGACCATCCCACCGTATCCAATGTTGTCAGCCCTCTTATTCTTTAGCTTGCTCATAGTAGCAGCTAAGAGGGTGGCGCAGTCAGCTGGCCTGCCATATAACATATTGTAAAGCAAAAACAGCTCATCCGTCTTAATCTTCTGAGGTGTCTCCGTCCTAGGGAAGAGACACTCAGAAAGCACTCTGCGAGCTATCTTTAAGGCTAGATGATAGATCAATCTAGCCTTGGTATCAGCAGGCTGCCAATGGTCCTCGCTGGCGTAAATCATAGCAATCTCCTCCTAGAAATCCTTGGCGTACACGCCACCGGAGAATCGACCATTAAAGGTCTCTTGGAACCCAAGGAAGGCTCCAAACTCTCTAATCGAAAAATCATAGTTTCTCTCCATCAGCCGGAAAGAAACTGTCCTGTCTACGTGACTGTGCTCGAAGGAAACCACAAACTCCCTAGTGATCTCCTCATAAGCATCTTCCCGAATAGCGGAGAAGATGACTAAACCGGCTCTATCCAAAAGCCAAGTAAGGTCCCCTATCACATGTAGAGGCTCTAACTCCTCAAGCAGTAAGTATCTAGGTCTTATGACCGTCCTCTCCTTGATCCTCTCTAAGGCATCTAAATGATCCTCATGAATAGTAGGGATCCTAGGGGGGAGGTGGTGATGGTGATGAAGGAGGTGATGGAGGCTCAGCGGGTGGTGCTCTAGAAGAGGAAGCATTGTTTCCTTTCCTCTTCTTGTTCTTATTTCTACTAGACACTCTTCTCACAAAATCCATATTCTGTTAAAATCCACGGTCTGTTCTAAGGTTTCCACGGCCGTCGTTTCTCCAGTAACCGTGGTTCGGCACGTGATTTCTCAAAACTCAACAGAATTTCACCAATCTCAAATAGACTAATTTCAGTCCAATTCCAATCAGTTCTCCTAAAAATACTAGCAAAATGAAGCCAAATCGACAAAGAGAGAAAGAACCAAAAACCTAGGTTTTCGGATTTTAGAATCCGAATTCTGCCTTCTCCGGTGATTTGCCGCTCGAATTGTTGCTTGGATCTTGTTGGTGATTGGATTTGCTTCAGTTTTGGCCAAAGAATCGTCAAAAACGATTAACAAATGAGGAATTGAGAGATGGGGAATGATTCGGCAAAATAGGGACGTGGTTTTGGGTTTTGTGGTGTGTTTTGTGAAGAAACGTGGGTTATATAGTGGCCATAAAAATTTTTGAAAATCACGGTCTGTCGGGGGGTTCCACAGCCGTGGAAATGTACGGAACCATGATTTTGGTTATTTTTCTCAGGCTTTTGAAAATTACGGTCACTGTAGCTGTCACGTCCGTGGTTTTGGCCGTGGAACTCTCTATAATGTCTCAAAGTCCATGTTTCGTCAATTTTCTTCAAGCTTTTCCTTTGCCCTTTCTTTTCCACTGTTCCTATATCCAAAAACACAAACATACCGGAAGGCATCGAAGGCAAAACAAAGCAAAACGTCTATACTAAACTAATCTATGAATCAAAGACAAAAATGTGAATGCCATACCTTGGGTTGCCTCCCAAGAAGTGCTTTGTTTAAGGTCCGTAGCTAGACCAAATTCGCACTCATACGAGTGCGGTGGGCGCAAACTCTTCAGCTTGGAGTTCCGGTGTATACTTCTTGAGTCGTTGACCGTTCACCTTAAAGCTTCCGCCCGTTTCACCCCATACTTCAACTGCACCATGGGGAAAAATACGTTTGATTAGAAAAGGTCCGGTCCAACGAGATTTAAGCTTACCTGGAAAGAGATGAAGCCTTGAATTGAAGAGGAGAACTTGATCTCCTTCTTTGAGGTCCTTTGGAATGATATGCTTATCATGTCAACGCTTTGCTCTTTCGTTATAGATCTTGGCGTTTTCGTAAGCGTTCAAGCGAAGTTCTTCAAGCTCATTTAGGTCCAAGAGACGCTTCTCTCCCGTTTCCTTCATGCTGAAGTTCAACCACTTGATTGCGCAAAACGCCTTGTGCTCCAACTCTACCGGTAAATGGCAAGACTTCCCATACACAAGGTTGTATGGTGTAGTTCCGATGGGAGTCTTATATGCAGTCCGGTACGCCCACAATGCGTCATCTAGCTTCAAAGACCAATCCTTCCTAGTCCTTGAAACCGTCTTCTCTAGGATTCCTTTGATCTCCCGGTTTGAGATCTCCACTTGTCCACTAGTTTGTGGATGATAAGGGGTGGCGATCTTGTGAGTCACCCCATACTTAGCTAAGAGAGCTTCAAAGCGCCGGGCAATGAAGTGAGAACCTCCAACACTAATGATAGTCCGTGGTGTCCCAAATCGTGGGAAGATGGTCTTGTTAAAGAACTTAACCACTACCATAACATCATTGGTGGGAGAGGCAATTGCTTCAACCCATCTTGAAATATAATCCACCGCTAAAAGTATGTATTGGTTACCACAAGATGATGGGAAAGGTCCCATGAAGTCTACTCCCCAAACGTCAAAGATATCCACCTCTTGGATGTTGTTGAGAGGCATCTCATTCGTCCTTGATATATTTCCTTTTCTTTGACAAGCATCGTAGCAGGAAACAAAGGTTTGCACATCTTTAAATAGAGTAGGCCAAAAGAATCCAGATTGCAATACCTTAGCGCTAGTCTTGTTCGAACTAGCGTGTCCTCCACAAGGTAGTGAATGACAATGGCGGATGACACTTTGCATCTCATCTTCCGGCACACATCACCGAATAATGCCATCCGGACCTCTCTTAAAGAGGAGAGGTTCATTCTAAAAGTATTCCCGAACATCCTTAAAGAACTTCTTTCTTTGTGCGTAGGATAATCCGGGCGGTAATTCCTGACAAACCAAATAGTTAACAAAATCAGCAAATCATGGTTCGTTACCTTTGGTGATCACATCGATGCACTCCTCTATGATATGTAAATGCTCATCCGGAAAGGAGTCATCTATAGGTAGATGGTCGTCCTCTAGATGTGTTAGACGACTTAAATGATCCGCAACAGAATTTTCCGAACCCTTCTTGTCGCGGATCTCATGATCGAATTCTTGTAGGAGAAGAATCCATCTAATTAGCCTTGACTTCGCATCCTTCTTTGCAAGGAGATACCGGATCGCAACATGATCCGTGTATACAATCACCTTTGCACCTACAAGATAAGAGCGAAATTTGTCAATTGCATATAATATAGCTAAGAACTCTTTTTGGGTAGTGGCGTATTTGAGCTGCGCTTCATCTAGCGTCTTGCTAGCGTAGTAGATATCATGGGTTTGCCCTTCCTTTCTTTGTCCAAGAACAACTCCTATAGCTACGTCACTTGCGTCACACATAACCTCAAAGGGAAGGTTCCAATCCGGAGGTTGGATAATCGGGGCTGAGATTAGAGCTTCCCGAATCATATTAAACGCATCTAAGCATTCCTGCGAAAACTAAAAAACTGCATCCTTCATCAATAGATTAGTAAGCGGCTTTGATATCTTAGAGAAATCCTTTATGAAACGCCTATAAAATCCAGCATGTCCTAGAAAACTTCTTATCCCTTTCACCGAAGTTGGGAGAGGAAGCTTTTCTATTGTCTCTATCTTAGCTTTATCCACCTCAATCCCTCTACTAGAGATTAAGTGTCCTAATATAATGCCTTCTTTCACCATAAATTGACACTTTTCCCAATTAAGAACTAGGTTAGTGTCTTCACATCTTTGTAATACAAGAGCAAGGTTAGAAAGGCAATTGTCAAAAGAGGAACCATAAACGGAGAAGTCATCCATAAAAACCTCCATGATTTCCTCTATATATTCCGAGAAGATGGCCATCATGCACCTTTGAAAGGTGGCTGGGGCGTTGCAAAGCCCGAACGGCATCCTCCTATAGGCAAACGTACCCCACGGTAGTAGGAATGAGTTCGTTGTTTTTGTTGGTGATGACCGTCATTCCTCCCTTCTTCGGAACCACTTGTACGGGACTCACCCACTTACTATCGGAGATAGGATAGATGATACCTGCATCAAGTAGTTTAAGAATTTCCTTCTTGACAACCTCCTTCATGGTCGGATTTAACCACCTTTGAGGTTGTCGTGAAGTTCTAAAGTCCTCTTCCATTAAGATCTTATGCATGCATAGGGAAGGTTTGATTCCAACTAAATCCTCTATTGTATATCCAAAGGCTTTCCTATGTTTCTTAAGGACAACCATAAGCTTACTATGTTCATCTATGCTTAAATCGGAACTAACAATTACCGGAAAGGTAGAATTAGGTCCAAGAAATGCGTACCTTAGATGTGTAGGAAGTGGTTTCAATTCCATTTCTATCGGAGTTTCCAATGGCTCTTGAGGAGCATCCGATGCTTCCTTAGAAGTGTCTAAGGATGTAGAAGGTGTTGGAGAAGAATCAAGAGAAGTTGTAGAACAGACACAATTTCCTTCGAACTCACCCAAAATTACGGCATCCCTGCCTTCTCCACGGCCGTGATTTTGGGTGTGGAAAGTAAATACGGTGGCTCTGTTTCCTCCACGGCCGTGTAAGCCTCTGGAGTGCTCCACGCTTTTGTTGGTGAAATCCACGGCCGTGGAATAGGCCGTTTGACCGTGGATCCGTACGTTTTCTGCTTCATCGTGGAGTTTCTCAAACTCTTCTTCACACACTTCTTCTTGTGCTTCTAAGGCTTCAATTGCCTCATTGCACTCCTCTTCTTCCCCTATATCCGTTAGGCTCATAGAAATAACTTTTTGAAAAGGATCTTTGAAGACAATAGCACTTACCTCCTCTCTAGATAGCCCTTCGTCATGGATATTGGATATAACCTCATCAAAGGCTGGTTCCTTCACCAAAGTGGAAAGAACGAACTCTACCTTCTCTTCTCCTATGTCAAAGGCGAGTCTAGCATTCTTGCAATCGACTATGCAGCCGGATGTTGCAAGAAACGGTCTTCCGAGAATGATCGGGACCGGACTATCTGCAGGAATGTCAAGCACAACAAAATCTATAGGAACATAGAATTTACCTAGCTTGACCGGAACGTCTTCAACTATACCGACGGGACGAGTTATGGATCGATCCGCCATGTACAACGTCATCTTTACCGGTTTAGGGTCGCCTAAACCGATCTTCCTACATAAGGCAAGCGGAATGATGCTCACGCTTGCTCCCAAGTAACATAATGCATCATATGTGACATCTCCCACTCCTATGGGAATACAAAATGACCCCGAATCCTTTAGCTTTGGGGGCATCTTCTCTTTCATGGTTTTGATGAGATCCGAAGAATCCGAACTCATCTTAACCTCTCCAAAACCTCCAGCTTTCTCTTGTTAGAGAGGATCTCCTTTAAGAACTTTCCATAAGCTGGTATACCTACAATATCATCAATGAAAGGTATATTAATATGCAGTTTTCTCATGAGTTCAATAAACTTACCGAATTGCTTGTCTAGACGCGCTCTCGTTCTAGATTGTGGGAACGGTAGGGGAGGTTTGTAAGGTGGAGGAGGAACGTAGACATCTTCCTTCTCCTTCCCCTTTTCTTTCTCCTTCTCAACGGGGACTTCTACAAACTTAGGCTGCGGGTCGGTAGTTGTTACTCCGCTCCTAGTTGTGATTGCCATCACCCTTCCTTTTGGGTTGTCCTCCGTCTTTCCTGGAAGTTTCCCTTGATTCCTAGGAACTTCCTCCGTATGACTAAACATTTGGTTTTCTAAAACCTTTTGGGCTTTATCAACCTTAGTTATGTGATCATCAACCTTGATGATGCAAGTCTCCAACCCTTGAAGCTTGCCCAAAATTGTTTCCAACATGGGATCGGGCTTCTCTTTCCTCGAAGTACTTCCACCATTAGATGTTTGCCCTTGGCTTTTCAAAGGAGTGGAAGAAGAGGAAGGTGGAGTTAGTGAATTTCCTGAATTGGAAGGATAAGAATTACCGGAATTTTGTTGATTGGGACGCCAATTGTTGTTGTTTGAACCCCTATTGTTGTTCCAATTGTTGTTCCGGTTGTTGTTGTTGTTCCAATTGTTCCGGTTGTTGCGGTTTGTATTCTCATTACCGTTGTGGTTATTGTTGTTGCCTAAATAACCCACATCTTTTTCCTTGTGCTTTGGAGAGTTGGTTTTGATGGCTTCCTTCAACTCTTTAATCTCCGTATTGAGAGAAAAGATTTGAGTTTGAGCTGCTTGTGATAGCTTTGCTCCTTGATCTACATGATTCGCCTCCACTTTCCGATGAGAATACTTCTCAATAACTCGCGCTTGCTTCTCAATGAAGTCCCAAGCGTTATCTTCCCTCATGTCCATGAATGTACCACATGAAAGGGATTGGAGCTTGAATTGTGTCTCCACATCCAGCCCCTTATAGTATATCTCCAATAGCGCCAATTTGGATATGCCATGATGTGGGCAATCCAATATTAAATCCTGAAATCTTTCCCAAGATTGAAACAAACTTTCGTTAGATCTCATAGAAAATGCATTAATCTTACCTCTCAACGAGACATCCTATCTCTAATCCTCGCCAAGGTCGGGCAGGTCCATAGAAAATGCAGTAAACTGGGGTGCCTCTCCACGAGACATCCTATCTCTAATCCTTGCCAAGGTCGGGCAGGTCCCCTGCTTCTGTTGGATCTCATCCAACAGACTTGGTAGAACCTCTAAGGTAAACAACTGGGCATCCTTATCAGGGAACTGGATGTCCATCTCTAGCCAAGCTAGATCCCTCTGAAGCTGGGGTTGTACAGTAAGTCTGGCAATCACCTTCTCTCGAGGCGTCTTCGTGCTCAAGGCGTCAACTACCACATTCGCCTTGCCAGGATGATACAAAATCTCAAGATCAAAGTCCTTGATCAACTCAAGCCATCTACGCTGACGGTTATTCAATTCCCGCTGTGTGAAAATATACTTCATACTCTTATGGTCTGTGAAGATCTGACATGTAGCACCGTACAGGTAATGTCTCCAGATCTTCAAAGCATGAACTACCGTTGCTAACTCCAGATCATGAGTCGGGTAGTTCTCCTCATACGTCTTCAGCTGCCTAGATGCATATGCAATCACTCTGCCCCTCTGCATCAACACACATCCCAAGCCTAGCTTGGATGCATCACTGTAGACCACAAAATCCTCAGAACCCTATGGTTGTGCTAAGACAGGACTAGAAGTCAAACGCCTCTTCAACTCCTCAAAACTCTGAGCACACTGATCGGTCCATACAAATGTAGTATTCTTCCTCAAAAGACTACTCAGTGGACGGGCAATCACAGAAAATCCCTCCACAAAGCGTCTGTAATAACCGGCTAAACCAAGAAAGCTACGCACTTCCTTGACGTTCGTTGGTGTCGTCCATGCAGCAACAAACTCGATCTTCGCCGGGTCAACCATGATCCCATCGGCGGCGACAATATGTCCAAGGAAAGCAACCTCAGACATCCAAAACTCGCACTTAGAGAGCTTAGCGTACAACTCTCTATCCCTCAAAATCTGCAAGACCGTCCTCAGGTGTCCCGGATGCTCCTCTCTGCTACGAGAGTATACCATAATGTCAGCAATGAAAACCACCACAAACTGATCCAGGAAGTCGATGAAGATGTTGTTCATCAACTCCATGAATACTGCCGGGGCATTCGTCAGCCCAAATGGCATCACTATAAACCCTTAGTGTCCATAATGGGTACGAAATGCCGTCCTATGCACATCCTCCTATCTCACCCTCAGCTGGTGATATCCTGAACGCAAATGAATCTTGGAGAAGACTGTCGCTCCCTGCAGCTGATCAAGTAGATCATTAATACGAGGTAGTGGATACCTGTTCTTGATGGTCACCTTGTTCAGCTCCTTGTAATCTATGCACAGTCTCAACGATCCGTCCTTCTTCTGCACGAAGAGGACCGATGCACCCCATGGTGAAACGCTAGGGCGTATGAAGCCCTTATCAGCCAACTCCTCGAGTTGCTTCTTCCGTTCCAACATCTCGACAGGTGCCATACGGTATGGTGCCAGACTCTAAATCAATGCCGAAATCTACACTCCTCTGAGGTGGCTGTTCGCCACTTAACGTGCGTGCAAATAAGCTTTAAATTTATAAAACTAGAATCAAGCAAGCGAACCCACAGTGTACGGATCGATATAGTTAAGCAAGAATTCCAGAGTATCGAACACAGGGATTTGGGGGGTTAAATCCAATTATAGAATTGTCAAGCGAGTAAATGTATGAGCTTTTGTAAATATTGGGAAAACAACAATCCTAAAGATCCAGGAATCCAGCTGTGGCAATCGATTCAAGATATACTAAAGATATAAGGACAGAGTTGAGGTTTGCAAAGGTATACGAATGTAAAGCAATGTACAGTGAAGTTCCAAGACTTTATGTAACTTAACTAAAGACACTCTCTATAAAGGTTGTTGAGGCTTCAGTATAGGAAGGATCTAAAGGTAAGGATTAATATCAAACACCAAAACTTGCAATCCAAGGATTAAGACTAACTAAACCGATTAAGGTTGTGACACTCGAAATCGAGGTAGAGGTTGTTGAGGCTTCACTACCACGTAGAAAAGGCAAGCCAAGACTAAGTTAAAGCAAATCTTTAACTTTGGATTAAAGTAATAGCAAGGTTCGTAAACTAAGGGAAATTACGGGTGGATCTTGAGATTCCACGGCCGTGGAACTCAAGAACACACCGTGATTTTGGTACGTCGACGATTCTCTCTAACTCTCAGGGTCCAATCAAATTATGATTGATCTATCATCATCTAAGCCACAACTATCAACCCTTCACCTTAGAATTGCTAAAGGGTTTTAGCCAACAACAGTCATATTGATATCAAATTCAAGATTTAAAAGAATGAAAGTTGAAAACCTTCGAAAACCTTGAATAAATTTCAAATCAATCTCAAATCCACAAACAAGAACAATGATGTAAGTAGATTCAGAATAACAAAAACAATCACAATCCTTGATAAGAACGAAGAACGGGATGTCAATCCGTCTTCTAATCAAACCTAAGGACAAAGCGTAACTTCCAAATCTTCAACTCTTCGCAAACCTCCGTTGCGTAATAGAAATCTCCACACGTCCAACTTGAAACCCTAGGCACGTGCAATCAGCGTAAGCGAGATTCTAAGCAGAGGTGACGGAATCTCTCTTCTTCCGTCCTTTTATAGGGCAAGATAAAATATGAGTCCAGCCCATTGCGTAAAAGATCGTGGCTTCAAATTGTACGTTAAAAGATCGCCTAAATCACGGTTTCCTAAGATTCCACGCTCGTGGTTTGGAGCGTGGTTTAGAGCGTGGAATTTCATCACGGTTGCTTCACATCTTCCACGACCGTGTAAGTCACTGGAGTGCTCCACGCTTGTGTTGCCAAAGGTCCACAGCCGTGGTTTAGAGCGTGGACTCTAGTACGGCCGTATTTTAGGGCGTGGAAAGTCGAATGCTCGTAATTCTCCTTTGTTTTGTGCCATTCTTCATCTTAACATCTTCCTTAGCTCCTTTGTGGTGTCCTCAATCCTTGGACATGCTCAATTCATCTCCATTCTCCTTCAATCTGTTCGGTTTTAGCTCTTATTCGCCTACAATCAACACAAAGCTTAAGTAGACCTCTATATCGACAATATAGATAAACTAACTCACAATTGCTTCAATGCTTTATCAAGGAATACCAATATGGATGAAATACACTTAGAAAACGTGCCTAAAATATCACAATATTTCATGCTAACAGTGGCAAGCTAGACGGCTCCGCAAATACGTCTGTAAACTCACAAACCACCGGTATGTCCTCCAAAGCTGGACTCTCTCCATCTTTCATGGCGTAACACTAAAAGGCATCAAATTCCTGTGCAAGCAGTCTGGCTGCTCGTACAGCACTGATGACAGATCTTGTCTTCCCAAGGTCCCAACCCCGGAAGACCTCTATCGGACCTAAATCGGTAGAGATTGTAACAGTCATCTTACCCACATCTAACACCGCACGGTGTCTACGCATCCAGTCCATACCTAATATGACTTCTTCATGCATCAAGGGCATGACTAAGAAGTGAACAAGTAGTACACGAGTCCCTAAACGTAGGGGACAACTACGTATCTCCTGGGTACCTCTGACCCTACTACCATCAGGTAACCCTATAGTAAAGGGTGCCCCCTCTATGGTAGACAACCTCAAACGCTCAACACAAGAAGGAGAAATAAATGAATGCGTAGAACCAGTATCAAATAAAACTCTAACGGGTAAACCATGTAACAGAATGGTACCTGTAGCAGCTGGTGTTGGCGGCTCCTCAACACTCCTCAACTCAAAAGCACGGCCTCGAACTCCTAGGGCATCACTAGTACTAGTCTCTCTACCTCTACCCCTACTCGGTCCAAGAGCTGAACCCTGAGTAGCAGGTGTCCCTGGAACCCTCTACTATCCCTGATGTTGAGGCGGTCTCTGCCCACCTCCGGCTGCACCTACAGGGGAAGAACCCTGCTGTGATGGCGCCTTGCCCTGACGGCAAAACGTAGCTATATGTCCTCGCTTCCCGCACGATAAGCAAGTCAACGGTACTCTAGGGCAATCAACCCTCATATGTCCATAGGCCCCATAGTTGTAACACTACCGGCCTCTATCAGTAGTCTGTGCAGACACTAGAATACTCGAGCGGCCCTGAGTCTGACCTCGCCCGAATCCAGATGCTCCTGCACCAGTCGGTGCTGTACGCTATCTCTTCTCAGACCGTCCGGTCTGAGAAGTCCTCCTCTGGCTAGCCCTCTCTCTCTCATAAGCAAAAGCCCGATCCTTGTAGTCTGCCAATGAGTCACAATGAAATCCCGCCATATATGAAGGCATACTCTCCCTCAGACGTCGTGAGAATAGGTATACATGCTGGTCCTCAGAAGGTGCAGCTGGACCCAACAAAGCTAGCTTAGTCCAGAAGCGGCGAATGGCATCTGTAATGGGTACGGCCTCAAAGCCCACTTCCACGAAATCCTGCAGCTTCTCCCTCCTCAGTGAGGCAGGGCAGAACTGCTCCCTCAGCAGAGTCCTCATCTGCTCTTAGGTGGTGACTCGTGCTCTAACTGTCCTCTACCACTGATGTGCCAGGTCACGGAATAGAGACTGTACTAGTTATATCCGTCTGTCCTCTAGGCAACGAATAGACTCTAAAGCTGAGTCTACATGCCCAATCCACATCTCAGTCTCTAGGCCAATCTCCCCAGAGAAGTGTTGTACTCCCTGCTGGTGGAATGCCTTCAACTAGGTATTTGGTCGAGGCCCTCTAGTCTCCTCCACAACTCGAGCTGGCTCAGCTACACGAACTAGTGCAGCTGGCACCTGGGTAGCTCCATGGGACTCCTCAGATAATCCCTCCTGTCCTGGTAAATATGGGGCTCGTCGACCCGCTCTGATGGCCTCCTCAAACTGCCTGAGATACTCCCTAAACTCTGATCCACCCATGGAGACACGATCTGAGCCATCAGACTGGCATAGATAGGTCTGCTGCCTCCTGGACCCACCACTCCTTGTAGATGGAACAAAGCTCTCAACAACCTCCTCATGAGCCTCCTCCACCACTGGTGGATCTGCAGCGGGAGCTGTCCCTGTCTCCTCTCTCCTGGAGGAAGAGGTGGTCTACCTCTACCTCTACCTGCAGCAGTAGCTCTGGTCCGAGCCATCTGC
Source organism: Fagopyrum homotropicum (assembly GCA_033239125.1). Lineage (NCBI taxonomy): Eukaryota > Viridiplantae > Streptophyta > Magnoliopsida > Caryophyllales > Polygonaceae > Fagopyrum > Fagopyrum homotropicum. Next base: position 103,328,288 of record BSWB01000005.1, read on the forward strand.
GGGGTATGTACACCTAACGTATAAGGCTCTATATAGGCCATATATATATATATAATACTTAATAATACATGCACACATATCATCACATAAAAGGTATCTATATATATATATCTATACTGTCGAGATCCTCAGATGGGTGACGACTTCTGTACACACTATCCCAAAACCATCTGTACTCGCTTTAAAACCAAAACTCTTTAAAACGTCAGACCCCATGTGGGTTTTGTTTATTTATCCACTCTACCTTTATTGCAGATAGCAAGTGCCATTGTTGTCAACCTAAGGCTTTGATACAAACTCTGTAACACCCCGAATCCGCGGGACTCGGGATGCTACATTGGGCTAGGATCTCACAATGGATCCTGACCCTAGCCTGACAACAAGTTCACTGGATCTTACAACAAGGCACAAGTAGAGTAAAAACAAATACATAAAAGCTGTATGATACAACAAAAGAGTTTACAAACTCAAAGCTGAGTACAAAACCATAACAACAACATCAACTGGTACAAAAGATCCCCAACCCACGCATCCTAATGTACAGAAGTCCTCGGCTGGTCAGACCATCTGGTTCACTCTGCAGTTATCCTAACCTGCAGATCATCTACGACACGGTATACACCGTTAGCTACAACAAAAGATAAGCATGATAATAATAGCACAAACACACCACAACATCTTACACATGCAATGCCACACACATTCATTTATTATCTTTAATTACGTTATACCATTACTAATTCAACTTTTTTTGTAACACGAGGAGCCTCAAGAACCCCGCCCCATCCAACGTAACACAGGAGTTTTGCATGGGGATGACCGTCACTCGTCCATTCCCGTGAGATCATCTTCAGGGCACCTCCTCCTAACCCGCAGGTGGAGACCGGTGGTTACTGCCCGTTATAATATACTTGGGCCATATAAATGTAATGAATGGTCGTTCTAGTCCGGTTTAAGTTATAAATGCACAAACATATGAACACACACAACCATCACAATCATACAATCCACCACCGTACGCTAAGTAAGTCCTATGGACTCACCTGATACACTCGTATCCTCTACCACGTCACAACTTCCCCTCGAGGAAGAAACTAACGCCTGCAAGAGCAAGGCACACCACATCACAACCTGAAAGGGTTAGGAGACTCGTCTCCATAACCAGAACCAACCTACAACCTAAAGATCAACACAAGCTCACATAGGCCTATAGCATACTCTCAACATCAACACAAGTGCCTAAGGCACATCTCTAACATACAACTCATCCTAACCACCCTAACCTAGCTATCAACTAAGCCAAGGTCAAAGGAAAGGGAGGGAGGAAGACATACCAACAAGGTATGCACCAACAAAAGCAAGAATACACCAGCCAGCCCAGTGAGGCACAGGGGCGGCTCACTAGAGGCGCAAGGGCGGCTCTACACCAGACGCAAGTGCGGCTCAGGTCAGGCGCAGGGGCGGCCAACTGTGCAAAGAGTTGGTCCCGACTTCTCTTCGACTCCTTTCTCAATTCTCTTCACGTCTTCAACACATCACAACAACATATATGCATATATACACACATATGATCATCAAAACATCCAGGAAGGATCCAATCACAAGTTCAACTTGTGATCCTAGGCTAGAAAGAAGAAGAAAGAAGCAAGGAAGAAGAGAGAAGAAGAGAAAGGCTTACCACTCCACCGTAGGCAGCATCTAAGGAGCATCCACACTCCTCACCACTTCAGAACACCAACAAAAACACACAGCAACAGCTCCAAGAGCATCCATGGCCAAAGAACACTTCAAACTCTCAAGAACTCACTTACAAGATCACAAAGAAGTAAAGAAGATCAAAGGAGAAGAAGAAGGAGATGAAGGACGTGAGGAGGGAGAGAGAGAGGCTGGAGAGAGGAAGAAACCCTTCATTTGAAGGTAAGGGAAAGCTTATAAGAGAAGCCAACCCAAAAGCAAGTCAAAAGGTCAACAAAAGTGGCTGCAACCGTACAAAACCGCAGGGGCAGATCAACCATGCGCAGGGGCGGCTCACCTGGGGCGCAGGTGCGGCTGGCAGGGTCCGCTGGGGCGGCTGACAGGTCAAGGCTAGGCACACACTAGCTCATCTAGGCTCCAAAGACTAAGGCCCTTACAATATCGGCCCATACCATAGAAGGTCGGATCTTCTATCTAAGGAAAAAGAAATAAAATCGGGATAAAAATATATCAGCAAGATCTGGGGTCATCCGCACCTGCGGGCCATGTAACTCAAAGTAGAAGACACAACCTTCTTTCGCTGCAGCACCCCAGCGGGCCATGTAACTGAAAATGTCCTTCCTTATCTTTTCCAACCTTCTTCTTGAGTTCAAAGTAGAAGCATCGAACTTAATTCATATTCCCTTGCGGGCCATGTAACTCAAAACGTCATATAAGCGTATACACAACTCAACAAAAGAAAACCAAAACTCAAACGTTTACACTATAAGTACATCCAACTCAACATAAAACTCTGGTTAGTTCCTCCGGATACCATCCTGTGTCTCCCAAGTCGCCTTATCAGATCCTCACATCGACCACTGAATCTTCATCATCAGATCCTCACATCGACCACTGAGTGTGAGCATGCTAAAAACGTCTAACACCTCATGTCGGGAATCTCTCAGCCATACCTGAGCTCTAACTTTGAACTCTAGAGGTTTGTGCCTCCTATCCGCGTAAGACTTATGGCGACTTTGTGCTATTAACATCCTCTCTCGGATCATCGCTACTCGAGCCATATCGTCCGGTATCTACTCAGGTGCTACTTCGTTAGCACTACTCGGCTCGTCCCAACATAGTTGGGTACGGCATCTCTGTCCATATAAAGCCTCGTAAGGAGCCATCTTGATCGATGCATGCCAACTGTTGTTGTACGAAAACTCCACTAAGGAAGGTAATCTGGTCACACCTGTCCCCAGTCTAACATGCAGGCTCTCAACATATTCTCTAGAGTCTAGATGGTCCTCTCGGACCGACCATCGGTGTGAGGATGATAAGAAGTCGTGAATTGCAGACTCATACCTAGGGTGGCATGCACTTGCTGCCAAAACCTCAAGGTGAACCGTCTGTCTTTGTCAGAGACTATACTCCTACGTACTCTATGAAGTTGCACTATCTGTCTAGTGAACTCCTTTGCTAAACGACTCAACGGCCACGTCTCCTTGGTAGGGATGAAGCGTGCGGTCTTTGTCAGTCGATCTAGTATAACCCAAATGGCGTCAAAACCTCGACTCGGTCTCAAACCGGTAACAAAATCCATCAAAATGTCCTCCCACTTCCACTAGGGAACGGGAAGTGGGTGTAGCTCTCCTCCTGGTCGATGATGCTCGATCTTGACCTATTAACAGGTTGCACATTACGGTACATATCTCGTCACGTCTGGCTTCAGACCACCCACCAGAATGAGCGTCTAATATCCTGATATATCTTACTCACACCGGGATGCACTGAGTAAGGTGTATAGTGAGCCTCCTGTAAGATCCGATGTCTCAACTCTCGATCTAAGGGAACACATACGCGCTCCTGGCGCCTCAAAACTCCATTGGGACCGACGGCAAACTAAGGTGCCTCTCCTCAAGACAACTTGTCTCGGATCCATGTCAGAGCTGGGCAACTCTTCTCCTTCTGTCGGATTTCGGCCAACATATCAAGTAACATCTCCAAGGTGGACAGCTGGCTATCGGAATCCGGGAAGTGGATATCGATCTCTAGCCATGCCAAATCTCGCTGTAATTGAGGCTGAGCTGTCAGCCGAGCGATCGTCATCTCCCGGGGAGTCTTCCTACTAAGAGAATAAACTTCCACATTTTCCTTCCCCGGGTGGTATAAGATCTCAAGATCAAAGTCCTTGATCAACTCCAACCATCTCCTCTAGCGGTTATTTAACTCCCACTAGGTGAATATGTACTTCAGACTTTTATGATCAGTGAATATCTGACACATAGCTTCGTAAAGATAATGCCTCCATATCTTCAAGGCGTGAACAACAACAACTAACTCGAGATAGTGGGTAGGGTAATTCTCGTCGTACGTCTTCAGTTGTCTAGATGCGTATGCTATAACCTTACCCAAATGCTTCGCTATAAACCTCAAAGTCCTCAATATCCTCTAGCTGAGCTAAGATAGGAGCGGAGGTCAACCTCCCCTTCAACTCCTTAAAACTCTGCAGGCACGGCACGGACCACATGAATCTTGTAGACTTCCTCAATAAGGAAGTAAGTAGTCTAGTAATAATTGAAAAGCCCTCCACTAACCTGCGGTAATAGCTCGCCAATCCTAGGAAGTTGCATACCTCCTTGAGTTTCCTAAGAGGCGGTCAAGATGCTATAGACTCGATCTTCGCCTGATCTACCTGGATCCCTTCGGTGGAAACAATGTGACCAAGGAAGGCCGCCTCAGACATAAAAAACTCGCACTTAGAGAGCTTGGCCTAGAGCTTGCTATCCTGCAGGACTTGGAGTAGGATCCTCAGGTGTCTTGCATGCTTCTCTCTGCTACGAGAGTATACCAAAATATCATCGATGAAGACCACTACGAACAAGTCTAGGAAGCCGATGAAGATGTTGTTTATCAACTCCATGAACACGACGGGCGCTTTGTAAGCCCAAAAGGCATCACTATAAACTCGTAGTGACCATATCTGGTCCGAAATGCCGCCTTGGATATGTTCTTCTCTCTCATGTTCAGCTGGTGATATCCGGATCTCATATCAATCCGCGAAAACACTAAAGCTTTATGCAGCGGGTCCAACAGATCGTCGATATGGGGCAATGGGTACTTATTCTTGATTATCACCTTGTTAAGCTCTCGCTAATCGATACATAACCTCATCAACCCGTCTTTCTTCTTGACAAAGAGTACTGGTGTGCCCCAAGGAGATATACTAGGGAGGATGAAGACCTTCTCAACTAACTCCTAGAGCTGCTTCTTAAGCTCAAGCATCTGGATAGGTGCCATGCGGTAATGATCCTTCGAGATCAGTCTCATCCCGGGCTCTAACTCAATGCCAAAGTCCACACTCCTCCGTGGACGTAAACCTGATGGCTCACCGAAGATGTCGGTAAACTCCCATGCTACCGGATTCTCCTCCAACGCTGGACTCGAACTATCCTTCAGGGCATAGCACCAGAAAGCCTCGTAACCCTGATCGGTAAGTCTCGTAGCTTGAACTGCCCTGATGACTGAACCGGTCATTCCGAGATCCCATCCTCGGGAAATCTCTACATGGCCCGACTCTGTATTTACCGTCACTGTCCTCCTGTCGATGTCCAAAACAACCTGATGAGGAGCCATCAAATCCATGCCCATCATAACTTCTTCATGTACTAAGTACATGAGGAAGAAGTCAGCTGCCCAGTCGCGACCTCCCAGTCTAATAAGGCAATCGTGAACCTCTTGAGTACCTCTAATCTTACCCCCATCGGGTAATCCTATAAAGAAGGGTCTCCCATCTACGGTAACTAAGGTCAATCTATCTACACATGCATTAGATATAAAAGAATGCATAGCACCGGTATCAAAAATAATTCTGACAGGAAAACCATTAATATAAATGGTACCTGCGGTCGCTGGGGTTGTCGGCTCCACTACACTCCTCACCTCATAAATTCTGGTTGAAGCATCTCTTGTGTCTGACGTACCACCAACGTGTCTTCTACCTCTCCCTTGTCCTTGAGCGGAACCTTAAGGAGCGATAAAACCAAGAGCTCTCTGCTGCTACTGCTATTGATACTAAGGTCTTTGCCCATATCCTACAATGCCGGCACGTGAAGAACCCTGTTGTCATAGCGCCTTGCACTGACGACAAAACGCAGCTTTATGCCCAGGCTTGCCACACGAGAAGCAAGTCACTACAATATTAGTACAACCAACTCGGATTTCTACGACACCTCCATAGTCATGACACTGCCGTCCTCGGTCGGAACTCTGCATAGTTTGGTGGAAACTAGTTCGTCACGGCGTCTGAATACACCCGATTTCAGCTGCTCTAGCTCCAGTACTGGCTGGTCAAGTCCTCTACCTCTTCTCAGGACCTCTTACTTGAGAAGCTCTCCTTTGACCCGGTCGGTCTCTCTCGTAAGCTGATACTCTATCTTGGTAGTCCGTGAAAGACTCGCAACGGAAACCAATAAGATAAGAGCGTGTAGACTCTCTCAACCTCCGAGAGAAAAGATAAACATGATTCTCAGGTGGTTCTAATGGACCTAACAAAGATAGTTCCTCTTGAAATTTGCTAACAATCTTAGCAATAGGAATATCCTCGAATCCAGCCTCGAGGAAATTCTGCAGTCGAATCTCTCCTCATAGTTGTAGGGCAATAGGGATCCCTGATCACAATCCTCATTTGCTCATAACTCGTGACCTTACTACGAATGGTCCTCCACCAGTGATGAGCTTGACTTGTAGTAACATTTGTGTTATATCGACTCGACGACCCTCTGGGCAATGGATCGCCTCCATAGAAGAATCGACCTGGCCTAGCCAAAGCTCTACCTCCAATCTGGTCGTTCCCTTGAAAGAAGGAACCTTCAGCTGGTTGAAAGACTTCTATCAACAATCAAATCTCGGCTCTCTCGCCTCGTCCGGAACTATAGAAATCTCAGTACCTCTAGTTGGGTGGTAACAACCTGCGTCACTCTCTACGAAACCTGAGCTGATCTAGCAGGTACTCGCGGTGCGTGCAGGTCCTCCAGTCCTGATAGCCTCCTCGACTCCTTGCACGTACTCGCGGTATGCAGATACTCCGATGGACACTCGACCGGACTCAGCCAACTGCGCTCTATGTGCTCGGACCTAGCGGCGGTCCCGTTCCCAGCCTCGGGAACAACAGTCTCAACAACTTCTTCGGTGAATGCCTCAGCGATTGGTGGATCAACAACTGTGGCTTGGCCTCGACCTCTAGCTAGTGGAGATCTTCCAACACACTCTCGTCTACGGACGGCTAGTGAAATAGGTGGTCGACATCTTCCTCGCCCAATAGCAAATTGATAGCATGCATTATAGTCTATATTTGGGATCGGTTTGGACGTTTTATCTTCATAAATCTTCATGCATGGCTGTATATTCTTGATGATTATGTCGTTTTGTTTACATTTGTAAGAATCGAGGTCTACACCTAGTTTTGTTGTAATTGTAGGGAAAAGGGCACATTTTGGAGCGATATGGAGCCTAGGGAATTAAGGAGTCATTGGAGTTACATTTTGGAACATGGAGGAGCTAGAAAGAAGGCATAGGAACCATGGAAGCTGGATAGAAATTCAATATTGGACCAGTTTTGAGAGATTTGCACGTAACTGAAGTTCATCTCGGTTCACTACAAGATCACCTTGACCGAGATGACTTGTTGGGCCTTGATCATGACGCCCGGCCCATAGCCCATGAGATCTTTTATTTTTGGCAAGTAATTTTCCTATAAGAGTGGAGATATTTTCTGGATGGAAGTATGTCTAGTTAGTTGATTATTTTGGGAGATTGAAGATATTCCAACGAAGAAGGAAGTTGAAGGAAGATAGCTTGGAAGTGAAAGTTGAAGGCATATTTTGAAGGAAGTTGTAAAATTTACTTAGGAAACCTTGATTCTTGTCTTTTGATTGGTTATTGAGGAACACAGTTTATTGATTGTTTGGATTGATTGTTTATTTGATTGATTGATTATTGAGACCTTTGTGTTCAGGTTTTCTTGTTTGGTTATTGCTTCTTTTCATACATATTTGATTGCTATTATCATGATGATTGTTGGCTAAATTCCCTTGCGATTATAGGGTGATTTGTTCAAAGTTGTGGGAAAGACGATGAAAGAATGAAGCTTTACCTTAGTGGACCCTTAAAGCTTGAGCCGAAACCCAACTTAACCTTACCTCGGTCGGTTCATAGAACATCTCGACCGAGATCGATCTGAACTGAGCGAGGCGTTTGTCCTTATTCTTCCAAACCTGAGTTTAGGGTATAGTTTGCCAAATCCTATCCTTATTACATCTTTCGTGGTCCATACGCAAGCCTAGGATGATACTTACCCGGTGATTCCTTGCTTGTTTACCTATGATGATGAGTGTTAGGTAATAAAGGTTTATCCTTTATTAGTTTTTGAGTGTGCCTTCATCCTACCTTTGTGAGTTAGCCTAAGACTTACTCGGTTAATGTTAGTTCTATCCTCTTGGGTGGTGTGTTGGTTTGAGATTATAGTACCTTAGTTCCTTGAGACTTACCCGGTGATAGGATATTTGGTTTGGGATAGTGAGTAGTGAGACTTACCCGCTGATTTATTCCCACCTTAGAAATACCTTCCCATGCAAACCTCAACTTTGTCCATGTAATCCTTAGAAATCATGAGTCGGAACCAAAACTGGATGCTTTGACCTCTAGAATTTTCATTCCTTTATCTGATTTATACATCATCTTGTTTTGTTGCTTTTCTTTTGATTGACAACCTGATTTTACCGTGCTTGATTTCACCATAGTCCCTTTGATCGACCTTGGAGTATTTTCCGTTATTACAATTGATCCGTACATTGTGGGTTCGCATATTGTTTCAGGCTTTTATTTTAGGTTATAAATTTAAAGCTATTTTGTTCACTATTACACACATGTCTGAGAGCGAACAAGTTTTTGGCACCGTTGTCGGGGACTTGGTCAAGACTAAGTTTGGTATTGTTGTCATTTAGGGCTGTTGCCCTTGTTGCTACTAATCACTTTACTTGAGTGATTTTGCATGATATTTCTTTAGGTTTATGCGAAGAACTCGTGCTGGGAAAGTAATCGTTCCTTACTATCTTGAACCAGAAAAGACTTACAAAAGGAGATTGAAAGAAGTTAAGATGGCAGGACAAGATAATCGTGATCTTGAAGCTGAATTGAAGGACGCACTAGAACAACTTCGGCTAAGTAATGAAGATTTACAAAGAGAAAGAGAGGAAGCTCATGCAAGAATGGAAGAGATCCGAGCCAACATGGTCGAACTAAAGGCACACATTCTACCTCGACCTAACCTAGTCATTGGACCGAGGCTGAATCTTGGCCTACTTGCACCGGTCGAGATACCTCCACCACCACCTCAGTTGCCGGATAGGGTTGACCGAGGTAACTTGTTCGCTGGAGAACCACAAACCGTAGGTCAAAGGATGGACCCAAATCCACAAGTGTGACATCCCGGAGTTAATCTAAGAGATCCAGCTGAGCATGACTACGAGTTTCGACCTCAAGTCATCTCAATGATTTGACAATGCCAATTTGGAGGCATGGAAAGAGAATCTCCACATCAACATTTGCAAAAATGTGAGATTCTTATGGAGACTTTGAGACTGTCAAGAGTGGAGAACAACAACTACAAGTTAAGGCCTTTCTACTTCTCTTTGAAAGATAAGGCAATTGCTTGGTTTCAATCTCTTCCAGCCGGAAAAGTCAACACATGGGAAGAAATTACTACGAAATTACTCACTAAGTTCTTTCCCCTTAAAAAACCGGGGAATTAAGGGGTAATATTAACACTTTTTTATGAAGGATAGAGAAAGTTTGTTCAAGTCATGGGAAAGGTTCAAAGACCTTTTGTTGGATTGCCCTCACCATGGGATTCCAAAGATTGATTTGCTAAAGATCTACTTCAAGGATTTGGATAAGGAAACTCAATTCAAACTCCAATCACTTTCTGTTGGCTCTTTTACGGATAAACCGGTTGATGAAGCTTGGGAGTTTGTTGAGATGCAAGCTTTACACATGGATAAGTACTCCCATCGAAGGGTTGAAGATGGAGTGAAACGAGTTGGATTTCTGGATCTGAATCTTACTAGTTCGAGTGTTGCTCAACTTACTACGCTCAACAATGAAGTCAAAGCTTTGAAGGAACTTTTATTAGCTCAAGCTAAGGGAGAAATCCAAGGAGCAAATACATGGGAAGAGGAAACTATGAAGGGCCAAGGAATAACTATTACAACAACAACAACATAAATTTCAACCACAACTGGAGATCAAATCAACAAAATTCCGGTAACCCTTACTCTCATGCTGAAAGTGCTATAACTCCACCATCTTCTTCTTGTTCTTCTTCTATTCCCTTGAAGAGTCAAGAGCCGTCTTCAAGCTCATCCCAACAACCCAAGGAGAAGATGGATGCTGTGCTGGAAGAAATTATGACCAAGCTCAATGCTATGGAGAATTCTATGAACACATTTTCAAAGGCACATAAAGCCTTGGAACATCAAGTTTTCAACAAGGCTAGTGAAGCACCAAGAGATCTGGGTAAACTACCAAGAAGGACAGAGAACAACCCAAAGGGGTAGGTCTTGGCTATCACCACACGAAGCGGATTAAAGACAGCTGATCCAGTACCTCGATCGGACCACGATTTGACGAAGAACACCTCGGTCGAGGTGCCAACCGTAATTGGAGCCCCAGAGAGCGAAAGAAAAATCTGATGTTTGTGTTCCACCACCTGCTTACAAGCCTCCACTTCTGTTCCCTCAGTCTAGGGCGCGGGAGCGTCTAGGCAAATACTTTGGTATGCCCGTCTATGTGAAGTTTTTGAAAGAGATCTTGTCGAGGAAAAGAAAGTTGGAAGACTTTGGAGAAGTGCAGATAACCTCCAGATCTTCAGAGCTCATTCAAATCATGAAAGAGAACATGCCACCAAAGCTAAGAGATCCCGGTTCATTTTGCATTTCTATCAAAGTTGGGGATGTCATTTACGATGCACTTTGTGATCTAGGAGCTAGTGTGAGTATCATTCCTCTAGCACTATGTGAGACGATCGGTCATGGAAATCCTAAGCCCATGAAGATGACTTTATATATGGTGGATCGTTCTATTACTCGTCACGTTGGAATCTTAGAAGACGTTCCCGTCAAGATAGGTAATTTCTACATACCTATAGATTTTATGGTATTGGACATTCTTGCAGATTATCCTATTCCCATCACTCTTGGAAGACCATTTCTTGCAACTTCGGGATGCAACGTTGATTGTAAGAATGCCACATTGTCATTCAACATTGGGGAAGATCGCGTAGAGTTTACACTCTCCGCCACTATGAAGGGACAACCCTTGGAAGATGATATCTTCAACATCTATGATGAAGAAGATTCTCGAGAATTGGTGAGCTCTATCTTAATTAAATATCCTCTTGAGAAAGTTTTGAGTTTTAGTATGATGGACGAAGGTGTAGTTGTTTTATGTGATGCAAATATACGGAGCTTGGAATCATTGGAAGAGGATCCAAGAGCTGGATTTGACAAGATCAATCAGGAAACGAAAAACACATTAGGTTTCGGTCTTCCTCCCAGTACCTCGACCGAGATGGTTTTTGGAGCAAGCGAGGTGACCTTCTCTGGAAAATACCTCAGTTCATCACCTCGGACCATGACCGAGACGTTTTCTGAAGCAAGCGATATGGTATCAACTGAATTTCACCTCGGTTCACCACTTTCGGCTAACCCTAGATGCCTCGACCGAGGCTCACCCGAGGCAAATGACATCTCCTCTTCTTCAAAGGATGTTCTTTTCTTGGATGATGCAATTGTTTCTTCCATCTCTTCTGAAGTTTCTAAGTCCTCTTCGATAGAGGAAGGAGGTACGGATCCACCAATTTAAGCACCTCCAATCTTAGAGCTTAAACCTCTGCCAACTCACTTAAGGTACGCTTTCCTTGGTCCGGATTCTACATATCCTGTCATTGTTAGTGCTACTCTTTTTTAAGATGAATTATCTAAGTTGATGCATGAGTTAACAAAAAATAGAAAGGGTTTGGAATATACTATTGATGATCTAGTTGGTGTTAAGCCTTCTCTTTGTATGCATAAGATACTAATGGAAGATGATCACAAGCCTTCACAAGAACCTCAAAGATGGTTAAATCCTATCATAAACGAGGTTCTAAAGAAAGAGATTCTTAAGTTGTTTGATGCAGGTATCATATTTGCCATATCGGATAGCAAATGGATGAGTCCGGTGCATGTAGTTCCCAAGAAGGGTGGGATGACCATTGTAACCAACAAGAACACCGAGTTGATTCCCACAAGCACCGTTACGGGCTGGAGGATGTGCATTGACTTTAGGAGATTGAATTTGGCCACAAGAAAGGACCATTTTCCACTTCCATTCATCGATCAAATGCTTGAACGGTTAGTACAACACTCCAATTTTTGCTATTTAGATGGTCATAGTGGCTTCTTTCAGATTCCTATCTATCCGGATGATCAAGAGAAGACCACTTTCACTTGTCCATGGGGGACATTTGCTTACCGGAGGATGTCATTCAGATTGTGTAACGCGCCGGCCACCTTTTAGCGTTGTATGATGACTATCTTTTCCGAGTATATTGAGGAGATCATGGAGGTATTCATAGGTGATTTTTCGGTATATGGTTCCTCTTTTGATAACTGTTTGGCTAGCCTTTCTCTAGTCTTACAACGTTGTGAAGACACTAATCTCATTTTGAATTGGGAGAAGTGTCACTTCATGGTTAGTGAAGGAATTGTGCTAGGACACCTCGTTTCCAACCGAGGTATAGAGGTCGATCGAGCTAAGATCGAGACTTTTGAGAAACATCATCCACCTTGTTCTGTTAAAGGTGTACGGAGTTTTCTTGGGCATGCAGGTTTCTATAGGAGGTTTATCAAGGATATCTCTTAAATCTCTAAACTGCTTACTAATCTTTTGAATAAGGATGTTCTTTTTGAGTTTTTACGGAATGCCTTGATGCTTTTTACAAGATAAAGGAAGCATTGATCACCGCTCCCATCATTCAACATCCTGATTGGACCTTGCCTTTTGAGATCATGTGTGATGCTAGTGATGTGGCCGTAGGAGCGGTACTTGAACAGAAGAAGGATGGTTGGACCAACGCCATTTACTATGCCAGCAAGACGCTGGATGAAGCTCAGCTGAATTACGCCACCACCGAGGAGCTCTTGGTAGTTGTTCACGCATTTGAGAAGTTTCGTTCTTACTTAGTGGGAGCGAAAGTTATTGTTTACACTGATCATGCAGCTATTCGATACTTGCTAGCTAAGAAGGATGCAAAGCCACGCCTTTTTTCGTTGGGTTCTCTTTCTTCAAGAGTTTGACTTGGAGATTCACGATAGGAAGGGATCCGAGAATTCATTACCGGATCATCTCAGCCGGCTACCACCTATCTCGCTTGAGAGGGACGATCTACCTATTGATGATTCATTTCCCGATGAGCATTGGCATTTGGTGGAGCATTGGCTTCACCAGATTTTCATGGTAAAGAACCTTGGTATGCTGATATTGTTAATTATCTTGTTTGTCAGGTAATACCTCTAGGATTTGTAACACCCCAAATCCGCGGGACTCAGGGCGCCACGGGTTGGGACCTCACAATGGGTCCCGACCCTTAGCTTGACAACAATTTCACTGGATCTTTCAACAAGACACAAATAAAGGCCAACACGAAATACATTTTTTTATGCAATGCAATGAAACCCGAAACCATACAAACAAAAGACTACAGCCGAGTCAACAACTCAAACGAACAAACGTCGAAAACATACAATGCATAATAATATCTACAAGACTCTGCCCACAAACCCATCCTATAATGTACGGACCCCGGTTGCCCACTCTTCGGATCTCTCGGCCGCGTCCCTAATGTGCAGGGGAACTAAAACAATATCTGTTTAAAACTGTTAGCTAGCATTCAAAGTATTAGAATCATGGTATTGGCAAACACATGCATAATAATCATAAACCCACATAAATCATCACAACACAACAATTATAATCTAGACACGCACAAGTCGTTTTATTATCTTTATTTAAGGTTATACCTTTCTTAAATCCATCTATGGTGTGACACGACAATCCCTCTCCCTTGTCCCCTTTGACCATGCCAAATTTGTACTTGACGCCTATCAGCATCACCCGCTGGACTGGTAGCAAGGCGCCTCCCAGTCGCTCCATTTTGTACTGGACAAGCGGTCACTGCCCGTTATCATAGACTTGGGCCAATATACACATAACACAAGGTCGGTGATCCTATTTCCGGTTTATTATCTTTCATAACATAAACTGTACACACACAACCAATCACACAATGAAGCTAATACAAAGAAGCTAGCTAAGTGAGTCCGGAGACTTACCTGTACCGGGTCAAGTTCAGTCAACGATATTCCTTGACTCCATATGAGTCTAAATTCAAATTCCTGATCATAACATGAAACTTGTATCAATAACATAATATCTAACATTTTAAGAGTTTTTACTTCTAAGTTAACAATGATCATCTGAAAGGAAATACTAAACTAATCTTTCTTGGTAAAAAGACGATTTTACCCTTGGATCGGAAAAAACCCTGAAAGTTCAAGGAAGACTCCAAAACTTCTTCAAAAACTAAATATCTAATGTCCAACACCAAAAAGAAAAGTCCTACTGAGATTGAAAGCTTTTCCCACTTTCAAGCTCCTTACCATGACTAACTAAGGTCAACTAAACGCTACTACTAAATCCCAAAAGTTCCGAGGAACCTCTATTGTTCATACACGAAGCATTACTTCCACCAAAAATTACAAACCAACTCACATCACTTACATTACAATCATATACCTCTTCACACCTTTACACCCAAGTCGGACATAACATAATGTTTACATCTATCTTCTCATTCCGATTATACAATGATATAACTTAGATTTCAAACTCTTATAACGAACTCATCAATTGTTGCCCGCAAGGTGAAAGTTACGTAAACTACATACATATAACCCTAGATAAGATTCCGAAACAAGCATCCCCAAATCCAAGATTAGGGTTTGCACCCACAAATTTCACCCTAATCACAACAATCCAACATCATCTATCCAACCACAAATTATATGTTCGCTCCAAATGGTGTGTGCAAGTTTTAAATTTATAACCCTCGATGTATGCCTAAAACAAGGATGCGAACCCGCGGTGTACGGGTCAATCGTAGTAAAAGCAAGAATTCCGGGGTGTCGATCTCAAGGACTTAGGTGAAACAAAACCAATATAGGTAGTCAATATTGCAACTAACCACAAAAGCAATTAAAGCAATCAAAGATGATAAAAAGTCAATTAAAGGAATATGCAATTCTAGGGATTAAAGCATCTAGTTGTGGTTCCAACTCAAGATCTCAAGATAAGTGGACAAAGCTGAGATTTTGCATAGGGAAGGTGTTACTAAAGTGGAATAGATCACCGGGTAAGTCTCACTACTCGCAATCCCAAGCCAAAGAATCTATAACCGGGTAAGTCTCAAGGTACTAAGGAAAGGAATTATAATCTCAAACTAACACTCCAACTAAGGGAATAGAATCAACCTTTACCGGGTAAGTCTCAGGCTAACTCACAAAGATGGGATGAAGGCACACTCAAACCCCAATAAAGGATAAACCTTTATTACCTACACTTATGATCTTGGGTAAACAAACAAAGGAATTACCGGGTAAGTCTCATCCTAAGCATGCATTGAACCAGGAAAGGTGTAATAAGAATAGGATTTGGCAAACTCTAACACTTAACTCTCAGTTACGAATAAGATAGGTCACCTCGGTCAGACGAATTCCACCCCGGCTGAGATGTTCATCGACTGAACGAGATATTCTAAGGTTAAGGATAAAGACTCGAGCTTTCAAGGTCCTACTGTAATTTAAGATTATTCTATCATTGTTTTTTCCCACAACCTTCAGCCAATCACCCTAGAATCACACAAAGAAATTAGCCACTCATCATCATGAAAGCAATAATCAAATATATGGGAAGAGAATGAATATTTGAAAACAAAAACCTTAAGAACAAGGCTTCAATAACTGAATCAAATATCAAACAAATAAGCGTTCTTTGGATCACAAATCCAACAAGACAATCAACAAGAAGGGAATCTAAGAAAGTCTTACAAAACCCTTCAGAAAAGCTATAACAAGCTATCAATCCTTCCTTCAATCTTCCTTGCTTCAAAACCCTGGAGAAAATCCCTTAATTGCTGGATGCTATCAGCCCTCTAACCATATATATGCATGGTTGAACTTGTGAAAAATCCAACCTTTTATATAGGAAAACAAACTTCCAAAGATAAAATATCTTGAAAAGATATTTTCCTAATAAAATATATCCATATTTCTAAAATAGATCTCAAAAATATATAATCTTCCTTCCAGAAATCCAGCCAAAAAATATAAGATTTCTCCTTCCAAAAATAAAAGATCTCAGCCAAGAATAAACGATCTCGCCGTGTCAGGGTATTTGCATCGGTCGAGACACTCCTCAAGATCACCTCGGTCGAGGTGATACTGTAGCTGACCGAGGTGACTCTCAACTGAATGTGAAATCTCTCAAATCTGGTCCAAAGTAAATCTTTAATCCTTTTCCATGCTTCCTGGTTTCTTCCTTTAGCTCTTGAATGTAGCTCCAATGACTCCTTCACTCCTTTAGCTCCATTTTGATGCAAAACATGCCATTTTACCTATGATTACAACGAAACTTGGTGTAGACCTCGATTCCTGCAAAGGTAGATGAAATGACAATATAATCACATAATATACATCCAAACATGCAGATTATTGAAGATAAAACGTCTAAACAAGTCTCAAAATATAAACTATAATTCATGCTCTCAAAATACCCCATACTTGTCCTTGCTTGTCCCCAAGCAAGTTCCAAATCATAAGTACAAGATAGAATGGATTATAAGTCATAAAGATCAATGAAAAGTGTTTCAAAACATTTTTAGTGGTGTGCTCCAATCATAGATCACTCTAAGAGAATGTTTCATGGAATTTAAAATCAAAACATGCTCAAAACAGTTTATAAATATAAGAAAGGTGTTCATCTTTGCACAAAATCATAGAATGCATAATAAATCATAATCATCGAAATTAATCATGTATAATCCAGTTTAAACCACCAAGTCAATCAACAAGCTCGAGGTCTCAAGGGCTTCCAAAAGAAGGTCAAGAAACATGTGAGGGTGGGATGTATATAGGGAATGTGGTGCTAGAATCCGGGAAAAGGATCTTGTACTTCACTTCCTTTGAACTTCAACATCTTCCACCAATAAGCTTTGCTTATTCACTTTTTACTTTACTTTTTGGGATGCATGGACAGAGGTGCACAATAACCGAAGCCTAGGAGATCAACAATCATCAATTTCTTGAGATGCCTCAAACCCTTGATGCACATACCATGACCCGTTAGGAATATCGCTCAATCCAACTTTGGCAAGACACAAACACCCGGCTATGTGAATGGTGCCGAGTT
This sequence comes from Fagopyrum homotropicum, assembly GCA_033239125.1. Taxonomy (NCBI): domain Eukaryota; kingdom Viridiplantae; phylum Streptophyta; class Magnoliopsida; order Caryophyllales; family Polygonaceae; genus Fagopyrum; species Fagopyrum homotropicum. Next base: position 103,345,526 of record BSWB01000005.1, read on the forward strand.
ACTCATCATCATGATTGACTTCCCCAAACTTATTTGTTTCTTTCTAACTTTCAGCCAACATCTCAACTTTTCTTTCACTTGCTTTTCACTTTCTTGCTTCCAAATTCCCGGGTAGGTAAAGGGAGGCAAATATGTATATCAGGGGCTAAGCATGATCAAGAAGAAGAAGAGAAGAGAATGAATTGCCTTGGTCTTTCCAGGAAGAAAGTGAGAGAACTTATCACGTGGTGTCAACCTTCAAATTCAACATAATTTGGATAAAAACAAAGTATTAAACATGCCACAAACTTCAAACAAAGCATTTAGCAACTGAAACATATTATAAAACCTTTCAAACATATAAAGATTTCAAAACCAGTCTGCAAACAAAATCTTCACTGAGGTCATATCCATATAAGAAGCACAAAAATCGTTTTGAAAACTGTCTCACTTAAACCACCTCGGTCGATATGTTCTAAGTCAACCGAGGTACTGCACCTCGATTGGTCAGAATTACTTCGGTCGAGGTCATAAAATTTTTTTCTTTAACCAGTTTTTGACGTTTTGCTCAATCAATTAACCTGTATGCATGCATGTAGTCTCAGATAAGCTTATAGAGCAGGATAAAATCATAAATATCCATCAAGAGTCATACAATCATCCACATAAGTCAAATAAATTACCCCATACTTGGGACACATTGTCCCAATGGGTCAAATAAGTCATAAGAACAGAATACTCACCGGACAAAGCTGAGTTGCATAATAAATAAAGAAAAGAAATCCTGCAAGCTCTAATCCTGATATGCTGGCGGTGGTGGAGGATATGGTATGTACGGATGCTGGGACAGTTTGAATGGATGTCCCATCATATGTTGGAACTGGATCTCCATCATCCGGCGCTGATAGTGCTGGCTTTCCAGTATCTTATGAGTCCGGCTATCCAACTCTCGGTGAAGGTCATCCAAACGTCCCCCTAGATCGATAGTCATGGTTGCGTAGGAGTCAATCATCTGATCTGTCAGATCATCGATCCGGCGGTGAGCCACGGGATCCCTCTGCCTGCGTACTCTACGCTTGGTAGGACGTGCTGGTGCTGCAGTTGGCTCGTCCTTTGTCTCCTCCTCGTCTAGATCGACAACTGGTATACTGGGAGCAACTGTATCTGTCCCTTTCTCCATAGCAACTCCACCATCATCCTCCTCATCAACCTCCTCCTCATCCTGCTCTTGGGCTGCTGCTGCTGCGTCTCTAGCGTCCTCAATAAGAGGAATCCACGTATTGTACCAGTACTGAGGGTCAAATACTGAGAACTGAGATGACCATCTAATACCCTGAGGGGCAGTCTGCTACTAGGGCATCGCCACATATGACGTAGTAAGTCCACGAGGAACCAGAATCCTCCTCATGATCATCTCCTGCAGACCAAGCGGCTTGGCAACCGCCACCATAGTACAAGCACTCAGATCAAGGTCCATGTAACTCGCGATGTGAGTCACTCCTCCACAGCAGATATCTGTTCGCCACTTGGCGTGCGTGCAAATAAGCTTTAAATTTATAAAACTAGAATCAAGCAAGCGAACCCGCAGTGTACAGATCGACGTAGTTAAGCAAGAATTCCAGAGTATCGAACACAGGGATTTGGGGGGTTAAATCCAGTTATAAATCGTCAAGCAAGTAAATGTATGAGCTTTGCAAATATTGGGAAAACAGCAACCCTAAAGATCCAGGTGTCTAATTGTGGCAATCGATTCAAGATATACTAAAGAACTAAGGACAGAGTTAAGAGTTGCAAAGGTATGCTAAGGTAAAGCAATGTACGGTGAAGTTCCAAGGCTTTATATGACTTATCTAAAGGCACTCTCCATAAAGGTTGTTGAGGCTTCAGTATAGAAAGGATCTAAAGACAAGAATTAATCTCAAATACCCAAACTTGTAAACCAAGGATCAAGACTAACTAAACCGATTAAGGTTGTGACACTCGAAATCGAAGTATAGGTTGTTGAGGCTTCACTACTACCTAGTAAAGGCAAGCCAAGACTAAGTTAAAGCAAATCTTTAACTTTGGATTAAAGTAAAAGCAAGGTTCGTCAACTGACATAAATTACGGGTGGATCTTGAGTTCCACGGCCGTGGAACCTCAAGAATAGGCCGTGATTCTGGCTCGTCGGCGAAATCTCTCTAACTCTCAAGGTCCTATCTGTTTACGATCGATCTATCATCTTCTAAGCCACAACTATCAACCCTTCACCTTAGAATTGCTAAAGGGTTTTAGCCAACAACAGTCATTATGATATCAAATTCAAGATTTAGAAGAATGAAAGATGAAAACCTTCGAAAACCTTCAATAAACTTCAAATCAGTCTCAAATCCACAAACAAGAGTATAATGTATATCATATTTGGAATAACACAAACCAATCACAATCCTTGATAAGAACGAAGAGCGGGATGTCAATCCGTGTTCTAATCAAACCTAAGGATAAAGCGCAACATCCAAATCTTCAAGCCTTCGCAAATCTTCGTTGCAAAATGGCAATCTCCACACGTCCCACTAAAACCTTAGGCACGTGCAAGCAAGCGTAAGCGAAGGTGCCGAATTCTATTCCCTTCAGCCCTTTTATAGGGAAAGATAGAATAACCGTCCGGCCCATGTGCGTAGACAATGTGTCTATATTTTATTCGTCAAAAGATTGACTAAATCACGGTTTTATGGAATTCCACGCCCGTGGTTTAGAGCGTGGAATTGGATTACGGTTCTTCACAACTTCCACGACCGTACTTTATACCGTGTAACTCTCTAGAATGCTCCACGCTCATGTTGCCAAGTTCTACGGCCGTGGTTTAGAGCGTGAACTTCATTACGGCCGTATTTTAGAGCGTGGAAGCATAGGTTGCTCGTAATTCCTTTTGTTTCGTGCCATTCCTTATCCTAGCATCTTCCTTGGCCTCTTTGTGGTGTCCTCAATCCTTGGATGTGCTCAATTCATCTCCATCCTCTCTTAATCCGTTCGGTTTTAGCTCTTATTCGCCTACAATCAACACAAAGCTTATGTAGACCTCTATATCGACAATATGGATAAACTAGCTCACAATTGCTTTAATGCTTTATCAATGAACACCAATATGGATGAAATACAATTAGAAAATGTGCCTAAAATATCACAATATTTCATGCTAACAAAATACCCCATACTTGCCACTTGCTTGTCCCCAAGCAAGGTCTTTCAAAAGCTTTAAAACTCAAGTTAGGATGAAATATGTATGCAACTTCAAAAACATCTTTTAAGGGAATGTGCTTCAAGTCAATAGATCATTCTCAAACCTTACTTCATTCATTCATAAGACTCTGATGTACACAACCAAAGAATAAAGAGGAAAGAAACATCATGAATTGATCAAACTTCAATGTAAGCATCATAACCTTCAAACATTGTCAAAATCAATCATAAGAAACTTCAATTTAGATCACCAAGTCATATAACATTCTCTTGATCTTAAGGACTTTCAAATAAGGTCTAGAATGTGGAAAGGGAAAGGAATCTATAAGGAATATGGTGCATGAATCCGGGAAAGTGGATAACTAACTCTTTTCTTTTTCTCTTGCGGTTTTGCAACACTTTAAACTTAGAGCTTTGCTCTCTTCTTTTGCACATAATTTTTCGACTTTACTTTTGGAGTTATGGACAGAGGTGCACAAAAACCGAAGCCTAGGAGATTGGCGATTCTCAATTTTGCGAGACGCCTCAAACCCTTGATGCACATACCATAATCCGTTAGGAATATCGTTCAATCCGACTTTGGCAAGACACAAACACCCGGCTATGTGAATGGTGCCGAGTTACTCATCGTCATGATTGACTTCCCCAAACCTATAAGTTCTTTCTACTCTTTGAATGCAAAAATTTTGCTTTCATGGCCCTCCCACATCAAACATGCCAAATATCAACTCCACCAAATTCCCGGATAGGTAAGGGAGGCCATTATTTCATTGAGGGGCTAAATGATCAAAGAAAGAAGAAAGAAAATCGAATTGCCTTAATCATCTCAACAAGAAGTATAAGAACTTATCATGTGATTTCAACCTTGATTTCTCAATATGATTTAGGTAACATTCTTGTTCGCTCCAAACGGTGTGTGCAAGCTTTAAATTTATAACCCTAGACTTAAGCTTAAAACAAGGATGCGAACCCGCAGTGTACGGGTCAATCGTAGTAAAAGCAAGAAAATTCTAGGGGTCGATCACAGGGACTCGGTGAAACAAAGTCAATACGGTGTGCTTATGTCAATACTAACCACAAGAGTGATTAACACAATCAAAGATGAATAAGAAGTCAATAAAGCAAACATGCAATTCTAGGGATTAAAGCATCTAGTTGTGGTTCCAACTCAAGATCTATAGATAAGCGGACAAAGCTGAGATTTTTGCGTGGGGAAGGTGTTTCTAAAGTGGAGTAGATCACCGGGTAAGTCTCACTACACATTAATCCTAAACCGTAACTCCTATTACCGGGTAAGTCTCAAGGAATCAAGATAAAGAACTATAACCTCAAACTAACACACCATCTAAGGGAATAGAATCAACCTTTACCGGGTAAGTCTCAGGATAACTCAACTAAGGAATTACCGGGTAAGTCTCATCCTAAGCTTGCTTTGAACCAGGAAAGGTGTAATAAGAATAGGATTTGGTAAACTCTAACACTTAACTCTCAGTTATTGATCAGATAAGTCACCTCGGTCAGCCAGTTTCCACCCCGGCCGAGGTGTTCATCGACTGAACGAGATGCTTAGGGTTAAGGTTAAAGACTCGAACTTTCAGGATCCTACTGGAATCTAAGATTATTCTATCATCGTTTTTCCCACAACCTTCAGCCAATCACCCTAGAATCACACAAGGAAATTAGCCACTCATCATCATAATGAAAGTATTAAAATATATGGGAAGAAGGTGAATATTTAAACAAAGAAGAATTTAATGAAAAGACTTCAATAACTGAATTAAATATCACAACAAAGCGTTCCTTGGATAACAATCCAAAAAGACAAGACAACAATTGAGGGAATTGAAGACAATCTTACAAAACCCTTCAATAAAGCTATAAAAGCTATGGACTTCAATCTTCCTTCAACCTTCAAAAAGGTTCTTCAACTCTCCCAACTTGGAGTAGGCTGCTGCTGCGTAATAACTCTCTTGTGCTGATAGCGGATCTAGCCGAGATCCGAAGATCTGTGATCCGTAGATCCGATGATGATTCAATTGTGGAAAATCCAACCCTTTATATAGGAGAGTTATCTTCCAAAGATAAGATATCTTAAAAAGATAATTTCCTAATAAAATATATCTTATCTCTAAAATAGATCTCCCAAATATATGATCTTCCTTCCAGAAATCCAGCCCAAAAATATAAGATCACTTTCCAATTTTAAAAGATCTCAGCCAAAAATAAAATATTCTCGCCGCGTCCTAGGTGTTCGCCTCGGTCGAGTCGGCGTCTCTGGATCACCTCGGTCGAGGTGGTACTGTAGTCAACCGAGGTGACTCACAACTGAATGTGAAATCTCTCAAAACTGGTCCAAAGTAAATCTTTAATCCATGGCTATGCTTCCTGGATGTAGCTCCAAATGACTCATGACTCCTTTTGCTCCTTTTTGATGCAAAATGTACCATATTACCTGCAATTACAACGAAACTAGGTGTAGACCTCGATTCTCGCAAAGGTAGATGAAATGGTAGTAAAATCACATAATGTACATACAAACATGCAGATTATGAAAGATAAAACGTCCAAACAAACCCCAAAATATAGACTATAATTCATGCTATCAATTCTTCACATTATGAAACTTGCAAAAGAGGAATAATTAACTCATTCAATTTCTTTTCAATTCACTATTTGTTTAAGCATACAATTGTCATCAAACTCAAATCACAAGTAGTGATTATCATAGAAGTCATCTCAATCCTTAGAAGCACAAAATTTGCAAAATTTTTCGATTTTTATGGTTTTTTCAAAAGCTTTTTCATGCAATGCGGTAATGAAACGTGTAACAATGGAATGAAACATGCAAGGTGTTCTTGATCAAAGCAAGCAAAAGTGAGTAGAGTTATTACAAACGAATAGTCACACCCCACCCCATACTTGAGATAAACATTGTCCCTAATGTTCAAAAAGAAAATAAAGAAAAGAAAGAAACAAAATGAACTCACAAGACGGTAGTGGAGAGGCTAAAGCGGTAGATCATCATCATCCTCACTGGGGTGCCGGTGGTGGTGGAAACGGGAAGAAGCCGGGATCATAGTTCCGCCCAAACTGCTGGCAGTAAATGTCTCTCATCATCCGGTCATGCGCATCGGCTCGTGCATTGCTAGCATCCGCGCGGATCTCTAAGGCTCCGACCCTACTGGAAAGGTCGGTGGCCCACTCCGGCAGCTGCTCGTACCATCCCGGCGGCTGGCTATACCACGCTGGTGCATCTGACGGTGCTGGTGCAGGTGGTGGCTGGGCATGCCAAGCTGGTGGAGCTCCCATCCAATCCGGCTGCGTGCTATACCACTCAGGAAGGGTCGCCATCCATGTCGGCCTCTCACTCACGCTAGCGCGGCGAGAGGAAGAACCAGAAGCTCTAGCGGGGAGAGTGTCTAGGGATGTCGGGAACTGCATACGGCTGATCCGGGAAGGAACCATAATCGTGCTCCTCTCCTCCTCCCTCGAACTCATCACCTCCTCTCATCTCCTGCTCATCTACAATGGGTTGCTCAGGGGGAACGTAAGGGGGTGCTACTAATCTATTCGCATGCATAGCAACGAATGTCTCCTTCCAATTATGGCATCCAGCCATAATGGAATACTCTGGAAGCCATGTAACCCCTCTACCTCCTCTACCCTCCCAAGGCATGGCAACAGTAGGTGGACCTCTATGTCTAGGAAAGATAATGCCTCTAGTCATGAGGCTCTGGAGTCCTAGAGGTCTAGCAGCTATCCTGGTGCACGCGGAGAAGTCGATACCAAGCTGCCTAGCAAGGTGGGTGACCATCCCACCGTATCCAATATTGCCAGCCCTCTTATTCTTTAGCTTACTCATATTAGAAGCTAAGAGGGTGGCACAGTCAGCCGGCCTACCATGCAACATACAATAAAGCAAAAACAGCTCGGCAGTCTTGATTTTCTGAGGAGTCTCCGTCCTAGGGAAGAGACACTCAAAGAGCACTCGGTGGGCAATCTTCAAGGCTAAGTGATAGATCGACTTAGCCTTGGTATCAACAGGTTGCCAGCGGTCCTCGCTGGCGTACACCATAGCAATGTCCTCCAAAAAGTCTTTGGCATACACGCCACTAGGAAATCGACCATTGAAGGTCTCATGGAACCCAAAGAAGGCTCCAAACTCTCTAATCGAGAACTCATAGTTCCTCTCCATCAGCCGGAAAGAAACCGTCCTATCGACATGACTATGCTCGAATGAAATCACAAACTCTCTAGTGATCTCCTCATATGCATCTTCCCGAATAGCGGAGAAGATGATCAATCCTGCTCTATCCAACAACCAAGTGAGATCCCTGACTACATTCAGTGGCTCTAAGTCCTCAAGCAGTAAATATCTTGGTCCTATGACCGCTCTCTTCTCGATCCTTTCTAAGGCATCGAGATAGTCCTCATGAATCTTAGGGACTCTAGGGGATGGTGGTGAGGGCGGTGATGGTGGCTCAGTAGGGGGTGCCTGGGAGGAGGAGGAAGCATTACCTTTCCTCTTCTTGTTCCTAGCTGACATTCTCCTAACCAAATCCATCTCAGTTCAAAATTTACGGCCTGTTCTAACAATTCCATGGCCGTGGTTCTTCCAGAGACCGTGATTCGGCTCTGAATTTCTCAAAACTCAACAGATTCACACCAAACTCAACAGAAGGCAGCCCTAAACTAATTCTAATCCAATTCCAATCAGTTCTCCTAAAAATTCTTGCAAAAACTGAGGCAAATCGATAAAGTGAGAGGAGAGATAAAAACCTAGGTTTTTGGATTTTGAAATCCGAATTCTGTCTTCTCCGGTGATTTGCCGCTCGAATCGTTGCTTGGATCTTGTAGGTGATTGAATTTGCTTCACTTTTGGTCAAAGAATCGTTCGAAACGATTAACGAACGGGAATTTAAGAGAGAGGGGATTGATTCGGCGATTTTTGGACGTGGAATTTGGGGATTTTGGTTGTGTTTGTGAAGAAACGTGATTTTATAGTGGCCGTAAATTTTTTCGAAAATTACGGTCACTCGGGGGTTTCCACGGCCGTGGAAATGTACGGAACCGTGGTTTTGGTGATTTTTTTCAGGCTTTTGCAAATTACGGTCACTGTAGTTGTCACGGTCGTGGTTTTGGCCGTGAAACTCTCTGTAATGTGTCAAAGTCCAAGTTTCGTCAATTTTCTTCAAACTTTTCCTTCTCCCTTTCTCTTCCACTGATCCTACATCCAAAAACACGAACATACAGGAAGGTATCAAAGGCAAAACAAAACAAAAACGTCTAAACTATTCTAATCTATGAATCAAAAACAAAAACATAAGTGGAATACCTTAGATTGCCTCCCAAGAAGCGCTTGTTTAAGGTCCGTAGCTAGACCATATTCGCACTTATTCGAGTGCGGTGGGTGCGAACTCTTCAGCTTGGAGTTCCGGTGTATACTTCTTGAGTCTTTGACCGTTCACCTTAAAGCTTCCGCCCTTTTCACCCCATACTTCAATTGCACCATGGGGAAAAACACGTTTGATTAGATAAGGTCCAGTCCAACGAGATTTAAGCTTATCTGAAAAGAGACGAAGCCTTGAATTGAAGAGGAGAACTTGATCTCCTTCTTTGAGGTCCTTTGGGATGATATGCTTATCATGCCAACGCTTCGCTCTTTCTTTATAGATCTTGGCGTTTTCATAGGTGTTCAAGCGAAGTTCTTCAAGCTCATTGAGGTCCAAGAGACGCTTCTCTCCCGCTTCCTTCATGCTGAAGTTCAACCACTTTATTGCCCAATACGCCTTATGCTCCAACTCTACCGGCAAGTGGCAAGACTTCCCATACACAAGGTTGTATGGTGTTGTTCCGATGGGAGTCTTATATGCAGTCCAGTATGCCCATAATGCATCATCTAGCTTCAAAGACCAATCCTTCCTTGTCCTTGAAACCGTCTTCTCTAGGATCCCTTTAATCTCCCGGTTCGAGATCTCCACTTGCCAACTAGTTTGTGGATGGTAGGGGGTGGCGATCTTGTGAGTCACCCCATACTTAGCTAAGAGAGCTTTGAAACGTCGGGCGATGAAGTGAGAACCTCCATCACTAATGATAGTCCTTGGTGTCCCAAATCGTGGGAAGATGGTCTTGTTAAAGAACTTAATCACAACCATGGCATCATTGGTGGGAGAAGCAATTGCTTCAACCCATCTCGAAACATAATCTACGGCTAAAAGTATGTATTGGTTTCCACAAGATGATGGGAAAGGTCCCATGAAATCTACTCCCCAAACGTCAAAGATCTCCACCTCTTGAATGTTGTTAAGAGGCATCTCGTTTCTCCTAGATATCTTCCCTGTTCTTTGACAAGCATCGCAGCAGGAAACAAAGGTTTGCACATCTTTAAACAAAGTAGGCCAAAAGAATCCAGATTGCAATACCTTGGTGCTAGTCTTGCTCGAACTAGCGTGTCCTCCACAAGGTAGTGAATGACAATGACGGATGACACTTTGCATCTCATCTTCCGGTACACATCGCCGAATGATGCCGTCCGGACCTCTCTTAAAGAGGAGAGGTTCGTTCCAAAAGTATTCCCGAACATCCTTAAAGAACTTCTTTCTTTGTGCGTAGGATAATCCGGGTGGTAATTCCTGGCAAACCAAATAGTTGACAAAATCAGCAAACCATGTTTCATTACCTTTGGTGATCACATTGATGCACTCCTCTATGATATGTAAATGCTCGTCCGGAAAGGAGTCATCTATAGGTAGATGGTCGTCCTCTAGATGTGGTAGACGACTCAAATGATCCGCAACAGAATTTTCCGAACCCTTCTTGTCACGGATCTCTAGATCGAATTCTTGTAGGAGAAGAATCCATCTAATCAGCCTTGGATTCGCATCTTTCTTCCCAAGCAAATACCAGATCGCAGCATGATCCGTGTACACAATCACCTTAGCACCTACAAGATAAGAGCGAAACTTTTCAAATGCATATACGATTGCTAAAAATTCCTTTTCGGTCGTGGCGTAGTTGAGCTGCGCTTCATCTAGCGTCTTGCTAGCGTAGTAAATGGCATGGGTTCGTCCTTCCTTTCTTTGCCCAAGCACAGCCCCTATGGCTACGTCACTTGCGCCACACATAACCTCAAATGGAAGATTCCAATCCGGAGGTTGGATAATAGGGGCTGAGATTAGAGCTCCCCGAATCATATTAAACGCATCTAAGCATTCCTGGGAGAAATCAAAAACTACATCCTTCATTAATAAATTAGTAAGCGGTTTTGATATCTTGGAGAAATCCTTTATAAAACGCTTACAGAATCTAGCATGTCCTAGAAAACTTCTTATCCCTTTCACCGAAGTTGGGGGAGGAAGCTTTTCTATTGTCTCTATCTTAGCCTTATCCACTTCAATCCCTCTACTAGAGACTAAGTGTCCTAATACAATGCCTTCTTTTACCATAAATTGACACTTCTCCCAATTAAGAACTAGGTTAGTGTCTTCACACCTTTGTAACACAAGAGCAAGGTTAGAAAGACAATTATCAAAAGAAGAACCATAAACGGAGAAATCATCCATAAAGACCTCCATGATCTCCTCTATGTACTCCGAGAAGATAGCAATCATGCACCTTTGAAAGGTGGCTGGGGCGTTGCAAAGCCCAAACGGCATTCTCCTATACGCAAACGTTCCCCACGGACACGTGAATATGGTCTTCTCTTGATCGTCCGGATGTATCGGGATCTGAAAGAAATCACTATAACCGTCAAGATAGCAAAAGTGTGAGTGTTGTACTAATATCTCAAGCATTTGATCGATGAAGGGTAGTGGGAAGTGATCCTTCCTCGTTGCGTTGTTTAGCTTCCGGTAATCTATGCACATCCTCCATCCGGTTACGGTTCGTGTGGGAATGAGCTCATTGTTTTTATTGGTGATGACCGTCATTCCTCCCTTCTTTGGAACCACCTGTATGGGACTCACCCACTTGCTATCGGAGATAGGATAGATGATACCTGCATCAAGTAGTTTAAGAATTTCCTTCTTGACAACCTCCTTCATGGTCGAATTTAACCGCCTTTGAGGTTGTCACGAAGTTCTAAAGTCTTCTTCCATTAGGATTTTATGCATGCATAGTGAAGGTTTGGTTCCTACTAGATCCTCTATAGTATACCCTAAGGCTTTCCTATGTTTCTTAAGAACAACCATGAGCTTACTATGTTCATCAATACTCAAATCGGAACTAACAATTACCGGAAAGGTAGAATTAGGTCCTAGAAATGCATACCTTAGATGTGTAGGAAGTGGCTTCAATTCCATCACTATAGGAGTCTCTTGAGGAGTATCCCGTGCTTCCTTAGAAGTGTCCAAGGATGTAGAAGGTGTTGGAGAAGAGTCAAGAGAAGTGGTGGAGAAGATACAATCTCCTTCAGATTCACCCAAAATTACTGCTCTCCTGTTCCCTCCGTGGCCATGGTTTTGGGCGTGGAAGTCAATTACGGGGCCTCTGTTTGTTCCACGGCCGTGGTTTTGGCCATGTAACTTACTAGAGTCCTCTGAATAGCTGATTACAGTCATGTTGGTAGATTCCACGGCCTTGGAATAGCACGACTGGCCGTGATTTCGTACGTTTTCTGACCCATCGTAGAGTTTCTCAAATTCTTCTTCATACACTTCTTTTTGCTTCTCTAAAGCTTTAATTTCTTCATTGCATTCCTCTTCTTCCCCTATATCCATAATGCTCATAGAAATAACTTTTTGTAAGGGATCTTTGAAGAGAATCGAACTTACCTCTTCTCTAGATAGCTCTTCGTCATGGATGTTGAATATATCCTCATCGAAAGCTGGTTCTTTTACCAAAGTGGAGAGAATGAACTCTACCTTTTCTTCTCCTATGTCGAAGGCGAGTCTAGCATTCTTGCAATCAACTATGCAACCGGATGTTGCAAGAAACGGTCTTCCGAGTATGATCGGGACCGGACTATCTGCAGGAATGTCAAGCACAACAAAATCTATAGGAACATAGAACTTACCAAGCTTGACCGGGACGTCTTCAACTATACCGACAGGATGAGTTATGGATCGATCCTCCATGTACAACGTCATCTTCACCGGCTTAGGTTCTCCTAAACCGATCTTCCTGCATAAGGCAAGCGGAATGATGCTCACGCTTGCTCCTAAGTCACATAATGCATCATATGTGACATCTCCCACTCCTATGGGAATACAAAACGACCCCGGATCCTTTAGCTTTGGGGGCATCTTCTCCTTCATTGTCTTGATGAGATCCGATGAATCCGAACTCATCTTGACCTCTCCAAAATCCTCTAATTTTCTTTTGTTAGAGAGGATCTCCTTTAGGTACTTTCCATAAGCTGGCATACCTTCAATTGCATCAATGAAAGGTATATTAATATGTAGTTTGCTCATGAGTTCAATAAACTTACCGAATTGCTTGTCTAGACGCGCTCTTGCTCTAGATTGCGGGAATGGTAGGGGAGGTTTGAAAGCTGGAGGAGGAACGTAGACATCTTCCTTCTCCTTCCCCTTTTCTTTCTCCTTTTCGGCGGGGACTTCTACAAACTTAGGCTGCGGGTCGGTGGTTGTTGCTCCGCTCCTAGTTATGATTGCCATCACCCTTCCCTTTGGGTTATCCTCCGTCTTTCCTAGAAGTTTTCCTTGATTCCTAGGAACTTCTTCAGCTTGACTAAACATTTGGTTTTCTAAAACCTTTTGGGCTTTATCAACCTTAGTAATGTGATCATCGACCTTAATGATGCGTGTCTCCAATCCTTGAAGCTTTCCCAATATTGTTTCCAACATGGGATCGGACTTTTCTTTCCCCGAAGTGCTTCCGCTATTAGATGCTTGTTCCTGGCTTTTCAAGGGAATGGAAGAAGAAGAAGGTGGAGTTAGTGAATTTCCTGAATTGGGATAAGAATTACCGGAATTGTGTTGTTGGTTGGACCGCCAATTGTTGTTGTTTGAACCCCTATTGTTGTTCCAACCGTTATTCCGGTTGTTGTTGTTGTTGTTCCAATTATTCCGGTTGTTGTTCCGGTTGTTATGATTTGTATTCTCATTCCCATTGTGGTTATTGTTGTTTCCCAAATAACCCACATCTTGTCCCTTTTGCTTTGGGAAATTTGTTTTAATAGCTTCCTTCAACTCTTTAATCTCGGTATTGAGAGAAAAGATTTGAGTTTGAGCGGCTTGTGATAATTTTGCTCCTTGCTCCACTTGATTTGCTTCTACTTTCCAGTGAGAATACTTTTCTATGACTCGGGCTTGCTTCTCAATGAAGTCCCAAGTGTCATCTTCCCTCATGTCCATGAATGTACCACATGAAAGGGATTGGAGCTTGAATTGTGTTTCCACATCCAGCCCCTTATAGTATATCTCCAATAAGCCCAACTTTGAAATGCCATGGTGTGGGCAATCCAATAATAAGTCCTGAAATCTTTACCAAGATTGAAACAAACTTTCGTTAGATCTCATAGAAAACGCATTAATCTTACCTCTCAACTCCGCCATCTTGGATGGCGGAAAGAATTTGGTGAGGAATTCCGCGGAAAAATCCTCCCATGTGTTAAGTCTCCCATTTGGAAGAGCTTGATACCAAGATAAAGCCTTCCCTTTCAAAGAGAAGAAGAATGGCTTGATCTTGTAGTTGTTAGTGGTTGCATTCTTTCGCTTCATTGTCTCCATCATGACCTCAAAATTTTGTAAATGTTGATGTGGAGATTCAGCACTCGTTCCTCCAAACTGATTTTGGCGAACGATGGTGATAACTTGTGGGTTGAAGCTAAACCCTTGCATATCATCAGTATCAAAGTTCACACCTAAATGGCGTGGTTGCTGAATTGGATCCATCCTTTGGCCAAGAGTCCTTGGCTCTCCATCTACACGAGTAGCACTCGCATCCCTAGCTGGAACACGACGATTTGCAGCCGGTCTTGGAGCAAATGGGTTCACATTGATCGTCGGATCAATGGCCTCTAGTGGTGGCATGGAAGAGTCTCTATCCTCGTCGGATGAATGGGCTCTAACCGATCTTGACGATTTCCTGCTCTTCTTCTTCTTAAATTCGCTCAGTTCCACCCTCATTTGAAATATCATATCCGTTAGATCATCAACTTTCGATTGATGACGCTCTGATTCCTCCTTGCGAGTCCTCTCGCTCCATCTAAGTTGAGCTTCGGATTCCGCTAACTCCGTTTGGTAATCTCGTTCTCTTTCTTCGGCCATCTTTCTTTCTTTGAGCTTCTTCCTCAAAGTCTTCTCAAGTTCTTGATCAAGAGGTAAGAGGTCCGTGTTGTTCCTAGACCTGCGCATATACCTAAAGTAACCTGCAAATATAACTCACAAGAGATATCAAATAACAAGAGCTAAGCTCTCGAGCTTGACAACCAGCAACCGAATTTGGCCTAGACCAAATCCCCGGTAACGGCACCAAAAACTTGTTCGCCACTTAGCGTGCGTGCAAATAAGCTTTAAATTTATAAAACTAGAATCAAGCAAGCGAACCCGCAGTGTACGGATCGACGTAGTTAAGCAAGAATTCCAGAGTATCGAACACAGGGATTTGGGGGGTTAAATCCAGTTATAAATCGTCAAGCAAGTAAATGTATGAGCTTTGCAAATATTGGGAAAACAACAACCCTAAAGATCCAGGTGTCTAATTGTGGCAATCGATTGAAGATATACTAAAGAACTAAGGACAGAGTTAAGAGTTGCAAAGGTATGCTAAGGTAAAGCAATGTACGGTGAAGTTCCAAGGCTTTATATCACTTATCTAAAGGCACTCTCTATAAAGGTTGTTGAGGCTTCAGTATAGAAAGGATCTAAAGACAGGAATTAATCTCAAATACCCAAACTTGTAACCCAAGGATCAAGACTAACTAAACCGATTAAGGTTGTGACACTCGAAATCGAAGTAGAGGTTGTTGAGGCTTCACTACTACCTAGAAAAGGCAAGCCAAGACTAAGTTAAAGCAAATCTTTAACTTTGGATTAAAGTAAAAGCAAGGTTCGTGAACTGACATAAATTACGGGTGGATCTTGAGTTCCACGGCCGTGGAACCTCAAGAACAGGCCATGATTCTGGCTCGTCGGCAAAATCTCTCTAACTCTCAGGGTCCAATCTGTTTACGATCGATCTATCATCATCTAAGCCACAACTATCAACCCTTCACCTTAGAATTGCTAAAGGGTTTTAGCCAACAACAGTCATTATGAGATCAAATTGAAGATTTAGAAGAATGAAAGATGAAAACCTTCGAAAACCTTCCATAAACTTCAAATCAATCTCAAATCCACAAACAAGAGTATAATGTATATCAGATTTGGAATAACACAAACCAATCATAATCCTTGATAAGAACGAAGAGCGGGATGTCAATCCGTCTTCTAATCAAACCTAAGGATAAAGCGCAACTTCCAAATCTTCAAGCCTTCGCAAATCTCCGTTGCAAAATGGCAATCTTCGCACGTCCCACTAAAACCCTAGGCACGCGCAAGCAAGCGTAAGCGAAGGTGCCGAATTCTCTTCCCTTCAGCCCTTTTATAGGGAAAGATAGAATAACCGTCCGGCCCATGTGCGTAGACAATGTGTCTATATTTTATTCGTCAAAAGATTGCCTAAATCACGGTTTTATGGAATTCCACGCCCGTGGTTTAGAGTGTGGAATTGGATTACGGTTCTTCACAACTTCCACGACCGTACTTTATACCGTGTAACTCTCTAGAATGCTCCACGCTCATGTTGCCAAGTTCCACGGCCGTGGTTTAGAGCGTGAACTTCATTACGGCCGTATTTTAGAGCGTGGAAGCATAGGTTGCTCGTAATTCCTTTTGTTTCGTTCCATTCCTCATCCTAGCATCTTCCTTGGCTTCTTTGTGGTGTCCTCAATCCTTGGATGTGCTCAATTCATCTCCATCCTCTCTTAATCTGTTCGGTTTTAGCTCTTATTCGCCTACAATCAACACAAAGCTTATGTAGACCTCTATATCAACAATATAGATAAACTAGCTCACAATTGCTTCAATGCTTTATCAATGAACACCAATATGGATGAAATACAATTAGAAAACGTGCCTAAAATATCACAATATTTCATGCTAACAATATCTCCCTTTGCCTTCGCCTTTATCTTGTGTAAATCCTCAGCCAACATCACTCCAAAGTCGGGAACTCCTCCGGTAACCATACAGTATAGACTCAACAACTCCCCTTGTCTAATCTTCTAGGGCGTCTCAGTACGCGCCAGAAGTGTCTCGCTAAAGATCCGATGGGATAATCTGAAGGCGAGGTGGAAGATGATGCGCTCCCTAGAGTCTCCAGGTCTCCACCTATCAGCATGCTCAACTACATGAGCTATCTGGCCCCAAAACTGTCGAGCCACGGCTCGAGAAGGAAAATCAGAAACTATGGGGGTCGGAAAGCCGAATATCTCCCTCCAATGGTCCATCGGAACTAAGTAGTTCCGGTTCAGCAACCGGTACTTGATGGCACGCTCTGTAGGCAGGTAAGTCACGGAGCTCACAGACTCCAAAATCGGCTCAAGGTAGGTTGGAGTTCTAATCTCAGTAAACTGCTCCAGCCCTACCATAGCAATTATCCACCTCAAATCATCATCTACGTAGAGGCAATCAAAAGGAGCGATATCAAGGAATCGTGGTGCAACCACTGGACGCACAGCAATGCGGTCATAATCTACCCGGTGACGCTCATGGATCACTGGTATGGAGCGGTGAGAAGAAGAAGAAGGAGAAGGGGAAGACCTATCCCTCAGAACCAACTGTCTATCAGAACTCATTTTTCCACTCTCTCTCAGACCACCTCGGTCGGTTGTCAGATCTCAAGAACACCTCGGTCGAGACGCAGGTCGACTGGACCGAGGTAGAAGGCTGTTCGATCGTATCTCTCAGAAATCCAGTTATTTTCCCCCAATATCACTACCAATTGTTCCTATGGGGTACTTAAGCCTTTTTCAACACAATGCAAGGGCAACCAAAGCCCAATTTGATCGAAACAGTGGAAGAAGAACGAGTTAAGGTTTTTTCGATTTACCCCAGATTTGGTCGATTCGGAGCGTTTTTGTTGTAGATTGTCGCTTTCAAACTGATCCTCTACTCTTTCCTTGCAGTTTGGAAGCAAGAATCGTCGAAAACGATCGAGAATCCGGGAGAGAGATGAATTGGGACGCCGCGGTCGAGAAGGTGAGAGAGGGAAGAGAGAGAATTCGAACCCCCTTTTATACCCTTTTCTGAAACTGCTGCCACCTCGGTCGAGATGGTCTCGACTAGACCGAGGTGATACGGACCGAGGTGGATCTTCAGTAACCCTAGTCGCCTCGGTTGCTCAAGAATCATCTCGGTCGAGGTGTTGTGACAGCAACCGAGATGTGTCTCAGTCGAACTCCGTCTTCTCAAATTCTCGAACTTCAGTCCTTCCAGTGTTGCTCCTGAGTTGTATTCCTTCCTTAGAGAGTGCCTATTGTTTGTCTAGGATGCCAAAAACAAAGCAAAGCAAAGCAAAGCAAAAGCAAACTATCTAAAACTAGACTAGGAAAGGGAAAGAAAGCAATACCTTGGGTTGCCTCCCAAGAAGTGCTTGATTTAATGTCGCTAGCTGGACCGTACGGTGTCCCTAAACAAGGTATAGTGGTGCAACCTCCTCAACCGGGACTTCTGGTTGGTACTTCTTAAGTCTATGACCATTGACTTTGAAACTTCCACTTGTTTCTCCCCAAATTTCAACTGCACCATAAGGGAAAACATGTTTCACAACATAAGGTCCGGTCCATCTAGATTTCAACTTACCTGGAAAGAGGCGAAGGCGGGAGTTGAAGAGTAGAACTAAGTCTCCTTCTTTAAACTCCTTAGGAATGATACACTTGTCGTGCCATTTCTTCGTCCTTTCTTTGTAGATCTTGGCGTTCTCATAAGCGTTCAAACGCAGCTCCTCCAGCTCGTTGCTGTCCAATAGCCGCTTCTCGCCGGCGTCTTTGATGTCGAAGTTCAACCATTTGATCGCCCAATATGCTTTGTGTTCCAGCTCAACGGGCAAATGACAAGACTTCCCATATACCAAATTATAAGGGGTGGTACCAATAGGAGTCTTGAATGCGGTCCTGTAGGCCCAAAGAGTGTCGTCCAACTTCATGGACCAATCCTTCCTCGTCCTAGAGACGGTCTTCTCCAAGATTTCTTTAATTTCTCTATTAGAGATCTCGACCTGTCCACTAGTTTGAGGGTGTTAAGGGGTTGCTACCTTGTGGGTTACCCCATACTTTGATAGAAGTGCCTTAAATTTCCAGTTGATGAAATGTGTCCCCCATCGCTGATGATGATGCGTGGAGTCCCAAAACGTGGAAAGATAGTCCTATTAAAGAACTTCACTATCACCATGGCGTCATTAGTGGGAGAGGCAATGACTTCAACCCATCTAGAGACGTAGTCGATAGCTAGGAGAATGTAGAGGTTTCCTCCGGATGATGGGAAAGGTCCCATGAAATCTACTCCCCATACATCAAAGATCTCAACCTCTTGTATGTTATTGAGTGGCATCTCGTTCCTCCTAGATAAGTTTCCTGTTCTTTGGCATGCATCACAAGAGACAACAAACATTCGCACATCCTTAAATAATGTAGGCCAAAAGAAACCTGAACGTAATACCTTGGCGCACGTTTTGTGAGCGCTAGCATGCCCTCCACAAGGAAGTGAGTGACAATGCCGTATGACACTAGTAACTTCATCTTCCGGAATGCATCTTCGAAGCATCCCATCCGGACCTCTCTTAAATAGTAGAGGTTCATCCCAATAGTAATGGTGTACATCTTTAAAGAATCTTAAATGGAGTAGAAGAAGAAGAAGAAGAGGAGAGGAAGGGATTAGAAGAATTGTTTGAATTTGAGTTAGAGTAAGAGTTACCTGATTTTTGATTGTTGGATCTCCAATTGTTGTTGTTGGATCCTCTATTTTTATTGTAGTTGTTGTTTCGGGTACCATTGTTGTTGTTGTTCCTTGACCCTTGATATCCTCCCTCTTCCTTTTGGGTTTGAGTAACCAAAAGGTCTTTCAATTGCTTCACATCATTCTTCAAAGAGGTGAGTTGATCATTGTTTGAAGGAGCTTCTTGGAAGTTGACTCTTTTAACTCCACCTTCAGCTCCTTGGTGGGAGTATTTCTCCATGTGCAAAGTTTACTTCTCTATGAACTCCCAAGCTTCGTCAATCGGCATATCCATGAATGTGCCGGCGGATAGTAGTTGAAGGTTGAACTGGGTATTTCCGTCCAGTCCCTTGAAGTATATATCCAACAACTCTATCTTTGGAATCCCAGGATGTAGGCAATCCAAAAGGATGTCTTTAAATCTCTCCCATGACTTGGACAAACTCTCCTTGTCCTTCATGATGAATGCATTGATCTTCCCTCTCATTTCAGCGGTCTTAGAGGGGAGAAAGAATTTAGTTTAGAACTCCGTCGTCATCTCCTCCCAAGTGTTGATTTTTCCTGGAGGGAGAGATTGATACCAAGTAAACGCACTATCTTTCAAAGAGAAGTAGAAAGGCATTAGCTTGTAATTGTTGTTTTCCAGCCTTAAAGGTCTCAAGGTCTCCATCAAGATCTCATAGTTTTGCAGATGTTGATGCGGCGACTCCCTCTCTAGGCCTCCAAACTGGCATTGGCGAATCATGGAAATAACTTGCGGTTGAAGTTCATAGTCATAGTCCGCTAGATCACCTAGGTTGACTCTTGGACGCCTTAGTTGCTGGTTGGGGTCCATCCTCTGCCCTAAGGTCTGTGGAATACCTGCAAAAAGAACATCTCAGACTGGCATCCGAGGTGGAAGTATCTCGGATGGGGCAACTGGAGTTGGGTCTTGCCTCGGTCGAGGATCTGGAACTGGTCGAGGTTGATATTGGTCCCGTAAAGTCGCCATATCTACTTCGATCGCTTCCATCCTTGCGCGAGTTTCTTCCTTTTCGAGTCGTAGTTCTTCTTTACTGAGGCGTAGTTGTTCCAATGCCTCTTTCAATTCGGCCTCAAGATCGCGATTCTCTTGATTGGCCATCTTAGCTTCTTTCAAGCGTCTTTTGTATGTCTTTTCTGGTTCGGGATCGTAAGGAACGATTTCCTTCCCAGCGCGGGTTCTTCGCATAAACCTACAAGAAAGAACCTGCGAAAGTCACTCAAGTAGAGTGGTTAGTAGAAACAGGGGGAAGTGCCCCGAAAGACTACCGCAACCGGCTCGGTCTAGACCAAGTCCCCGGCAACGGTGCCAAAAACTTGTTCGCTCTAAATGGTGTGTGCAAGCTTTAAATTTATAACCATAGATGTATGCCTAAAACAAGGATGCGAACCCACAGTGTACGGGTCAATCGTAGTAAAAGCATGAATTCCGGGGTGTCGATCTCACGGACTTAGATGAAACAAAACCAATATAGGTAGTCAATATTGCAACTAACCACAAAAGCAATTAAAGCAATCAAAGATGATAAAAAGTCAATTAAAGGAATATGCAATTCTAGGGATTAAAGCATCTAGTTGTGGTTCCAACTCAAGATCTCAAGATAAGTGGACAAAGCTGAGAATTTGCAAAGGGAAGGTGTTACTAAAGTGGAATAGATCACCGGGTAAGTCTCACTACCCACAATCCTAAGCCAAAGAACCTATAACCGGGTAAGTCTCAAGGTACTAAGGAAAGGAATTATAATCTCAAACTAACACTCCAACTAAGGGAATAGAATCAACCTTTACCGGGTAAGTCTCAGGCTAACTCACAAAGATGGGATGAAGGCACACTCAAACCCCAATAAAGGATAAACCTTTATTACCTACACTTATGATCTTGGGTAAACAAACAAAGGAATTACCGGGTAAGTCTCATCCTAAGCTTGCATTGAACCAGGAAAGGTGTAATAAGAATAGGATTTGGCAAACTCTAACACTTAACACTCAGTTACGGATCAGATAAGTCACCTCGGTCAGACGAATTCCACCCCGGCCGAGATGTTCATTGACTGAACGAGATGTTCTAAGGTTAAGGATAAAGACTCAAGCTTTCAAGGTTCTACTGGAATTTAACATTATTCTATCATTGTTTTTTCCCATAACCTTCAGCCAATCACCCTAGAATCACACAAAGAAATTAGCCACTTATCATCATGAAAGCAATAATCAAATATATGGGAAGAGAATGATTATTTGAACACAAAAACCTTAAGAACAAGGCTTTAATAACTGAATCAAATATCGAACAAATAAGCGTTCTTTGGATCACAAATCCAACAAGACAATCAACAAGAAGGGAACCTAAGAAAGTCTTACAAAACCCTTCACAAAAGCTATAACAAGCTATCAATCCTTCCTTCAATCTTCCTTCCATCAAAACCCTGGAGAAAAGCCCTTAATTGCTGGATGCTATCAGCCCTCTAACCATGTATATGCATGGTTGAACTTGTGAAAAATCCAACCCTTTATATAGGAAAACAAACTTACAAAGATAAAATATCTTGAAAAGATATTTTCCTAATAAAATATATCCATATCTCTAAAATAGATCTCAAAAATATATAATCTTCCTTCCAGAAATCCAGCCCAAAAATATAAGATTTCTCCTTCCAAAAATAAAAGATCTCAACCAAGAATAAACGATCTCGCCGCGTCAGGGTATTCGCCTCGATCGAGACGCTCCTCAAGATCACCTCGGTCGAGGTGATACTGTAACTGACCGAGGTGACTCTCAACTAAATGTAAAATCTCTCAAATCTGGTCCAAAGTAAATCTTTAATCCTTTTCCATGCTTCCTGGTTTCTTCCTTAAGCTCCTGAATGTAGCTCCAACGACTCCTTCACTCCTTTAGCGCCATTTTGATGCAAAACGTGCCATTTTACCTACGATTACAACAAAACTTGGTGTAGACCTCGATTCCCGCAAAGGTAGATGAAATGACAATATAATCACATAATATACATCCAAACATGCAGATTATTGAATATAAAACGTCTAAACAAGTCTCAAAATATAGACTATAGTTCATGCTATTATTATACCAACCACATCTCACAAATTGTCAACAATACTTATCCCAGATTCTAAATTGCAAACACCTGATTAAACAAACTTAAAATTACAAAATACCCAAATTCTAGGGTTTAAACCAAACAATTGGGTCACAAAAGCGGGACTCACTCCACAAAAAACAGGGCGGCGGCACTGGTGGCAGCGGCAGGTCGAGACGGAGGAAGATTTGTGGCGGCAAAGCAACCGGCTACGGAGGAAATGGGGTCTTCGGCGGCCAACTATAGCGAAATAATCCCTCGGCCTCTTGCCCAGACTGAGACGGAGTTGGTTGGAGGTCGGCGTGGGAAGGTAAGAAGAGAAGGAGGGAAGCAATGAGGGTTCCTGACGGCCGGTGACGCAGCGACTACGAAGGAAGGCCCTCGGCGGCCGGTTGCAACAACGGTGAAGCTAGGAAGGCCGTTGGAGACAACTCTCTGCGCAACACTTTTATAGCAGACGGAGGCCAGTGCATCGGGGTTGCTGGTTGCCTCTTGCCGGACTACTAGTGCGTGCGATAGACCGAAGAGAGGAGGTCGGCGTGAGGTTCATCTGAGGCCAGCGTGAGTGTCATATGAGGCTGCATGAGAGAAGGTAAGAGAGGGAAGAGAGGGGTTCTATGAGAGTAGGTGAGGGAAGGCTGCGAGTTCAGAGGAGATGAAGAGAGGGTTGCCGCCTCCTGCACGAGTGAGAGAAGGGGAGAGTAAAGCTAGGGTTAGGAAGGAGGAAGGTCATCGGGCCACATATGAGGGAAAATGTCTTCTGGGCCGGCCCATCTTGACGGCCCAACTGTTTTATCTTACCGGGTTAAAAAAACGAAATAAATAGAACGACGGAAAAAGTCTAAACCGGTTAAATTCCGGTTAGGCCCGGGATTTCTCAAAATAAATTTTCGGATATTACATGAGTACCTCCTTAAAATAAGTTTCATCCCGAAACTTAGAATAAGCAACATCACTCCGATAACTCCATAGTATCTGACTCTTCTTCTAAAGAATCTTCGTTCTACTTTTCTAACATGCAAGAATCTCTCAAGGACCATAAAATTTAACCACAAAAACACAAAACACCCAAACACGGAAGTAATCCCATCGTCAGCTAAGTCATATACATCAATGTTAGAGTACTAACTCGTCGGTGAAGGGGTTGCGGCGGACTCCGCAAGGAACTCGTGATAATTGCTTATATGGCTATCATTTGTCTCTCAAGTAACCTCATTGATTCCTCGTTTGCCACTAGATCATCATTACTGACAACATGTATCGAGTCGTGTAAGTACTCTCTCGATTGATACATAGAAACACCAGGTGTCAACGCCAACTTGTAAGCCACTTCTCCAACACCCGCTAGATCTAAAAAAACGTCCGATATATTGGAAACTCGACTTCCTTCTCGGGTCTTTCTCAATGAAGCACTTTCATTATTTTTCTCTTTGATTGTCTCTAAAAAAGAGGATCGAACTTCCAAATTACACTATTGGTTTTGGTTCTTGTCAACCCAACTTTGATGCTACGTTTCCTCAATTCATGTTGTAAGTTTTGAGCAATGAATGAAGTACTTTACTTCACACCGCGTCTACTAACGAGACACATATGCTTTTACTCTTACGTCATTCTTCAAAACTCAATTAAGCACTTGTCATGGAGAAACACGTGTACATTTCAAATGATCATACCTCAAAGAAATGTCAAAGCAGTTGCCCACGACTCTTTCATTAACTCTTAACAAATATTATGACCCTTGTCCATTTTCAAAACTTCTTTGTCTTCCAGCTTAGGTTATCCATTGTTGGTATTACTTTGGAGAATCTCTCCACAAATCCGGAAATGACCGGAACATCCCAAAAAACTTGTTACTTCCTTCACCTCGGGGTTGTCATCCCGAGACAACTTGTCATACAACTTCTCTCTTTTCGCAACTAGTGTTCTTCATAACAATTCAAAACAAAAGTTCAAGATAAAGTCTGGTGTTCTCTCTTCATTGCATTAGTTCTACTGAATCTTTATCAATAAGATCTCGTAACCGGTTTTCTTTAAATGCTTCCACAACTCACGTCTCATCCCAAGGTCATTGTATATGGCACCTTGGGTGTCATAATTGAGTCAAGCTTGAACTTAGTGGAAAAATCCACATTCAGATGTGCTAGAATCCGTGATATCTCGGTTTTCGTCTTTCCTTCTTTCTCCACCTAACGTAATAATCGTCACAACCTTGTCTCAACACTTGATAGGTTGTTATGGTACTAATGACCTTCCCCGATTTTGTAACACCCCGAATCCGCGGGACTCGGGATGCCACGTTGGGCTACGATCTGACAATGGATCCTGACCCTAGCTTGACAACAAGTTCACTGGACCTTACAACATGGCACTGACAAATATAAAACAAATACATAAAACAGTATAAACTGTATGACCCAAAGTAAACAACAACATAGCCGAGTATATAAAACGAAATCGTCACACATGAGGTACAAAAGATCATCCTCACGCAAGAGGGAAACACAACAACCCAAACCAACCACCTAATGTACGAGAGTCCTCGGCCTGTCACCCTGCCAAGTCACTCAACAGCGCCTAACCTGTAAACATCTACAACACGGTATGAAACCGTTAGCTAACCATACATATATAAGGTAATGCATAAGCACATACACAATCAGGAAAGATAAACAGATCAGCATGCTATCACACATTTACCCATTTTACCATCTTTATATAATGGTCATTCACTCACATTGTATATATATCCATAGATGAAAATATGTGACACGAGGACCGATACATCCTCGCCTCTGAGCCTGCTAGCCATCTGGAGTGGAATCGGTCACACAACCCGTGTACCCTATGGGAGTGGTGTTGTGTCCTCCCTGTATACCAGGTCTGGCCTGATATCAGAGAACCTCCCAGACTCCACGGCGGGATGAAAGGGAAAGGTTATCACAGCCACGCATACGGGGCAAACCATATAAAACATCGGCCGGTATAAACAACATCTCATGCTATCATAGCAACACAATAAGCACACACCACTCATGCAAACACCCAAATATAAGGATGGCAGCTAAGTAAGTCCCACGGACTTACCTCTACCTCGTACACAGCTCAACCACAACAACCTCCAATCCTGCGAGAGGGGCACTGCATAATAACAAGGCATAAAGATATATCAACCTCTATTTATCAAAGGGGTCACACTTAGACCCAAAGGGATCCATAGAGATCATACTCAACCTCTCAACCTCACAACCTCAATCAACATCAACCAAAGTCCTTAAAGTTGTACAAGGCATAAACCGATCATAACCTCAACCGAACACATCCTCACATATCTAGAATGATCCTATAAACTCATACTAGGAAAGGAGGGAACAAAGGCATCTTAAGGAAGGCCTAGAAGCAATACACACCTGCAGAACCAAGTGCAACACCAAGCTGGTGCAGGTGGCCGTAGGGGCGGCTAGGGAATGGCGCAAGGGCGGCTCACTGCTGGAGCAGGG
This sequence comes from Fagopyrum homotropicum, assembly GCA_033239125.1. Taxonomy (NCBI): domain Eukaryota; kingdom Viridiplantae; phylum Streptophyta; class Magnoliopsida; order Caryophyllales; family Polygonaceae; genus Fagopyrum; species Fagopyrum homotropicum. Next base: position 103,371,269 of record BSWB01000005.1, read on the forward strand.
GCGGTCCAGAAATGGCGCAGGGGCAGCTGGTGTGTAGAGACACACCCCTTCAGCTCCTTCCTCACTCCTTTCTTCGATTCTCCATTCTTCTTCACTCCAGCAGCAACATACACATATCACATACATATATATACATCAACACAAGCCAAAACATGGCTGAACAAGATCCAATGCTAAGGAAACCCTACTAAACTAAGGATAGGATGGAAAAGATGAAGAAAAGAAGGAAGGAAGAGGAGAAGCCATGAAAGCTTACCAAGCTGAGCTCTCCAGCGGATTAACACCACACCAAACAACCTCAAGCTGGCTCCACAAGGCACATCAACATCAGCATCAACAAACCACAAGCAAAGCCAATGACAAAGCTCACAAAACTCACACATGGATCAAGAAGAGATCCAAAGGAGAAGAGAGGAGAAGAAGAAGAGCGTAGGGAGAGAGAGATGGAGCAGGAAAGAGATTGAGGAAACCCTCATCTGAAGAAAGAAGAAAATATAAAGGAAAGAGGGGTCAAAAAGCAAAGATCGGGTCAAAGAAGACGGCTGCAACACACCACAAACCGCAGGGGCGGCTGGCTTGGCCACTGGGGCGGCTCACAGAACCGTAGGGACGGCCAGCCAGGGGCGTAGAGGCGGCCCATTGCAACTCTAACCAAGGAAAGAAGCTGCGTCTCAGCTGAGGCGCAGGTGTAGTATCTCTCGAAGACTAGGGCTCTTACATCTCACCCACCTAAAAACAAGTTTTGTCCCGAAATTTGCAAAATCCCAAAGTCTCTCGGACCCATAAGCCGAGGTACAACTCTCACTCTCTCTATCGGAGGTATCACATCTCCGCTCAAAAGGTCATAACCTATAACAATCTATAACCTCAAACATCCACATGGCAGAATCATCAATTCCAGAAACAAGGCCATAACGCTACCTGTTCGCCCCTAGAGGTGTGTGCAAATAAGTTTTAAATTTATAAAACTAGAATCAAGCAGCGAACCCGCAGTGTACGGATCGACGTAGTTAAGCAAGGATTCCAGAGTATCGAACACAGGGATTTGGGGAGAACGAACTCGATTGTAGGTTATCAAGCAAATAAATACAAGAGCTTTGCAAATTATTGGGAAAACAACAATCCTAAAGATCCAAGTATCCAGCTGTGGCAATCGATTCAAGATATACTTAATGATGTAAAGACAGAGTTGAGATATGCGAAGGTATACTAATGTAAGGTGATCGTACGGTGAAGTTCCAAAAACCTTATATAACTCACCTACAAGGCATTCTCTATACAGGTTGTTGAGGCTCAATATAGGAAGATTTTAAAGATGAGAATTAGTATCAAATACCCAAACTTATAACCCAAGGATCAAGACTAACTTAACCGATTGAGGTTGTGACACTCACAATCGAGGTAGAGGTTGTTGAGGCTTCACTACCACCTAGAAAAGACAAGTCTAAACTAAGCTAAAGCCAATCTTTAACTTTAGATTAAAGTAAAAGCAGGTTCGTAGACTTGAATGAAATCACGGTTGGTTCTTGAGGTTCCACGGCCGTGGACTCAAGAACAGCCCGTAATTTAGGGTTGTCGGCGATGTTTCTCTAACTCTCAGGGTCTAATCTGTTTGTGATCGATCTATCATCATCTAAGCCACAACTATCAACCCTTCACCTTAGAATTGTTAAGGGTTTTTAGCCAATAACAGTCATGTTGATACCAATTTAAGGATTAAAAGATAAAAAGATGAAAACTTTCAAGAACATTCAATAATCTTCAATTCAATCTCAAGGTCGCAAAGAGAACAAGTAATGTCAAAAGATTCAAAGTAAAACAAACAATCACCACCTTAGGAAGGAAGAGAAAACGGGATGTCAATCCGTTTTCCAAATCAAACCTAAACAAGAAGAGAGATCTTCTTGCAAAATCTTCCAAGAATTACGATCTTCTGCAAATCCGGAGATCTCAACAGCAATCTCCACCAAAAGTGCGAGATTAGAGGAATCCCAAACACGAACTTCGATATCTTCAAAGAGATGTCAATTGCTTCCAAGCAAGCTAAGCAAAGCGTCTTTGTGTCTAAGCGGCGATCAATGAGGGTAAACGGGGTAGCCAAGGTGACGGAATCTTGCTTCGTCCGTCTTTTTATAGTGTAGGGCAATTGTCGGCCCGGCCCAATCTTTAAAAGATCGTGGCTTCAAAGTGGGGCGAGAAGATTCGCCAAGATCACGGTCGTGGAAGTGTTCCACGACCGTAATTTAGAGCGTGGAAACAAATACGGTTTGCAACATATGTTCCACGGCCGTGTAATCCCCTGGAATGAACATGAATTTCTGACTCCAAATCCACGGCCGTAATTCTGAACGTGGTTTGTGATACGGCCGTATTTTAGGGCGTAATTTAGGGCAAGAACGTGATTCTTCCCTAAACTCGTGCATTCCTCAAGCTAAGACTCCAAATTGCTTCCAAAGAATATCCTCAATCTATGGACATATCAACTCAACTCTCCTTTGCTTGATTCCGTTCGGAAATAGCTCCAAATCACCTATAATCAACATAGAACTAGTGTAGACATCCATATCGACAATATAGGTAATACTAGCTTACATATGCATAAAGTTCAATCAATGACTATCAATATGAATCAAATACGTTTAGAAAACGTGCCTAAAATATCACAATATTTCATGCTAACAAATAACCCCATACTTAACACTTGCTTGTCCCTAAGCAAGGTCTTTCAAAAAGCTTTAAACAAGAGTTAGGATGAAATATGTATACCTTCTTTTGGATGAATGTGACTTCTAAAGAATAAATCATTTTCAAACCTTGCTTCAATCGTTTTTCAAACTTTCACACACTTAATCAAAGAGTAAAAGGTAAAGAAAATTCATGAATCAACTCAACTTCTAAATAAGCATTATAACCTTCAAACATTAACAAAATCATTCACAAGAAACTTCAATTTAGATCACCAAGTCATATAACATTCTTTTGATCTTAAGGACTTTCAAAGAAAAGGTCTAGAATATGGAAGGGAGGGGAAAACTTTAAGGGAAAGTGGTGCATAAATCCGGGAAAGTGGACAACTACCTTCTTCTTCTTATGTGGTTTCCGCAACACTTCAACTTAGAGCTTTGCTCTCTTCTTTTCACTTTTCGATTTTACTTTTGGAGTTATGGATAGAGGTGCACAAAAACCGAAGCCTAGGAGATCGGCGTTTCTCAAATTTTTCAAGAGATGCCTCAAACCCTTAGCGCACATACCATAATCCGCTAGGAATATCGCTCAATCCGACTTTGGCAAGACACAAACACCCGGCTATGTGAATGGTGCCGAGTTACTCATCGTCATGATTGACTTCCCCAAACCTATAATTTCTTTCTATTCAATTGATTGCAAATAATTGCTCTCATGGCCCGCCCACATCAAGCATGCCTTTTTCTCATTCACTTCTCCAAATTCCCGGATAGGTAAAGGAGGCTAATATTTCAATGAGGAGCTAGATGATCAAAGAAAGAAGAAAGAAAGTATTGAATTGCCTTAATCATTTCAATAAGAAGTATAGGAACTTATAACGTGATTTCAACATCAATTTTCTAGCATGATTTAGGTAACATTTTCACATTATAAAACTTGCAAAAGAGGTAAAATTCATTCGTTCAAATTCTTTTCAATTCACAATCCTTTTAAGCATGCAATTGTCATCAAACTCAATTCACAAGTAGTGATTATCATGGAAATCATCTCAATTCATTAGAAGCATAAGATTTTCAAAATTTTTCAATTTTTATGGGTTTTTCAAGTCATTTTTCATGCAATGCAATAAGGAAACGTGTAACACATAATGAAGATGCAACGATAGTCTCGAATGAAAGCAAACATAGAGAGTAGAGTTATTACAAACTTTTAGTACATCCCACCCCATACTTAGGACGAACATTGTCCCTAATGTTCAAAAGAAAGAACAAAATAAAGAAAAGAAAAAAAAACTCACAAGTGGTGGCGGGAATGTCTAAGACAACGATCATGCATCAATCAATGCGGCGCCGGCGGAGGTGGGAATGGAGAGAAACTCGGATCATAGAACCGCCCAAACTGCTGGCGGTAGACGTCCCTCATCATGTGGTCAAGGTCGTCTAAGTGTCCGTCTCTAGCATCCGCCCGGATCTCTAGCGCTCCAACTCTCTCCGAAAGTCCGGTAGCCCAATCCGGCATCTGCTCGTACCATCCCGGGGCGTGACTGTACCATGATGGAGCATCGGATGGTGCTGGTGCTGGTGGCGGTGGTGGTGCTGCTGGCTGCGCCGTGGACCAAGGAGGGGGTGTGTCATACCAAGTGGGAGGTGTAGTCATCCACGTGGGCCTCTCACTCACGCTAGCGCGGCGAGATGACGAGCCTGAAGCTCTAGCTGGACGTGGAGAGCGTCTAGGTACATCCGGGGCCGCCTCCGGCTGATCCGGAAACGTGCCAAACTCCTGCTCCGCTCCTCCACCACTCTCGTACTGACCTCCCATGTCCTCCTCCTCCACAACCGGTGGTGGAACGTAAGGGGGAGCTACTAGCTTGTTCGCATGCATCGCAGCGAACGTCTCTTTCCAATTGTGGCGTCCCGCCACAATGGAATACTCCGGCAGCCACTCAATCCCTCTACCCGTCCTAGTCTCCCAAGGCATGCCCGCATAAGGCGGACCTCCATGTGTGGGGAAGATGAGTCCCCTAACCATAACAGCATGTAG